>CAMTDV010000013.1:77812028-79012028 GCA_947069175.1 Scalesia atractyloides
AATTAAATAGGGGCGAAGGCGAAAGACAACGGGTCATTACTGAGTGCCAAATGCTGCCAACCATCTTTGTCTTCAACTATTCCCACATCCATACATCTAACATTGCAGAACACAAGCTTATAACCGTCGTTAGTTTTCTCAATCTTAAACCAGTTCTTCACTGTTTTCGGCCCCGGGGTCCCTTCCACACCTCCTACCATCAAAACATACTGCTTCATACCTATATCATAATTCAACCTCCATACGTTTGACACATTACAACTGTTGGAGCCTGAGAACTTTATGTTAACATCTGTGTAAAGACGGATCACGCCTTTCTTGGGGTTGACCGGAGTGAAAGTCAACGGGAGACCCTCCTCTTGGTTATGATTGCTACAACGTCAGGTGAACAAGGCTTTTTCCCGTACTCCATCACATAGAGTCCGCCATCTGATCTACCGTTTAATAGCCTAGCTATGTATTCGGCTCCTGTGTGGAGGTGTTTTCCATGGGTATCGAGCACCAAAGCAGGAGTAGGAGCTGAATTGGCTGCCAAGATGATGAATGAAAGTGAGATTATTTTTAAGATGATGGTTTTCATTCTTAAAAGTGTTGATGAATGATGTAGATTAAAAGATATTTATAGATGGCTGCTAGTTTCAGATTTAACAAGGATGATGTTGCTGGTTTGCAAACTCAAACTGGTGAAAATGGATATTGTTTTTGACCTGTAATGGATGCTGTGCTAAATTACCATCAACAATTAAACAATAATCTAAAGCAGATGATTAAAAAAAATGTCTTTTAACAGTTTAGAAAGCATAGTTATAACATCCGCTCCATTTATTAAATAGTAGATTGTTGATTAATTTGAGAAACTTATATTTACGGTTTTAATTGTATTTACAGTAATAAACTATTTGTAGAAATTTCAAATTGGCCATTGGTCTCATGAGCTTGATTATTTTCCATGATTCAACACAAACTGCATAATGATGTTTGCAGCGTATCTAGAAAATATTCATAGAGGTAACGTTTTATAATAAAAAGGGTAATGAAAACGGAAAAAATGTCAAAAAAAAGGTCAATTTTTCCAAAATTTACACTGTCGCCGGAGCGCCAAGGGGTAGCGGAGGCTACCCCTTCGCCTAAGGTAGGTCCACCCCTGGATGTTTGTGTTATGCTTGTTGACAAGCTAATCTCTTACCCTTTTGAATTTTTTTTTGATCACTTAACTGCTCAAATATGTCAAAAATATAGCTCGAAACTGGCGGATCGAGTTTTCTCTTTGAAACTTGCTTTCGGCTTCTAATAAGGTTGAGCTGGTCTTTCGGCTTCTAATGAGGTTGAGCTGGTCTTACACATGATAAACCGTGCGATAATCTTAAAGTTTTGGGCCATATAGAATGATGGCAACTTTTAACGGACCGATAGCTAATCGCTTAAAAACCCAATTATTTGTAGGATTTAATTTGTACGCACCAAAAGGTTAATTACTTATTTTGTTTTTGTTGTTTGTACACTATCACGTTATTGCCTATATACAAATCACACCTTTTGCATTCACCGCACACATATCTATGAGGATTGGATAAATGAATTAAAAATGCTTGCATTGATCTTGTAGAATAGAGGCTTAAAATAAGCCATTATATGGCCTAAAAAACAGTTAGACCAAATAAACAAGTAAATATGCCCAAATAAACCATTATAATGGTTGTATAATGTGATTTGTGAATATTTCTTTTTTTATTTTTTTAGTTCTATATTACTTTTAACCTTTACTTTTTATCTTTTATAAATTTCTCACAAAACATTATTTTATATTTACCCGAACACTTTTTCACTTCAACTTTGATCTCTTATACTTTTAATCTTTTATAAATTTTTAGTTTAGCATTTCGGTCTATATTTTGTGACTTAAAACACTGCAACGTGTATGTGGTTCAACGTTTTTACATTTACCTTGTTCTCGTTCAACGGCCTCGTCACAACGTGTGGGGTCCTAAGTCGACTTAGTTATTTTTCTGTGTTTTACTTTTCAGTCGAAATTTTGCGTGTTAACGCCCGCAACAGGCGTGTGTGGTTTAACCTTTGTACATCTACTTTTCGTTCATTTTAACAATCCTGTCGTAAAACGTAGAGCCTAAGTGCTAGTTATAGATCAAATGTAAGATGATATCGAATAAGTACGATATAAATAATATATAATTTAACCTTTTTAGGTGATCAAAAAAGTATAAAAAAATATGTCCCTTTTGGATGGAAAGAACATGTCCATAATATATTTCGAGAAAAATTCTCGATTGTCTCTGTGGTTTGGTGAAATTTTACCTATAGTCCTGAACTTTTCCACACTAGTTTCTCGGATAGTCTTTAACATAGATGGAGGTTAGTTTTTACCTTTTGGTGTTAAATAGGTGTGAAATGACTAGAATGCCCTTACTAATAAATATGTGATCTTCTTCATGTCAACCTGATCCCACCCCAAAAGCTTCAACTATCCCCCTCCAAGGAAAGGTGAATAAGGAAAATGCCGGTGAGGAGTTCAACAACATTTCTGAGTTGTTCCATGACTAATTTTGTGTGAAAATTGGATTATTGCAGGTGCGGCTACTGTGGAGGTGATGTAGGTGGTGGTGCGAGTGATTGAAATTGGGGTTTGTGGTGGCTGGAGGATACAAAAGGGAGGTGGAAGTGGTGGGGTTGGTTGTGATCGGGAAACTGGTGCAGGCAGTGGCGGACTCAAGACTTTTTATCAATGGGGTCCGTTTTTTTCGATCTTAAGATTTTTCACAACCCAATGTTAGAATTTTCAAGTCGGTCGTCATTCAGGTCGGGTCAGGCGAGGAGCGTAATAAAATACAATACGTCTTTCCTCAATATTATTTGACAATGTTTAACGGCTTTATTGAATAACTGTTCGGATCTTGATTATGTAGAAATATAAACAAAAAGGTAATAAAGATATTTCTTTATATCTTCTAGATTTATATGTGACATCGAAAAACATTAAATATCTAACAAAAATGAGAAATTTAAGAACAATTATTAAGTTTTATCTTTGATCACTCAGAATGCTTATCTTTAATATTATATCAGATTTGTTGTTAGAAAAAACATTATAACAGGAAAATAGATAGTTTGAAAATTATACATATTATCACCTCTCAATCTTTTGCTAGAAATGAGAACTCTGATGGAAATTCAAGTTACAAAACTCAAAAAAATAAACAAAAAATATGTTTACCTGTTGGATTTAAAAAATTAGCAAAAAACGTGATGAACAAGAGTTGCACTAATGACCTCTTGGTTGGAAAACAAGTGATTTGCCATTGCAACAAATTTAATTTTGATACAATGAGTTCCATGCAAAAGTTCTTAGGGGTACTTGAAAATTTAACATACCGACTCTATTATAATTTCTAAAATCATTGGGATTTCGGGACCCAATCCATAAAGGGGGGTCTGCCCCTGGGTGTAGATGGTTATGTGAAGAAGAGAAAGAAAGAGGGGGGGGGGGGGGGGGGGGGGGTAAGGTTGGAGGGGGTGGGGTAGGTTTTTATTTATTAGTAAGGGCATTTTAATCCTTTCACATCCAGTTAAAAACCGGTTCAAACCACCGGTAGTACCACTCAGTTGAACTGTCCGATACATCCGGTTAAACTGTTTTTTAGCTCAATCCGGTACGAGATAAAAGCCGAATTTAAAATCATTGCTAAAAGCTAATCTCCATCCAGGTTAGGGACTATCCGAGAAACGTGAGTGTAAAAGTTAAGGCCTATATGTGTAATTTTAAAAAGTTGGGAACTATAAATGAAATTTCATTAAACCACAAGGATTATCCAGACATTTTTCTCATGTATTTATTTATTTATATTATAAGTGTTGTTTGGGAATAAAAAAGAGCGATGGATAACTTAAACTAGTTTTTTTACATCGCGCATTCCGGCGAACTAAACAAATGATAATGTAAAACAAACTTGATCTGAAAATAAAACATGTTATTTAGAAAGCCAAACCATTAGAACGGTTTAAGTTTATTATTATACTGTTTTATGATACCAAATAAATACTTTATTTTGAGTACAAATTCGTTTTTAATAAAACTTATAACAGAATGTGGAGAGAAAAAACAAATACAACTACGTATTTAAGGTCTTAGGAAAAAGTTATACACGTAATTATTAAAAAAATATCAAATTATTTGATAAATTAATATATATTTTAAAAATAGAAAAAAGAATTATTAAAGAAATAGTAAAGAAAATATATGATTTTAAGAAGGAAACAAATTAAAAGGATGTTGTTAATAATAAATATAATAATAAACTATTATAATATATTAAATAAGAAAAGCTAAATATTATTATTTTAAAAATAAAGTTACTATTTATCGGTTTTCGTTAACTTTATTTACATAATATAATGTGAATATAAATCATCTATTACGGGTTAAATATATATATAATATTTCAAAATGCTTTTAGATAATTAGAAAATAGAGAAATAAATTACTATCTGTTTTTAGTTTTCTCACTTTTATCTTCTACTTAATTATGAATAATCAGGTTTTAATTAAAACCTATATCTTCTACATAAGTATGGATAATGATTTTTAATAAAAGTTGATTATTACATCGTTATCTAAATAAAATATCAATGTCTATTTATATTAATCTATATTTATATCCAAATCTAATCTAAATTCTAATAAAGTATTATAATTAATACTCTGGCTAAATCCCCGTGTTTTGACGCACGGGCAAGTAGGCCGAGTCAAGCTTACTACTGTAAGCCATGTTTTTAGGGACAAAGAGTCTGATTATAGTTATCTCGAGCGCTTCATGTTATTAAATGTTGACAACCAAGTTGTGGGAGTTAGCAAGTTCATTGGTTAAGAAAACGAGGAAGCAAAGACTACTAAAGACAGGGCAGCCAAAGGGGAAAGGCAAATCCAAGGGAAAGTCAAAAGAGGAAGTGAAAAGTGAGGTAAGGTAAGTGAAGAAACATTGGTTACAAAACATATTCGGGGATATCTGAGTTATGGCTTAGAGTCTCTGCATAAAAGGTTCTCTCGTTTGCTCGTTGGAATGATCTTGCTTCAAGCTCACTGCAAAACTAGAAACGCCGTTAGCCTCGTCACGGATGAAAATGAGGAGGGTTTTCTCCGTGACCACACTCCGGCGTGAGAATAGGTATCAGTTTTTTTTGCAAAGGAATAAGCAAGTAAGTGAGTGAGCTAAAAACACTATGTGTTAACTTGAGGTGTGATCCTTAGTAATTTGTACATCTTTTCAAATGCCCCTCCAGCAAGGCTTCAAAGACTTTTATCATTAGTAATCTGCACATCATTTCAAATACTTTTGAACAGATTTTTAGTAGTGAATAGTAGAGATTTGAAGGGTTGTTAAATCTTTTGTGCGATTAGTTAATAGAGTTTTGTGGATAGTTGAATTTGGGTTTTTTTAGATGTTGAATGTTAAAATTTTGTAACTGAGCGATGAGACTTAATAGTATAATTCATCAACTGTTCGGAGTATAAGCCTCTCACTCGGGTGACCCGGGTTTGATCCCTGGCAACGCCATTTGTTTTTGTTTTTTTAACATGATTTTTCAACTTTTTTTATTTTGACAATTGTGTCATATTTTAGAGTGTGAAACACCTTTTTTTAGCCAATCACCAATAGCCATATCTCCCACTTTTTATATTTTTTTGTCTTTTTTTTAGTTTGTCTTGATAAAACCATTACACACCTTAGAGAAAAAAAATCCATAGCATTTAGTCTAAACGATAATACCCATGTTTTCTTTTAATTAGGTTTTATGCATTTAAAAGACTTTAAAAAACTTTCAACCGATTTCCTATTTAGTTGAAGCTTTTGCCTTGATTCGTTTGACTAATTATACATACAACATAACTCAAGTCGACCGTTTGTAGGCACACATGTCAGAATTGCCAACTCTAAAATGTACGTTACAAAGCCAAGCACACAAAGCATCAAAACTCAAAAGTTTATCAATGAACCCGTAACCCACTACCAACTAAAGAAAGAATCTATGAGAATGATGGTTTTTAAATAATGATGACTGAACTGATAAATTTTCCATCTCCCGCTTGGCTATAAGAAAAACCAAAATATACCATTCATACTTGATAAATTATTATAAAAAAAAGCTAAAAAGAAGAAGGATGAAATAGATTTTAGATCCTGCTATTTAACTACCACACGATCCAAATGATTTTAGATCCTGCTATACAACAAATCACAACAAACTATAGTGAAAAGACCACAAATAAATGCAACCATTCAAACTAATAGTTCCAAACAACACAAGTATTACAAATACCAACTCATTTACATTTCAAGCATACTCTTTTAAAAAATGAATGGAAACTAAAAAAAAAAAGGGTAAATGCACGGTACCCTGATCGCGGGAGGGTTCTCCCTCCCCAAGCTAGCTTAGCCCATAGCTGCCTGGCGGTTACTACCCAGCAGGATTATTCGGGCTGAGCTGGACTCGAACCACGTCCTCCGTTTAGAATGGGTGAGGCTGGCCACTGGGCTGACACCCGTGGTTAAATGAATGGAAACTATATCTGCACCAAAATGATAGAATTTTGTAGATTGCATATTTGTATGTATTCAAGATTCATAGATGCACATTTTGAGTGCATATAGATGTAAAATCCCAATATAAGTCATGGAATAAATGGTTTCTCTCTTACTTAGCAAGGCATACCTTTTTCGCCGCAATGTGCGACTTAGAAAACTAGTTAACTATATATCCATGTTAGAAAACTAGTTAACTATTCCGGTGCGTATAAGGACGGTTTAGGTTTTATACCTCATGCTTGGTTTGTCCTAAAAGGTCAATGTATTAACAAACTCTATTTGTTAAGATAATGAAACTAAGCCTATGTCAAGGACGGTTTAGGTTTTATAGCGCATGCTTGGTTTGGATCAAAGGTAACAAATAACATATTCATATTTCATTTTTGTTTAGAGTAAAAATAATCCCTCAAAATCAATCAGAAAATTAGTTTAGAAATAATAGATTTATGTACGTTTAGAAGAGAATACAACAACTAAAAAAAGATGGAAGGGGTACATTTAGTACTATCGACAGTACATCTCTATAATCTTTGTAGAGTGAGAATATTATTTAACTATACATTTAAAAATATATGAAAAGTGTCACGGAGTAAATTCCTAAGTCGCGTGCGGAGGGTGTTTGGGATTGAGTCAATAAGTCATTTCCAAAAACCAGTATTTGGGGTTTTTTCATATCACTTACTAACTTATTGGCTCCAATAAGTTAATAAGCTATTTTCAAACTCAATCCCAAACACTCCCTTAGTCTCTTGCTAAGATAAGCCTTGAACCAACTAACAACTTGATTTTTTATGACTTAAACAAAGGGAACAAAGATTGTTGAACACGAGAACAAGTGGTTTGAGAGAACCCTTTACAAGGAAGCTTTGATACAACTTTGGAGGTGATGTGTAAATGAGGCAAGATCACCTATTTATACTTGTTGCCTAGTTATTCTAGATCATTCATGATCTAGAGAATTCTAAGTATAAAATATACAAAATATTTTTGATATATTTTTTGAACGGAAATTTGGATCACTGACGGACCACTAGAGTATCATCGTGTCACCAGCGGAACCTCTTGATCATATCCATCTTCACTAGACAGTAATGCTTATACACCAATTCAGGTGAAAACCCAATAAATAAATCTGGGAAAATCCTCTTTGTGGGAATCGAACTCAAAACCTCAGGTCCCTAAATCTTATTCCACCCTCAAGATGTCATCATTCTACTATCAGTGGCTTAATTTAATATCTTTGACATTTCTGTATAATTTCTCTAGAAATCCCTTGATATTTCTAAGGATGAAAATCCAAATTTTTTCTTGGGTGAGTCTTGAAGCAAGTATAATTATTTGGAATTCCCGAGCAAGTGATCTAAATTTTAGCGGGCTGTGACAAAAGAACATATGTAGTAATAACTCTAGTTAAGTAGTAAAAAAAAAACTTGTGGAGCTATTAGAGTTATTTCATTTCGAATTTTAAAATGAAAAGTTTATCGTAAAATAAATGACAGATTAACAAACAATAAAAAAAGTTAATGAGGGCAACACCATCGTGTTGCGGAGTGAGTGTTAAAATTTGTAAGCCTCCTTCGACAATATGTGCCCTTATATTAACCTCGTGAGAAAAATCTATGTTTCGACGGCTTGTAAATTAGTATTTACTCCATGAAAAAAAATTAAGTTGAAACAATGTAAAGAATAAATACGTCGTCGCAGTAAATCTGCATGGCTTACATCACATCTTAAAGGTTGAGCGAGCTAAGCTTTCTAAGTTTTCTGATGTCTATTTTGATCCATACAATCTCGTTGATCATTTATTCAATCAGAAGTATTTTATTGTAACATCATTGTTTCCGTAAGAGGACCTGGGCCACAAGTCGAACTCAAGCGGGTAGCCACTACCAGTTTGGCTACCCCCCTGCCGGTCCGATGGGTAGTGGCTATTCAATCAGTTTCAAAAATTTTGGACCGGTCAACGGTCATTTTTCATATAAATACATACACAAATCACACCATATTTACGAAAATTCAACCACAAACTCTCACATGCTCTCATCTTTATACACTCACTTTCTCCCAAATTTTTTACACAATGTCTAACGAGTTTTTCATTCCAACGCTTAGCCTACAATATTTTTTGGATAAAGAAAGAATAATGCCAAGTGATTGTGAAAAAGGATAGAACGTTTTGTTTGGAAATCAATTTTTCGACGAGCCTAAATACCACAAAGGTATATTTAGATAAGGTTTCGTATGTTGAAACGTCTATTTTTGAAAGTTGTAGCCTATATAGAAGCAAAATAAGAGTGGTTTCAAGAGGGCTTGGACGGGAAGATGAAGAAGAGTTTTACGGCTATACAAAAATGCACATCTTCAGTTAAAAAACTTGCAACCGATCACGAATAAAATGAATATTTATGTATAGCCGAAAGGACGCCGCGTTAATGTTTTCAATATTTTTGTAATGTCGTGATTAGATTATACAACGAGGAGTTTTTACGAAGACGCACAAGCCACAACATTGAATGCTTGTACCAAGCAGACGAAGAAGGACATCACCTTCTAGGTATGACCGGTAGCATTGACTACACACATTTTAATTGGAGAAGTTTCCTACGGAGTTGCGAGCACAATATATGAGATGTCATCACCAATACCATACAATCATGCTAGAAGAGATTGTGTCACAAGATTTGTGGTTTTGCATGGTCTGTTAGTCTGCCCGGATCATTAAATGACATCAATTTTCTCCAACAATCTCCATTTTTTCTCACTCAACGAATAGAACCGCACCGAATTGTCTGTTTTAATTAAAAGGACACTTACATAAGTGTGGATACTATCTTACCGATAAGATCTACCCTACTTCATCAATGTTTGTGAAAGCGTTTCGCTATCTGAAGATCGAAAGAAAAGAAATTCAAGAAGGCGATAGAGGCAGCATGAAAGGATGTGGAGCGGAGGAGAAATGAGGTGTACTTAATGATCATTACGAGCTATGACCATAGATAAGAATAGGAGCGTTGTCTATTCGTGCATGATATTGCACAACATGATCTTGAAGGACGACATAAATGCGATATCACGGGTGCACATAAGAGATCACCCGTCGAGCAAGTTTTTGACGAAAACGTCCTTGCGGAGTTGCACAATGAAGACATATATCTCCGACTTCGTTATGATCTTGTGAAACACATTGCATCTCTAGATCTACCCTATCTAAAGGAGCCGGAATAGTTTAGTTATGTTTTCAGTTTGTTTGTAATTCAAGGTGTGTCACACTTATATATTTAATTATGTAACTTTTATTTAATTTAGTGTTTTTTTATATTTTAACTTAAAATTGATATATTTATATGTCTAATTAAAAAAAGAGGTTCGTTTAGGGTAGTTATGCCATCAAATTTGGTAGTTTAGGGTCGTAGTGGATGGAGTGAGTGACGTAACGGGTAAGGATTGGAGGATGTTTGGGTAGGAAGGGCAAGTGACCTTTCCCCCTAACGATAATTAACACTATTTTCTTAAATTTTTGTAAGTAGCAACTTGTGAATTTCACTCATCTTATGGTTATTATTCATAACTGCAGTTCCAAGAAACAAAAAGTATCTAATCTATCTATATTGATGAGTACTTTAGACAACTTATACAGTATGTGATGAAAGATTTAATCTTCCCAAATTGTTTTATTGCATCAGCCTTTGAGAAATCATATTAGTATTATATTATTTCATAACTAAAAGGCTCTTGTTTTTCTTGAAGTATTTTTTTAAGTGGTATTTGCAAAAGTGTATTCTAAAAGGCTGATGTTGCATCATAATCCATTTTCATACATCAAAGTGAGACTACATTATATCTTATGTACAAACAATAGTTTGCATTAGATGTGACAATTCAAACCCATAAACTTATAAACGGATCAATTCGAGCTATGTTTTATGTCATGCCCAAACTGTATTTTTAGTGCATAAAACCTCCTAAAATGTTTTACTTGAAAAACTAAATTACTATTTAAACAATTTATCTTTTGTACTCACGTTTAATGCGCTAAGTATCTATAAAATCGGGAACTATCTGGCACAAGTGTGTTAGGTCGAACCAGACCAAAATTACCCGTTATCTGACCCACCCGTAGCTTTCAGAAACTAACGATTTTAATAACATTCCACATTGCATACAGGCATTACTTGCAACTGTTTAAGGTGCATAATATTAATGATCTTAGGAGACTTGAACAAATGAAGAAAGAAATAAGTCAACTGTTGACTAAACTAGCTATCTTTAATGGGAACCAAATTCATTTTGCCTCCATAAATATCTGGAAGTTGGCTTTCATCAATGTCTTTCAAAAGTGTAGATGTCAGATGCTTATTTTCAACAAATACAATCTGCAAAGGAAACACAAACTCAACTTTACTTTATAAGCAAACAAGTACAGGTGGATTAAGGGGCGGGATGGGCAGCGTTGTAAAACGGATAACTTTTCTTGTACAGGTCAAAACGAGCTGCGCAGGTTTGACCCAAAACACTTATTCGATTTTATATAAATAGGGTTATTGTGTTAAATATGATTACGAAATATATACTATTTTTTAGACAAAATGATTTCGTTGGTTTTATGCTGTAAAAGTACACTTTTGGGTGACGTTTGTCCCGTCTCCTTTGAAACTATATTTTTGCTTGTTGAACTATGAGGGATAAAACCAATGTTTTCAGGACCAAAACACACGGAAGTCGAACCGGTCTCCTTACTAGTCCACTGGTCAGGCCAATCGGACCAGATGCAAGAACCAAGTGATGGCGTAAATATTACAAATATAAATAGGGTAAAAGTGAAATTTAAAGAAAAAAGGGTTCAACCAACCAGTTCGACTCAAAACGGGTCTAGTAGGGCGAACTGGACCTGACAGGTTTTCAAAACATTGACACAACCCGCACGAACCGTTTATAAGTGGGTCAAAATTGCCACCTGTATGGACAAAAACTACCTTTTTCTTTGTTTTTTCATCAATAAAAGGATAAATCATCTTCCATGCGCCATAAATACATAAGGAACATGTACGACAAACATTTTCGCAAGTCTTTCTGGATGATAATCCTGTCATAAACATCAATATTTTACATTAGAAAGTAGTTTATACGATCGCAATCATTATGTTACTATAAAATTTCTGGAATTAAAGGCTGCTTTGTCCACACACAACACACACACTCAAAGTGAAATGCATGTGAACCTGCAAGATAGAGAGCGCGGCAAGATATCCACGGACATCACTGTTTTGTATATCCCCATCCTTGAATGTCTGCAATAGACAAACTTTTCCTGCCCTTCAGCATCCTGATAATCAAATATTAGATGTTGACACCAACTTTTCAACCCATTTACTTATGGAGGGGTCCAAGGTTTAAAAGAACGAAATTGAGCCTCGAGGTGTTTTCCGTTCGCCTCACGAGACGTAAGCCTCGATGTGAACCGAGGCGGAAAAAAAAATAAATATAAAAATTATATATCTTATAAAAAATAAAATATTTGACATAACAAATTTAAAACATCAAAAATAAAATAATTGATACAGAAAGTCTAAAACATCAAAAACACACATAACCTCACGGGCGCACGTTTTCTTACCGCCTCGGCCCTCAGAGGCGTATGTACAAACATAACCCCATGAGGCGCTGCCTTAGACACGATTTCTTACCGCCTCACCTTGAGGCGCGCGCCTTGACTATTGTTTTAACCATGGTCGGGTCAGTTCATATATAATCCACAAAATATAACCAAAATCTCCAGAATAACTTAGTTCAAAGAATAGTAGATTATCTTAAAATAATATACAACAACAACAAAACCAAACCCAGTAAATCCCACAAATAGCAAAGCTATCGATAGGGTCTGGGGAGGGTGAGATGTAGGCAAACCTTACCTCTATCCCTAGAGATAGAGAGGCTGCTTCCAGTGAGACCCACGACCCCAAAGATAACAACAGACAACTAAAATATATCATAATTAAAATAGACCATGAGGAGTATATCTATATAGAGCTACCAATAAACAGTTTTGAAGAAATATATGGTACAAATAGACAAAATCATAACAACCTATAAACTTTGCTACCAAAAACCAACTTACGTAAATCCCACCTAACATGTATGCAAATATAGGATCCAATGACACTCCTAAGACGAAAACAGTCCCCTCCCTAAAAGTCCTTAACCTTATCTTACGTGTCCAAGAACTCCTATCATGGACCATGTCCTCAGAGAGGTGCAACCCTATTAAATCTAGCCTAATCCGCTCATTCCAAGTCAATTTTGGTCTGCCTCTACTCCTCCTCCCCTCCACAATGAGGGTTTCCACCGCTCTAACCGGCTCTGACATATGCCTCCTCTTCACATGCCCAAACCATCTCAATCTCCCTTCCTTTATCTTATCTGATACATTAGCTACTCCAAACCTTGCCCTAAAAACCTCATTAAAATAATATAGTTTTTTGTAATTATATTTTCATACACTAATTGATTACTAAAAAAAGAAGGTTCAGGCCAACCCAGCCCGTTTTGACCCGAGCCCATTTTGCAACAAGACTAGGAAAGAACACTAGTGGACCCAGGAATTATTTTCTGGTAGTGCGGACGATTGGTTTAACCAAACTTTCAAGAGTTGCGATCGGGTCTTTGCCTATAAACTACACTAAAAAATTAAAGGAGGTGGCCGCCCACCGACACCTTCACTTAACTAGTGAATCAAAATAGTCATACCTTGCAATTATTCTTTCAAGTGTGAAGACCACATAGCCTGTGATGCATTCACAATCATATTAAGATCATAATGTAAAACTTAAATAAAAAAAAGATTTGGATTAATGAACATATGTGGTTAGTATAAGAACATACGTTTGAACTCTTCCAGACCTCCTGGATTGTTGGGATAATGTCTGCCACCAAACACGACGGTTATTAGGCGTCCGCTTTTATCGGTTCCTTGCATAAACAGCTTGTTTTGAGCTATATGATTTGGAATTTCTGATACAGATATAGAACCATTTGGTACAAATGCTTTTCTCCATTTAAGGTACTTTAGAAACATAGTACATGCTTTGTCTATGTCCAGGTCACGAGCACGAAGAAACCTTCTCAACTCAAATCGTCGTACTCCTAAAATAAAACAAAATTCGTTAGACGAATACGACAGCAACATTAAGTTATGTCTCATTTTCTTACGATGCACAGTCACGTTTTCATTATGTTAATAATTGATACAAACTTTCAATAATTCATTATGTAATCGGTCTCATTACTTTGAGTAGGGATGGGATCAGTATAGTACCAGTACCTAAAACATCGGTACTAAATTTGATCAAAAGTTGGTACCGTATACCATACGAAATATATCGGTACGGTACGGGTATCGGTACTGGCACCTGTATTTTGGTACTGTTACCACTTTGGTTTTTTTTTCTTTTTTAGCACTCGTACGGGTACCAAATAGGTAAACTTGGTATGAGTATCCATACAATATGGGTACCAAATAAGTAAAATTGGTACGTGTACCGATACCAAATAGGTAAAATTGGTACGAGGATCAACACGATACGGGTACCAAACAGGTAAAATCCACACGAATACCATAAATAGATTATACCCCTTGAAATTCTATATATTAAAAAAAGATATGCATTCTAAAAAACTTTTGAAAATTCGGTAGCGATACCATTTTTTACCCATACTGATACCAAAATCAATAAAACTAGGTTCCGATACATGTACCGAATGCTAGCAGCTTCGACTCATATAGTTATGGCCGTTTCAGGTTGAAATAAACAAAATTAGCTAAAGATGAGACACAGGTCTAAAGTCTAGTTATTATGTATAAAACATCCTAAATCGGAAAACTCAAAGGCCCACCAATATCCTGTTGACTGTATCATAACGCAATGTTGTAAGTAAACACCGGTTTTTAAATCATGTTGGATTGGGCTTAAAAATGGTTCAACCAGTTGTACCGGATGGTTTAAGCGGATTGATTAATTAACTATATAATTCCATAAATCATAACATCAACTCAAAAGATATTTCAAAATGCAATGATTACATATTAAAAGATAATACAAAATTATATAAACATATTATATCAACATCAATAATATAAACATACTACATAACAATTAACAAAATTCCAAGATCCATTTATATAATAAATATACCGTGTTATTGTCTTTTCTGAAAATTATAAATAAATAATGTGTATATTAAATACGTGTATAAAAATCATTATCAACCAATAATTCAATCGTAAGAGATGAAGTGACGATGCTTTTGAATTTTGACTGTTCATTGATGGGTTTTACATGAGGGAAGACTACAAGGCGTTTTAGCCTCTAAACGGTCTAGGGTTAAAAAGTGGGGATGGGCCATTAAAAAACGTAACAATCCAAAGTTTCAAACCATAAAATTACCTTGGCCGGTATCACTAATACGGTACAAACTAGAATACCATATTTTACCGCGGGTACAACTCTTGTGTTGTTTCATTAATTTACCGGGTGTTTATCCGGTACCGGTAATACCAGTTTTTAATACATTACCATAATGGGTAAGGCAAGAAACATGTTATCAAAACAGCGTAAAATTCGTAACCCGGTTTGACATTACTTACATAAAAATCTATACCAAAAGTGTTTCGTTCCGAGTACCCGACCCACCCGACCCGCAGAATATGATCATCTAGGTGCTTAAAAACCGAACTAAAATCCACAGATCAAAAGTCAACGGTGTTGATTTCTTAAGCTCACAGTAAGAATTTAAGATGACTAGATCCAGGCTACAGTGACTTGTACGTTATGCATTAGGACATGTACCTTGGATGTAGAATCTTGTTTTCCCACCAATTCCCTCATTTGCAAAATCTTGTTATGTTCCTCTTCACTGCTTCCATTCTCGTACTGCATATTTTTTGTTTCCATTTGTTGTTGTTTTGCAGACTGATGAGACGTGCACACAATATATGTTTTGGTCTTATTGGATGTGAAATTACCAAACAGGGCTTTGTTTGCCGGCAGCCATATATAATAGCTATGGGTGTGTGGTCATCAAGAATTAATATGTTAAATAAGTTTTCACTTGGCCCCTTCTATTATCACTTGGTTTTTATCTATCATCCCCAAATTTAATCAAAATTTCACTTGGGTCTCTAGAGCTTGGTATCTTATCGGGAGTTGTTTTTCTGTTTCCTGCAGCAGAGGAAAGGTTTGTTCTCGTCTCGTTTTTTTCGAATCCTACTTTATTAGAGGGCTTTACTCGATATGTTTGTTTGTATCACCCGGGTCCATACGTGTGTGCTAATATTCTAAAAAAAGTTGAAATATGTTCAGGTTAATTTAGATATTATCAGCTTATCAAGTTGAGAAAGGATCATGTACAAGACAAAATCCCTATGAAACATACGTGAAAAGGAGAAAGTGACAAATGTCATTGGTAGTGAAGGTAATTGTGTCTTTTTTCAAGTGAACTACTTTCCTTCATTATTTTCAAACAGCTATAACTTTTTCATACGTTAATATTTTAAAACAAAACTAACCATATCAACGAGCATTTCATTCTCTTTAATTCGAGCAACCTATTGCTATAGTTTTTTTTTAAATTACAAGATTTTGAATACTCATTACGTGATTTGAATACCCATTACATTACTATGTGATATTTGAATACTCGTTACCTTATTACTCATTCAACATAAATCATTACACATTCAATATAAATTCTTTACATAATTAAACATTCATTATGATTTGTTATAAGTAATGTTATTACAATTTTGCTTAGAATAAATTACAAAAATCGTTCTTTATGTTTACACCAAATTGCAAACTATATCCTTTACATTAAAAATTACAGAAACTGTATTTGATATTTGCAAACCCGTGCATGTTTTGTACTTTAGCCATTACTTTGTTAATTTTCATAATTAAATCTAACTAAGTGCACCCCACATGAATGTATTTGGATTATTTTACCCTAAATGCTAAAATAACTAATCATAAAAAACAATAAATAAAATAATTATGTTTTTGTTATAAATAAACTATATTATGGTGACTATCCACATTCTAACTCTCATCTCTTCGTATCTTTTGTATTAATGTAACATTCTAACTCCCGTCTTTTCGTCTCCTTTGTATTAATGTAACATTCTAACTCTGTCTCTTCAGTCCTTTGTATTAATGTAAGAACACTATATATAGAGGTTCTTTGTATTGCATCATTACATCTTAAGAATTATAATTATCTATTCTATCTTTCTCTATGTGTTCCTTTGATACTTGTTCTTATGTTATATACTAGTCGCTAGTAGGCCGTTGTTTCACAACATGTTATCAGCACGAAAGTGTTTTTTCTCCAAAACCCTGTTTTTTTGAAACCAACGTCGGCCATTTTTTTGAAACCGTCATCGCTCTACTTTGGTCGACAACCACCAACCAATGAAAGAACTTATATCTCCGGGTTAAATTGCTTCGGATGTCAAGCTCTCTTACAGATTTGCTTTCCGCCGGATTCATATGGTATCATTGATTCGAAAGGTAACTTTTATATAAAAGTGTTACATTCTTTATTTTACATTAAGTTATTTATAATAGTTTTAAACTATCACTTTATATATCATTTACTTTCTATTGGGTTACGGTAGTAGTAGTAAGGGAATCTAAAGTTAATTAATCCACTTCTTAAAAATATACTAATAAGGTTATTATTAAAAAAATTAATGTTTTTGAATAAATCCATATGTGAGTTTTAAAAATAAGTACATGAAACGGTTTGGGTTGGAAATTGTTATGAACTTATCGATTGTATATACTACGACATAGGTTGATATAGATTTATAACTATAGTTAAATGTACAATTATTTAACTGATATCTAACAAGCATGCTTATTATTAATAATCTTTGTATTATTGTCTAGATATGATATGTAATATGGTATATATATTGAATATTATCATATGTAGAGGCTGTTGATATTCCTAAGAGTTTGTCAAAGTGAAGGTTTATTTATTATTTGAGAACATTGCTAGGATATACTTGTTTATCTGTTAATAACATATTCCTTTAGTGTTAGTCTTTTTTTTACACCTGTTTACAGTAGTATTATATGGATCATAATAGAAGGTATGATGCATTTAGATTTAGCTTATGTTTATTTTCGTGTATATAGATGATTAATCGGTAGTATTTTACTAAAGTAAATATAGTATATAGTAGAAGTATTGTGAATCTTGTGATGCTAATAAATCTAATACGTTTGATGATTAAAAGTTTTAATGTCTACATGTTTTAGAGTTAATAAAATACATTTGTCTTCACAATACAATAATAGTATACATTTGTAAGATGGTGTCGACTAAATGCACAGTCTTTGCAGTATATTTTCTATATATATGATTATTTTGATTGCTTATTGAAATTGAATTGACAAGTTTTTCTTACCATATGTTATTAAAACACCATAAGAACTTGATGAAGATTTTTGGTTATTTTTCAAACTAAAGTAAAATATTATACAAGATCGTGATAGGTGAATTCATACAACATTAGATAATTTATTCGTGATGCACTGTTACCTATAGACAAACTTGTTCGCAAGATAATGTGTTAAATGGTGGCATCTTTATCTATTCATACTTATAATAATCATATAATTATTGTTATTGCTATTATTGTCTTGATCATATATAAGTGTATTCGTTTGGGTGAATTTAATTGAATGAATAAGTTAGTATGATCAAGATACATGCTTAGTAGTTTTGAAATTTGTTTACGAATAAAGTAAGAGAACTTTAAAATTTTGAAACATTGTTAATGGAGTAAGAAGAAAAAAAAGTAAAGAAAAAAGGGATTAAAAGTTGTCGAAAAAGATAAAATGAAGGGTTGTTTAGTTATTTTGTTGAGTTTTTAGTTGGCCTGAATATTATTACTGACTATTTCTGTCTAGCCACTAATGAGCTTCCATGTAAATTTTCTTTAGTTGAATGAGTATTTTTTATTGATGATTTACTATACAACTATATAAGTCACTATTTTCCTACACATATTTTAGTTGCCTATAGACTAGCTATTGACAAATACATATTTGTAAATAAATTGTTAAATATTGAGAACTTGAAAGAAACATTGTTTAAGTTTCAAAGTGATAAATATATTGTTTTTATATGATGACATGCTATAAGGTCATGTATTGTATGATTTGTTGCTATCTATACCTTGTATTCTATATTCTATTACTTCTTTGCATCGATAATACCGAATAGAACGACTAAACCAAAGTTGTGGTTTATTGTCATTATCATGAAAAAGTAGAAATATGCTTCGATTTGACACCCAAAGTGTCATACTCCTTGTATCTCATTATCAAGTATAAAAGAAATATTATATGACTCGGACATATAATTACTTCTCAATTGACGTTATACGAAGAGAAGTTCATTTATAAGGGAAATCAGATAAAACAAATTTTGTTTGTCAAACCTCAAATATACTCCTGAAGTAGCAATATCATATATCGGGTATGAATAGTTTGAAACGACTGTATATCTATATGTTCAAGAAAATAATGGAAAACCGTAAAAATTGTATAGTTTTACTCTGATTCATGAAGTGAATATATATTGATCATTGTAATCATGGGCATCATTGAGAAAATTGTAATGATGATCATATTAATATGAGACTGACCATTAAAAGTGCAACAATCATCATGTTAATAAGAGATCAAACTATCAGAAATTATAAGATAGCCAAGCTAATAATGAGATCGAATATCATTATTATAATGATAGTCATGATGATCGATCACCAAAAGTTGTAAACTAGTGATTACATAACACGATGGTTTGAACTTTGAAGTTATAATACATTCTTTCGTATCTTATTTTTGTATTACATACGTGTAAGTACTACATATACAATATCACAAACCATAAGTTTATGGATCTTATTTATATGTTGGCGTGACCGGTTAGTCCACACCGAGCCAATGATGATGTGAAACTTAATGAATAACCAGAAGATTCTTCATGATAATTAAACATGTCATAGTTGCTCTCAACAAATGTTAATTATTTACTAACCAAAGTAGGGTGTGAATCCCTAAAATATTATGGAATGAACGAAATATGTATATATAGTGTTTTTAATCGATGCATTGTCTAAATGGTCATCAAATTTACAACTTGAAGTTGTGTGTACCTTAGCTAATGAGATAGCAAGCATATTATTCCATACTATCATATTTATGGTGGTTATAACATTGAATTTAATTTCCTTGTTACTAATGATTATTGGGAATAAGTATTGAACTTTCTAAATGCTTAAGATACAAATTGCTTTTGTTGAAGACGATGACCAAACGTCTACAAATTGATTGCAAAGCCAATAATCAAGAGAGCTGAAGTTCATATTTGAGCACATGTAATTTTACATGCGGTAACATTATTTCACATCAAGCCAACATGTTATAATTGTCTCTCCCCATTATAGTTGTTTTGGTCAGGAACCAAATATTTCCCATCAAACTTTTTATTGTGCGGTATACATTGGAATTGATCCACCACAATGCATAAAGATTGAAACTTAAATAATGTTGGGAATATATGTTGGGTGAAAATACTATTTATGATTACATACTTAGAGCAATTAACGAGATTTATTTATGGCTCATTAGATCTTACTTTAAGTAAATTAACATTCCCAACATTAGGGGGGAGATTAATGGCAGTTGGAAAAGGAATGAGAATGCATGAATTATCATTGATCCTCAAACTAAATTAGGTGAATAAGAAGTTCAAAAAATAATTCATTTACCTAGATTAAAGAATTAATTACTAGACATGTTCAATGAACTAAAAACAGTGACTAAGTAAGTCACATAGTCAACTGCTAATGCTTCAATTAAGATAAGTGTCCTAGAATGACAAACCATATATTAATGAGTCTATTGCACGCCCGAAGCATGGTAGACTAGTCGATTCCAAGAAAATAAAAATTTCTCGAAAAATTGGAGCAAGTAATGAAGAAGATGATCAAGTCGAGGTTATAGTAAAAAAAGGTCTCTTGAAGAGACATTAGACATGATGATTCTGGAAGAACCTTAGTACCTGAAAATAAAGAGCTCTTAGTAAATTATATCATGTCTATAAGTGTATGGAATCGAATCAAAATCGACATCGTTATACTTTTGTACATATAGCGCTTGAAATGATGAAATGACGAGGATCATGATTTAAGATCTACCTACGAATGAAAACATATAAATGATTGGCCAAAAGAAAATGAAAAGACGCAAATAAGGCAGAATTGAATTCTCTAATGAAATGGAAAGTTTCTGAACCAACAGTCCATATAACTGAAGTTGTAAAATATGTTGGATACAAATGGTTCTTTTATGCAATTCATGTGAAATCAAATTAAGTGAAATAAGGAAAAACTTGTGGCACAAAGATTTTCGCAAAGACTCAAGATTGATTATAAGGATGCACACTTTCTAGTGGTGGAGGCAATGACTTTCCAATATTGTATTCATCTGCTAATATAAAGAAAGAATTGATATGCGTCTTATGAATTTCATGTATTACGTGATACTGAAAGTTTACATAAAAGTCCCCGAAGGATTTAAATTATCAAACTCATGAAAAGTAAGTTCTCACTATGATTCAGATCTGCATACATTATGGGTATTATATATAGGCTAAATATAATTACAACTCTTGATGAGTTTACTAAAGCAGTCGAGTACTTAAAAGGTAATATTAAAACATCTTAAGGATGTAATTCTTGTGCACCAATAAACATACATAGAAAACTTGTACCCAGTGATTATAATATCTCAATGTACAACGTATAAGCATGGCGTAATATGGATTTTATCAATAAGCAAGTGTTCAAGACATCTTTGCATATGATATAAAATCAATGAGAAAGTTTACGTGATGGAACTCTTAAAGAGTATATGCACATGCATAATTATTTAAAGTAGAAAGAAGTATGTGAATGATTATAAATGCCTAAAGCTCAAAACGTTGGCAATGTATCTTTATAAAGTGAAGAAAAGATTTATATGGACTAATATAGTATAGTCGAATGTGGTATAATCGACTTGCTGCTAAGCTTAAATAAGGAGAAATACATATGGTGTAGTTGGTCCACTTGTTCTCACTAAAGAACAATATGACGTTTACAAGTATTATTGTATATGTTGATAATGTCATTAAAGATGACATATCAAAATGGGCTCAAATAGTTAAACTAAGAATTTGAAAATTAAAGATGGTGGCAAATTTATGGCTCAATATGTAGAATATGCATTTGTATTATTATCCATCAATCATAATACATCTAGAAGATGGTGGACATTTTCATATGCATAAAGCTTATGTATAAGTACATTTAATGATGTCCAAATAGTTGATATAGAAAATGACTCTTATCATCTCTAATCAAAGAAGCATATATCCTTGGTCTAGAAGTACCATAGTTAAATTCGAATTGTATTAATATATCTTGCTAGTATATATACACGGGCATATGTCAGGAAATTGACAAGATATAACTCGTGTACAGTAAGGAGATAATGTAATGTAATGTAATATAATGGGTAAAACATTAATTTTTATACCCTTAAGGTACAAAAGATATGGATTCATATTTTCCTAACCTATCAACAAGTTTGGTTACTTTTGTAAATGCAGAGAATGTAGCAAAACACATTCATGGATCTTATGCTATCTACTTACAAGAGTAAGTAATTAAAGTTTCACATGAAGATCATACATCAATGTTCATTGAAGGATTTCCCATTAATGGATCAAGCGACATATCAAGCTGCACATCAATGGATTACAAAGTTTTGAGCAACTTTCAAAGAAGCCCGACACGAGCAACTTATAGGATACATGTAAAAATGAGGGGGAGCATTATACAAGTTGCACTCTTTTTCCCTTAACCAAGTTTTATCCCAATGGGTTTTTTTAGTAAGGTTTTTTATGAGGCAACATACCTGATCCAAAATTATCAGGGGGGAGAAAATACGCTGCACTCTTTTTCCCTTAGCTTAGGTTTTATCCCACTGGGTTTTCCTAGCAAGGTTTTTTAATGAGGAAGCACCACCAAGCGTATAATATATTATTTTCTTTTATCACGTGGATAGTCAAGGGAGAGTGTTATAAATAAACTATATTATGGTGACTATCCACATTCTAACTCCCGTCTCTACGTATCTTTTGTATTATTGTAACATTCTAACTCCCGTATCTTTGTATCTTTTGTATTAATGTAACATTCTAACTCTCGTCTCTTCATGTCCTTTGTATTAATGTAAGAACACTATATATAGAAGTTCTTTGTATTGCATCATTACATCTCAATGAATTATAATTATCTATTCTATCTTTCTCTATGTGTTCCTTTGATACTTGTTCTTATGTTCATATACTAATCACTAGTAGGCCGTTGTTTCACAATAGTTTTGATATAAATATATACACAGACACATACATTTATATCCCCTTCCTTCTCTCTTTCCTCTCTCTCTCTCTCTCTCTAACTACCCTACCACCACCTACAACTCCAACCAGTTGTCCTTCTGCTCCGGTGAAGCACCATTGCCCAACTTCAGCGACCAAGAATCACCATGCCCGTCCCTCCCCCTCTCTCTCAAATCGGAACCTAGCCCTTTTACTACCGTCGCCGACTCATGTTTGTGTGGCAGAACCCTAGCTCGAAATTAGTATTGGTTGTTGCTGCTTGGGTTCTTAAGCACCTCCATCGACACCCTCCGATTCATATGTCAAAGGCTAGATCTGAAACCCTGTTCAGAGAAAACCCCTCTGGTTCAGATCTTAAAGGCTCGACCTTTTCATTGTCGCTTAGGATGTAGGAACAGCCGATTGGGTTGCAGGTCTTGTGATGGATGATGATGGTGCAGGATATGAGTGCGTCGCGGGAAAGAGATGAACGAGTGGGGATTCTTGGTCATCCAAGGTAGGTGGTGGTGGTCGGAGAAAGGATAGAGAGAGTGTATGCGTGTTTGTGTTTAGAGAGAGAGATAAGTATTAAAGGGAGGAGAAAGATCTGAATTGGATTTTTTTTATTTTTTATAAAATTGTTTTATATAAATAAATGTAAAACGCCTAATTTACCCTTAAATGAGGTTTATTGGTTAGATTTAACTACGAAAATTAACTAAGTTAGTGCTAAAGGACATAACGTGCAAGAGTTTGCAAACGTCAAGTACGTACTCTGTAATTTTTTAAGATAAAGAACATAGTTTGCAATCTAGTGTTAACATATAGGACGATTTTTATAATTTATTTATATACATATTACGTGATTACACATTCATTAATAAATACTTGATTGTTTATCCCTTATTACGTCATTAAATATCTAATATACGGTATTATGTCGGTTATTATTGGTTGATTTGACTAATGTATATAATTTATCACTAATGCGTGATTATACCTTAAATATTAGGTATTTCATATTAAATATTATGTATTACGTGTTTTCTTTTTACGTAATTACGTAATCACTCTTTGGGATTTCACATAACTACTATAATGAAATCACGTAATCACGAAATTGGTATTCAAAATCACGTATTCACGTAATAATACATAGTCAAGTAATTACGTAATCACTTAGTGGGGTTTTGTAACACTCTAACCCGTTTAAGTAATTATCTTAATAAATACGAATAATTAGGTCACAGATTTTTTTTAAAGAATACATAAACATAGAACTTATACATCTGGGTTAACCAACAACACAGACGATCGACATAACAAGTTATTACACTTGAATTGTATTTTACGATACACAAGTTTTTAAGTATGAAAGCTTCGATACGCATGATCATGCTTTGATTATCTCGAAGGGATGTTCCCGAGGAAATGGTGGTTTAGAAGTGTTCGCGTTGCGTGCTTGGTCGTCCGTCCGTCCGGTTCCCGCCTTATTGAAAGCCTGTCATAAACACTAAAAAGAATTAGTGTTTAAATTATACGGTCAAAGTGTTAGTAATCGAAACATTTGAATGAAAACATTGAATACATTTTTTTTGTGTCACCTCCTTACTGGGTCAGGTTTCCACCCGGGCGTGTCAACTGAAACATGACTTTATCTCAGCACCCTTACCCGGCCGGGTCAGGTCTTCACCCGACTGTGTTAGCTAAAAACGTGTTTTCTCTTCAAATCACTCTTATGGTTTGAAGATAATTATCAATCGACCCGCTAGAAGGCATTTCGCATTCTAGCTCATGCTTCATACTTTCTTATCAAGATTTTCATTATATCTTCTACCACAATTTCCTTTATGGTGGGTTATTCTAAGAAAACCTTTATATTCCTATTTTACCCTCCGGTAAGACATTTTACCAAAATAACCCGTTAAGAGACATAAATCAATTTAGTCCAGTTCCGCATAATGGACATGCCCTTGGCTCGAATGACCATTTTCCAAAAATGTTAAATGCATTTCACTTAGGTTAACTTATTACCCAAATTTGACCCATCCATCTCTAGTCGAGCCATAAGCTCCTACCGAAAGCAAAACCTTTTATACATACCTGGCACGAGTCAAAACCATTGACTCGTTATCCATACCTTGTGATGGTTATTTCTTTCCAATTTGTGGCAATGCATGCCCATACATTATACTTACCTATAAGCATGAAACTTGTCCAACATATACCGGATTTAAATGGCGTACCGTTTGACCCGCATGACCCATTTGTCCTTTTAACCATTCTTGGTTCCCCCCTCTTTAACATCTAAATCATTCTTTATATAGTTTATCATCAAAATTCGTATTTTTACTTTCTGTCTTTGGTTCGCGTCAGCAAGTGTTTGTCACCAAAATTCATTTTTACTTGTTTGACCCGTTTAGTTCGCTTAGCAAGTCTTATTTTGAAAGTTTATTGGTTTATCATCAAAAAACTCATTTTTACTTGTTTGACCCATTCGGTTCGCGTCAGAAAGTCGTATTTTGAAAGTTTATTGGTTTATCACCAAAAACTCATTTTTACTTGTTCGACCCATTCGCTTCGCGTCAGAAAGTCATATTTTGAAAGTTGGTTTATACCAAAACCCTCATTTTTACTTGTTCGACCCATTCGGTTCGTGTCAGAAAGTCATCTTTTGAAAGTTTATTGGTTTATCACCAAAAAGTCATTTTTTGTAAGACCCTATCTTTTATCATTTAAATTTCTATAAAAATTCACATTTAAACGAGTAAATGCGAATATACATCACTACAAATTTTCGAGTTTATTAAAACTTTATCATTACTAAACAATTTGACATGTCGTTACTGATTCGTTAGTAACATTGAAAACAAATGCGGAAGCTTGATATTTGATCGTGTTCGGTTCTTCATTGAGCTTGATCGTCATCGGGGTACTCGCGATTTCCCTAAAATGGAAATTTGAAATTATTAGTATTATAGCAAATTTCCGAAAAGCATAACATAATCAACTTGACAAAAACTTAAATAAGAAAATATAATTTCTGAGGTGGCGTCGGCGACGGTATATTGCCGCGGGTTGGCGACGCATTATGGATTTTTGAGTCGAGTCAGACTGCCGTAGGCAGTAGGCTAACACGTCGGAACAAAGATATTGCATCGCGATGGCCAGAAATGGCATCGCGACGGTGCCTTCTCCCTTGCTGCAGATTTGTTAAATGGTCCGTTCGACCCGTTTCAAGTCCCGAACATTTAAAACACGACTCTGGACTTATGGTAACATATCCGTAAAACATTATTTCCTGTTTTATTCAACAGTTGCAAACTGTAGGCTACGGATGACCACCGTAGCTTAAAATGGCCGTCGTAAGAAATTTTTCCATTTTTGCCGTTTTTGTTACGAAAACTTTCCTAACTTATTACATTTTTGCCCGTTTCCTATGAAACTAGTTTCTAAATGTCCGTAAGATGTTTTCTTACATTATTTAAACCAGAATCCAAATCCCGGATTCTTAATTCTTATGAATTACCACCCCTTCCCGGTTTATGCATATATCCATTTTTTACTGTTAAGAGATTTAAGCATTTAAGCTTTAGTCTCACTTTCCTTTACCTTTCTTCTCATTTCCATTCTAGGATATCTATTTATTTTCCACCACAACTATACTTGTGGTGGATTGGTTATAGGAAATGATATATCTTTAAATTCTACCTTCGGTTTAACAAATTTACGAAAAAGACCCGTTATGAGGCGTTAAGCCAAAACGACTTATGCCAATTATCATTATACTACCGCAAGGTGCACTTTCTTATAAAACTCATTTTTAAACTACCCTCTAAGGCGTTTGGTCGATTTATCATTTATGGGCGTTTTGGTCAAATTTTAGTCCTTTTTACGACGAAGGACATTTAGATGCATATTTTCACCAAACAAGCATCTTTAACTCATATTCAATTAAATTTTTTACTATGTTCCTAAGAACAAAATGTCTAGAGTTTAGATTATTAGATATACCTCTTTTAGGTAATTTAGTGTTCATCCAAGTCTTAGTTAACTCTCATCAGACCTTTAGTCCTCGATGAGAGTTTAACCCGTTACACGTACCTGCTCGAGTCATGGCATTGACCCTTTAAATACCTTGCACTATTAATTACTAATAGCGACACGAACCATACGCTATTTCCCTGTGAACACAAAACTCGGCAAGCGTTCATTAAATAATATTGTCAAATCGTGTTGTCCACACCATTTGACCCATTTGGTCTTAAATAATCATCTTATCATTATGAAATGGTATCCTTTTACCATCTCCATTTAATCCACTTACGGTTTACGCCTTATGCTTACATTTCTTAATTCGTTCAACCCATTACAGTTTACGCCATAGTAATGCCCTCATTTTAGAGTTTAATATTTATTCGTCAAACTCGTGACTGAAATTTACCCTTCTTATTCCTTATGGTTTACATCATAAGGTAACTTTTCAAAATTCTTATTTATTTTCATTACATGACTATATTACTATTTTACCCCTTTTACCATCAATTATGGTTTCAATACCATATTCACTTGTTCGATCCGTATCAATTTACTCGGAACGTTGTATTTCGAAATCTCGTTCCGAATACCAAATCGCTTATTTTAGTCAAATACATAATTAAATTTACTATTTTAAGGATGTAACGTTACTTACCTTGAAATCCGATTATGCCTCTTTCCGCTACTTGTTCGTTTGACCAGCTTCTTCCCAAGCCTCCACCTAGCTTGTCAAGCGTCAAAACTATCATTTATCATTCGATCTTATTATAGGTCAGTTTGACTTTTAAAATCAAACTGCCTATTTTACTCATACTAACCCACGAACAAGTTTAACAACTCATTTAGGCATTTCGTTAATTACCCGGTAAGCGTATTCTTAGGCCACCATTATAGCTACGTTTCCCAAACCAATTTCACGCAATTGCTAATATCAAATTAACATAGTTTCTAAAACATATGCTAATCTATCGATAATTACACAAGAACTTGGAATTGTTTCATTATTACAAAACAACTCATCTCATCATATTACTAAACATTCATCCGAATACCTAATATAATCAAGTTCTACATACAAACTAGTAGACAACATGATCTCAAACACTATATCATACAAAACCCATTTCAAGTCATGTATGAACACTTATTCGAACCTCTAATTTGTTCAAATATCTTATACATACATACAAGTATGATGATCATGAACACTTATATATCATCTATTTCATCATATAATCCAAAACCCACTTCAACATCTACTTGTAAATAACCTACAAGTAATCTTACATCAATTAGTGCATAATTTATTTAAGTTAACGAAATCAAGCATACACATACACTTAATTACATTTTGGATATATCCAACAACCTTATACAAGTATTATACTTGTCTGAGATTGTAACTTTATTAATCAAAGTTTTGAGACATACCTCATGATCCCCTCGTTTAGGTGATCGTTTATATGCGTTCATGCATTGATTTGAAGTTGGAATTGACCTTCAATTTGTTGATTCTTGATTGAACTAGGGTTTCCCTTGTTTCTTCTCCTGAAGATCGACATACACACACACACACACACTCTAAGTGTGTGGTATGTTTAAATTTTTTGTTTTTAAATCACAAGTATCCTTTTTACACAGCTTTGGTCCTCAAGTTTAGTTTTGATTATTTATAATGCTGCTACTCATTGTATTATCACTTTTATACATGTTAGTAACTAGGTTAATTTGTCAGATCTCCGGCACAAAAAACTCGGATAGTGAAAACTATTGTCACACCCCGAATTCCTATCCAAATCCATACACCGGTGGGCCCGGGTGGGGAGTATGTGATGTAAGTTGATAACATCATAGTCAATTAAACACGGCACAGTGAAAGTCTTGGAGTAAAATTACCATTACAAACCGAATGTTCGAATTACAAAATAATATACAGGCTCGTAATAGAAGATCTACAGGCGGATCATAAAATGTACAAAGAAAGAATATAAAACAGACTTTAGGGCAAATCTAAGGATTTGCAAGATCCTCTTATTTCACTACCGAGCAGCTTCCGGCCTATTTTGTGATTGTACCTGCAAGCTTAGTCTTTTGAAAATAAGTCAGCTTTCGTTGTAAATACACCCGATTGACTCATTTTGAAAACATTTTAGAAATTAGATTTAAGTGCACAGTGCACAAATCTTTTATAACTTTGGAAAGTTACTTTGTAGCCTTGTTAATAGATTCAAATGTTTGTCCATACATACAGGGCCCAGTACAGAGACCGAGACATGATTAAGTACACACCACTTAGAACTCACGGAGGAGTTATCCCCAACATCTTGGGTAATTTGCATTTGATCGTCTGTCAGGTGTATGCCTACACCCTGCGCTAAGATCGTGGCCATTATCTGAATGCAATGAGCCGACGATATCCAGGACACGGTAGTTAACCCCCGATGTTTAAGTTATCAAACAAAAATGATTAAAATAGAATATGCGGATTTACTAGCCACAATCCGGCATTCGATTGATCCCATTTCCGACCAAGTGGTAATAATTTACCGTATCCCAAGCCCGTATAGGGAAAATAAGTCAAGAGTATTTACCTGAGTTAACCTTGTTTAAATGCAAGATTATATCTCAGCCTTATTAAAAATGAGCTAAGTGCAGATAGCATTTACCGGAAGGCTCTAGTCTGGATTATGACATAAGCTAACCAATTAAAATGCTAATGGTCTTATGTAAATCGTAGACTTAGACCAACTAGCGTAATGGATCAAAAACGGTACGCTAGATTAAGCGATGATCGGATAGAATGTAGTTTAAACCCAACAAGTACCTTGACTTGCATAATGTGGGTAAACTATAAACATTCTGGACTTTGAACTTAAATGACAAGTATAGACCCGTTTCGGTTAATTTTCGTAAACTAGTTACATATACTTAACCTACGCATATTAGCGATATCGGGTAACCGGATAAGTAATGGACAAGTTCTATATGCCATTATACTTTAATTAAGTTGTAATATCAGTAGGATATCAACTTATGTGCCCGTTAAGGTTTTAAAGTGAAACTACGCCTTATAAGGGCGTTTCGGTAATGTTATACCGTATAAAAGGAACTAGAATATAATTTAATGTTATAACTATAAGTATTCTGGAAAAATGATTAATTTATGATATAATATCGTAGGATATTAATTATATGTATAATTTATCTTTTATGCCAAACTATGCACCAAAAGGGCATTTTGGTCATTTTAAACATAGTTTACAAATTATTTGGGATTCTGAGTTCATATCAGATAACTACTGTATAATTTTTAAATAATTTTTAAAATCAGTAGGTAACAAGTTTTGGTTGATAGTTATGGTTTAAAACCAACTATGCGTCGAAACGATGCTTATGTCGTAAAATGACGATTTATGCGATGTTTAACGAAAACCGATGTTAAAGTCAGATTAAAATGTTTAGATATCTTATTTAATATAACATATCAGTAGGTAAAAGATTTACCTTGAAAAGATATGATTAAAACCATTTTATAAGCCATGAGGGCTTTATTGTCATTACCGACATATTACAAGGACTTGTTCATAAACTCAGTTTATAATCTGATTTAACATCCCAAATAATCCTACTTATAATATTACATTAGTAGGAAACTTATTTTCAAGTTCATTATCTTTTAAACCTTATTTTATGCAAAAAGGGCATTTTAGTCAAAATGGCATAATTACGGAACTTGTGCATAAACTTAGATTCTGATTATGATCATGTAATATAACTCATAGGGTTATGATACATTATATTATGATCATAATGCAATTTTAGATCAGTATCTAACTAATCTAAATCGGGTAAGAATCGAAAGTTAAAGCAGAAGTCAAACTTCGAGACTTTAGGTTGCGAACCAACCCTAGAACTGAAATTGACGAGCCGAACATGTTTTTAATTAATTATTACCAACTTGTTTAAGTGTCAAAACAGGTTTCATAACACATATAAGATCAATTTATGATTTTTTTGAAAAATGACATTTTTTACTTTTTAATATCATAACTTTGACCCGTCAATTGGTCTAGCAAACGTGATCTTCAGGAGGTGCCCTTTATAGGGACTAACACCTAACTTATTACGATCGCTTAGCCATATTTATTACGAACAATGGCTGGACCATAATGGTCTTAACCGAAAATCAAGGCGTTATCCATAAAAACGCTTGACTTTTGGCTATAAAAGCCTATAAACGAAAATGCAAGAGCAAGGAACACTTACAAGAGATTTCTAGAATGCAATAGATCTAAGTTGGATGCTCCTTTCAGTTAGGAACTTCCAGAGGAGGGAGATAGAGTTGAAAATGAGAAAGGTGCAAGTTCATATGGTGAACCTTGGCACCTATTTATAGTTGGAGAGCTTGAAGGAGGTGATTCCAGGTGTTAAGGGGTGTAAGAGGAAGCTTACAAGTGTCCTAAAACGTGGCATAGCAGTTGGGAAGCCATGGTTTCGAGAAAATGGTTTTTGGCAATTTGTTTGGTGGCCAAGGCAAAACTTTCTGCAGATGCAGTCCTCTGGCGGGCCGCGAGAGGCACAGGCCTTGCCTCTCGCCCCCGCGAGCGCCCTAGGCTAGTTTCAAAGTTTGACACTTTTAGCCCCTTAACTTATAAAACCTCCTAGAACCTCATAAAACACCTTTTTAGCATATTTAGCCCTCCTAGCCAATAACTGGCGTACCCGGGATTATGCCTTTGGACATTGTCGAGCTCTCGTTTCGTTAAAAGGTCACTCAGAGGTATAAATTAACATGTTGACACTTTTAATCCCTCCAATGTCCAACTTTTATGAAATTACGGATTTAATCCCTCTCGTCCACAAGTGGAACATATGAGAGTTAGGACTTCGTAAAAGATCACTAGAGGCTCATTATAAGCATGCTGACTCCGATGTCACTCAGAGGCTGGGCATGTTGACACAACGGTCACTTAGGGTCCAAGTTTTAGCATGTTGACACTAATGGTCACTCAGATGCTATATTTTAAGAATGTTGACACTAATGGTCATTCAGAGGCTTGGTTTATGCATGTTGACATCAGAAGATCACTCAGAGACTTAGTTTGAGCATGTTGACGCTTTTAGTCCATGCTAGTCTCTAATAGACTAAAAATAAAAAATATAACACGTGTCGCTATATTATTGGACACGATTTTACAAGGTGTTACATATATACATGTTATTAACTAGGTTAATTTGTTCCTAGTTTTTTTGTTTACGGGTTTACTTTTACCACTAACGGTCTTTTAGCCGCTCTTTAATATTAACATGGTTTGATTACAACCTTTTTGGGTGTTACAAGTCTACCCCCCTTAAAGAGGTTTCGTCCCCAAAACCTTTCTTACGTGGTTCCTTGGGTTCTACCCAATGGACTTGGTTTCGTTTTCACCCGAGCGTTGATCATATTTTAATTATTCAAAAATCTTACCTGGGAGGTATGGCAGTGTCTTTTAGGCTCCAAGGTGCATGCGCCTTTGATGTGTAAGGCCTCATGTGCCGTTACTTTCATCCTGTATCCCTTTTCTTTACTCAATCGAGTGCCATTTACCCACTCGGCCATATGAGTCTATCATCATATTTTATTTAATGCTAATCATATAATGATAAGCATATTAAACAAGTTATAAATTTAATTTGTCCTTCACTGGTCTTACCGGCACCGGTCACCTTATATCCACCACTTAGGTATACCCACATTGCCTTCCTGAGGCTTACCAGCGTTTATGACCCCAGTCTCGGAGCTCGTGCTACAATGGATCATATACCGTTTTATATTATATATATATATATATATATTTATTTATTTTTTTTTTTATATTATTATTATTATTATATTTTATAGCCGTGACTAATCACGTCATATTCTAGTTTATACTAGTCTTTCGTTTTCGAAAATGTTCTTTTCGAATTTATCATCTTGCACCTATTGGTGTCAAGACCTAATTGTTTTGATATTAATCATTTTCCAATTTCTCTCATTCTATTTATATTTGTTTAAAACATTGTTTCTAACTAAAACTAAATTTTTGTTTAACGTTTTCTCTTTAACTCTGTTAATTACTCGTATCAAGCAATTGGTAACCCAAGTATTTCTTCTTTACTGTTCTTATTTTATACGGGGAATCGTAACCGGTTCCCTCGTTTGGACTAAATAACCCTTAAGCCCTTTTGCTTAGCCTTGTAGGCTATTTCTTTAGGTTTTCACCATCTCCTTTTCTTTTTTATTTAGCCTCCTAAGGTGAGGTCTTCTAATGCATCATTCCTCTTGATTCGTGATCCCAAGGTCATTTTGACCTGTAGATCATTACACTATTTACAATCCGAAGGTCGTGGTGATCTTTAGATCATCCATTTACTAGTGTCGTTCTTTAGATATATTGGTGTCAATGTACCTTTTTTGTATTTGAAAGGAAATTCATTCACATTGTCCCTTCTTTATCCGCCAAATCATGGCTCTTTTACCATGAAGGCTAATTTATTTATTTCAATCATTGGCCCTCAGACTGTGTTTGATTCGGTTTGTTAACATTTTCGTTTTCTATGACTCCGTGAGTCATTTATGAATCACATTCACTTGTCGGATCTATTAGTCGTTCCATCTCTATTGGGTGATGATCATTTGCGTCTAAACCTGGCGCAAGGTCAAATGGCATTGACCACTCGTCACCACCAAGTCACAACTACCATCTTTAGTGGCAACCACAGCATTTTGTGTATGTTGTTCCAAACACTTATTCAGACCAGACACTGTCTGTTGGTAGCCGCGCACGCCCGCGCGATCGTTGTCTATGACTAGATCATTTTTTGTTCGGACAATTCTTTCGACTCTATGACTTCATATGTCATTTATGTGTCGGTTTGTCTCACGTTTACCATTATCCAGTTTATGCCTTTATTTCTTTACAACCCGTTACCTGGGTTGTATATTTTAATGTTTTAACGCTCTCGTTATTCATTTTGCGTTTTCGTTTAAGTTCATTCACGACTCTTTACACGGTTCGTTATATTTCGCACTCCCATTATTCGGTTTGCGTCTATATTTACATTAATCACGTCCCGTTACCCGGGCTCATTATTCTTTTGTTTTAACGCTCCCGCCACCCGGTTTGCGTTTACATTTAAATTTCACTACACTCCATTCGACTCGTTTGACTTGTTCATGTGAATTTATCACTTATGAACGATCAAACCTTATTCTTTAATTAACTCGTTTGACTTGTTCGTGTGAAGTCCATCACTTATAAACAATCAAACTTTATTCTTTATCTGACCCGTTTGACTTGTTCGTGCGAAGTCCATCACTTATGAACAATCAAACCTTATTCATTATTTAATAAGTTTGACTTGTTCGTGTGAAATATCCATCACTTATATTTGACCCGTTTGACTTTTCGTGTAAAATCCATCACTTATGAACAATCAAACCTTATTCATTATTTAACATGTTTGACTTGTTCATGTGAAATCCATCACTTATGAACAGTCAAACTTTATTCATTATTTATCCCGAAGGATTTCCTTTAACTCATCCCATTAGCTTCGTCTTTACTACATCGGATGTATATGTGTTCATTATAAGAAGTTCATGGTATCATGTGTTTATTACTTACTTGGCCAGAGTAAGCGATCAACACATGGTACGCATGACCTTATTATAACTATCACATTACTTCCCATGTAAGTAAATCCTCGATTCATGTCCATATTTCAGATTTTATTTGGTAAAACCTTGTTTAAATGTTATTTAACAATTATTAGCTTTTACCTTCTCTCTTTTTTTTATAAATATACAAAACGTTTTCCTTTTATAAAACTTTTGTACAATCACATTCGTTAATGTGATCGTTACTTTTCCTCAATAGAATCTTATTGATAATTTCTGTTTGGATGGTCACCCCTATTCAAGTTTTTGAATATGAATTCTTTTATTGTTTCGTCATTCACGATTGTGAATGACGCGTAATTCTCACCCAATTTCTCTTGGAAACATCATCTTTGATAGATATTCTACCCACGTTTTCCAAGTTTTATATTCCTATATGCAACTGTCATTCATTATTGAATGTTGCATAATACTGTTCAAATAATAATATTTAGTGTGCACCTGGGTGATACTCACCCTGATAAGCTTTCATTGCCGTTTGACCTTTATTCAGTGTCCTCATTTGGTTTAGGTCCCTGATGAGCATGCTCTGCTTGTTATACTCTGGACTAATTCGTCATCATATCAGTAAATCATTAAACTCTTGCCATCCTTAAATGCAAGCATCCTACAATTAGAACGTTCACAAAAGATTAGTAACGTTGACATTTATAAGCGCCGTACTATAATACAAGGCTTTCTACTATATCTGTTAACATACGTAATTTGTTAACTATATCGGTCATTTACCATTTAATTGGGGTAACGTGCATTTACACGATAACCCTGTTTATTGTTTACGACACTTTAACATGCTAGACCATTTATATTCATAATAACTTACCGGATCATGCGATCAAGTCTTGAACCGAACACATTTGATCATTAACCTTGAGCTTTGATTACTAACTTGTAAGACCCTATCTTTTATCATTTAAATTTCTATAAAAAAATCACAATTAAATGAGTAAATGCGAATATACGTCACTACAAATTTTCAAATTTATTAAAACTTTATCATTACTAAACAATTTGACATGTCATTACTGATTCGTTCCGTAACATTGAAAACAAATGCGGAAGCTTGATATTTGATCGTGTTCGGTTCTTCATTGAGCTTGATCGTCATCCGAGGTCCTCGCGATTTCCCTAAAATGGAAATTTGAAATTATTAGTATTATAGCAAATTTACGAAAAGCATAACATAATCAACTTGACAAAAATTTAAATCAGAAAATATAATTTCTAAGATGACGTCGGCGACGGCATATTGCCGCGTTGGGGACGCATTGCGGATTTTTGCGTCGGGTCAAGACTGCCGAAGGCAGTAGGCTAACACGTCGGAACAAAGATGTTGCGTCGGCGACGGCCAGAAATGCCGTCGGTGACGGTGCCTTCTGCAACAGTTTTGCTGCAGATTTGTTAAATGGTCCGTTCGACTCGTTTCAAGTCCGAACATTTAAAACACGACTCGGGACTTATGGTAACATGTCCGTAAAATATTATTTCCTATTTTATTCAACAGTTGCAAACTGTAGGCTACTGATGACCACCATAGCTTAAAATGGCCGTCGTAAGAATTTTTCCGTTTTTTCCGTTTTTGTTACGAAAACTTTCGTAACTTATTACATTTTTGCCTGTTTCCTATGAAACTAGTTTCTAAATGTCCGTAAGATGTTTTCTTACATAATTAACCCGGAATCCAAATCCCGGATTCTTAATTCTTATGAATTACGCACCCCTTCCCGGTTTATGCATATATCCATTTTTGACCTGTTAAGATATTTAAGCATTTAAGCTTTAGTCTCACTTTCCTTTACCTTACTTCTCATTTCCATACTAGGATATCTATTTATTTCCACCACAACTATACTTGTGGTGGATTGGTTATAGGAAATGATATATCTTTAAATTCTACCCTTCGGTTTGACAAATTTACGAAAAAGACCCGTTATGAGGCATTAAGCCAAAACGACTTATGCCATTTATCATTATACTACCGCAAGGTGTACTTTCTTATAAAAATCAATTTTAAACTACCTCTAAGGACGTTTGGTCGATTTATCATTCATGGGCGTTTTGGTCAAATTTTAGTCCTTTTTATGACGAAGGACATTTAGATGCATATTTTCACCAAACAAGTATCTTTAACTCATATTCAATTAAATTTTTACTATGTTCCTAAGAACGAAATGTCTAGAGTTTAGATTATTAGATATACCTCTCTTTAGGTAATCTAGTGTTCATCCAAGTCTTAGTTAACTCTCATCAGACCTTTAGTTCTCGACGAGAGTTTAACCCGTTACACGTACCTGGCTTGAGTCATGGCATTGACCCGTTTAAATACCTTGCACTATTAATTACTAATAGCGACACGAACCATACACTATTTCCCTGTAAACACAAAACTCGGCAAGCGTTCATTAAATAATATTGTCAAATGGTGTTGTCCACACCATTTGACCCATTTGGTCTTAATAATCATCTTATCATTATGAAATGGTATCCTTTTACCATCTCACGATTTAATCCATTACGGTTTACGCCTTATGCTTACATTTCTTAATTTGTTCAACCCATTACAGTTTACGCCATAGAATGCCCTAATTTTAGAGTTTAATATTTATTCGTCAAACTCGTGACTGAATTACCTTCTTACCACTTCTTATTCCTTATGGTTTACACCATAAGGTAACTTTTCAAAACTTCTTATTTATTTGTTATTACATGACTATATTACTATTTTACCCCCTTTTACCATCAATTATGGTTCAATACCATATTCACTTGTTCCGACCCGTATCAATTTGCATCGGAACGTTGTATTTCGAAATCTCGTTCCGAATACCAAATCGCTTATTTTAGTCAAATACATAATTAAATTTACTATTTTAAGGATGTAACTGTTACTTACCTTGAAATCCGATTATGCCTCTTTCCGCATACTTGTTCCGTTTGACCAGCTTCTTCCCAAGCCTCCACCTAGCTTGTCAAGCGTCAGACTATCATTTATCATTCGATCTTATTATAAGTCAGTTTGACTTTTAAAAGTAAACTGCCTTTTTACTCATACTAACCCACGAACAAGTTTAACAACTCATTTAGGCATTTCGTTAATTACCCGGTAAGCGTTATTCTTAGGCCACCATTATAGCTACGTTTCCCAAACCAAGTTCACGCAATTGCTAGTATCAAATTAACATAGTTTCTAAAACCATATGCTAATCTATCGATAATTACACAAGAACTTGGAATTGTTTCATTATTACAAAACAACTCATCTCATCATATTACTAGACATTCATCCGAATACCTAATATAATCAAGTTCTACATACAAACTAGTAGACAACATGATCTCAAACACTATATCATACAAAACCCATTTCAAGTCATGTATGAACACTTATTCGAACCTCTAATTTGTTCAAATATCTTATACATACATACAAGTATGATGATCATGAACACTTATACATCATCTATTTCATCATATAATCCAAAACCCACTTCAACATCTACTTGTAAATAACCTACAAGTAATCTTACATCATTTAGTGCATAATTTATTTAAGTTTAACGAAATCAAGCATACACATACACTTAATTTCATCTTTGGATAATCCAACAACCTTATGACAAGTATTATACTTGTCTCAGATTGTAACTTTCATCAATCAAAGTTTTGAGACATACCTCATGATCCCCTCGTTTAGGTGATCGTTTATATGCGTTCATGCATTGATTTATAGTTGGAATTGACCTTCAATTTGTCGATTCTTGATTGAACTAGGGTTTCCCTTGTTTCTTCTCCTGAATATCGACATACACACACACACACTCTAAGTGTGTGTTATGTTTAAATTTTTTGTTTTTAAATCACAAGTATCCTTTTTACGCAGCTTTGGTCCCTCAAGTTTAGTTTTGATTATTTATAATGCTGCTATTCATTGTATTATCACTTATATACATGTTATTAACTAGGTTAATTTGTTTCTAGTTTTTTTTTTGTTTACGGGTTCACTTTTACCACTAACGGTCTTTTACCCGCTCTTTAATATTAACGTGGTTTGATTACCAAACCCGTTTTTGGTGTTACATTTTTACTTCGCTTCAGAAAGTCATATTTCGAAAGTTTATTGGTTATCACCAAAAACTCATTTTTACATGTTCGACTCATTCGGTTCGCGTCAAAAAGTCATATTTCAAAAGTTTATTGGTTTATCACCAAAAACTCATTTTTACTTGTTCATCTCATCCGGTTCGCGTCAAAAGTAATATTTCGAAAGTTTATTGGTTTATCTCCAAAAAGTCATTTTTACTTGTTCGACTCATCCGGTTCCGTCAAAAGTCATATTTCGAAAGTTTATTGGTTTATCATCAAAAACTCATTTTTACATGTTCGACACATCCGGTTTGCGTCAAAAAGTCATATTTCGAATGTTTATTGGTTTATCACCAAAAACTTATTTTTACTTTTTTGACTCATCCGGTTCGTGTCAAAAGTCATATTTCGAAAATTTATTGGTTTATCAACAAAAACTCATTTTTACTTGTACGACTCATTCGGTTAGCGTCAAAAAGTCATATTTCGAAAGTTTATTGGTTTATCTCCAAAAACTCATTTTTTAACTTGTTTGACCCGTTCGGTTCGCGTCAGCAAGTCTTATTTTGAAAATTTATCATGTATTCACCTAAATGTAATTACTTGTCATTTTGCTCGTTTGGCCTGTTATGGTTTACACTTAGGGGTGTGAATTTCTGACACGACCCGGAAACCCGACACGAACCTAACACGAAATTCGCGGGTTTAGGTTTCGTCTAAACGGGTTCGGGTCAGTTTCGGGTTGAACACGCGAACCCGTTTAGGTTTACGGGTCAGGTTCGGGTCAACCTGGTCGGGTTGGCGGGTTGACCCGTTTAACACATTTATACTATATTATATTTTTTTACAATATATTTTTTCTCATAAATTAAATGGGGCGTGTACTTTATGCTATGATTATAATTTAAAAGGAGAAATTAACATAGATTTTATAATTTAAATATGATATTATTATATACATTTGTGTTTTTTAAGTAATTTTAATTTTAATATATTAGTTTTAGAAAAAAAATTTAAAAAATTTGTGTTAAACGGGTCGTGTTCGGGTCAACCCACAAAACTTCAGGTCGTGTTCGGGTTCATATATATGATACGATTTTCGGGTTCGGGTCGGGTTCGGGTTCGTGTAAAATTTTCGGGTTCGGGTTGGGTTGAACCCGCGAACACGACCCGTTTAGCACCCCTATTTACACCATAACGTATCGGCTTATCAAATCATTGATTTTAACCGTCTACTTTTTATTTAAAAATAACAAAGTTTCTAATCCAAGAGTGTAAGTTTTACTTACTTTCAACCCATTTGCCTTTTTTACTTATGATCATAACCCGATCCTCATTCTTGTAATGGTGTTAAATTAATTCTATCCCTTTGCACATGCAGAAGAGATTGCTTTTGCCTCAAATGGGAATATCAATTTTTTATTTTTTATTTTTTTTTTGTCTTTTGGGTTTGTTTGGGTGTAGAACCGAATGGGGATATCAATTATTATTTTATTTCACTTTTTTTCTTTTGGGTTTGTTTGGGTGTAGAAAGGTTGTTTTTACCTCATATCAATTTTTATTTTATTTTTTGTCTTTTGGGTTTGTTTGGATGTAACAAGAGGCCAAAACGGGATAAAGCTAAAATGTTTTGGCCGAACGCGTATAGTCAATAGTGTGATCCACTTGTTCGTACTTTTTTCTTCATTCCTTTTTTTTGAATTTTTGCAAGAACTAGGGTATCAAATATGAATTAAAAAAAGTATAATTTTAAATAATAATAATTACTAAAATATAACAATGCACGAGATGCTGAATTATGGTTTGAAACAAGTTCTTTTATGAGTTTGGGATGCGAGTGATCTTGTTTTAGGTATAAGTTTACAAGAGTTTCGTTGGTGGTAACTGCCATAGACTTCAACCAGGACAGCCTTACTCTTATGGTTAGAGGGCGACTGCACCTTTTAAAAAATAGTGTGTTTTTTAGGTAAAAATTGTTAGTAATACTGCTAATAATGTAAAAGGAAAAATTAAAACAGAAACAAGAAACAGTGAACCGGGCTTGTGTTTGACACAATTCCCTTAAACAGATATGTCGTCTGTTCCCAGGGTACGCCGGTCCGAAGCAGCAACAACGCACTGTCGGACTTGAACACTTGCCTGAAAAACAATCGGAGTTATTGCAGAGAGAACTAGATAGGAAGAAGAGAAGCATTGGTCTGTATTTATACTGGTAGAACCATAACCGACTTTTGGGTCATCATTGCATCCTTTTAATAACCTCATAATGGTTATTAGTTATCAGTTTCTAGACTGATAATAATGACCTTCAAAGTTGTTTCGAAATTCAAAACTGACTTAAATGATCATTAGAGCACACCCCCCTGCGCGCCCGCGTAGGAGTTTTGGTAAAACATGGTGTATAGTTATGTTAGTTAGGTAAAACATTACCTTATACACTAACTTCTATTTTATCCCACACCTATGTGGGACAAAGTTTTAGACTTAATTCACACATGTTCAAATATCCAACAAAAATTAGTGTATTTTTTAGATAAAATATAGTGTATTTTTTAGAGGCAACATCAGAACACGTTCCTCGTCAGGGTCCCCCTCTATGTCGGCTTCCCGTTTACTTTCCCGAACCCACACCCAAGGGTGTCTTATATCTTTAGGACACTTGTGTATATTTTGTTGATGGTGTAACTTAACATATAAGTTTATACCAAATTGTAGTTAGGCATGATCATGAGACTAGTACTGGCAATGTCGGGCTCATACTTGATGCAAAACCCAGTCCTATACAAGACTTAATATCTGTTGGGTATCTATTGGGTAATTATCCTCCGGTGTTAAGTATACCCATTAATTTGTTAAAATTTACTTGTTGGAATTTTCAAATACAATTTTTTTACCTTTTTAACTCTTAACATAATTTTATTCCCTAAATAAATTAGAAAAGATTAAAACCTAAAAATTAGTGAATTAGTAGATTATTGTATTAGAAAAAGACAAAGGAAAGAAAAATAAAAAGAAAATGTTTACATATATGGTTCGGGTAATCAGGTCGATATTACCTAATACAATAGTTGTTTCATTCCTATTAAATTTAAATAATAATCTCACAACCGGTCCTATATCCAAATACCATCCTATCATCCGTCTTGTTCAGGTTTACCCATCCTGTTTGGGTTCGTTAGCAAGTATCAAGCTACTACGATCATCATTCAAAAATATGGTTGGTAGTTGCCACTATTGCGGAATATAAAAGCTGTGGAGAAATGTAGTTGGGGTGTAGCCATCAAAGTTAAATGTCAAGAACATTTTACTTGGACCCTTTTCTTATAACTTGTTTTACATTTGTGATCCCCATACTTGATCAAAATATCACTAGGGTTCTACACTTAGCAAATACTTACTACTAGGATGTTACACATTCATTGAATTATCAGCCGATTAAGATAATATTTTATTTACAACGGGTTAAACATGTCAAACGATGATAACTACAGATAGATTAAACGAGTTAAAAGTCATTCAAAATGCATATTTATCTTTTTTTATATTTATCATAAATACGTATGATGTAACACAAGTTTACATACCGTATTGTACCATACAAGTCTGCGATACAAGTCGGCAGAAAAAAAGACATGTTTCGAGCTCCGGTTGATTTGTTTTGATGAAAAAGAAAATCCCAATTAGTTAATGCAAGCATTTGTGGCACACATAAATCCCTAGCCATTTATGTACTCTCTAAGGATATGAAACGCAATCAAGAACTCACCTATTTAAATATATTTTTCTGAGTAGATATGTTGTTTAGACATTTAAACGTCACAATACGCTTACACTTATGTTTCTCTAATCAACAAATATCATGTACACCAACATAGCTTAGAACTTGAAATATGCCACATGGCATCCCCATTAGTCAAACAATGCAAGGGTACACATAATAAAGAAGGTGATACAAATAAATATGCATAAACCAATTGAATAGTGTTTTTATGTGATGAAACCTTTTTTGATAAGTAATCCATTAGTCAAACAATGCAAGGGTGCACATAATAAAGCAGGTGATACAAATAAATATGCATAAACCAATTGAATAGTGTTTTTGAGGTTCGGTTTGACGGTTTTAAACATAAAAAAAATAAATTCAAAGGAATAGCTTTCTATTGTTTTTTTTTTCTTTCAAATAATAAGAATCATTTATGAATATAATACATATACATTATTTATGTTTTTAAAATAAAAAAGAATCATATAGAATAAATGTTAAACGACTGACTTCAAATTCCAAACAATGAACCATCACACGGATGACACGACCTTGATCGCTTTGACATGAAAATGTACGACTCCATTGAGTTTTGAACAAGTAGAGCAATGTGCTAGGCCCGGCTCAATGGGCTTAGAAGGCTAGGCAAGTGCTTAGGGCCTCCATTTAAACAAACAAATAAATTATATGTGAAGTTTTGGATTTGGGCTGCAAGATCTTCATCTTAAATTGTGTCAAAGCCCAAAAACAAATGAATTTGGGTATCAGCGTACTGGACTTGGAAGTGGGAAGTCGGAACACCCAAGACCCATAAATCATACATTGCTAAATTGCTATTTATCATTGTTAGGACGATAGGTTTTTAGGTAATATCAATTTTTATTTATCATTGCTCTTAAGTATAACACAGAATAAAATTAAGGTAAATTACTTGCTATTAGAATTTTTATTTGTTATTCAATTATTTGTTAATGCAGAATACATTAGGCTTGTTATTAGGCTTTTGCATTAAACTAATTTATCATTGCTATTTTTTGCTATTCGATCCTCAGCTTGAGTAAAGAGGAGAGTTTATATTAGGAAGTTTTTAAAGGGACCCTTGACTTTTTAGTTTGCTTAGGGCCTTCAAAAATGTTGGGTCACCATACAATGTACGTGCGTACATGTACCTTGTTATTGTTAAAGAGAGTTCATACCCGTTACACGTAATTTGGTGGGCGTTGTGGAAATTCATGAGGAAAGTCATTTTTCGTCTGACAAAATAGTCTAAGGAGCTTTTATTAATGTGATTCTTAATTTCTTATTCTTATGGTATTCAAATAGGAACAGGAAAGCGGAACACAATGATTTTAACTAATAAAGTGTGAGGCCAAATACAATGAGAGAGAGAAAAGTAGACAGTTACATAACCGTCTTATGTGTCATAGTCAAAGTCAAAGCAATATATATACGTGTTTATATTATTTTGATAAATTTCTACCTAAATTAGCTATGTATTTAACAACCCTCTATCTTAATAAATACTATTTGATATATAGTTAAAAGACTAATCATCTTTGACGTTATTTATAAAAAGGACACAAAAGTAGTGATGGATCATCTATATTGATTCAGCCCATTTTGACCTTCTTTTAACATGTCCAACACACTCGAACTTGCATTGAAAAACACTACCATTACACGATTTTAGATTATAACAAATTTGTTTCTTGTTTTTTAACATATCAAGTTAACTTACTAGTAAATTGAGTTATAAATCTCTTTACAAACTTCCGACAATAAGACTATCTTGGCCTTTTTTTAGAATCATCCCATCCTCTCACCCCATGGTTGCTTGTGTGAGTTGCAAAGCATAGTGAATGAGGTTGTACATTACATCAGGGGCGGACATACCTTAGGCACAGGGGTAGCCTCCGCTACCCATTGGCGCTTCGGCGGTAGTGTAAATTTTGGAAAAAAATTGACCTTTTTGACGTTTTTTTCGATTTCGTTACCCTTTTTTATAAAACGTTACCCTACGAATATTTTCTAGGTCCCATTACCTTACAACTCACGTCAACGAATACCTAATCATACAAAATTAATAAATAAGAAAAAAAAAATCCGAGTGTTGAAAATATATACACGGATCATAATGGTTGTGCAAAAGTTTGGAAGTTGATAATATTAACATGAAGTTAAGGGTGTTTGGTATTCCTTTTTAAAAGTGATTATTTAATAAGGAATATACAAAATCTCATAATCTAGTTCTAACAAAACAATAAAGTTGGTATAAAGAAAACATCGATTCTGAAAGTTGTTATCTGGGTATTTGTGTGAGTTTTAGTCAGATAATTTAACCCATAATTTGTATAAAGAAAATATCGGGGCCGCAACGATTTTACAATTCACAAGGTGTGTTGAAGTGTGAAATTGAGATTGAAGCTTTCCAACTTGAATATCAGATTACGAATGAAGTGACGGTTTTGAAGATGATGCAAGAGGTTGATAACATTAGTCTAATGTTGGTCTCAGATTCATCTAGTAACAGGTTTGTTTCTCAATTATTTTAAATTTGGGGTGAGTCTTGCTTTCTTCTGCTTTGATTTTTCTCTTGATGATATAAAGATGACATTGTTTTATATGCTAACTTATAAAATTTATACCATTTCATTTTTATATGCGACCTGTCATAGTTTAGTTTGGGACTAAAGTAGTTCAAACTAAAAACCAAGTAATCTTGATCTACTTTGATTTAGTTATTGTGCCAGCCTTATTTACAACGTTTTATTGTATGATTAGTTTATTGTTTTTGTTAATTGTCTTTCCTTCTCGATTAAAAATTTAAGTTTATACATTTATGGTGTGTTTGGTATGGGGTAATGGAAGAACGAGGGAATGGAATGGACGAGGTAATAGAATGGACAAATGAATGCAATGAATCATTACCATTCCATGTCTTGTTTGGTTACCATGCGTGAATGAAATTAATTATAATTGTGTATTGTTTGGTAGACAAGAAAAACGAATGAATAAAATCAGCGGTAAGTGGTGGTGGTCGGTGGTAGTAATTGTGGGTGGCGGGTGGGTGTGGTGGTGGCTGCGACGACGGGCGGCGGTGACGGGGAGTGGCGGCAGCGACCGTCGGTGGTGGTTGGTGGTGGCGGCGACAGTGGTGGTGGCGGCGACAGTGGTGGTTGGTGGTGGTGGCGTCGATGGTGGTGGTGGGTGGTGGTGGCGGTGAGTGGCGTTAGCGGCAGTGGTGGTTGGTGGCGACGGTGGGTGGCAACGGTAGCGGGTGGATGGCGTCGGTGGTGGGTGGTGACGAAGATGATGAGTTGTGGTGTTGTTGATAAATGGTGCAAGAGGGGATGAAATGGAAAAAAACCACGAGGGTGAATGGAATGTTAGTTTGTAATTAGCTCCTTATAGGAATTAGACAAAAAAAACACTGAATATCTCTTAAAAAAATATGATGTGATGACAAAGGTGTCTTTTCTTGTTCTAGAGGTGGAGCATTAAACTCATACAAAATGCATGTATTGGTGATTAATGAAAATATAAATTTGGGGTAGGTTAGTTTATCATAAAAAAGACAGTGAATGATGACAAAGTCGAAATCAATGAATAAAGTTAATTAATAGCTTTATGAAAAAATAAAAATCAAAGTATCAATTTGGATGTTAATACTCTAAATAACCGCATCAATATCTAAATGATAAAAAAAAATCAACCCCAAAAGTTAAAATGGTTATCGGGTCAGTTATGTTTGTGTTAACATGTTTATTATTTAGGTCATGTTCATTAGATCGTATTAAGTTTTTAAAAAACAAGTTATATTAATTAACCTACAACCTAATTATTTTCATGTTGTATAGTTTAAATAACTTTCTTGTAAAGAAATTGTCTGATCATTTAATCTTTTCTCTTAAATACATATTCAATTTTATAAGATATATTCAATTTGATAAGATATGTCATAATAAAAACCGCCAAACACGAAATGAATCTACATATTAATAAAATGCCACGTGTCATTTTGTCCTTCAATTTATTAAATATTAATTAATAATATTATTAACATATCTAATATCTAATAAATTATTAATATCTCTTGAATTAATATAAATATATCTAATATTCAATAAAAATTCGGATATATGGATTTACTTGAACATTAAACTTATAAGAACAAGTAATTAGGTATTATATTATATTTTTGATATTTAATGATATTATGGTAAATATGAAGAAAACAACAGATTTATTAATTATAAAAATGTAACCGAAATTTTGTTTTTCATACTTATTAATTTATAAACCTTTGTGCTTCATAGCGTTGTACTCTATGTTTAAGGGTTTCAAAAAAAATAAATTTTGCACTATTAACCCAAAACTTCTTATCTTTAACAATTTAACATTTTTTTTATTTTTTTACTTTTAACCTAAAGCTTTTCATTTTTTTCGCATGTAAACCCAAATACTTTTTTACTTTCAACTTTGGGCTCCCATACTTTTCATCTTTTGCAAGTTTTTGTTTTAGGTTTCGTTTTAATTTTATGAGTTAACACGCCGCGACGTGCGAGTGGGGTTCAACTTTTTTTGTCTATTTTTTCTCGTTTGACATGTCCGCCGCAAGTTTTGCATTTATTCCTGTAACATCTGTGTAAATCGGGTTTCGAAAACCCGCCTCAAATTATTAATCTTAGTGTGTTATTTATGGCGGTTGACTTTTTTTACATTTTTTGTTTATTGTTATATATATATATATATATATATATATATATATATATAACAAAGGTTTAAAATAATCCTAATAAAATAAAATAAATAATCAATTAAATATTAAATATTTATAATTAGTAAATGATTTAACTTAAAATAGATAAAATAAATAAAAAGCTCAAAAGAGGGTGAACCGGGGTCGAACCCGGGTTCCCCGGGTAACACACACATCACGAACACCACTGGAGCACACATACTAGTTGGTTATGAGTTGAAAACAAATTAATCTTGTATACGAACCGCCTGGATTCCTGCAAATTCAAATCAACGAACCCAGTAATCTCGTCCCTGCTCCTGTTAATCACCAGTTGTCCTACACCGCGTAATCAACGAATTCGGTTTCCAAAACCGAAATCAATCCCGAAATTTGGTTTCTAAAAATTGAAGTCAATCACTCCCATTCGGTTTTTAAAACCGAAAATCAAGCACTTGTGCAGCCTATAAATACTGATATCAATCCCACACTCAACTCGCTCAATCCTCAAGTTTCCCCCTGCAAAAACCAACTCTCCTGTTTCATCGGATTGTCGTTGAAATTTTACTCGCCGGAAGATTCAGTGTCGTCTGGTAACCGCCCTTAACTTCTAATTCAATTCATATATTATGTTCATAGATCATGTTGGTCTAAGCAATCAAATTAAATGAGTTCGAAAACTGGAATGGTTAAATGTTCTAGGTAAATGTTTAAACGAGGAAGATGAAGTGCAGCGTATGTATATATATATATATTATAATTGAATCTTAAACCAGGTTAAGCACCCGCCCAACTGGTTGGGCCGGGTGCAAACCAAACACAAGGTCGCCGGTTCGAATCTGAGCATACACGCCGGCCTGACCATTTTAAAACTTTTTAAAATAACCATTCTGTACTAAGCTAATGTGTGTATAAATATAATTAAAAATCAAATCATGTTGGGTTAGACACCCAGCCCAACCGGTTGGGCTGGGTGCGAAATGCACACAAGGTCGCGGGTTCGAGACTTCTGGCACACTCCCGTTCAACACTGTCAAAATTTTTTAAAATAAATTAATTTCTGAAATGAGCTAAATAGTGTATTAATATAATTAAAATCAGGTTTCTTTCGGGTTGACACGTAGCTCAGTTGGAAATGCTGCGTGCACGCAACCGAGAGGTCACGGGTTCGAGTCTCACCACACGCATGCCAAAATTCGATCAAACCGGTCTGACAGATAGCTTGTCAGACTGACATATTTTTTAATCATTATTTTATTGTTTATTTTTTTATTTATACTTTGGTTTATATTAAAAGAAAATTTATTAAAAAAATGCTTAAAATACATAATTTCAAGGGTTTAAAATATCAATAAAAATCATAATATTAACTTAAAAATCTAGGCCAAGGTTTTTAACCAAAATATTAGTTTATTTATTTATCGAGTTATCGCATTATTATTTTAGGTTAGTACTCCCTCACCGGTTAAACTCCCAACTCATGCGCTCTCATCTTCAATCAAGAATACGCACCCAATGTGAGTGAATCTCTACAAATTCCCCGTTTTAATCATGTTTAGGGGTGTATCATGTGTCGTACAATTTTTTTTATTTAATTTAACACTTGTGCTAATATCATTTCGTGATCAAATGTGTATAGTTGTTATGTGGTTTATATGTGGATACATTTTATCATTTCAGTGCAATCATTTCATTAGGCCCATCAGTTCCTCGTGTAATACGGGTTGAGCATCAGGTGCCTCATTAGATCGGCTACGTTTGATTGAGCCTTGATCTCAAATACATCATGTCATACAATGTGGTTTGTGATTGATTATATATATACACCTGTTCACATATGATTCATGCACAATTTTTATTCAACAACAATATAATTCAATTATTTAAATGTTTATCAAGGTTCACTCGCCAACTTTTGTTGACCCAAATTTTATGTTTTTACGCATGATACAGGTGAACAAGCTGAGGAAAGAAACATGTAGGAATGGCCTTAGAAGAATAAACAAGTTATTTCGTTTGAAACAATCTTTTGGTTTATTGTTTGTGTTTGTATGAATTGCGTGTTGAATATTTGAAGTTTAATTTCAATTTAATGAATATGAAACTCATTAGTAAATATCATGAGCTTTGGTGATAACCCAATCATGCCCCGACTTTTATTCCGCTACGGGTCGGGGTGTGACAATTCATGTTTGATATGTTCGTCGCAACGCTAGATCGACTTAGTTATTTTTTCTATATCTTACGTTCCGGACTAATTTTCTTTGCATTAAGACACTGTAACGGGTGTGTGTGGTTTAACAATTTTAGTTTGCTTTTCGTTCGGTTTTATTTTTTTATACATTTTGTTTTTACGAGCTTTTTCATGTTGTAGTCGCTGCCAGTGTATGACACTAGTGCTACTTAACATGGTTTTATATCTCCATCGTAATGCGGAGGGCTTAATACTAGTAAAAATTATAAAAAGGTGTGAAAAACATGTATAAGTTACGGTCAAAATCAACAAAAACGGCCTTGGTAAATTATCTTTTCAAAGTATTTCTCATTCAATACATTTGCCCCATTTCATCTGTAACTACAATTTTATTATAAAAAAGGCTAAGTTGAGTTTAATATATATTTTTTTATAAAAAAAGTTAAGTTGAGTTTAATTTTTTAGAGTAAACTGTCATTTTGGTCCCTGAGGTTTGGGCAGTTTTACCACTTTAGTCTAAATCTCAAATTTTTTGCATCTGAGTCCCTGTGGTTTCAGTTTTATTGCCATTTTGGTCCAAAAGTGATATTTGTCTTCTAAAATCCTATTATTTTGTCCTTTTTCTCGGGGCAAAATGGTCATTTTAAGCATTAATATACATTATATATATAAATAAACCTCAAACTCTGCTTAAAATGACCATTTTGCCCCTGAGGAAAATGACAAAATAGTAGGATTTTAGAAGACAAAAATCACTTTTGGATCAAAATGACAATAAAACTGAAACTGCAGGGACCCAGATGCAAAAAGTTTGAGATTTGACTAAAGTGCCAAAACTACCCGAGCCTCAAGGACCAAAATGGCAGTTTACTCATTTTTTTATTCTCTATTATTTTTTAACATCATTGTAATATTTTTATACTAATTGCGTATGGTAGATATTGTTGAAAAAAAAAACAGAGAGTTGGGAAGGACGTGTATTCATGTATAAGACCGAATATGGATTTGGCACGATATTTATCATTAGAAATTTTTACGGGTATAATATAAGTATGGTATCGGACAATACTCTTTCAATTACTCTACTCGAACACATGGAAATTGAAGATATTAATATAATACACAATCTTAAAGAATAAAACAAAAAGTTTGTGTAAATTGTTAAAATTTAAAGTTGTAAAATAATATTATATTATTAGAAATGTAGTTAAATAACTGATATTTTAAACTTTTTTGAGGTTAGTTTAAGATCAACTTTATTGGTAATAACATTTCAAAAGCCAAATTCAAGGGATAATCATGAAAATAGCCTAAGGAATGGTCAACTTTAACAAAATAGCCATCTGACACGGCTCTACGAGCCGTTTCAATATGCTGAAACGGCTTAAAAAATCATTTCAAGTCAACTAACCCATGATTGCCACGTGTCTGGTTGAGCCTTTTCAGCCTTTTCAGTGTGGCTTAAGATATTTCAACACGGCTTGAGAACTTTCAACACGGCTTGAGATCTTTCAACATAGTTTAAATATACACGAATAATTAAAAATATAAACGAATAATTTAAAAAAATCTCAATAAAATGTGAGAACTTGAAAATCTCCATTAAATTATTCGTTTATATTTTTAATTATTCGTGTATATTTAAACTATGTTGAAAGATCTCAAGCCGTGTTGAAAATCTCCATTAAATTGTTCGTTTATATTTTTAATTATTCGTGTATATTTAAACTATGTTGAAAGATCTCAAGCCGTGTTGAAAGTTCTCAAGCCGTGTTGAAAGATCTTAACACAAGCCAAGCCGCTACACTGAAAGATCTCAAGTCGTGTTGAAAGTTCTCAAGCCATGTTGAAAGATCTTAAGCACACTGAAAAGGCTTAAGCCACACTGAAAAAGGCTCAACTGGACATGTGGCAACCATAGGTTGGTTGACTTGAAAGGATTTTTTAAGCTGTTTCAACATATTGAAACGGCTTGTAGAGCCGTGTCAGGTGGATATTTTGGTAAAGTTGACCATTCCTTGGCTATTTTCGTGATTATCCCCAAATTCAACCACATAAGATCGTGAGTGCGCATGCCTAATACCCACAAATATACCTGCAAACCCAATGCGACAATGCGTAATATGCAACTTTATCACGAAAGAGGTTGAGACTACTCAAAACACATGTGATTGTGAAGCATTAGCAACGCTATATGAAGCAAACTCACTATTTGTCACACCCTAACCGATGGCGGAAACATCGGGGAGAGACGAAATAGATTGCTTGAGTCAGCATAACACTAGTTTGCGACAATAGTTATGATAACAAAATTTCATTTCATGTCAAAATTTGTCAAGTACAACATAAGAAATTTCAAAGTACAACTTTTAAAGGAATCAAGTACAACATGATTAACAATATGCAACATAAAGTCTAGTAATTTCTAAGTGCGTTTCTAGGACGTCCTTACTAAGTTTCATCAATGGTGTTATCCTTAACCTGCAACATGTTAAAAGTATAGTTTAACACAAAAAACATTGGCGAGTACAGAAGTTTGATATAGCATAAGTATGAAATAGTTTAAACGAATCCATGTTAAAATAGTATACTAGATTAATGTAAACAAGGTTTGCGATTTACAAGTCAATCCTCAAGTGTCACCGCAAAATAGAATAAACTTAACATGATCTCAAGAATACGGGTGGTACGTTACTCCTATAGCGCTATACATGTTAAGGGGATGCTCGTACGAAGTTAATGACAAGTCGTATTACATAAGAATGTTCCAAGTATACAAATCTCGTATCACGTATCTTTAGCATGTATGATGGATTGTGTGTTTACATAAAAGTATAAGTGTGATTGTGCATTTTGATAGGTTAACATATTGCACCCAAAGTGTAAAGCGTAAAAATGTGTTCGAGTTTACACTATTTCACTCTTAATATAACAAAATCCAAAAAGTATAACGATATCTTTACCTTAAAGATTGTTATATATAGTTACAAAACAAAATGTTAATGATTGATCTGATAAAAGAAATATTATTTAATGACTTTGGTAACATCTAGTATGGTCAACAATCAAAATATGGGGGCTCAACCTCAAACCCCAACCCGATTTCTGCTAAGTTGCTAACTCTAATCAACCTCACTCCTTAACCATAACTCGAAAACCTTACCAGATTCGACCAGAATAGGATCCGAAACGCTTGAATCGAATGAACACATCCCACATTATAGAAATCTCTTTAGAAAGATCCTTTTCCTTCAATCATTACTTTACGCGATTGTGTAATATCGTTAGTGTAATCCTGATGTTCATACACAATCAATCGAAACCATATATTATAACATTTGTCGATATGGTTATGTTCGTTACAATATCGAGAAAAAAAAACTAAACTCAACTAAGTATTTTTTTAGGTCAGTGAACACAAAATATTAGATAAAAATCGAATTAACTAACAATTAAAAGAGTTAAAAACGTATATATTATTTATAGTATAAGAGGTGCATTTGTAGCTTAAAAAAAGCTAAAGTAATGTTCATAGTAACATTTGATTTTAACACACACGAATAATATATTGTGATGCATTTGAGACGGCATGCATTTTAAGATACGCGGAGTTAAGTGTTTTTTTAGAAAATTTAATGCATATGGTACAAGTACAACCCAAAAATAAAGGTAAATTTGTCTTTTAAACACTACTTATAACTTTGTCCCCTCAACTCTATCTAAAGTTTGCTAATATAAAGAAATACTACACTTTCCCTCCTTATTTTAAACCATCTACCCTATGATTTTTAAATAGTCATAAGTTGTTCATACGTTAATACTTTTGTAAAAAAAATATACTATAAAAATGAGCCTTTTATTATCTATAATTTGAGTATATCATTGCTATACTTTTTAATTTTAAAAAATGATATGTTATGTGGTTAACAATCTCTCGAGATGAGCAATAACCGAACCGTTAATAGATATCGAACAAAAAACAGACGAAATCAAACTGAAATCAATCAAAAACTAAATTAAATTGAATAAATCGAAAGTCAGTTATCATTTTTTTTTCTACCCTTGGGTAGCCGAAATTATCCGAACTTCCATTTTATGGATTTCATGTTCCATACCTCCATTCCATTTATTTATACATCTATTTCATCTATTTATATTTCCATTTCCATGTATTTATACCTTCATTTTATCTAGTTCTAAGAAAAAAATTTAGCCAAAGTTTGGTTTTAGTTATAAACCAAATTTTACCAAACCGAACCGATAATCAAAAATCTAACCAGATAAACTGAACTGATTAATTGAAAACTATCAGGTTAATAAAATATATTAGGTGATGTTGTGCACACATTGACAATATCCATGTTTCCCGTCACATCACGCAGACACTTTTCTAGTGTGTGTGTGTATACGCAATTAGGTAACTCATACTTTAAATCGGTTTTTAAGTAAGTTAACAATACGGTGTTGGGTGATAACATCAAGACACCTAATTTTAATCACATAAGATCCTTAACAAGTATACTCGATACCAACATATATACCGAGAAACCCAACACGTAATTATGTAATATGTAACCGGTACCCGACACAAACAAGACAATATTATATAATGCCACAAAAGACCGTACCACCCAAACCCATCTTATGCCTGACTCATAGGGTTTCACTTTTAGTATATAAAAATCTATAACAAAAAAAGAAAACTTTTAAGTAACCTTCGAAGTGTAGAAATTATCAGGTCACATGACAACAATCTTATTATTTATTATTATTATTATTATTATTATTATTATTCACCCCTAAAATAGCATCACCTAGAAAAGAATATTCTCAATGACTTTAGTAAAATCTTAAAGAACGTTACATGTAGCATGGTCAATTCACTCAATTGCAAACCATGTTGGCACAATCTCAACCCCAACCCAATTTCTGCTAATTAATCAACCTCCATAACCACAAAACCCGAAAACCTCACCAAACTCGACCCGAACTCAACCCGAACATGACCCGAATTCATTCACAGCACAATCGCACATTATAGAATCTCTCGCAAAATATCCATTTCATTCTTCCTCAATCATTTCTTCACGCGATTGCGTGATAATTATAATAATATCTTCAACTTAATCTCGTTATTCTTCCACAAATCAATCGATTTCGTAACCCTAGATCCACAACATCTTCAACAATCTGCATCATATGCAACAATTTGTAACGGTTTTCACCGTATGACGTCATCAGCGATCACCCTAGATCTATAAAGTTTGTTAATCTGTTCAATCTGTTAGGTTTTCGGTACGATTTGTTATGAATTTGACCGATTAACTATTGATTTGTGTGTATATGGCGTCGCCGGCGGTAGAACAACCGGCGGATCAGCATCACCGGCTGGCGAACTGTTGTAATCCGGTGAATAAGCCGGGACCGGTGACGATGGACCACGTGTTGGCGGCGTTAGGAGAGACGAAGGAGGAGAGAGAGACGAGGATTCGGAGTTTGTTTAGCTTTTTTGATACGTCGAACGCAGGTTATTTGGATTCGAATCAGATCGAGGTAGGATTATCGGCGTTGCAGATTCCGTCGGATTATAAGTATGCGAAGGAGTTGCTCAGGGTTTGTGATGCGAATAGAGATGGAAGAGTGGATTATCAGGAGTTTAGGAGGTATATGGATGATAAGGAGCTTGAATTGTATCGGATTTTTCAAGCGATTGATGTGGAGCATAATGGATGCATTTTGCCTGAGGAGCTTTATGATGCTCTTGTTAAGGCAGGTATTATACATTTATACCGTAGTTCTAATTTATGTGTTCTATAATTTGATGTATTTGGCTTGAAATTGGTCCAATTGTATGCGTAGTTTAATAGCAATGCTGTATTGTTGATAAGATTTTGTGCTTGCTTTGATTCATAAAGTGAAAATTTGTGATTTGATTGGCGTGTTATGAAGAATGTTACTATTGTAGCTTTATACAGTGGCTCATAAAGAAGATAATTTGTGCACTAAAGTTTCTACTGGAGCACTGGACCATTGGATTTGGATTATAGCCTGTGGCTTGGTTATTAGATATCTGGTGTGCTTCATGATGTTGACACTTATTGGTCACTGTCATATGTTCATTATCAGGATTTGAGTAATGAGTATGGTATCTTTTTAAGAAAAAATAAATTTTAGAGCATTTTGATTAAATAAGTAAAGTAATGTTGTCTCTTGGTGAACAATGTGAGCTGCATCTGAGATTATGGGCATAACATGGGGCTTGCTTATCAGATTACGGGCGTGCTTCATGATGTTGACACTTATTGGTCATCGTTGTATGCCTTTGCTAGGTTCCTCATCAGGATTTGAGTATGGTGTCTTTCATGAAAAGATAGATTCTAGAGCATTTTAATTAACTAAAGTTATGTTGCCTCTTGGAAGATATTAAACAGTGAGATACATCTGTTTTGTTGGTGAACAATGTGAGCTACATCTAAGATTATGGGCATAGCATGTGCCCTGTGGTTTGCTTATTAGATATCGGGATTTGAGGATGGCATCTTATATGAAAAGATACATTCTAGAGCACTTTGTTTAGATAACTAATGTCTCTTGCGAGATATCACAGAGTGGGATACATTTGTTTTGTTAGTGAACAATGTGAGCTACAACTCACATTATGGGCATAGCATGTGCTTGCTTATCAGATTTCGGGTGTGCTTCATGATGTTGAGACTTTTTTTGGTCATTGTCATATATTTTGCCAGGTTCATTATCAGGATTTGAGTATGTTGTCTTTTATGAAAAGATAAATTCTAGAGCATTTTGATTTAACAGTAATAACTAGGTTTACGTCGTTCCTCGCAACATATCACAGAGTTAAATACATCTTCTTTTGACATTTTGTTAGTGAACAATGTGAGCTACAACTAAGATTATGGGCATAGCCTGTAGCGTTCTTATTAGATTTCTGGTGTGCTTTCTGATCTCGACGCTTATCGGTCATTGTCATATATCTTTCCAGGTTCATTATCGGGATCTGAGTATGACGTCATTTATGAAAAGATAAATTCTAGTGCATTTTGAGTAAATGACTAGTTATGTTGCCTCTGCAAGATATCACAGAGTGAAATACATTTATTTTTGTTGGTTAACAGTGTGAGCCACAACTAAGATTATGGGCATAGCGTGTAGCGTTCTTATTAGATTTCTAGTGCAAAATTAAAATTAAACATAATACGTAACTTCTCTCCGTTATGTAAGTAGTACTGTTACCTATTTATATTGTGGAAATACTATCGCTGTCTGTTTACTAAGTAACCCTAAACAATGCAAATACAACACATAATATTGGTATTTATTTACTGATTTAGAACAGTGTTTCATTTCGTTGAATTGTCTACATCTTATTAGCTCTGGCAGCTTTTTGTTTGCAGGGATTGAACTTGATGATGACGAATTAGCTAGTTTTGTTGAACGTGTCGATAAAGACAGCAACGGAATAATAACTTTCGAAGAATGGCGAGACTTTCTTCTACTTTATCCACACGAAGCAACAATCGAAAACATCTACCAATATTGGGAACGCGTATCACTAGTAGATATAGGAGAACACGCCGTAATTCCAGCCGGCATCAGTAAGCATGTCCACGCCAGCAAATATCTAATCGCCGGCGGGGTGGCCGGGGCCGCCTCTCGTACCGCCACCGCGCCGCTAGACCGTCTTAAAGTTGCCCTACAGGTTCAAACAACTCACGCTGCAATTGTTCCAGCGGTTAAGAACATATGGAAGGAAGGTGGGATTTTATCATTTTTTCGAGGTAACGGGTTGAATGTCATTAAGGTTGCCCCGGAGAGCGCGATAAAGTTTTACACTTACGAGTTGTTGAAGGACTTTATCGGTGGTGGAGATAAGGACGACATCGGAACTTTAGGGCGGCTTCTGGCTGGTGGTATCGCAGGTGCGGTTGCGCAAACGGCTATTTATCCGATGGATTTAGTGAAAACGCGGTTACAGACTTACGTTTGTGATGGTGGTAAGGTTCCGAGTTTGGGGAAACTTTCGAAGGATATTTGGGTTCATGAGGGCCCGCGGGCTTTTTACAAAGGGATTGTTCCATCCCTTCTTGGAATTATTCCGTATGCGGGAATTGACTTGGCTGTTTATGAGACGCTGAAAGAGATGTCGAAAACTTATATTTTTGTTGATAGTGGTATGAATCCATTCCTCATTATGCACATCGTTATGAAGATTAAAAACTGATGCGCGTTTTGTGTTGCAGATCCTGGTCCTCTAGCTCAATTGGGGTGTGGGACTGTTTCAGGGGCACTTGGAGCCACCTGTGTGTACCCGTTGCAAGTTGTCAGGACAAGGTAGGTAGTTGTTTGCTCTAGAGGTGCAAAATGGGTGGGTCCGGCGGGTTGGGTAATGGGTTGAAATAGGATTGTTTTTTACACGGGTTGGGTTGAGTAAAAGCATATTTTGTTCAAAGTTCTTATATATTATTATGATTTGGTGTGTTCAATATGATTACAGAAGTTATATTATTACAAAATAATCTTGATTTTTGGATAAAATGATTTAGGAAGGTTTATTAGTTATTGAGTAATATACTTTGGGTGACTTTTGACCTATTTGACCTGTTCCTTTTTATTTTTAAGCTATCGTGTTGTTTGACCCATTATATATCTGTAGGTGATGATAGTTGTTTTTTTTTCAAATGATCTACAAGATAAACTTATGTTTGATCATTTGTTTATGTTTTCGTTTTTATTTTATCTGTAGTACGTGGATTAAAAAAAACGTTTTGTATTAGTTAATATTTGCTTATAAACAACTTGGATGTGCTGGTGATAAACTTATAATGCTTTTTTTGTCAATTATTTCACAATGTATTATTTTGTCAGCCCCGTGAAGTTCACGGGTATTAGCATATACTATAAATATGCTTTTTTGTCACATCAACTAACTTTGGCCCCTCTACTTTAATAATGACATGTTTATCTCCTCAGCTTTAGTAATGACATGTTTAGCCTGTTAACTAAAACAACTTTAGCCCATCAATTTTAATAATAAACAAATTTAGCCCCTCAACTTTAATAATGACATGTTTAGACCATCAGCTTTAATAATGACATGTTTAGCCTCTTAACTAAAACATCAAACAACTTTAACTCCCGCGATTTGCTAACTTTTTATCTACGTTTCGAACCCGCTGTGGAGCGCGGGTGGTAACCCATTTGACCTGTTTTCTTTTAAGCTATTGTCTTCATTTACCTGTTTGACCCATTGTAGATAGAACTTTACCCGAATCAACCCGTTCATAAGTAAATGGGCTGTAAATGTTACACCAATGCACACTTTTTTTTCTATAGGTGGCAAAAATAGATGGTTCATACAGGTTGGGGTCAAAATAGGTTGGGGGTGGGGTTGACCCGCCAGGCCACCATCACTTTCTTACCATAAAGTAAAAGATAATATATTTAGTATTTTGGATATAAATTCAAAAGTTGTTATCGTTATTTTGTTTTCAGTAAAGCAAATTAAAAAAGGTTTCAAATTAGTTAATTGCTAGTACATCTAATAGAAATGCACAAAATGTTTGCGGGTCAACCCAGGCCGTTTCCGCTAGTACTACGAATGACCTGTTGAACCCTTGTATTATGCGTTTCAGGATGCAAGCGCATCGGCATGGTGGCGCTAATGCATACAATGGAATGACTGATGTGTTCGTGAAAACTTATCAAAACGAAGGGGCACGCGGTTTCTACAAAGGACTTTTTCCAAATCTTTTGAAAGTTATTCCAGCTGCCAGCATTACATATATGGCTTATGAAGCAATGAAAAAGACACTAGATCTTGAATGATCATGATGACGGTGACGATGATGATGACGACGATGAGAATGAAAGTAGAAAATAATAAATAGATAATATGCCCATTATTGGAGTTACATAATGGGTGAACTTCCCTGGAAAGAAGGGTGTTTTTGTAAAGTGAAAGAGTATCTTCAGGGGTATATATGGAATTTCCATGTATATGTTCTGGTATACTAGATTATGTCCAATTGAGTACATTTAGTCTTGCCAATTCTTTGTTACATCAAATACATGTATGCAAGTGGCAACGCGTTGTTGTTAATCTTGCTTTGGATGATGAGATTGATGCCGTGTTTATGTTGGTGTTCAACGCGTGTGCAACGTTCCTTGAACACTTAAAAATGGAAACTGAACCGTTTTATTTTCTTTTTACTCCAGTCTCTGCTTACAATAGAGTTGTTTCAGTATCAGACTTGTTCTTGGATCGCTTGATGAATGTTCCATTTGCATAATTATCTAGCCGCAAGGCCCACAAATGAGCAACGGGTTAAAATCTTTTTTGATCGGCTAGCTCACAAGCCCTTTAAATCTACTTATAAATATATACCTTTCTTTCAAACCTTGTTAGTATAAATACATCCCTACAAGTCAGGTAGCATTCATTGTGTTCCCTGCTTTTTTTAGTCTTTTAAGCTCAAACTACCAATACTTACTTTCACGACGGAGGTTGGTCATTGGGGAAATTTCCTTCCATTTGGAACGGGTTTGGTTCTCCGGACGATGCTTTGTTTTGTAGCCTAGCCACTTTTTGGAGCCATGGTCTCCGGATGATGCTTTGTTTTGTAGCCTAGTCACTTATTGGAGCCATGGTGTTAGCCGGACAAGAGGGTTTTTTGGAGCAACATAAGGTGTATTATACAATATAAAACTTGTAAATAAAGTGTGAGATTAAGGATGGTAAACTGGCTTGAACCTAACCCGAAAATGCGAAACATTTAATACAGTTATGAGATTTGTTTGAACAATTTGTGGGTTTACGACATACTTGTCTGATTACTTGAACCCACCTGACCACATCTATACCGAATATACTAATATATTATATCATCTTATAAAAATAAAAATAAATAATAAAACAATGGAAAAGTTTGTTGGTACAATTTGTGGGTTTATCATAGATTGCCATATTTATAATGGAAGGAAGACAATTCGTTATGAAAAAAAAAAGGAAATAGTATATTAGAATTTAGAAAGTTCTTAAATAAACAAAATAGATTTACGTAACGAAATTAATGAAGAATTGAAAATCAATAAAGTTAAACATGGAATTTAAGAGATTCATTTGCTCTTAGTTTGTTTTGATAATATTAGATATTAATAATTAATATTATATTATTAATAATAAAAAATAAATTAAATAAGAGAATGTCACGTGTCATTAATTAGTGATTAGATACACGAGTAACCCGTAATGAGTGCTCCTTCCATGTTATCCCGATTTTTTTACTAAAAGTTACTAGATGAGTAAAAACTTAAATATTGAAAAGTAAATACCTTAGAAACAAACACTGAGAATAAGTTATTAATCAAACGACCGAGAAATAAAACAAAAATGTGGACGTGCCGGAGTGGTTATCGGGCATGACTAGAAATCATGTGGGCTCTGCCCGCGCAGGTTCGAATCCTGCCGTCCACGGTTTTTTCTCAAATATTATTTTTTTATCTACGTACGTATGATACCCCTCAACATTGTCGGCGAAGTGCAAAAATTTTATTTTCTTCTTCGTTTTATGTATCGTATACCACCCGAGAAAATAATAGGATACCCCTGAAATTTTCTTTAAGATCCGCCACTGATACCAGTCACCGTGAGTATGTCAACGCCAACGATAGATAGCTACCATACAATGCATTAATGACCATAACCCATAAGTGACAAGACAAAAAAACTCGTTTATCAGTTTTCTCTTAATTACTCTCTAAAATTATTGTTTTTATATGCGAAAAACGTAAGTGTGTGTATACCACACATTTAAAAAAAACATATATTTTCACGTAGGAGTCTGGTCACCAGAAGAATCATGGCCTCTCACAATGACGAGACTAATGAACGCTACTTGTTGCACCCAGACGGGCCTTTCAACCTTTTCAAGCGCTGCTAACAGAGATCCATGTTTAGTCCCATGAGTTTCTGTAGCAACAACCATCTAGTTTATGATCAAACGAGTTACAAATTGAAACAGGACTATTATTGAACATTTTTCAGTTTTGGCATGGTTCCAACCTATTGGATCTAGAATTAAGCGATAATACACGCTCTACATACTTCCAACGATAGTATACTAGATGTTCGTCTCCAGTATAGAAGTTTACGTAGTTGTGTCCACCGATCTTATACATGTGTGTGTTGGTGTCACAAAGTTACCCAAATGTTGCGCATTATTAACTCAATCGGTGTAGAATTTATGTTTAGGTGTTTACACACAAACACGACAAGTGTTTATACGTTGATAAGTGACACCGCGCCAGTGTCATGGGAACCAATACATTAAGGATTTAATGACTATATCCTCAAAAAAATTATATTAATCAAATGTGATATTTATAAGTGTAATGGAGTGTTCTTCATAATTACGAAAACAAAGTGTATTCACACACCCCCCCTACATATATTCAAGACATAATTAAACCATGACCAACCCTATTCAAATGACAATGCATATGCATATTTAAAAAAATCTCTAAAAATGAGATTAAATACATCTCTCAATGTAATTAAGCCTAACACGTAACGGGTACCCGCTTCAACAACTACAACACGACGTACCCCTGTAACAACAACAAATAAAAGCGTTAGCATACGAGTTTTACCAGGTGTTTGAAAGTGTGTTTTGAAACTGATTATGTGATATCAAATACGTAGAAGTTTAATAAAGTTGTATATCGCGTATGACACATTATACACCATTAAAGTATTTAGATTAAAATTTAACAACTGATTTTCAATCAAGTATATAACATATCTTTTATAAATTATTTATCAATTTTCATAAAAGGGTAGAAACTGTACCGGGATCGGAAAGAAGACCAATGACCCTGTACAAGGTATCCGAGCGCGTGCATATCGCATACCTACCGTGAGTATTTGTATCTACAAGCTGTAGTGCCTAAAAACACAAAAAAACACAATTTTAAACTCATGTGATTGATGTTTGGCTGTAGATCTATTTAAACTGAAAGTTAGTTAACTTGATTTTAAGCCTATTTTTTATATATAAAAAGGCCAAGTATCATAGAATATCAATGTACTTAGTTTGGCGGTTGGTAGGGGTGCAAATGAGCCGAGCTCTCGAGAAAAAAGCTCTGAACAACCTGAGCTTAAATGAGCTCGAACCCGAACCCGAGCCTAAAAACAAGCTCATTGAGTAAACGAGCCCGAGCCAGAGCTTTGCTTATCGAGCTCGAGCCGGCTCGCGGGCCTAAATGAGCCCAATGTTTATATAATATTTAATTAGTATATTAAATATATATATATTTACGTAATAATAAATACTATTTGTAAATTGTGAAAAAATAACTAATTTATATATAAAATGATATATATAACTAATAGAAATAAATTAATTAATAAATAACAAACGATCTGAACCAGAGCCGAGTTTGAAAAACTACCTACGAGCCGAGCTCGAGCTATAGAAACAAAGCCCGAATCGAGCCAAGCTCGAGCTTTCATAAGTTAAACTAGCTCGAATCACGTCCCATAATTCTACCTAGCGGTTTCTTGCTTATGTGTTTTTGATGAGGGGGCTTAATACTAAATTGCAAAATTAATCCAATTCAAAAGAAGTATAATTACGAAACTGCCCTTGTTCCGAAAAAGTATGATTACATAATACCAAACTTGTTGATTTAAAATAGCATTGTTGCCATTCTATGATATTAGCCCAATATAAATATAATAAAACATCGATTTTAATTAAAATGCTTTTTTGTCTAATAATATTCATTTAAGGATTTTGCAAACTAAAGAAAAAAAAGGTAGAGCAATGCAATATAGGTCCAGGCTTACTTGCGATATCGTTGTCTGATCAAGTTGAACATGAAGATATGCATTATTCTTTGCTAACGAAAGAACATCACTGAAGAAACGAAATAAAAATATGAGTCAGCATCAACAACTTTTTAGGTTAATAAACGCTAACGTAAAAAGGTAAAAAAAAAAATTAAATACCTCCTGCAGAAAATATTAACGAGTGCCCGCTTATCATCAACAACGGGCACTGAACTTATATGTTCTGCGAGAAATTAAGAGACGAAATAAACAATAATGATATACAGCGTAAATCAAGAAATGAAAAGGTTGACACTTAATACGCACCGTCTATCAACAGTCTATAAGCATCACTAAGAAGACAATTAGGGGGAATTGTTTTTAATTCCCGTGCACCTCCAACTTCTCTAATCCACGTACCAATTGGAAGAGCCGCGATTGAACGTTGTAAAAGTGGCAAATACGTGATACGATGCTCAAAATGCCTGTGTATATCTATATTTTTTCCAAAATGGATATACGTTTAGAACATATGATTAACAATATATCTAGTTGTTATAATGAAAAAAAGCGCATAAATTAGTAACCCAATTGGTCTAACTTCTATTTAGGGAATCGATCTATGGTTTTACGAGAAAAAAGGTGTCAAATATTAAAACTTTCTATAAAAGGTAATCTTTTTTAGGAAAATTGGATTTAAATAATCCCAATTATTACGTATTTTTTTTGAACGGCCAACAAATCAATCCCGAGTACTCTCGGGGCATCCACTGGACAAACGGAGTACTCCGAGAGTAACCCGAGTCGTCCACCACCACTTCCGGGAATACCCGGTAACCCACCCACCCGTTGGCACGACGGTAAAATTACCGGTAAAACCCGTTTGGCTCAAGGATCGAACCCAGGTTTCCCTGGGTCTCCCATCATTGCCCACCAGTGCCTCACTCTTTTTTGCACCAAGTGGGAATCGAACTTGAGTCTTCACAGAAGAACTCAAATCCTCCTACCAGTTGTGCTAGAGGTCATTGGCCCAACTATTACGTATTGGCCGGTAACAGTCTAAACTAACGAATTATTTTGTGACAGTCCCAACTTTTAACCTATTTTCTCCCAAAGAGCGTTTTCTAAGTAGATCTAACCCCGTTAGTTTTCCGGTGACGTGGACTTTTATGTGGCAAAAAGTCAAAGTTTTGATGACGTGGACTTCCTATGTGGCAAAAAGTCAAACTTTTGATGATGTGGACTGCTTATGTGGCAGTCCACACTAACGAATTGTTTTGTGACAGTCCCACTTTTAACCTATTTTCTCCCCAAGAGTGTTTTCTAACTAGATCTAACCCGTTAGTTTTCCAGTGACGTAGACTTTTATGTGGCAAAAAGTCAAAGTTTTGATGACGTGGACTTCCTATGTGGCAAAAAGTCAAACTTTTGATGATGTGGACTGCTTATGTGGCAAGTTTTGATGACATGGACTGCTCATGTGGCAGTCCACGTCAAGTAAAACTACCAGGGTTAACTTTGAGTTAGTATGGGATCGTTGGGAGAAAATAGGTTAAAAGTTGAGATGTTGCCGGCCAATAGGTAATAACTAGGCTAATTAAAATCCAATTTTTCTTTTCTTTTTTTAATTTTTTTTTATCATTAGTATGGATTTACCTTATGTCTATGTTTTTGAAAGTTTGAATAAAATTTTGTAAGTTATAATGTTTTTTTATGAGAAGAAAAATACGGGTACCAATACAGATCTCGTAATAAAGTTAGTTACTTTTTTATGCAATTAGCGCTTTTTATGAAACAAAGTTATTTGGCGAAAGAAACGTACGTTCTAAGAGTCCACTAAGGTATGCAACATGAAGCAATTGTGGACAAGTGGAACCTTCCGGAACATATAGAACAGGAATTGACGATATTTGGTTTCCCAAGATTCTAACCACAACGTTATTGAGGGAATCATCAGGATGAATCTGAGTTCAAAAAGAAAAAAAAATGATAAGTGGGTGTTTGGATGTGTCTTCAAAGTGATTATATATAGTAGTTAGTGCGTTAATTATGATTTATGATCAATGTTTTTAGGACCGGACCGGACGTTGAACTGGTCTCTTTACCGCTACATTGATAGGGCGGGTCGGACCAGTTGTAGGAACCGGGTGATGCCGTAAATATTATAAAAATAAACAAGGTAAAAGTGGAATTTTTTTAATGAAAATCCGGTTCAACCGGCTGGCCCGACTCAAAACGGTCTGATAGGGTGAACCGGGCTGGTCAGACCCCGGTTCTTGGTCCAACTGGTCCGGTTTTCAGAACATTGTTTATGATTACAAAAACAATAAGATCTGAAATAAGATTCCAAATATATGAATAAAAACAATTTGTTGTATGCACTAAAAATAGACTTTGGGCGACTTTAAACTTGTTCAACCCATTTCTGCTTCAGCCAAAAATTTTTGGATTCGACCCATTTGAGAGATAATACAACCCAATTCGACCCGTTCATTATGCAACAAGTTACTTACTTGGACCAAAGGTCTTCTCCGAAGTTGAAGCTTCCCTTCTTTCCATGCAGATACTGTAGAAAACTGATTTATGTTGTTAGTGGCCATTGCTCGGTTCCTTTGAAGCTGCAAGATTAATTATTTTTAGGGGCACTTTCAAAATAATTATATCAAATTTACCCATTTTACAGCAATCAAAATAAAATAAAATAAATTACTTATAACAGGTTATACGCTGACATAATTCATAGTAATAAAACTGTCTTCCTATTTATTTATTTTGTGAAACAGACTGTTATCTTGGTTTTGAAAGGCGAGAAGCGCACCAAGCCAACAATGTCTAAACCGAAGCGCAAAACGATAAATATGATATCATGAAACTTAAAAGAATACATACACACACACACATGAAAATTTTGAACTTTTAGAAGGATATATGGGAAAATAATCCTAATTTTAATATTGACTACCAAAATTTTTTTATGAAATTTAAATCAAATGAAAATTGTAAGATAATGAAAGACTGAATGTTTTATTAATTCAATAGGATTACATTATATAGAGAATATATGAAACCCTAGAAACCTAAGTTGGGCCCGTGGGCTCACACTAATAATATGGTCTAATACTCCCCCGCAGTCAAAGCGGAAGGAAACCGAAAGCTATGACTGATAAAAAAAAGAATGGTCTTGAGATTCGGTCAAAACTTCTGCCAAAATTCTGTAACCTTGCAATCCATAATCTTCAAGAGACTCCACAGTTTAGAATGATCCTGTAATCCTAAAAGAGGCATCCAATGCGGCAGGGCGGCGGCGGCAAGTAGCGGCGGCGGCAAGTAGCGGCGGACCGTAATCCTGCAGGCGGCGCGGCGAGGGACCGTAGTCCATTAAGCGGCGGCAGCGCGACAGCAAGGAGCAGCTTGACGGAGAAGCGGAATCAACAAGATGAGGCCGTAGCATCATATGTGTGGTAGCGATTGGAATAATAAATTCTCACGTGTGAGATGGCTGAAATCTTGAATCGAAGCCGAGACTTTATTTAAACGGAAAATAAGAAAATATAAACTCGGAAAGAACAAAAACCGCAGTTGGACAGGGCGGCGGCGGCAGTGGCGGCACACCGCCCTGTCTAGGGTTTTTCTCAAGTGGTGACGGCTAGGGTTTTGTTATTTGTGTGTGACGCGACGGAAACGATATAGAGCCTAGGTTGGCTCTAATACCATGTAAGATAATGAAAGACTGAATGTTTTATTAATTCAATAGGATTACATTATATAGAGAATATATGAAACCCCAGAAACCTAAGTTGGGCCCGTGGGCTCACACTAATAATATGGTCTAATATGAAACCCTAGAAACCTAAGTTGGGCCCGTGGGCTCACACTAATAATATGGTCTAATAAAAATAAGTTAAAAAAATAAAATTTGTTGCAAGATTAATAATATTTAAGTCGACCACTTAGATGTTCTTTCGGCTTATTAATAAATTATACCTCGATTAGAAACATAATGAAATCAGATGCAGTTAACACTCCTGAAATCTGTATATTGGCTGCATTCCAAAGGGGGGCAACAGCAACTCCCTAAAATAAGCAAATAATCAGAAATTTATTCGATTAAATTCCAATAAATTAGAAATATATAAAAATTAGTAAATACGGGCAACCCTGGAATATTTATGTTTCATAATTTTGGGGTAGATTTTATGAATAAATAATTTGAAACAGTCCCATAATGATGACGGTAAATTACCTCTTCATGCATAACAAGAAACGCCTCTTCGACTGTCATATTGTCATCCAATGCAAACACCTAATTTACAAAGACGATTTGAATCATATTATTTTTTTATAAAAAAAAGCTTATTATGAAAAACAAAATAGATATTAAGAAAATGCATTCAAACCTTTCCTGAATCGGGAATCAAGTCGTACACTTTATAAGTTGAAAAATGCTTAAACAAACGACGAGTGGTAATCTCTATGTCATCACCCGTTATCTCCACCTCTAGTTCGTTCGGAACACTCCCTGATGTTGAAGCCTAAAAACATATTATCATCGTAAAAATATACATTTTTTATTTTTATTTTTTACATTATAAATATCACAAACCACAAGAAAATGATATGTGGATGCTTACACCATCGGCATGATTTCTATCGTTATAACCGTCAATATGCATGCCTGACTGACCGTCATTTACTGAATATATTTGAGGTATAAGCGCGGGTTGTTCCACAACGACAACGTTATTAACACCATACTCATCTTCGACAATTGGTTGCATCTCATCGATCCTCCACACACCATCAACCAAGAACTTGAACTTCATTCACAATTTGCAGCCCAAAAAAAGAACGAAAATTCAGACTCAACCACTAAATTAAGCAATTTTAGCTCGTTAATAATCTAAGGCTTAAAAAACATCACTAACACTATCCAAACACGATTGACGTTTCATACAGGGCCGTGTGAGAAGGCGAAAATGATCATACATGTCGTATGACAGTCAATGGTCATATGGGTCGTGTGAGGGCGAAACCATACGACCCATATGATCTATTTGACTTACATTAAATGACTGATGTGACCACTAACAAAGTCATGCGACTCATACGCCCAATTTCGCATCGCCATACAGCATGCATGATGTGGTGCACTGACACAAGAGTGACTAGCGTGATCACCGACAAAGTCATTTGGTCCGTTGACCATTTTGTTCCTGTCATACGGCTGGTATGATGTAGCGCTCTGCCACAAAAGTGACTGGCGTGAAAGTCACACGACCCATATGACCATTTTCACCAGTCATGTCATACAGCCCGTATGATGATGTAGATGTGTGTCTATCGCATGATTCTAGTCTAACCATCCATCACAACTTACAAACAATTTGTAGTAAACATATTAAATATCAAATGGCAAACGCGGAGCACAAGGCTCCCGCATGCACGGGTCCACGCGTTTCGGGCCAACTTGGGCCTAAATAAATTTCTACAAGAGGTTGTTTCCAAGACTAGAACCCGCCCCTTATATTAAACATCAAATAAATCAAACAATTCAACATACAAAAATCAAAATCTTGAAACTACCTTATGCAAACCAGGTGGAAGATCACAAATTGTCATAAAAGTTGTCAAAGAACCCTCAACAGTAACCATCTGATGATACTTGATCCACCTTCACATAATATAACCACTATTTGCATTATAAATTTAGTGTGTGTTACTGTGTGTTTGACCAAAATCAAAAAGTCAAAATCAACCAATTAAACACTTAACAACTGAAATTAACAACATACCCAGTAAAATCCCCACATAAGAACACTTGATTGCCCCCATGAGACCACACAAAGTGGGTGTGCACCATCTTTTGTGCCCTAAATTGAGTGTATGCAGCAATTGGGAATTGAATAAAGATCGACAAAAATCAAATCTTTATGTGGATCTTGCCGGCGAAAATTGTGTAAAAACAGAAACAAATCTGGGTATAATTAGGAAACAAAAATTGGAGGAGATCATTAGCCAATTAGAAAACAGAATCTCCTCGATTTCTCAGAGCTGGAAAACCGGGGAGAAACAATATATATATTTATATTTATATATTCGTGTCATGTTCCTAAGTTGCTTCAACCCCTTTTTTTTCTTTTTTTTTGCTATAAATAAAATAATTTAATTCTTGTTTTTAATGTATTGATGTTAGGAAGGTTGATAAAATTTTGTTAAATGATTATTAAGGATTATAAATTTTGTTGCATTAAATAATCAGGTCCAAGTTTATTAAGAGTTTTGTGCATCATGTTTGTCCTTTTCATAAATTTTTGTTTATTAATTGATCTTGTAAGTTTATTCAGTATTTTTCTTAAAAAAAAAGACTATGGTCGTGGGTGTAAATGTATAAATGAGTACGACTTATATTAAGTTTAAATTGGAGCTTGTATAGTAAATGAGTTTGTGTTTGAGTTTAAATTTTTTTCTATAACACATTGTTTTGTGTATTAAATTGTTGTGTTTGATAATTTTCTATATAATATCACATGTTAAAATAGCCTAAAACATAATTTTCTAAATTTTCCAAGTCCAAAACATATAATTACATAGACTTTTTACATTTTTTAGAAAAAATGTCGTCTGTAGACTAACGCTACCCTTTGTATCTATACATATAATGATTATATATATATATAGGCTCGGTTCAAATGATAACCATCAAGAGTTATGAGAACCATGAGAACTCCTTCTTCCTGTGCGAGTTGGATCAATTTTTTTTTTGCACAAACGTAGATGAAAATATTATAAATAATTTGTAAAAAAAAATTGTCTAGTCGGTAGTTTTGCCTGATGTAAGTTTTTTTTACGCGCTGGTGTAAATTTGTTACGAAGATAAATATTTTTTTACACCTCATGTAAATGTGTGTATATAGCATTTTTAATTTTTTTTTGCTGAAACAAATGATTTTTGGTAAAAAAAATTGGAAAAAATCTTTTGGATAGCCTAGTTTCACGATTCTCACAATTAAAGGTGCTTTTCATTTTAATCCATCCATATATATATATATATATATATAATATAAATATAAATATGCGTACTATCCAAGTTTGTAAATAACTACTATCTTAGCTCAAGTCTTGGTTATAAGGTTCAACTCGCAATCTTAGCTCAAGCCATGGTTACAAGGTTCGAAATAAGTTGAAATTGGGCTCTTAGTAATTAATCGAGTCAAGTTCGAGCTTATCTGAATTTTAACACATTTATAACCATATAAGGTCCTTAATAAAAAAATTAATGAAATATTTATTAAATTATATAATTTAACTTATTCTACATAGGTAGAAAACTAATATAGTATAAGGCCTATTAATCATTTAAAAATACCTAAATCACACCAAAGATACATATAGTATGGTCATATTTAAGATTTCCTTCATAAGTATAACGATCAATTATGAATGTAGCATGATTTATATTTTACTTTGTGTCAGTTGTGGTCCATAACACTACGCCATTACTATACTAAAAATTAACTTTAGTTTGATGTAAAATGAATAATCAAAATAAAATTCAAATATAAATAAAATAACTAACCCACTCCTTCCCTCGTCATATATAGACAAGATGCAACTGTTGAAACCGACGAGACTCTTAGATGTACACATTGAATCCAGGAGAAACATCAAAAGGTCAAATCTAGATGGAGGACCACTACAGATTGAGTGTTGAGTTGAAGGACCATAACAAAAGGCGGCGGAACCAATGAGTAAACGAGTCGAGACACTTTTGAGATCGGCTCTCTAAAAGCTCGAATTGAGTACAACTTAAACAAGCTTGGACCTAAATCATAACTTATTAAAATAACAAATTTAAGAAATGAGTCTATAGCCAAATTAAATATAAAAAAAGGTTCATTTAATGTGATATAATACATATAAATATCATTTATATATAGAGAGAGAGAAAATATATTTTGAAAACCCACTTGAGTTGAGAAAACTTGTAACCTATCAAACAACCATTTTTTAAATTTATGGAATATATGTTACTATAGTTATTACAGAACAAAATTGTAGCCATCTGTTACAAATGTATAAAAAAATGTCGTTGTTTAAAAGTTACATATAACATTTTGTTATACATGTGTAACAATAACCGGTTAATATTGTTCTTTTGTAATAACTAAAATAACAAATATTACATATGTTAAAAAAAAGTTGATTGTTATAGTGGATTTTCAATGGTTGTCTCAAGTTAAGTGACTTTTCAAATGAATCATCCCTATATATATATATATATATATACATATTTGATATAAATAACAATATGGAACATAAACAATAAACGACTAGGGATTGAGTTGAGTTCGTAATTCTAAATTTATTCATAAGTTGAACATGCATTGTATGCGTATAGCTCAATACGAAAGATCTTAGGTTCTATCAATCTAAGCAAGTCGAATCCGACGGTGGAGACAAAGAGACATCAACATTTATACTTTAGTTTACTCTGACAAGAGTTTATCAACCAATCTTATAGAAGTGACTAAACATGCTTACCATCCTGTTGTTTGTCCCCAAGTCATCATCCCTTTTTCGATTAAAGTTGTGACACGCCTCCATGCCTTCCATATTAAGTGTTGCACCGTCCTCTCTCATGTGGCAGGCCTTGGATCAATCCTAACACATCAAATAATTTGAGAAAGCAAGAACTAGGGTTGAACAATTTTGATTGTAATTTTGAACCAATGCAAAGTCAAAGGGGTAAACATATACCTTCTTAGTTCCTAAAATGATGCATGGGGATGAGAGTTTAGGGCCAATCGGGTGACCAACAGATGCATTCATGAACTTTGATTAGCTCAATGTAAAAAGATGGAAGTCTTCCATAATTATGAGGCGAGTGGTATATGATGATGACAAGGGTTAAACTCTGGAGTTCGAATCAAGATTTACAAACTATCCGGCCATGAGACCATGTGTTACTACCTCACGCCTTTGGTGACGTGGATAGTCAGTGGCCTTTAACGAGCACTAAACACCGAAAAACGGTGCGTTAGCTTGTTAAAACCAAGGGACGTGGGCTGCACTATGGCATGAAGGCCATGGTTTGTGGGCCTCAAGGTTCTCTCAATCAATCAAATAAACCCTTTTCTTTTTATGTTTTTAAATTTATTTGATATAAATATTATTTTAATGGGTAGTGGGTAGTGAAATTTGTGAGACCATAATATACAAATGTGAAAATAAGTGAGTGAGAGCTTCTCTACATGACAGGGACATGGAGTGAAAAATTGTGAATCCATAACACAAGCCTTACTACTAGTGATGAAGAGCGACGATTCTTATAAATCAACTAAGAACCTAATCGTGTATATTTAGAATAAATGTATGGATAGTGAAAGGTAGTGGCAGTGTGAAACAAAAGAGAGGAAAATGAGTCTGTGGTGAGTGTTTTTATTTATTTATTTTAGTTTGCTTTGTTTTTTATAAATTAATGAGCAGACGATGCAAGATACTGAAAAACACCGATAACAAATCATATTGTATCGATCGAATTTAAGTACCAACTCGGTACCTATTTTTGCGTTTTCCTTGATTGATGCTTTGGGTTCGGTAAGGTATTTTACCTATTTTTTACTTTCAAATAGCGTACCATATCATACTGAACACTTTCAGTACCGGTAAGGTTCGATACCGAGCTCGTTCGATCATTTATATCAATTCAACATTCAATTGTAAAGATTTATAAAGTACCAAAAGGTTGAGATAAATCTATAATTACTCTAGAAAAAAAAACTAAGTTATGAGCATATGACATGGACCATTCGTATATTAAATTACAACTTTTAAGGTGTGTGTACGTATATTATATTTTAAAAGGGTGGGGTCTATTTTGTTCTCTTATCAGACTCGTGATCAACGTCTCTTCTCTATTTATTTTCCATCACCCTTATGATTGGCTCTCACTCTTTATGCTTTAGAAAATTCTTTAGTTAATAATCATTGCATTCATCACCCTAGCTAATCTTCATGGTCACTTGCATTAAATCAAGTGGGATTATATCCTTCTTAGTCTAAACCCATTGAATACTACTATTCATTTAAATGAAGAAAATAAATTGAATGAAAGTGATTGGATAACATGCCCAATTCGTTAAAGTAAATGTGTTAAAAAGATAGAGAATATTTCACAGAATAGTAATAAAGTTTTATAAGTGTTCTAATCAGGTAACTATTAAAAAAAATTGTTTCAATTAAGTCATTAAAGTTTATTTTATGTTCTAATCTTATATAATTTACCTGAATAGCAGGTAAACTATTCTATGTGACATTTATATATTTATTTAACTTTTATAAACATGCTAAAATAATTAATTAACAAAATAGATCAAATAATCAAATCAAAACAACATCTAGATCACTGATGATCATCGATTGATGTTCCATATCCAAATAAAAAACCCTACATCATTGACCCTACCGTTCATCCACATTGATAGAGCGATTAGTCTACAAGTTTTAGAAGTAAAAAAAATGTGAGAATTCTTAAAGTAGGTTTCTTATCAACGTGAAGAATGTAAACTAATGTCCTCATGAAAATATCATAGGTTCTATTTGTGCTTTAGCAAAGAAAAGTATTAATATATCATTTGTTGTCGTCAATTCGGAACTTTGATTATCCGTCACCGACATCTACTAAGGAAAATTGCAGGGAAGAGGTTGCGTATAAGTTTTCTGTTGTATAATTATATAATATATAATTAATTTTTAATCCACATTAGCATATATTAATATTATTATTTGTAAATAAATAAATAATATACCAATTCATAAATAAATAGTTTTTTTTTGTAGTTTTTAAATTTTTATTGCAATTATAAGACATGTCAACATATTTAAAAAAGGAAACTTAATTAAATAAATGTCATTTAGGATGAATGACATTCTATTTAGGTAAAATATCTAGGATTGAAACATCAAAGTAAACTTTAGTGACCTAATTGGAACAAAAATAATTATGAGTGACTTAATTAGAACACTTATGAAAGTTGGTTACTATTTAACAAAGTTATCTCAAAAACATAATATATGTTTTACAAATATGTTAAGTTAAAAAGCTATATTATCTATTAATAGTGTTCTTGTAATATCTATAACAACATATGTTATGTAAATGAATAAAAATATTAATAATTGTCTAATAGAGTCTTTACGGATTTTCTCAACTAAAATGGATTTTCAAGATTTACCATTTTTTTTTCAATATATGTATTTACTTTCATAGATATTCATCCAACTAAGTTTGAATGGTAGCTATATTTAGTTTCCATCAATTTGGTTACAACCCAAGTTTACAAATGTGTGATAACACAACCATTTGTGGAACTACACTAGGCCACACTGTTTATGTAGTAATTTCCTACATAACCGTGTGGCTTAAACTATCAAAATAATTTCTTGGCAACGTTAGGCATGATTGTGATCTTATTCTCTTATAACAGACATACTTTATGTCAAATTCTCTTTACACGAGACACATGTATGTAAGAAGGGACATGTAATGTAACTCTACGACTATTTGTAGGATAACAATTGTCGTTTAGACCACCTGTAGTGGGTGCTAATTTGGGCTTTTTTTTGTCCCATTTACGTCGGCGCACCTCCCTGGGGTTTTTATTTTGCAATTTTTTTTGTTGGCCGTTTTGATTAAAACGCCGGATTGATCAAAACCTCACATTCCATTTTGAAATTTTGACCAATAACAAATTTCCAACTCATATATTTGTTTTATTTTTCTAAAAAACATAATTATTGGGTAATCATTGTTGGGGCATTATACCACTACACCTTTTTTTTAACTTAGATCGGGAGTGTGGGCTTGGGTTGGGGCGTGGCTAGTCAAGCAACGCCGCTTTAGTCACATCGGGCCAGAGTGGGTAGCGGCATTGTCCCGCTGGCGTGGCTATGAAGCCTGATGTGGGGCGGGTTGGGGTGACGACGTGGTTGGCTAGGATTGGCTTGCTAAATCAGACCATTTGGGCTAGCCGTTGGCCAAGGCGGTTACCGCTACCCAACTCAAAATTTAAAAACTTTTTACTATTTTTTACCTATAAATACTCACCCAAACATCAATATTTTTCACACCTACTCTATTCAAACACAAATCTTCATCCAAAACCAACCCAAAAACCGAAAATGATTCATTGGACAGAGGAGGGGGAGGAGATAGTGTCACACCCTGACCCGCAGCGGAAATAGAAGTCGGGGCATGATTGGGTTTTCATCAAAGCTCATGACATTTACTATAATTAAGTTTCATATTTATTAATTCAAATTTAAAAGAGAATATCCCAACAAACACATATAAATATACAAACACAAGAAAAATGTACTAGACAAGAAATGTTTTATTGTTCTTCTAAAGCCAAATCCTAATTGTTCCTCTCCTCAGCCTGTCCACCTGTATCATGTGTAAAATAAAGATTTGGGTCAACAAAAGTTGGCGAGCTAATCTTATTTAAACGTTTGAAAGAATTAGTTATATTGATTAATTTAATAAAATGTGCACAAACCAAATATGAGCATGCGTATATGTAAATCTATCCACAAACCACATAACATCAAGCAATGAACATATGAGCATGACAAATGATGAACTGTGAGATCAAAGCTCAATCAAACGGAGCCGATCTAATGAGGCACGCGATGCTCAACTCGTATCCAACGAGGAACTGATGGACCTAATGTGAATGATTTTTTAACTAAAATAATAAAGAAAAATAATAATAAAAAAATATACCCTTTACAGGGTTGACCGGGTCGACCGGTTTGACTTAGGAATTATAGGCAGCGTGTGAGGTTCAAACTCGTGACCTCCCGAATACGTGCACGCAACTCTACCAACCGAGCTACGTATCTAACCCGAAATAATCTCCATTTTAATTACATATATATACAAACTAGGTTTAATTATATTTTTCTGTTATTTAAAAAGGTTTTATAATGATCAAACCGGTGATGGCAAGCCGGATCGACTGGCGTCTCTCTGTTCGTGTGCACACAGCCCAACCAGTTAGGCTGTGTGTCTAACCCGTATTAGTACCGAATTATATTAAATTTATATACATGTTATGAGTTGATCTGAATAAGTTTTAAAAATGTTGGTTTTATTTCAGAAAATTGGAGACATGTGCGATTCGAACCCGGGACATATGCTTTGTAATTGCACTCAGTCCACCACTGGACTGTGTGTCTAACCCGATTAAAACACCAAGTTTAATTATACGTATGCACTAAACAAACTTCATCTTCTTCATAAGTATTACCCAGAAACATCAACCCGACTGTTAACCCGACTTTACAGTTTTGATTAATTGTTTTAAGAATCAAACACACTAAACAGAAGGTATCAAAGAGGTTAAGAAAATTATACCAAATTTGGAGAAGTGTTTTGGTTTTCCGTGTCACACCCCGACCCGCAGCGGAATAAGAGTCGGGGCATAATTGAGTTATCACCAAAGCTCATGACATTTACTAATATGTTTCATATTTAATAAAGTCAAAGTTACATTTCCAAAAATCCAAACATGTTCATTCAATACAAAGAAAATAAACCAAACATAACAATCCCAACTCTAAATCGTTTTATTCTTCTAGTCCAAGTACTAAGTGTTCCTAGCTGCTGCTGGTTCACCTGTATCATGTGTAAAATGGGGGTTTTTGGGTCAACATAAGTTGGCGAGTGAACCTTATTAGATAAACATTTATTAATGAATTACTTGTTAGTTTATCAATGAAAAATTGTGCATAATCATAGATGAGCAAATGTAAATAATCAAGCAATGACAAAATAGCAGTCACAACTATAACATACAATAACACATGACAGCATACATGAACATATCAACATCATACTGTAAATAACATAAATGAAATTGTGCGATCAAGGCTCAATCAAACGGAGCCGATCGTATTGCATGTACTGAAAATGAAAATGTCTGTGCGATCAAGGCTCAATCAAACGGAGCCGATCGTATGTGGGCACGCCAGGTTCAACCTCATAATGAAATGGGGAACATACTCAACGCTCATAATGTAATGGGGAGCGGCGGCCTATGAAATTGCATGTACTGAAAATAATAAACTTGCATCCAACAATAACTACACAACAGAAACAAACTGAATACACTAGTTCATGATATGATGCATGCACAATGGTTTAAGTATAATATATATATCACAAGACACATGATACACCCCAAAACGTGATTAAAACGGGGAATTTGTAAAGATTCACTCACATTGGGTGCGTTGGATTGGAGATGGTGATATGCGCACGAATTAGATGAGCGGAACAACAAGGATTACTAACCTAAATAATAACGAAAAAATATATTAAATGAGTGGATTTTATTAAGGATTTTAATGAAATTTTTAGATATATTTTTGTGAGTTTAAGGCTATTTTCTATCTTTAAAAATGTTATTTTTAAGTATTTTTAATTGATTTTTAAATTAAATTAAATAAATAAAAATATAAAAAATTGTTTATTTTGCGTTGACCGTTGACCTGTTGACTTGTTGACCGGTTCGGTCAGGACATGGTTTGCGCTGGGTGAGGCTCGAACCTGAGACCTCCCGTACGCGTGCACGCAGCTCTACCAACTGAGCTACGTGTCTAACCCGAAATAATCTTGTTTTTAATTATATTTATACACTTATTCATTTTAACCGAAATTCTTTTTAATTTCAAAAACATTTTAATTCAACGGACCGGTGCAAGTGACGGGTTTCGAACGCGCGACGTATGGTTTATGTTGCACACAGTCCACCGCTGGACTGTGTGTCTAACCTGGTTATTATCTCGGTTTTTATTATACTTAACAACTAACTGAGTTAGCCCGGTTTAGTTTTTAAACAAAAAGGCATTTTATTATATGAGAAGTGCGTATAGCAGGAATCGAACTCGGGACGTGCGTGTGTATTTTGCACACAGTCCACCGCTGGACTGTGTGTCTAACCCGTTTAAAATACCAATTTTAATTAATCTTATGTTATATTGCGTCTTCATCTTCTTCGTTGATTTTACCCAGAAAAACATATTCCGACTGTTATGACCGATTCATGACATATACGCTTTTCAGACATTACAAGTAATTTAAAAGTAAAGAATGGAGAGAGTTCGAGGAAAAAGATGTACCGATTGATGTTGTTCACAGAATTCCGGCAGAGGTTCGTCGGTTCTAAAGGTGAACTCCGGCTGTTGAAACCAATTGACAGCTTTGTTCGATTATTTAAGAAGTTGAGGCACTTAAACAAGGTTTAACAGAAGTTTGGAAGATCATACCAGTTCACGGTGTGTTTCCGGAAGTTTCAGGAGTTTTCCGGCGAAGGTAAGATTTTCGACAAACGTTGACTAGGATCGATTCTGATGGTGGAGTTGTGTTAGTGACCGATTAATCACATGATTGAAACAGAAAGAGTCGGAGGAAATACCGTGTGGATGTGAGTCCCGGTTTTCCGGCGACTTGCAGATTTTTTTCCAGCGAGTTGATTTAAGCTTCTCCGGTGGACTGTAAGGTTGCGAAAATGAAATTGAAAGTCTTGCAGAGTGTTTTGAGTCGCAGGAAGGGTCTAGGATTGAAGTAATCCGAGAATTGAAAACTTTCGGTTATTAAACCGATCCACTTCCGAATTCAAGTTACATTCACGGCAGCATTGATTGGAATCGTCAGTTTATCGGTTATACTCGCTGAATCGCGAGTATCCAGATCGACTTTGGGCGTTTGATAACCGATTTCAGTTACAATTGGTAAAATCGATTGATTTACCTTGGTCCATAAAACCTATTTGTTTCCTAAAGATGACAGAAAACAAACAAGTGGCGGAGTGATGATGTGTGTGTGCGTTAAGTCTTTGATGTTGTAACCGGCTGACCCGGGTTCGAGTCCCGGCGGCATCATAATTTTTTTATTTATTTTGTTTTAACTTTTTATCAAATATAATTTTTATAGTTTAGTTTATTTGTTAATTATGTATCGTTTTAACTCAAAATAATCATAAATATTCAATGTAACTTTTATAACTTGATACTCGATTACAAAACGGAGCGGGTTTTGAAAACCCGATTTTTACAAATGTTACATTCCGATTGTGAATTTTGCGACTGAAGGCGATCTCCGGCGAGGATTTTAAGAGCAGAGAGTGAGCAGGGTTGTTTTGGAATTGGCGAGTTTGATCGAAAAGAAAAGGTTGGTATTTATAGGGTAGACAGTCAACATCGATTTCAGTTTCAAGACCCAAATCATGGGTCAATGATCTCAAATTGATTTCAATCAGTTTTTGAATTAATTGAAATGGATTTCGGTTATAACTGAATGTTCGTCATCAATTACCTTCGAGCAAACATAGGGAGAAACGTTTATTGTAAAAATTTCTCAAATGTGGCTTTGGCGGTTACTAATTCTGCACTTTGAATTTGCATGTGTGCTGGTTGGTTTTACTATAATACTAATTTATTTTCAAGTTTAAACACGAGGTATGTGTAGTGCAGTGGTGTAGGTTGTTTGTGTGATTGCTGGGGACCCGGGTTCGAACCCGGTTGCCCCTATATATATATATATTTTATTATTTTTAGGCCTCATTATTTAATATTATTATTTTACTTTTTATTTATTTCATATTTTAACTATATAATCTAGTTATTAGCCACCAAAATTAAATAATACGAGTTTGTACAATAAATAAATGCGTATGAAACTTAGAATTAAATACTTGAATTATTTAAACGAATCGGGTTTTGGAACCCGTTTTACACGAATGTTGCAGATAGCGCTAGTAACGTCAATCGTTGACGCACAACGTACGATGCGTCATGGTCAAACTGCCTACTGGACAAAAGCGTTTCAACAGTACCAACATGTTGGAAACTCGCGTCACAACTTGAACGCGTGTCAACATAAGTGAGGTGAGCTAAAACCGAAGCTGGACCGGTTTAAAGCATGCTTCGACCGTGTCCCTGCGGGCGACTTTAGCCACGACTATTGAGTGGAGATCGACAAAATCGAGTATAGGCACGATGGGAACTCAGAATTTTGTTGGGTTCCCCACTCTAATATTTATTGTACTTTGTAATTTTTTTTAATTTTTTAGGATTTATTAAGTTGTTTTTTTTTAATTTATTAGGATTTTATGTAACTATTTTTTTAATAATATAGTGGTGTGTTCTATTTTATAAAAGTAAAAAAAACATATATATACATGGTCACCCACGCCGCCTAGCCCACGTCGCTGTCAACATCCCATTTTTTGGGTTGGCCTGGTGGAGCTCATCTCCGCTACATGTCAACCCAAACCCCCCACACCCGCGGTTTTAAGTCCCATAATACCCCTTTACTGACTAAGCAACGACATGTCGCTTCATGCTAAAGGATACAACATTTATTTTACTCACCACATATTGTTAGAAAAAAAAACCCACCTCTATGCCAATCTGATTACAAAAGGTTGACTCATCAAACTTACCTAAATGGTTTAATCATAGAATATGATTTTCTAAATTATCTAAATGCTTTAAACATAGTGGTTTCTAGAAGTTTATGCTTGGTTTAAAGACCTATTAAAAGAATCTCAAATTTTGGAAAAGAATGAGATATAAGACATAGAGTTAAATGCTTGGTTGGTCCCTGTAGTTTGCGAAAATTACAGATTTGGTCCCAATGGTTCATTAATTACACACTTGGTCCCAGTGGTTGTAATTTTTGCACTCGGGTGGTCCTTATGACTAACCCATGTTAACTTTCTCAGTTAAGTCTATGTAAAATTACCACACTACCCTTACTATTAAAAAACAAAAATAAATAAACACCTTCTTCTTCTTCACCCTGATCTCTCTCTCTCTCACTTTCCTTTTCTCTCTCTAAAACCACAAGACCACCATCTCCCACCTCCACCAGCGCCGCCTCCACCAGCGCTGCCGGCTGTGGCACTTTGCTCTCCGGTCATTACCGATCTGAAAGAGAAGATGTAGGAGGAGAGATTTAGGTGTCGATTATGTGTGTGAAAATCAAGCCTTCTCAGACCGAGAAATAACAACAATTGAGGTGAGTTTGTTTGTTGTTTATTAGTGTTGAACTAATGAATTAGGGTTCATATTGTTTAAACATTGTATCGTTAGGGTTATTGAGAGGTTAGGCATCGACATTGTGGTGAACGGAATATTAAGGAGGAAATAGTGTGGTGTAGCTTATTAGCGTCCATTTTTAACGTAGATACTTCTTAACTCTGGTATATATATATATATATATACCATTAATCACCATTAATTCATGTTTTGAGTTTTCTTTACAATATACAACAATTCACTCCCATTAGGATTAGGGTTGCGAGCGACAATTGCTTTTCGGGTTTCATAGTGATGCTTTCGTTTTGTTTTGATTTCATCAATTGGCAAGCAACATCGAAATAACATTTTGTAATAGTATTTGACAGTTAATATGCCAAGTATATAGATAAACTAGTGAAGCAACTTTTGACAAGTTTGTAAGATTTTGGATAATATTCTGATATCATTGACTTTTCTCTTGGAACGAATACTGCGTAATGTATGTTGATTTATGAAATTCAACCTCAACTTTCATTGCTACTGTTGTGGTTAAGGTTTTTTTTTCTAAACATTAATGGTAAAATAACTATTTTGCCTAAATACATGTCAATTCTGTGTATTAGTTTGTTGTATTATATGGTATATGAAGGTTTATGATGAGAAGCTCATATCGCTCTTTGATTCTAGGTTGATCAAGTTGCTTAATATATTATCAAGAAAGCTACTTTTATTTCAGGACTTTTGCACAAAAAATGGAGGAAATGCTTTCAAGGTTTATGAGAAGAAGCTTAAGTATCGAAGCTGGGTTACGTGGCGTACGTAGGACGGGTGTTTTCCGGCCCCGCTACGCGTAACCTGCATTTAATAATACATAACCAACACCGCACACATAACCGACACCTTTAGGTGTTCGGTTATGTGTGCGGTGTTGGTTATGTATTATTAAATGCAGGTTACGCGTATCGGGGCCGGAAAACACCCGTCCTACGTACGCCACGTAACCCAGCTTCGATACTTAAGCTTCTTCTCATAAACCTTGAAAGCATTTCCTCCATTTTTTGTGCAAAAGTCCTGAAATAAAAGTAGCTTTCTTGATAATATATTAAGCAACTTGATCAACCTAGAATCAAAGAGCGATATGAGCTTCTCATCATAAACCTTCATATACCATATAATACAACAAACTAATACACAGAATTGACATGTATTTAGGCAAAATAGTTATTTTACCATTAATGTTTAGAAAAAAAAACCTTAACCACAACAGTAGCAATGAAAGTTGAGGTTGAATTTCATAAATCAACATACATTACGTAGTATTCGTTCCAAGAGAAAAGTCAATGATATCAGAATATTATCCAAAATCTTACAAACTTGTCAAAAGTTGCTTCACCAGTTTATCTAAATACTTGGTATATTAACTGTCAAATACTATTACAAAATGTTATTTCGATGTTGCTTGCCAATTGATGAAATCAAAACAAAACGAAAGCATCACTATGAAATCCGAAAAGCAATTGTCGCTCGCAACCCTAATCCTAATGGGAGTGAATTGTTGTATATTGTAAAGAAAACTCAAAACATGAATTAATGGTGATTAATGGTATATATATATATATAATATAATATATATATATATATATATATATATATACCAGAGTTAAGAAGTATCTACGTTAAAAATGGACGCTAATAAGCTACACCACACTATTTCCTCCTTAATTGCGTTCACAACAATGTCGATGCCTAACCTCTCAATAACCCTAACGATACAATGTTTAAACAATATGAACCCTAATTCATTAGTTCAACACTAATAAACAACAAACAAACTCACCTCAATTGTTGTTATTTCTCGGTCTGAGAAGGCTTGATTTTCACATCAACACCGCACACATAACCGACACCTAAATCTCTCCTCCTACATCTTCTCTTTCAGATCGGTAATGACCGGAGAGCAAACTGCCGCAGCCGGCGGCGCTGGTGGAGGCGGTGGTGGAGGTGGGAGACGGTGGTCTTGTGGTTTTAGAGAGAGAAAAGGAAAGTGAGAGAGAGAGATCAGGGTGAAGAAGAAGAAGGTGTTTATTTATTTTTGTTTTTTAATAGTAAGGGTAGTGTGGTAATTTTACATAGACTTAACTAAGAAAGTTAACATGGGTTAGTCATAAGGACCACTTGAGTGTAAAAATTGCAACCACTGGGACCAAGTTTGTAATTAATGAACCATTTGGGCCAAATCTGCCCTTTTCACAAACCATAGGGACCAACCAAACATTTAACTAGACATATGAGTTGATGTTTCCCTGTTAGGACATTCAAGTTTCTGTTGGAAAAATTATGCATTTCCTTATTGGGTTGAATAACTTTGTTTCTCTTACCTTTTGATAAACCAATTTCAAAGGGGAAAAAACCGATTAATAATCTATGATATAACATTTTTTTTTCAAAATGATATATGGAAAATTTGAGATGTTAATTATGTTTAAAAATGATTTTTGTTAAATTCCAAGACTTAATATTCAAGTGTGGATTTTTCTAAACTCAGTTTCTGCTCAATTAATAAGTTGTTTAAATTTTCCTTTTTAGGTTTTTAGATTTACAAGTTACATCCCTTAACTTCAATAATTATAACTAATGGTTGAAGATACATATTTTAAGGGGTTCTTAAGTTTAAATCAATTATTAGAAGGTCCCTAGTAAGTTTAAAGATGACTTATGAGACACAATGATATGACATGTGGGGAATGTGTTGCTAAGTTTTTTTTTTCAACGACAAACTAATCTACTCCTAAATATTTATATTATTTGTATATACGTTCACCTTGTATGATTTGAACACGCTACTTCTAAAAATAAAAGGAAGACATCTTACCATCAACATCATGTCTTTTAGAGAAAAATGATCAAGTTAGGGTATTTTCTTTTTATGTATTGCTAAAACGAGTTTTCATGTGCTCTAAATGAGTGCATTCAAAAATTTGTTTGATGCTTATATAGAATTATGAAACTTTAATGGCACGTGAAATGCGAATTTCTGTATATATAATAAAAGTATAATAATGAAAATATTCATACCATGTTATTGTCGTATCGACAGTTGAGCAATATTTAACTAAACCTTCAAAAGTGTATAGTAGTTTAACTAAAATAAGTTATATCGAGGCGTTGACAAAAATAAGCACATCGGCACAACAACATACTCAGAATATTATAAAACATCATACTTAAAAGTTATAAGCGAAAAACAAAATATGCTCAAAAGTTAATATAATAATAAATTATTGTAACAATAAATAATTAAAAAGTGAAATGTTGTTTTACTATCACCTACCTACATTTCGGTATATATAAGAAGTTAATTATTATTATTATTATATTATTATAATTAGGGGCGTAGCTTTGAAGGGAGGGGGATATACCTACCCCTGTCAATATTTTGTTTTAGAAGTGTAATATTTTCGATTCGTCCGAAAATTTTAAATTATATAGGTCTGCCCCGGCCAATTATTTTGCCTAAAAATCCTATTACTTTCCGTCTCACGGAACTTTTGATCAAGCTCTGCTACTGTTTATAATCATGACAATTTGTTACTGAAAAACACCCAAGCCTCACCCAAAGACTAACCCATTTTTTCCCACCGTGATACATTTTTCGGTGGTTAAATGTCTATCAACTCCATGTCAAAATCTTCACGGGCCAGGTTACATAACAATAAACACATGAGAAGTAAAAACACTTGATAATAAACCAATAGGAAAGATTGTCAATTCTAGAAATTTGGCAGAAATCATCTTAAAATGTGTTTTTCTTTCTAAAAACAAGAATTGGGAAGTAAAAACACTTAATAATAAACCAATAGAAAAGATCGTTAATTCCAGAAATTTAGTAGAAAACATCTTGAAACGAGTTTTTCTTTCTCAAAACAATAATTAAGTCAACACTTGTTCACCTTTATTTTTATTAAAAATATCTTTAAATCCATTCGAAGAAGATGGTGACAAGAAACATGATGTGGTTCCAACGGGTTGGTTGGCCAAAGAAAATAAAAGAGAACCCCGAAAGCAATTTAGAAAGACAATTGAAGACTAATATTTTTCATTCATGCTAGAAACTTTAACATAGTGACTATAAATAGCCATACAAACACTAACCCACCACTTGCTAAAATGACTCAATAAACTCACGCACTACTTTATCTAGTAACTAGAAAATGCAAATAAGCTACTAGAATCCTAATAAATTGGAAAATAGACATTATTTGGAAAGTGTGGCATCCTCAAGCAGTTACGAATCTAGAAAACTTTCATAGGGGTAAGTTTTAAAAGAAATGGGTAACGAAATCGAAAAAACGTCAAATTTTTCCAAAATTTACACTACCGCTGGAGCACCAAATGTAGTGGAGGCTACCCCTAATTATATGATACATCCGCCCCTGTCCCCAAGATTCCTTATTTTCTACACTTAACAACTAAACAAATATAATAATTTAAAAAAAAAGACATTGAAGTCATGCATGTTTCACATGGCCTTGACATCACGTAACAAAAAAAAAAAGAGGATAATCCTTAAGAAAAAGGTTTGAAACGTGTTGAAGAAAAAAAAAGACAAAAAGAAGGGAAGGCAAGAAACCAACCAAGGTTAATAAGTCATTTGACCCCATACAATATAGAGTAAGTTTTTCCCTAGCCTCATTAATGTTAAACCAATAAGATAAGATAAGGTGAAGCTTGCTCTAAAACATGTAATAATGGTTATGGAGGTTAGATTTTATGGATGATAATGGGTTGGATATAACTAAACCTAGTTGAAGAAACCCTAGATCAACTAGCCCGGAATCAAAGTAGATCTATGGAATGGGCTCTGCATAAAAAGGTTAACCCTCCGTTTGGTTTCACGATAGATGTTGAATAGAACAATACTCCGGCTGATCCTGCAAAACAGAACACCGTTAGCTCGCCACGGGGAGAAGGGGGGTTCTCTCCGTGACCACCCTCCGGCGTGAGAATAAGTACAGGTAGTCGGAAGTAAGTATTGTAAGTGAGAGAGTAGTTGAGTGTGAATACCTTTCCTTGAACTCCAAGTTACTTATTTATAGCCGGTGTTTGGCGCCAAAAAGAGAGATTGTTAACGTTAACGGAATCTTTTGTTATTCCGTTAGCGTTTGTTGGCAATCTGTTAGTGCACACGGATCGTGAGCTCATCAGCGATTAGGGAGGCGCCACGTGTCAACATGAGATCACTACATCTTATGAATGGGAGCATGCCATCACTGTGATCTTCCTCAGCCGTCCAGATGCTGCCATGTGGCAATTGGTTATAACCGAAAAGATGCTTGCACGATTGGGTGTTTAATGTCTTCTAGAAGGTTTCACAGCTGTTATCCATCTATCATTCGCCACGTGTACATTCTGTTACAACAGAAAAGATTCCCATTCCTTCTGCACCAAGTTACGGATTTTGCTAAGGGAAAGTTTCAGGATTTACTGTTTCCTTGCGCAAGAAGCGCAAAATTAGTTAACTGATCTTACTTCTTTTCTTTGCTGCTTGGCGCAACGTTTGGTGGATGCTTGCTTTGATATAAATATCTGCGCAAGGTTTGCGCATGGAGCATTATCAAGCAAGAATGTTCACGGTTAACTTTGAACCTTGCGCGAGCTTGCACAAGGAAGTTAAATGAAACATTTATCGGACAAAAATGTTCAAGATTAACTTTAAACCTTGCGCGGGCTCGCGCAAGGTAGTTAAATGAAGCATTATCAAACAAGAATGTTCAAGATTAACTTTAAACCTTGCGCGAGCTCGCGCAAGGTAGTTAAATGAAGCATTATCAGACAAGAATGTTCAAGCTTAACTTTGAACCTTGCGCGAGCCCGCGCAAGGTAGTTAAATGAAGCATTTATCCAAAGAGAGTGTTCAAGGTTAACTTTGAACCTTGCGCGAGCCCGCGCAAGGTAGTTAAATGAAGCTTTCCTCTCTTGGATATTTGGCGTAAAGTTCTAATAAATCTTATTTTGGTAAAGAAGTCTGCGCACAGTTTCTTTAGAAGTTATTAATGGGTATGGTTTCCTTGATTGGCGCAAGGTTTTTGGGACCATACCCCTTCACTAGTCTTATACATCTTTGTAAAATTTTGTCCCGTATCTGACTCATTACCCATCGAGTATTGGTATATCTGTTAGTGTTTTAATAAAAATACCCCTTTTGGTTTTCATGTATATATATTTTTTATTTTCCTGTATAATTTTGCGTTTTTAAAATCTATACAATATATTAAATTTTGATAAATAACATACATATCATTATTACCATAAAAATTTTAAAATGTTTAAAGTATTTAAAAATGTAAATTATGAAAATAGTAGTCTCCAAAAATATTTTTGTATTTCATAGCAATAAACATAAAAGATAATGTCATCAAAATATAAATTTCAAAAAAAAAGTTTTTTTTAAATAATGAAGTTAATTTTGTGTTGTTAAATCTATACAGTATATTAAATTATGATAAATAACATACATATCATTATCACTATAACAATATTTAAAGTATTTGAAAATGTAAGTATATAAAAATAGTAGTCTTAGAAAATAACTTCATATTTCGTACCAATGAAATGTCACAAGATATATATTTTAAAAGAATTGTTTATCTTTGAAAGTGTCACAAGATATATATTTTAAAAGAAAAGTTTATCTTTAAAAGTATTGAAGCTACGTTACTAAAAAATAGTTAAAGAAATATAAAAATAAAAGTTAGAAGTTTTCGAGTATGTGTTTCGAGTATATTGTTTGGATACACGAGTATATACGTTCAAGTAATTGGCTCAGAAATCACCTAATTTCATACAATAAAATATTATATTTTCCAATTCCGTACCGGTCTTGAATGCTTTGGGTTTTGATTATATACTTTTTTTTGCCATACCTAAGACTTGATCCATTTAATAGTTAATACCACTAAACTGCAATAAGATTTGATTTATTTAATACCACTAAACTGCAATTTTCATGTCATTTGCGTGTTGTTGTACTTAATATTTATCAAACAAAAATGGTTATACATTTAGTTTATAAGATAGAATTAAGTCCTCTCCCGCTATATGACGGATTCGTAAATTGTGTAAATAGCTTCAATATCACATCATTGTCAGTGACCACCAATACTGAGTCGATCTAAGATCTATGTGTTGCAATAAACAGGGGCGAGTCTATGTATAATTGAGGACGAGCACAACTATTGGTATCCAAATGAGTATAAAGGTACCCGACAATCCAAATGAGATATTTTTAGTTTGAGTGTTTGACCATCTTAAGTGGTATTACCGGAAGTAATTGAAGTGAAAAGGACAAATGAGTTTTTTTCCTAGTGCTGCTATACTAGGTGCTTTTAAATTTATATATATATATATATAATATATGAGAAGTTTATTTGAAAAGAAATTTAATGTGAGAAGAAAAAGAAGAAATGATATAATGGTCAAACATTAAATAGTTATAACTCCTCTTATTAATTATGTTATATCTCATTAATAAAATAAAAACATTATATCCTATACATTTCAAAATTTATCATACATATATCTTATATTTATCGGAATTTACCTTACACACATGTAAAAAAAACCCTACACATATCAAAATTTATTCTACACATACTAAAATTTATCCTACACATGTCGAAAATTGTCCTTCACCATAAATTATTTTATCTTGAAAAAATATATTAAAAAATGAGTTACAAGTTTAATTAAAAAATAAAAATATTATATCCTATAAATTTCAAAATGAGTTACAGTCTAATCGTGCATTAATTGCGGTTAGTATATAAAGGGATCGACGATCCATTTGCTTCCTCACCCAATCTTAAGAGAAATTTGCGTTCAAAAATTCTGGCGACCCTCAAAGCTTTCTAAGTTTTCCTTAAAGTTCAAGTTATGGCTACCGGTGCAAGCTCTGCTGAGATGTCGTCGTCAAGTTTGCCACCGCTAAAGTGGTCGAAGAAAGATTTTGATAATCTTGCCACCACCTTTTCGCTCCGTCCTGGAAAGCGTTTCTTCCGGAGGCGAATGCCACGGCGGCTGATGCGCCGGCCGACTTCATTACATTATTTTATGATTATTTTGCCGAAGGGAACTTCCGGCTGCCGGTGACCCATTTCTTGCTGGAAATTCTTGATTTTTACAAGATTCATATTTCTCAGTTGAGCCCGATGGGAATGGTGAGGATCCGGCATTTCGATTTTGTCTGCCGATCGATGCAGATCTTGTCGTCATTCGAGAAGTTTAGAGTTTTCTACCAGCTACACTGCTCGTTGGGTTTTTATTCGTTCCAACAGCGTGTGCAAGCCAAACGTCTGTTGCTGGTGCCGCCGAAGTCCTACAATGACTGGAAGCAGAAATTTTTCTTTATCAAGGCAGCGGTGATCCGATGAAGATGACATTCCGGGGTAGTGATGAGATTGAGCTGGAGACCCCTCCCATACCTGCCGACGAGGTATGGTATCAAGATATTAAGGATGTTCCCAATATTGTTTTACCGGAGAGGGCCCTCACCGCTGCCGGGATGAGTATTTTTTGGAAGAAGGAACGCCGAGAAAAACCGGTCTATACAGAAGATGGGACTGGTATGTAACCCTTTAACTTCTTAGCAATATCTTTCAATAGATGTGTACTGATGCAAAAATGTTTGCTATGTAGCTGCGCCTCTCTACTTGGTCTCTTTCAAGAGAGAGAAGGGAAAAATGGCCGCCGTGCCTATTGCAGACGGTGAGGACACTTGGTTCTCACAAATCTTTGGGGAACTTTGAGTTGCCCAAGCAGGAGGATCTGGAGGCGCAACCATGTTCGGAGACTGGTAAATAAGTCTATACAAAGCCTAAGTTGATATTGCAATATAACCTAATGGCGCAACCTTTACTCAATATGATTGATTATGCAGGTGATTTGCTGAACTTGGGCGTAGGCCCTGATTCGAAGAAGAAGAAGAAGAAGAAACCAACTGCTGCTGCAGCTGCTGCGCCTCCCCCTTCCAACCCAGAGAAAAGAACCAAGCCACCAGATGGTGCGAAAGCTGAGGGCAAGAAAGGTACATTACCCGTATCTGACTCTTGGTGCAATTATGTGGTGGTGTCGGACTCACTGGAGGGTCTTGCGCCTGTAGGTTTGAAGAAACCGAAGCCAGAACCCGTTGACACCTCATCTCTTCCTGCTGCGAACCCAGATGATCCTTTGGAAATACCTTCAAGCCCGGAAGAGGCGTTGAAGCGTACTAGGAAGAGGAAGGAGGTGGAGACTAAAATTCCTGCGCCAACCAAGGTTGCGCGCCCGCGCATTGGTATGGGCAATCTGGATTCCTTTACAAAGAAGTTCTCACCTGGTACGTCTAGTTTGTTGCGCATTTCTGTCATAAAAGTTGCGCAGAATTTGATACTTGTTATTTGTTGATATGCTTTGAAGAGAAAATGGTGAAGGCTGCGCCGGCCACCTCATCTGTTATATCATCGCCGCGCAGGCCTGGGAATGTTGAGGGAGATGCGGGGCAAGAAACTCATGTTCCTGAAGCCGACCCCATCGTCCAGGAACACATTGAGAAGGTGGCTCCAGAAGAAGAGCCCAAAAATTTTGATACTGAAAATCCTGCTGGCGAGCAGGTTAAAGATACGGCTACAGATGCCGGGGAACCGTCAAGGTTGATTTCTAAGGAAGCCGGACCTTCAACACAAGGCGAAGGCTTTGTGTTTGTTGAGGATTCGGAGGGAGAATCGCCCATTCGCCCAGAGGAGACGCCTGAGGATTATTATTATCGCTCTTATTCTGAGAGGCGGGCTATGCGATTCATCTGCCTGTGTGGAAGGTTAAGCAGGGCGATGTTTTTACCGATTGGCACTCCTGTAGGGAGTGGTATAAGGGCATCTGCCCGCCGGCGGAGGTGAAGCGCCAGGAGGAAAAAGACCATGAGGCCACTTACGAGTCATATATGCAAGAGTCTGTCCTTGCCTCGTCCACCATAAATAGAATTATGCGCGAATGGCGCAGTATGAACAAGGAGTGGGACGGGGTTGAACTTGAGAAAGCGAGGGCCAAGCTGAGAAGGAGAAGACATTGAAGATGCTTGTTGATTTTGAGGCGGAAAAGACCCAATTTGAGAAGGAGAAGAAGACTGAAGAATGGGCTGCGATGTCTTGGAAGCGCAAGTGTGAGGCGTCTGTTGTGCAATATGCGGACGAGCGCAAGCGCTTTGTGGAGGCTTGCGAGCGTGATAATAAAGAAAAAATTTCTCTTGCGCAACGAGATTGAGAAACTCAAAAAAGAGAAAGCTGATGCAACTGCGGCAGTAGAAGAAGCGCGCTCACACCGAGAAAGGAACGAGCAAAATGAGGTATCAACCAAAATGACTCTACTTCTTAAGAATAAAGAAATTGATGATCTAACTGCTATGCTTTTTGACCAGGAGCGGTTGCAAGCTGAGGTTGACAGTTTGAAAAAAGATGTCAACCTGCACCGAACAGAGAAAACCGAGTTGATCCGCCGTTTGACTGAAGCGATAAAAAACTTAACGACACGGAGGTCGCTCATGCTACTGCAGAAAGCTTGACCGAATCCCTCATGAACCAGCTTACCTGGTTGCGGGAGTATGGAATTGTGGAGGTAATATTCACTTTGCTTTATTCGTCTGGTTTGATTGTCGCAACATATACTGATTGCATTTATGTACAGATCGCAAATGCTATCCTTAACTCTACGGAGTTGGATGAGAGGGTGGCAGAATTAATGGTGGCGGCGCGCAATGATCGGCACGCCGAGGGCTATAGATAATGTACTTTGCACGTGGCCCATGCGCTGAAGATTGAATGGGATACCAGCTGTGCTGCCACGCATGGGCTAAATACTGCCGCATACGCGCAAGAAAAAATATGATCAATTGCAAATTCCGATTATAGACCTTGTGGACGCCGCGCTGCAGCAAGACGACTTTGTTGATAAGCTAAAGGAGATTTTTTCTTCAGCAGAGAAGCAGGCGGGAATCAAGTCCATAGAATAGCAAATTTGTAATTTTTACTGTATGATAACTTGTAATGTTGCGCTTTTGCGCAAATATCGTGAATATAATATATTTCAGTTTTACAATGTTTGCATGGAACCAATTACTTGTTTAGGATAGACAAATGAACAATTTCTTTTCTCATGTGTGAGCGTAAGTATTAAATTAGCTTGTGGCTCATGAGTTTGTGTTTTTGTTTATCCAAAGGAATTGCATGCATTTTGTAAATGAACATATATAAGACTGTAAGTAGTGGCAAAGTATTTTATTCATACTGACAAAGCGCAAGGCTATGGTTGCCACTAAAATTACATAACAAAATAAAGTAACAGTCTCATTACGCAACGCTCACAAGTTGCTTAGAGGACTGAGATTACATATAACATCGGCGCAGTTGCTGGGCGTTCCAGGTTCGGGGAACGCTGGATCCGTCTATACGCTTCAGAGTGTACGCGCCTTTTCCCAATACTTCATTTATTACGTATGGGCCTTCCCATCGCGGGGCTAACTTCCCCGGTTTTTTCGGCATTCGACGCTTCATTATCGCGAAGAACAAAGTCACCAGGCAAAAAGGAACAGATGCGCACCCTTTTGTTGTAATACTTTTCAAGCTGGGACTTGTATTTAGCTTCGCGAATCGCTGAGTTTTCTCGGCGCTCTTCCAATAAGTCTAGGTCGATGCGCCGTTGTTCTTCGTTATCTTGTTTTTCCAAGGCTAGCATTCTTGGAGATGGTAACCCGATTTCGGCAGGAATCACAGCTTCCGTGCCATATACAAGGCTAAAAGGAGTTTCTCCAGTGCTAGTCTTGGGCATAGTTTGGTGTGCCCACAAGATGCGAGGCAATTCGTCAACCCACCCCCGCGTGCCTGCCAAGGCGGGCTTTGATACCGTCGACCAACTGTTTGTTTATGCTTTCAACTTGACCATTTGCTTGCGGGTGCGCAACAGAAGCGAAAACATGTTGGATTCCCATTTCGGTCATCCATGTTTGCAACTCTTGAGCCATTAAATTTGGACCGTTGTCTGTAATAATGCGTATGGGCAGACCAAAACGGCCAATAATATCCAAATGAATTTGCGAATTACCATCGCTGTAGTAGAAGCTAAAGGTTTGGCTTCAACCCATTTAGTGAAGTAATCGACCGCAACGATGATAAACTTTACTGCATCGGGCGCATCTGGAAATGGTCCCACTAAATCAATGGCCCATTGTTGAAATGGCCAAGCTGTTGTGATGGGTACCAAAGGATTCTTTGGGCGCAATGTTTTAGGGGCATGCCTTTGGTAGGACATGCACTTGCGCAAGATCTCTACCGCGTCAACGTACATTTCGGGCCAATAATACCCTGCGCTTTTTACTTTGGCTACAACCATGCGCGGCCCAGAATGTATGCCACATAGTCCCTCATGAATTTCCCTGATCAGGTATTCGCGTCATGTTTGTCAACACAGCGGAGTGAAGGACCCATGTAAGAGCGTCGGTACAGGATACGTCAATCATTTCATAATTGAGGGCTTTGCATCGTAACTTTCATGCTTGCGTTCTATCGCCTGGTAAAGAACCATGCAACAGATACATCATTATTGGAGACATCCATGATGGATCTCCTACTTTGATCATTGTCACTTGCCTGAGAGGGACGGATGGATTACTTAAAACCTCGATGCGGACCTCTTTTGCTAAATGCTTGAAGCTAGTTGCAGCAAGTTTACTTAGAGCGTCAGCATGTTTGTTTTCGCTTCACTTGACGTGTGTGATTTTAAATTGTTGGAACTGTGCTATAAGAGCCTTGGCTTGCGCCAAGTATAGAGCCATGATATCTCCTTTTGCATCGTATGTTCCAACTACTTGCTCAGCCACTAATAATGAATCAACATGGGCTTCTAAACTTGTTGCGCCCATTTTGATAGCGAGGCGTAAGCCTGCTAGCAAAGCTTCATATTCGGCCTCGTTGTTGGTGCTTTTAAAATCCAACCGAATTGCATATGTGAATTATGCTCCTTCTGGACTCATTAATCGAAGACCTGCTCCAGCCCCATCACTGTTTGATGCGCCATCTGTAAACAATGTCCAGGCTCTGTTGTCGATGACTGGGACTGGGTTTTGGATTGCTTGGCATTCTTCAAGCTTATCAGCAGGAATTTCAGCGATGAAATCTGCCAAAAATTAGCCTTTGATAGCTGGTCTAGGTTTATAACAGATGTTATAACCTCCCAATTCAATAGCCCATTTCGCAAGTCGTCCAGAAACGTCTGGTTTGGCCAGGACTTGGCCTATGTGAAAGTTTGTTAAAACTGTAATAGCATGTCCAGAAAAGTATCTTCGCAGCCTGCGCGAAGCATGGACCAATGCTAAAACTAATTTTTCCATGATTGAATACGTTGTCTCTGGATCGTTCAACATCTTGCTGATATAATAAATTGGAGACTGGACCCCTTCGCGTTCTACCAGCAAGACAGCACCTACTGCTACCTAGATGCAGCAAGATATAAGACCATGGGTTCTTTTTCTCGAGGAGCAGTAAGTGTGGGAAGTTGAACTAAACAATCTTTCATCTGCTGGAAAGCTTGATCAGCTTCAGGAGTCCATGCGAACTCTTTGCTCTTTGCACAATTGCGCAAGGTTCGAATGAATGGATAAGATTTTGCAGCATGATTGGCGAGGAAGCTGTTTAGCGCAGCTAACCTTCCAGCCAAACGTTGCATCTGTTTGACGGTAGTCGGAGAAGACATTTTTTGTATTGCATCGACCTTTTCGGGATTAACTTTGAAACCATCTTTGGTGACGATGAAACCCAAAATTTTGCCCTCCTCCATGCCGAAGGAGCATTTGCTGGGATTTAACTTTAGGTTTACCTCGCGCAGAGAATCAAAAGTTCTTTGGATGTTATCTAGCATAGTGTCTTCTGAATTACTCATAATGACCAAATCATCCATGTAGACTTCCACAGTTTTCCCAATGTCATCTCCAAACACTGTATCCATCAATCTTTGATAAGTAGCTCCCGCATTGCGGAGACCAAAAGGCATCTTGGTATAACAAAAAATGCCCTTCTCTGTGCGAAAAGCGGTTTTATCTTCGTCTTGTTTTTTCATCAAGACTTGATGATAACCTTTGTAACAATCTAGGAAACATTTCCAGTGAAAGGAAGCTAATGAGTCAACCTTTTTGTCAATCTCAGGAAGAGAATAACAATCTTTCGGACACGCCTTCTTTAGATCTTTAAAATCTACACACATCCGCCATCCGCTGTTATGTTTCTTTACCATGACTGGGTTTGCCACCAGGTCTGGTATTTGACTTCGCGCAGAATACCAGCATTTAATAACTCTGTGACTTGTTCGTTCATTGGCGCTGTCTTTTCTGACCCAAGGTTGCGCTTTTTCTGCGCACCTGGCTCTGCTGCTGGAAATACATTCAGGCAATGTTCCGCAGCGTCGCGCGGGACACCAACCATGTCGGCAGGTGTCCAGGCGAAAGTGTCTTTGTTGCAAAAACAACAGTAGTTTAAGCTTTGCGCGGATTTCAGTACTGACTGCAGGTCCTAGTAGGATTGTCTGCTTAGGGTACTTATTGTTGAGTATCCACTTTTCTGGTTCATTGCTTGGTAATGTCTTGCCAGCCTTCATAACTGGTTCTTCAATTGACATGATTTCTTTTCGTGCATAAAGTATAGCTACGCCATTAGGTGTCGGAAAACCACAAGCAGCATGCGGAGCGGAAGTAATCAGACTAAAATCACGTTGCGCGCGGCGTCCCAATATTACATCGTGACAGGAATTTGCCGGCATCACCATGAAGTTGACGTTACTCGTTCGATAGCATTTTCCATTAGATAAAGTGACAGAAAAGAGGATTTGTCCTAGAGGAAAGACAGCCTCATTGCAGAACCTAGTTAATGGAAAATCAACAGGTTCCAAGCGTGCCTTATCCTCAGGATCTAGTTGTTTGAAACACTGCTCATACATGATATCCATGGAACTACCTGGATCTATAAACATATAGTCTGTTTGGTAGTGCCCAAAGATACCAGTGATGACTACTGGCCGCTGTTCTTGAGGACCTCCTGGAACGATAGGAAAAATGACTTGCTGTTCACACCAAGTATTGTTTTGAAAATGTTGATGGCTACGCTTGCGCGATGATCCACCTTGAATCATGGAAACGTGCTGTTTCATTTTCTTGTTACTAGGCCCTTCGTTCTCGCGCGTAATCTGCTTAATCTCTTTGCGCACGTTTTGGACTAGATGTGTAAGCTTCCTACTCTTTAACGCTTTCTCAATCTCCGTGCTCAGACTAATGCAATTATCTGTTGTGTGGCTGGTGTCTCTATGATAGTCACAGAACAAATTTGGGTCTTGCCCTTTTTTTGTTTTTCATTGGTTGCGGCTGTTTAAACTGATAATTCTCAGTGCTGAAGAACCTCAGCCGGAGATTTTGTTAAGGGAGTCCACTGGCGTTCCCTATTCTCCTGTTTAATCGCTTTTTGAGTTGTTATCTTGTTGATTGTTGCTCGTGCATCAATTCGTGAATACGGAGAAAACGAATTCTGACTTGACTCTTTCCAGTTCCTGTTATACTTGCGACTACCTCTACTCAGGTCTTGCGGGACGGTTCTGAGGTAGAGGTGGCCGATAGAACTTAATTTGTGCTCAGTCTGGGCGTAAGCCTTGGCTGCCGGTAAATTATCAAACCAAAGGCGCGCAGCACCAGTAAGGGTTTGTACAAATAAGTGACACCACATAGGCAGTGTCCAGCACCCGAGTAACCTGCGCCGGTAAAGAGGCGCATGTGATCATCGGGATCAGTCAAACCGTTAAACTTCCGACGTTGGATGGTAATTTTGCTCGCTCCAACGGAGCCAGTGCTATATCTCTGGTAAACTTTGATTGTTCAGCTGCTTCGGTTGGGCGATACACCAAATTGTAATTATGCTCAGCTTCTGGATTGTATACTGCGCGTACTTTTGGCCTGTAACTAGCATGATCTGCAGATATTCGATTAAAAATACTTGCACTATCCCCCTCCTCATAGGTTCTATCAAGCTCGTCGTGTTGGGTGTCCCGTTTATGTGAAGATCGCAGGCCCAAACGAGAGTGGACAGATGCACGACGCTTAACGTTTTCTTCTTGCTTTCTATTACCAGAATGAACAAGATCATTCCTGGTTTTAGAATGCATTTCTGTTTCATCTTCAGGCATGCGTGAAGGGGAACGAGCATGACCTTGAGTATTATAACTCAAAACTCGAGGTGCCGGCGAAGCACAGACCTGAGGAGCGCTAACCGGAGCTTGAAAAGCTGGAGTTCCGGTTTGGGCACATAACTGAGCGTTTAGAGTTGCTTGAGATTTGATTAACCATAATAATGGAGTCTCTCCAGGTGGTAAAATCGACATACCATCAACCTGAGGAGCCGCCGGCGTTACAGGAATACTCGCATGATTAGGATCATACTGAGCATTAGCTTCGCCGGACGAATCCTCAACTATTTGTCCATCGACCTGAGGTCCAACAACAACGCGTCGAATCCCTGATCGAGGACCTTGAAAAGATGATACATCAGCCATGACGCTGCAGATCTAAGTGAAACGAAACGAATGGTGAGAGAATCGAAATCGGTGGGCGCCAATGAAGAAACCCTAGATCAACTAGCCCGGAATCAAAGTAGATCTATGGAATGGGCTCTGCATAAAAGGGTTAACCCTCCGTTTGGTTTCACGATAGATGCTGAATAGAACAATACTCCGGCTGATCCTGCAAAACAGAACACCGTTAGCTCGCCACGGGGAGAAGGGGGGTTCTCTCCGTGACCACCCTACGGCGTGAGAATAAGTACAGGTAGTCGGAAGTAAGTATTGTAAGTGAGAGAGTAGTTGAGTGTGAATACCTTTCCTTGAACTCCAAGTTACTTATTTATAGCCGGTGTTTGGCGCCAAAAAGAGAGATTGTTAACGTTAACGAAATCTTTTGTTATTCCGTTAGCGTTTGTTGGCAATCTGTTAGTGCACACGGATCGTGAGCTCATCAGCGGTTAGGGAGGCGCCACGTGTCAATATGAGATCACTACATCTTATGAATGTGAGCATGCCATCACCTTGATCTTCCTCAGCCGTCCAGATGCTGCCATGTGGCAATTGGTTATAACCGAAAAGATGCTTGCACGATTGGGTGTTTAATGTCTTCTAGAAGGTTTCATAGCTGTTATCCATCTATCATTCGCCACGTGTACATTCTGTTACAACAGAAAAGATTCCCCTTGCTTCTGCACCAAGTTACGGATTTTGCTAAGGGAAAGTTTCAGGATTTACTGTTTCCTTGCGCAAGAAGCGCAAGTTAGTTAACTGATCTTCCTTCTTTTCTTTGCTGCTTGGCGCAACGTTTGGTGGATGCTTGCTTTGATATAAATATATGCGCAAGGTTTGCGCATGGAGCATTATCAAGCAAGAATGTTCACGGTTAACTTTGAACCTTGCGCGAACCTGCGGAAGGTAGTTAAATGAAGCATTTATCGGACAAAAATGTTCAAGATTAACTTTGAACCTTGCGCGGGCTCGCGCAAGGTAGTAGACAAGAATGTTCAAGATTAACTTTGAACCTTGCGCGAACCGCGCAAGGTAGTTAAATGAAGCATTATCAAACAAGAATGTTCAAGATTAACTTTAAACCTTGCGCGAGCCCGCGCAAGGTAGTTAAATTAAGCATTATCAAACAAGAATGTTCAAGCTTAACTTTGAACCTTTCGCGAGCTCGCGCAAGGTAGTTGAATGAAGCATTTATCCAAAGAGAGTGTTCAAGGTTAACTTTGAACCTTGCGCGAGCCCGCACAAGGTAGTTAAATGAAGCTTTCCTCTCTTGGATATTTGGCGTAAAGTTCTAATAAATCTTATTTTGGTAAAGAAGTCTGCGCACAGTTTCTTTAGAAGTTATTAATGGGTATGGTTTCCTTGATTGACACAAGGTTTTTGGGACCATACCCCTTCACTAGTCTTATACGTCTTTGTAAAATTTTGTCCCGTATCTGACTCATTACCCATCGAGTATTGGTATATCTGTTAGTGTTTTAATAAAAATACCCCTTTTGGTTTTCATATATATATATTTTTTATTTTCCTGTATAATTTTGCGTTTTTAAAATCTATACAATATATTAAATTTTGATAAATAACATACATATCATTATTACCATAAAAATTTTAAAATGTTTAAAGTATTTAAAAATGTAAATTATGAAAATAGTAGTCTCCAAAAATATTTTTGTATTTCATAGCAATAAACATAAAAGATAATGTCATCAAAATATAAATTTCAAAAAAAAAGTTTTTTTTTTAAATAATGAAGTTAATTTTGTGTTGTTAAATCTATACAGTATATTAAATTATGATAAATAACATACATATCATTATCACTATAACAATATTTAAAGTATTTGAAAATGTAAGTATATAAATATAGTAGTCTTAGAAAATAATTTCATATTTCGTACCAATGAAATGTCACAAGATATATATTTTAAAAGAATCACAAGATATATATTTTAAAAGAAAAGTTTATCTTTAAAAGTATTGAAGCTACGTTACTAAAAAATAGTTAAAGAAATATAAGAATAAAAGTTAGAAGTTTTCGAGTATGTGTTTCGAGTATATTGTTTGGGTACACGAGTATATAGGTTCAAGTAATTGGCTCAGAAATCACCTAATTTCATACAATAAAATATTATATTTTCAAATTCCGTACCGGTCTTGAATGCTTTGGGTTTTGATTATACACTTTTTTTGCCATACCTAAGACTTGATCCATTTAATAGTTAATACCACTAAACTGCAATAAGATTTGATTTATTTAATTCCACTAAACTGCAATTTTCATGTCATTTGCGTGTTGTTGTACTTAATATTTATCAAACAAAAATGGTTATACATTTAGTTTATAAGATAGAATTAAGTCCTCTCCCGCTATATGACGGATTCGTAAATTGTGTCAAATAGCTTCAATATCATATCATTGTCAGCGACCACCAACACTGAGTCGATCTAAGATCTATGTGTTGCAATAAACAGAGGCGAGTCTATGTATAATTGAGGACCCGCACAACTATTGGTATCCAAATGAGTATAAAGGTACCCGACAATCCAAATGAGATATTTTTTTAGTTTGAGTGTTTGACCGTCTTAAGTGGTATTACCGGAAGTAATTGAAGTGAAAAGGACAAATGAGTTTTTTTTCTAGTGCTGCTATACTAGGTGCTTTTAAATTTATGTATATATATATATATATATATATATATATATATATGAGAAGTTTATTTGAAAAGAAATTTAATGTGAGAAGAAAAAGAAGAAATGACATAATGGTGAAATATTAAATAGTTTATAACTCCTCTTATTAATTATGTTATCTCTCATTAATAAAATAAAAACATTATATCCTATGCATTTCAAAATTTATCATACATATATCTTATATTTATTGGAATTTACCTTACACACATGTAAAAAAAACCCTACACATTTCAAAATTTATCCTACACATACTAAAATTTATCCTACACATGTCGAAAATTGTCCTTCACCATAAATTATTTTATCTTGAAAAAATATATTAAAAAATGAGTTACAAGTTTAATTATTTAGCTAATTAATGACAATTATAGATTTAACTATATATTCATTTTTCATAATATTAAATACACACATTAAATGAAGTAAATGAAGAATTTCTATTGGTTTAGAGGTTATTCTTTTTATTTACAATTTTTTTCTCATTTAAACTCTCCAATATATATATATATAGGGTAGGGTTCTAGAGCGAACACTAGGTTGAGAGTGAATTGTGTGAACTAATCTGAGCCATTGGATTATATCATCTAGAGATTATTAAACAATGGCAAGATTGTAATTATAATGTTGTAACTTCCCTTTAACTTAATTGACAGAAGGGTATTTGTGTCTTTTGTAAATTGCATTTATTATACAATAAAATCAAAATTCCTAAAATATTGCTAGTTTCCGTATATACAATATACACAGTTGTAAGTGTATACACATGTGTACAGTCTCGATAGTATCAGTTTATACAAGATACACAGATGTTAGTTTATACACATGTGTACAGTCTCGCTAACTATCAATTTATACAAGATACACCGCTGTTAGTTTATACACATGTGTACAGTCTCGCTACTATCACTTTATACAGATCACAGTTGTTAGTTTATACACATGTGTACAGACTTTTGATACATCTGTGTATTTTGTAGTCCATGACCTAGTTCTGTTAGGAGTTTCATATACGGTTTGAATCCGGGAGGGACATTTGGAATCCGGGAGGGACATTTGGTGTCCGGTACCTAGTTCCGTTAGGAGTTTCATATATTAGCAACTGATTCTACATGAGTTTAAAATAATGAAGAAGTAATTAAAAATGTGTGAGAGAGAGAATTAATAAAGGAGAAAATTAAGAGATTTTAATTAAGAGAGAAAGAGAGAGCTAATGTCAATCTTACCCTTTTAATCTAAAAAATAATCAATGGTCAAAATTAGTTCACTCAGTTCATTTTTAAGAAGTTGTTCACAAATGATCCTAATCCTATATATATATATATATATAATATAATATAATATATTATATAATGGGGAAGATGCAGATGTCAAGATGGTGTAAAAAAACATTAAAAACCCTAAATTTTTAATTTGACTTGGGCTTTTCTAGTTTGAGCCCATTTATACCCCACTGTTCGTAATATTCCATTGCCTTTTATTATTTTCCATCTAAATTTGTTCACATTTATCATTAAAAAGTTTCTAGCAATTAGTTTTTCATTTTATTTTATGCTTTTAGATTATTTTATAATTGATAATTATCTGTCATTAAAACATTCAAAAACTAAAATTAAGAATCAGGTCTTCATCCATAAATTAAAAAAAAAATCTCATGTTAACATATTTTTTTTTCTTTTGGCCTAGAAAGTCCTTAACTTTTTTTTGGCGAAGTTCAAAACTGTTTGAATGTATGATAGAAAAAATATTTTGGGATACATCTGAAAAATTTTCTTTTTGGTTCTGTCAATTGCGATGAACCTGTAAAATGGGTAAAAAGTGTTGAACCACACACGCACATTGTGTCGTGTTAACTCAGAAAATTTAGATCGGAACGTAAAATGAAAATTTGCCATAGATGAAAAATACAGGGGATCAAAATTAAAAATAAAAAAGTTGTGAAATTAAATTGTAAATAATGAAAATTTGGAGTTAAAGTAAAAGAAACAAACCTTATGAGGTTAAAATTGTAAAAGATTAAAAGCTTTTAAGTTAAAAGTAAAAAAATAAATTGTTTTTTTTTTCGTTTTTTTCCTCATCAATACCCAAAACTAAAGGTATAACATCTCAACACAAAAATGTTACTAACTAATGATATATCAATACAAATACAAAGAAATAAAAACTATCAATTTAAGGACAAAAAATATTATGTATTGGGTGTCATGAATCAAAAAGCCATAGACTACTACAAACGAAATAAAAAAAGAGACTCAAACTTATGTTGACATATAAATTTTGTAAGTCAATTGCTAATGAGCCAAAGTATACTATACTGGCAGAAGAACATAAGCCTAGAGTTCATGAGGGCATAAGAATGGAAAAACAAAAAGCAAAATAAAAGTGAAAGTGAAACTGAGGCTATCCGCCGGTGGTCTCTTCCGACGCTTGTTCAATATCACCTTCAAGTCTCCCATTCCATCTCTAGAATCGACCGACTAGAGTCACCAGTACCCTCGCCGGAACCCTAGCCGTCACTGTTGCCTTCAGCTACCACTAATAAGATTACCGTAAAATGTTGATGGATTTTAGAAACTCATTAACTTATTGTAAAAAATAAGAAGATGAAAGTAAGCAACAAAACATATGAAGACGTAGATGACTACGTGCACTTGGACATGATATCAAACAATGGATGAAGTAGAATAGGTGGCACAAAAAGAAATCCCGAAGCGACACCCCATGGATCGAAGTGCATGAATTCAGAACCCAAACAACCACAAAACTACTTTACCATATACAATAACATAACAAAAACATACTTTGAAGAAAAACAATATATATAGTAAAGAAAAGGGGTAAAGGAAAAAAAACGCCAATAAAGGCGTGACACGTGGCACTGAACACTATTCGCAAAGTTCTATAATTATGGTATAATAATAATAATAATAATAATAATAATAATAATAATAAATATAAGGCTAAATTACACTTTACGTCTTTTATGTTTGAACGTTCTTTCAAGCAATTTCCTTTAACTACCAAAATTACAATGATTATCCTTTAAGTTGATATATATCATTAGGCGCCAGGCGGTGTCCTTGCCTCCTAACCAGTTTAGATTTTCTGGATAAATTCCACGTGCAAATCAAGTGAGGGTATTACTATCAATTCCTCTATAACTTCAAGACTAAATTGCACTTTACGTCCTTTATTTTTAACGTATTTTCAGGGGATGTCCTTTAACTACCAAAATTACATTGCTTGTCCACATATCATCAGGCGATGTCCTTTAATTACTAAAATTTCACATTTCAGTTAAACAATGATGGCAATGGGACAGGTTTAGGTAATCCCAACCCTAAACCGATTAGATAAGTTTGTCCCAAACCCGTACCAAAACCCGTAACAAAACCCGTCGGGTTTCTATCAGGTAATTAGCCGTCCGGTTTTGAGTATACTCGCAGGTTTCGGGTAATTAATAATCAGATACGTTTAGCATTATGACTAAAAAATATATCAAATAAACTACATGAATAAAAACCAAAATGTATATAAAAAATATTCAAATGCATAGATAACAAAAATAGTGTATGCCAACAATTGATACGTATCATACATATACATATTTAAAAAAATAAAAGAAATTGTATCGGCTATACAATCCGATAAACGGTACACTTTATCGGGTCGAGCAAGCAGGTATATCATCAAATCTCAAACCCGTCCCTAAGGGCAAAAAAAAAACTAATCCCAAACCCGGTTCCATACCCGATTACCGACCTCAACCCCGTCCCAAACTCGCTTCAATGCCATCCCTAGTCGTGGGTTTTGTGTTCCAACTTTTGTAATGATGTTTAACTGAAATGTGAAATGTTGGTAGCTAAAGGGCACTGCCGGATGATATGTATGACTTATAGGACAATCAGTGTAATTTTGTTAGTTAAATGACACCTTTTGAAAGAACATTTAAACATAAAGGGTGTAAAGTGCAATTTCGCTTTTAAGTTATAAACGAATTGACAATAATACCCTAACGTAATTTACACGTGAGGGAATTTAACCAGAATATCTAACCGGGTTAGAAGGCAAAGACGCCGCTTGATGATATGTGTTAACTTAAAAGACAAGTAGTGTAATTTTGGTAATTAAAGGACACCACCTGAAAAAAAAACGTTTAAAAATAAGGACGTAAAGTGCAATATATCCAAAATATAATATACCTTGTATTATTTACGTTTCAAACCAAGTAACAAAAAACAATCTAAATATTTCAAATTTCTCTTAGTTGAATGATATTGATGAGTTAGATAGAGTTTGAAATAGAAAAAGATAAGAGGTTCAATCCTTGTGATGTGCAATCTTATCTGCTAAATATATATATATATATATATATATATATATATATTTATATATATATATTCCAAATTTCTTAACCACTCAATATTATCAACTTGCCCTTTAAAAAACAGAAAATAAGACAGCATAGATTCTCTTCTGATCAAGCTTGTTCATACGTAATAGTTTAATAACTTGTTAATTGTGCCAGGTGGCCCTCTAAAATATTAGTTGAAAATGTATTCGGGCTTGATTTTATCATTACTTTTTAGTGGTTTTAATAACCATATTTTAAGAAACACGTAGAAAGATTTCCTCATAGAAGGCGTTTTATAGATGGATCTTAGTGTAACTCTGGTGACACTTTCATTCATATGGAAAGAAACTAATGATAAAACCTTCAATGGTGTCAACAAAGTAGTGGAAAACATCGAAAACGAACTCGTTTATTTGGATTTAAAAGTAAACGAAAATTCATCTCTTTATTTTGGGACGATTGGTGTAATTTTGTGTTGTTCTTTCTGCTTGTATTTGTTCTTATGTCCCAATCCTTAGCATCTTGCTTTGGTAGGATCTATTTTAATAATACCGCGTTTGCTATTTGCTCTTATGTCTCAATCCTTAGCATCTTGCTTTGGTGGGATTGGTTTAATAATATTGTGTTTGCCTTTAAAAAAGATAAACATCTAGAAAATGTTATAAGGATAAACTAATTACTAAAAGGGAAATTAAAACTTACATGTTAACTTTAAGATAATTCATTTTATCTATAAATGATTATAATATAATCGTTTAGAAAACAAAACATCCCTTTTATGCAGTTTAACTTCGTTTAACTTATCAAACCCTTTTTACTCTAGGCACAGGACTAGGGCCATAAAAACAAGGCCTTTAATTTTAATAAGTTTTATATATTATATATGTAAAAGTTGACGTCAATCCGCGTATTGTGACGGGATGCTAATTATAAAAGTTTACTTACCATTTATTTCGTTTGATCCGCTATGGTCCGCACCATAAGTTCCGTTTATAATTTTTATTATATTAATAACCAATGTATGATTATTCGCCATTTTGCTCGTTTGACCCGTATTGGTTCGCCTTAGCAAATATTTACATCAAAACTCATCTTTATTCGTTTGACCCATTATGGTTCGCACCTTAGGGTCCCGTTTCTAAAAATCATTATATTTATAACCGATATATGGTTAGTCGTTATTTCGTTCATTGACCCGTTATGGATTACACCATGGGGTCCGATTCCTATACTTCTTTTTTTATTACCAATTTATAATGTAACTAATTTTACCCATTTTGACCTGTTTTATGGCTTTCGCCATGGAGGTCTCATCTTAACATTTCTCCTTTGTCGCGAACATTAGTTCGTCATAACTTATCCATTTTGACCCACTTCATGGTTTACACCATGAGTCTCATTTCAACATTTTTAGTCGTTTAACCGCAAACGTTTTTTTAATCAAATACTTCCTATCACATATGTAACGGTCCTATTCTAGGAGGTGTAAGTTTTACTTAATTGCATCCAATTATGCTTTCTCGTATTTTTGACCCATTCCTTTCAAAGCTTACACCTAGCTTGTTAAGAGTCAAACTATAATACAATATCCACAAGATGGTTAGATTAGTCATCAATACCATTGACCATCACCCTTATGGATTTTCTACCATATTTCGCATTCGATTCTATTATTGGTCAACTGCCAATTGACATATATGCACTAACAAGATCAATGAAACTCATTTAGGCACTTTATCAAATATTTGATGTGCATCATATTTAGGCCACCATTTTAACTAAATTCCTTAACCAAATTCATCTCATTACTTTCATTTTTAAAAAGTTCATACGATTATTGACATCATGTTAACATAGTTTTTAGTCATCGGATGCTAATTTATAAATAAATCAATCATAGTAGAATTTTGGGTTTTTATCTCTTATGGAAAATGGAAGGACATTCGATTTGGCTGCCTTATATTCAACGAATGGATATTAGGGAGAAGGGAAATTGAAAGGGTGAAGGATAAATAACGTCTAGTATCGATGACCGATGAAAGGGAGCACGTTATTGTACACTGTGCATTACGAACTTGTGTGGGTATGATGGAAGGGTAGGAATGAAAGAATGGTATAAAATTAGGTCTTTTAGTCATGACCTTTCATATGCAATCTTAAAAATATTATGGAAATTACCATTTGGTACGTATGAAATGCTTTATATTGATGTAAAGATTATATTATTATATCAAAAATCAAATAACTTAAACTTCAAAGCAGTGGTACAGTTGATAATCGTATTGTTGTTGATTGAAACGTTGTCTTCTGATGAAGGGATGCAAGTTACTATTTGTATGTGTACTGTATTAAAGCTCGCACTTGTTGCGGCGTGATAAATCAAATCGTTCTATAAATTATGTTGTAGAAAATTTTTAGGTAGAAATATTAAGTCGTTTCACCTTCAGCCCCGCCAAACCAAATACGCAAGTGGTACATTTGTCATAATCATGGAACATCTTCACTTGCACTAACAACCGCCTAACAACTGCCCACATGCTTTGTGAAGCAAATAACGATTGACCATTCGTACATTAATGCAAACTTCTTTCTGCTTGATGGCTTCATAAAAAACTATTGTAGTGATTACTGAAGGATGTCTTGTTAGCGAAAATTAAAAAGTATTATTTGACTGAATTGAAACATGTAGTCAAAACTTATAATGCAGATGTTACCATTTCATCATTAGAACATATGATAAAGCATTGCAAAGTTACACAAAAAAAGATGTTGATAACCAAACCAATTGAAGACTAAGCGCTAATACTTTGAATAAAGATGCAATCTAGAGCCGTCCCTGAGAACTCTAAAAAATATTAGGCCTCGGCCGACAAAAAAAAATTGGGCCTGAAATTGTGGTTAAAAACTTTGGTGGTGAAAACAAGACTTAAATTTGAGACCTTTAAATTATCTTGAGAGGTTTCCACTCCACCACAAACATTTTTTTTGTATAATAAATGGAAGCATATATTAAATATATAATTTAGTATATATATAAAGTTTATAAAAACCTTCGGACCCTTTAAAAATTTAAGCCTCGAGTGACGGAATAGATTGACCGGCCCTGATGCAACCATTTCATCATGAGAACATATGACAAAGCATTGTAGAATTAATAAAGTAAATATGAATAAGAAGGCCTCGTTGATCACCAGGTGGTTCCTTCTAAATCATCTTAACAATACAAAGAGATAGTAACATATAACTAATAATCTCTACATGAACATTTTGTACATTACTAAATGGATCACAAAAGTTGTGAATAAGTTAGGTACGTTATTTACTTTCTGCTAGTGGCGGAACTAGCCCATTAATTTAAGGGTATTTTCATATTTGTTTAAGGGTATCCTTTATATAAAACCGATAAAAAACCCAAAAAAATACGCTACAAATACGGGGTTAAGCTGTAGACCGTGCTACATCACTCTTCAACACGCCCTTGAACTCTTTATACTCAACGTAACTATAGGTGTTCGATTCGGCAGTAACAAAAGAAAAGCAATAGCCGAATTGTTAAGATGGAAACACATGTTGTATTCATACCATAAAGATAAAGAACTAATTACAAATAAAGATAAAAAAAAGATTAGATCTAGAAAAGAAGCAAGAACTACAAAGCAACGAAGGAAATTGATGTGGCGATCAAGAAAAAGGAAGTAAGTACACAATACTGGAAAAAAAATCAAAATAATTATAAAATTTAACAAAATACATTGATAATTTTATCTTTTTTGCTTTCCCACTTCGCTTTTGAATGGGTTGTTGATCAGTTCTGTTTAAACATAATGGAAAACATAAATGAAATACCTGTGACAGTAGATAGGACAACAGAGAATCCAGTCAGAGACGCAACTATGAAGTTCGACATCTTTATCAGTGTGATATGTTTCCTCCTTAGGATGTAAGGTTATGATGGTAATACCAAATTATGGATGAATTCGGTTGTGAGTTATGGAGAGAGAGGTGGACGATTTTGATGATGTTATGATTAGTTAGATTGTGTTACCTTTTACCTCTCTAGTTATCTTCTTATATATACACTCAAAAGGAAACCCTAATTATTAATAAGGGTAACATGGTCTATCAACAATTACCAACTAATATATAATAGAATTAATATATTTTGATCTTATATAATATAAATGATTATATGGCTACAAGATTAAATATTAGATAATTAATATATTTAATCTTACTATCTCCCACTTAGCCGATTAATCATTTACCATGAGTATTAGATAAGCCTGATTAGGAGTTAACACTCATTTTAGCTTTAAACAAAGAACTGTAGCGAGAAATACAACCGTTGTATCATCATTTGACTCAGGACCCCCATTAGTCATACTACAACCTTAATTTAAAACCTAACAGTTATGACCAAAATACGCAAATAAGCCCTTTAGCGTTTGGTTTGTATTTATATTTGTCTATATGTCATTATACCGGCAGAACATATGTTAGAGACATACAAAACCAAACTGAGGAAATTTTATTAATTAAAACATAAGTAAGTACAATATGCTATTAAATAAGGTCTTTAGTAAATCCCATATTCGAAACACGTTCTTTGAAAACTTTAGGCGGGAGACCTATAGTCATCGGATCCGCAAGCATATTTTTAGTACTAACATACTCAATACAAAGATTATTTTCCTCAACCCGTTCACGTACGAACAAGTACTTTGTATCGAGATATAAACCAGCTCCAGTCGAACTGTTACTATTCGAGAAACTAACGGCAGTTGGGTTATCATACTAAAGCTTCAATGGTCTATGGATTAACGATTTTGAGTCTAGTAATTAGATTCCTAAGCAACATTCCATGATAGGTAGCGTTATAAACAACAATGTATTCTGCCATCATTGTGGAAGTTGTGGTCAATTGTTGTTTATGACTCTTCCATGAGATAGGTCCGCCTACTAACATAAAGATATAGCCCAAGTGGATTTCTTGTCATCTTTGCACTTGGCAAAGTCAGAATTAGAATAGCCTACCACTTATAAATGATCACTTCTTCTATAAGTCAGTTTATAGTCTTTAGTCCCTTGCAGATATCGAAGTACTTTCTTAGCTGCTTTCCAGTGATCTAGGCCAGGATTAGTTTGATAACGGCCTAACATTCCACCAACATAAGCGATATCTGGGCGAGTACAGACTTGAGCATACATCAGGCTCCCGACTACTGACGCATAAGGTATCTGGCTCATTTGCTCCTTTTCAACCTCTGTTGTCGGACATTGGAATGAACCGGAAACATCTCTCTTAGCTACTGGAGCAACTGCGGGTTTGCACTGTTGCATGTTGTAATGTGTAAGGACACAATCTATTTAAGCCTTTTGGAATAATCCTAAGATCCCTTTGTGTCTATCTCGGTGAATTTTGATGCCAATGACGTAAGAAGTATCTCCGAGATCCTTCATGTCGAGGTTATCCTTCACAGCCAATTTGCAAGAATATATTTTGCATGTCTCATGAAATCATGTGAAAATTTCTCCTTCATATATATATGGTAGGTCATGGCAATGTTATTCGTAAGGTACAAAAGAAAGAAGTTAATTTGGCTACGCAAGAGTATCAAATACTTTCAAGTAAAGTTAGTGGTTATTTAAAAAATAAAAAAAAAGTTAACTTGGCTACTCGAGAGTATTGATAGTTTCAAAATTGGAAAAGTTAGTGATTAAGTCAAAATAACTTTTACTATTAAAATAGTAACTTTTATGTTTGAGTTATAGGTGGACTAGGTTATGATTTTGTATTAGATACTTAACGTAGGTGTTTGGTTTTTCATCTTATATTGATAGCCTATGTGTGCTGTCCTCAATGCTGAACCCAGTAACTTCTTCTAGTGGGTTTGTTTTGATAGATTTTTACTATTTTTTCCAAACCATTCTCACTAATTTGTTTCATTTTTTCCAAAACGAATAAAACAGGGCTGGATCCGTCACTACTTATCGCTTGCATTTGTGTTATATACTTTTGTATGTTTATTTGACTCTTATATCTGGATATGGTTTAGGAGCTGAGTGTCTCACAGTAAGCAGTCTCTCTATCCCCTGGAATAGATGTAATGCTTGCATACATCTCACATTCTCCATACCCTACCAATAACTTGGTTATAGGTGGGATTATACTGGGTATGGTTGTTGTTTTTGTATTTTTGAGTTAAAAAGAATAACGTTACATCGTCTACACAAACATTTTACTTTTATAATTTACAAATAATTTGTGTTTTAGTATCTATAAAAAGCAGATTAGCCATTTTTTTAATTTACCTCTTAATATAATATTTTACAAATAATTTGTGTTTTAGTATCTATAAAAGCAGATTAACCAACTTTTTTTTTACTTTACCTCTTAATATAAATAAAAACTAAATGTACCCTACATGGTTTTACAAGGCTACATCTAGAACACTTATTTTACTTAATTACTCAAGTGCAACTGAAAAGCCTTATTCTCTTCTTGTTTCTTCCTATCAACTTTATTTGATTCCATATTGGAGGGAATCAATCCTTAGGTGTTCACAAATCACAACTATACATTCACATAAACATCAACTTATATGTATCAAGCATTCCACTAGTAACCATAACATTAACAACATTAGAGAAATGCAGTCCAAAAGGCTTGGATTCCTAGTCCTTCTTTTATGTCCACTCTTCCTATCTAGCTTGGCTTTTGACTCCCAAGGCAAGTTTTTATTTTGTAATACTTATTTTTTTATTTAACATTGTTTTTTAATTCGTAAAAGTTTTCAAGATAAGATTCATTTTAGTATATTGTTTGTATATTTGTAGAGGAGAAACATCCGATTGTTGTGAATGGAAATAGTTATGGCGGAGAAGATAGTGTGAAACACGATGAATTGGTTTTGTCGAAGGCAGGTAAAGGGAAGGGTGTCCACGGTGGTGAGAATAATCGTCCTCCAGTTGCTAAGAGAAGCAAAGCAGCATCGATGCTCTTAAACGAATTTGGATACATGCAAAACATTGTGATTATTGTTATGACCGCTATTATAATCCTTGTTTTTAACTTCTAGATTATGGGTGTGTACAAGATACGAAGATCTATCTGGTTTTCGTTTAGGGTGTTTCTTCAATAGGTTTCGCTAGACAAAAGTATGTTTGGTATATTGTGCTTGTTGTTTGTATTTATATTTGGTTTTGATTGATCAATTATCATATTGTTTTTGATTGATTAATTAATTACAGTGCCGGATCCAGAAACTTTTTTTGGTGGGTTCGTTTTGATAGATTTTCACTATTTTTTTCAAATCATACAAAGTTCTCACTAGTTTTTTCCATTTTTTCCAAACCGAGTGGCTTCATATGAACCCAAAAACAGGGCTGGATCCGCCATTAATTAATTATGTATTTGTATTTATTGTTATTATTTACATTTTATGTGAGAGAAAACCATTCAAACAAGAACAGGGCCGACGAAGAAATTATTACATTAAAAAAAATAGAAATTTGAATTTGTTATAATGGTTTAAATAATGATTAAATAACTTATTCTTCTAAAAAGTGATGTTGAAAATTAATAAAGAAATAAGAGAATGCGAATTTAAGATAAGTATATATTCGCATTTATAATACTAAAATGAGGTCATAATTAAGCCACGTCGTCATTTTTATATTCCTTCTCATTCAAAACATTAAACTTTAATGATAATACCTAGGTCGGAGAATAAAGATCTGAATTCAAACAGACAACATAAATTAAAAGATATTTGTGGTTCAAAAATTTAATTTTAAATAATTACTACGCTTTTAAAGGACATATATAAATTACTTGGTAAATCGATTATTTGATGTCTATGTCTGAAAACTTAAAAAATATAATAAATATATATTATAATGAGAACTATGTTTAGTGAACGTGAGCAATATATTTAGTTTAAATATAGAAAAAAATAGTATATAATCGGATTCGGATGTGAATTTATGGTTTTCTTTGTTTTCAATGTTGAAAAAAATTTGAATACATGGTTAGTTTTAATCTATCCACGAAACTGGTTTTTTGATACTTTTTTATAAATTCGGATATCCATTTAAAATATAAATTCGTATCCGAAATTTTGGATACGTGTTTAGATATTAATATTCACTATCCGAGTTTTTCTGATATTCAAAAACTAGATAATTCGATCTTAAACATCCCTATTTTAAAGGGTGAAAACTAAGGTGAGATATGAGACATTAATATTTGTTTGTCCGAACCACTTGATAAGTATTATCATTTGAGAAAATGTTCAATTCATTGCTTATAAGTTGTAACCTTTCACATAGGAGAACCCACGATGTTATGCTTTTTGTCTGTTTGTTCCACCGTGGCATATGGCATGGGCCAACTTGTCCAACCATATTGTGACACTCGTCTGATCCGTATCAAGCCTTGCAGCTTGGACCTCCAATGGACTTGTTTTGTGGGCCATCTTGCGGGTCATGTCTCAGGATTTAATAAATTAATTCAAACCCACATTACAGTTTTCAGATAAATACATAATTTATATATAAAAAGTACTAATAAAACATAATTAAACCCTATTAAAACATTACATACAATTAAAAAGTACACAAACTTAATAAAACGTTACCTAATAACCTAGTTACATAAACCAAATAATACCTAACTTAATCAACCAAAGATGGAATCATAGGAGCACTTTAGATCACTTGCACGCTCGTTTAACCATGGATCATCAATGTTGTGTTCACTTCATAAACTATTTCTTAATCCAGTTGTGGTACGTATTACTCCACACTTGGGACTTCTTGTGATGGAGGACAATGCCCCTCCCCAGTTCGTAGTCTATTAAGACCCTTGAATTGGGGACGGACCCATCCTCAATTATAGTTAATTAAAAGCATAATCAAACGCTCAGTTCCATTCTTCATTCGTCCAAATAACCTATTCATCACTTGGAGGAGGGTTTGCCATTGGAGGGGGTTTGCAATTGCAAGAGGAGGTACTATTATACGACTAGGAAGGTAGAATCTTATATGATCAGGAGGGAAGACTACTAGAGGAGGAGAAAAATGAGGGTTTACAATTTCACAGACAATTATTTACAAGAGGAGTTTCATTTGGATGTGGACAATCCTATTTTTAGATATGGAAATGATGTCTTTGAAGCGAGTACTGAAAGTGCAGGGTTGAAAGTGGAAGACGAAGTCTATGTATAACCAATGGAATATAGTCGTTGGGATATGTCCGTTTGAATATAGCCGGTGGAAAACATCCGTTGAAATATTTAAAAATATTTTAAGTTATATACATATATATATATATATATATATATATATATATATATATATATATATATATATATATATATATATATATATATATATATATATATATTCAAATAATTGTAAAAGTAGGTGATGGTGTGGAGAGTGATGTGGAGTTTGTAGAGCTTTATACATTGTGGTAAAAATGGGGCATTTTAGGTATGTTTGTAAATCTGATGTGACAATGAGGTGATGGTCTCTTTAGGTTTTTGAAGTTTGTAACATTGTGGGGGTGCTCTTATATGTTGGACCCAACAAAAAAAGTGTGATTGTTTTTTTGGATGAGTTGATGTGGAAATATATAATAGGTAGTATCAAGCATTAATGTACGACACGTCTAACATTCAAGTTACGTTTTTTTGATGATGGCAAGGTATATTTCCCGGCAATGTCACTGCATATTTTTAAACGATCATTCTATCTTTGGGAGGGTGTCCGGGTAAGCAAAAAGGATAGAAGTCAGTGGACTTTAAAGATATTCTAAGGGCCGTTTGATTCGTAGAATATTTTGAGAATGAATTGGAATTTTGAAAGGAATTAGAATTTGATGGAATTGGAATTAATTTCGATCAAAATTTGTATTGTTTTTGGTTGGTAAATTAATAAATGTAATTAGATAAATTAGAGAATGAAAATGATGAATTATGGTTTTTTTTTGTAATTTGTTAACATTCCATTGGAAAGTTGAAATTCCATTGGGGTAGTGAAGGATTCTCACATTTCAATAAATGTTGGAGTATATTCAAATTACAATTCCGTCATGTGCCAACCAAACATTAAATTTCAATGGAATTAATTTCAATTCCATCCTAATTTCAAAGGATTCTGTGAACCAAACGACCCCTTAAGCATGAGATGGGGATGTGGTGAGGACAAGGTGGTAGTACGTAGCAAAAGTATGTGGCGGAATAGAAGGTGGAACAACCAAGAAGAAGGATATAGTAGTAGTATATGATGTTCGAAAGCAAGAGTTCGAGAAGTGTATGTACAAAGAGTCTGAGCATTGTAAAATAGACATCTCAATGGCCAGGGACATCCTCATGAGAGAAGGAAAGATGGGAAAATACAAAATAAGGCATATGACCAAGGTGGGAGTGCCACAACTAATGAGAAGCGAATGTGACAGTAGAAATCGAATAAAAGATTGAGAATCTGACGTGTTAAGAGTCTTGAATAGACATGTCATAATATGAGTACAATAGAAATGAGATGTTCGATTACCAATTTTGTAATTGATAAGATATTTTTAGTCAAACCATGAACTACAAGTGCTTATTAAGCGTTAAGAGCGATTTGATGAAGAAAGGAATGTATAAACATTATGAGAAATGTCAAGCGACATACCATCGTCAATCATCACTCAATCTGAATCATGATATGGTGTCGCATATGAACTAAACGAACACCCGATACCTAATTCATGGCTCCGGATCGAGAAATCAGGGCACAATGTGACATGTATATGAAAATGGACTAAACTTCAAGCTCAAAATGCAAACCAAACTTGTTACTAGGAAGTCCACAAATTCTTTTTTTTGAGGCCCAAGTTATTATAGTCACTTGGACCAAAAAAAATAAGTCTGTTGGGCAACAAAAGTAATATGTTGCTATTTAGGCCCGGCCCTCTAGAGTAGTATGTGGGCCAAAAGATAGTAATTTTGGTCTACTAAGCATGTTTGGTTTATGATCCAATTGATTATCAAGATCAAGTAAGTTGGGTAACTTGATATTTATTCGTGTTGAAAATAATTCACAGGGCCAAAAGTTGGAAGTGATACTATGAAGAAAGTGAAAATTAGTTACTGTTGTTAAAGCCAAAGCTAACTAGCTAAGTGGATGAATAACATAATGAGTAGGGGCGGATCTACATAGTAATAAGGGGTAGCCTCCGCTACCTCTTGGCGCTCCGGCGGTAGTGTAAATTTTGGAAAAAATTGACGTTTTTCGATTTCGTTACCCCTTTCTTTTTAAAACGTTACCTCTTGACACTCCGGCTAGATCCGCCACTGATAATGAGTAAATTTAGCTTTTTTGATACGAAACATTTTAATATCTCATTCTCCCAAGTGTTGAAGAATGGTTATAAATATGACGTCTCATTTTTGGGCTAGATGTTAGCTTAAAGTTAACTATTCATTTTTAACTTCACTTTTTTCTTTTAAGAATAGATCACAATCCCTACATATGGTAATTTTTAAACCTCATAGTTAGAAAATATAAAAGGAAGTTCATTAACTATTATCATTTTAACTTAAGCAATTTTTTTTTGTTTTTGTTTTTTGGCATCAAATTTCCATGTCTTTAAAGAAGTACCACTACGCTAGAGATCTATATCTTTATTGACAAACATTGTGTTTTGATTTGTCACTTACAAACTATTTACATACCTTGAGATAGGGGTGTGCATGGATCGGTTTGGATCAGGTTTGGCCTAAAACCATAACCATAACCGTGATGTCGGTTAATGGATAACTATAACTATAACCGACTGGTTATGACGGGTATGGTTAATCGGTTTTAAAGATAGCTGGTCGGTTATGTAATAAATTGTTATTACATGTTTCTATGCATTAGTATATTGAATAGTATTAAAAATACATATACTCTATAAGATTAATATCGAATATTCAAATAAAATGATATGATATATTCGTATAAATTCAAATAAACATTCAACCAAACCGATATAAAGTAACCCCTAAATACATATCAAATATTAAAAAAATGGTGAAAAGTCCCAAACCTAACTAAGATTTTACTACATGTCAGTTCAATTATGGTGGGTATGGAAATCTTGATAACCATAACCGATTCACTACTTTCGGTTTTTAGAAGAACCATTAAACGACCCACCGATTTTTATTTGATTCGGTTTTTTCGGTTTGGTTTTGTCGATTAATTTGGTTATGAGTCGGTTAATTCGGTTTTTTTCACACCCCTACCTTGAGATGATATTTCATTGTCGTTGTGTCACTAAAAGTCAGCTTTGCAACATATACACTACGGTTATTATAGTACTTGAAAATACGACATTAGTAAGGTGACATGCCTTAAGTTTTATAAGCCTCCATATGCCCATAAGAGATTTTCATCTAACGGCCTAGTCTTCTAGTGTTTTACTGGTCATGACCCAAGATTGAGACTAAAAATGCAAAACAATTAAAATCTTAACTGGTGATCGACCCACAAATATGTATTTTGATTGTTCATGGTTTGATCACTCGGTTCTAACAACCCAAATTGTTAACTGCTAACCCCTATCTGCACAAAAGATTGGTTAATTTCATAATGTTGGATAAAAATTCTCTTAATTCGGATTAAAGTTGTTCTTTTACTTAATTTTTATTAATTATGTAATGTTATACATGCTTAAATGAGATAGAGCGATCTCGGTATACTGGTCGTGTCATGTAACCCACTAGTTATACCATGTCAACATGACGACGTGATTCATTCACACATCAAGGTAAAGTGTAAATAATGCAATCAACGTTACCAACTATTAAACAAGAGTAGAACTTACCTTGCCTTTACACCATGTGATGTGGTTCCATCATTGATCAAATTAAAACTCAACATTTTCCGAACTCCCAACCCCTTAAGTCAATTCATCCTTCTAGCTAAATGGTCTATATAGCCAGAAGTCATGCATTGCCTTATGAGGGAGAGAGTTCAGAAAAAAATGGATTTCAAATATAAGTCGTGCAGTGAACTAGAAAGAAGAAAAGGGAGGGAAATTGGCAAAGATGAAGACGACTATATATATGATACACTTGGTATATGTATCATCTACTCATCATTGATAATGTCAAAAAAAAAAAAAAAAACACGTACATGAACATACCTTTGGTTAATACAATCACATTACTTGTTATCTAAAATCGTTAACAACCACCTAGATACATGTGACATGTGTAAGACAACTTTAAACCTCATAGATATCAACGACCGACATACATAGATACTCCTTTGTTGCGGAACAATGATTGGGACCACACAAAAATCTGGTTAAACCAACAACGATGATTTTAGATATACTTTTAGTCCTAACAAACAAAGTGGTACTTTAGGATGATCAGAAAAGGACGATATTGCTTTTGTACATATTGTTATATGTTCAATTTTTAAACAAACTTGAAAAATAAGATTTGTCACTACTAGGTTTGGAAGGCTAGCCGAATTTTCAAGATTCCCATACAAGTTTGTATAAGAATTGAAGTTAGGATATTCTAAAAGTAACAAAAGTGTTGCGTTTATTCTCATGTAGACATTGGGTGCTAAAACATGAGATTGAGATGTATGTTGAAAGATATTTTCTAAGCTTTTTCGAGTAGGAGATGTATACAACATGTGTATAAAAAGTAGTTTAATGATGTCTGTATAGATCATAATATTATCCGATGTGTTTAGTATATGATATTTCACAGAATTTTAAACGAGAAACAGTTCCAAATTATGAGATTTGTTGAGTTAAATCTATACTTACTATATAACTAACTGGTTGTTAGCTGTCACTAGAATTTCATCATATTTTATCTCAAAATATCGTTTATAATTCAAATATCTTCGTTATTAACTATTTCATATTTCATTTATTTAACTTGTATGATACATAAGTTTCTAATTAATGTGTTAATATGAATTTAAACATCATGTAGTGAGGCACAACTAAAGTAAAAATAGTAACTTTTAATTTCGATACAAAAATCTGAACCTACTTAGTAATGTAAATGTGTCAAAACATAGAATATTAATGATCTGAAAATGAAACGAGTGAAGAGCATTAATGTGGTTAAAACTTGAATGTTAGAAAGTTCCAATGGTGTTATTTCGATATTTCCAAATTCCAACCTCTAAATTGTTATTTTCATAATTAAGGTTTTTTTTTAACAATATTTAATACATGAACTTTTAGTAAACGTGAAAAAAGTAGTTATTGTAATATTTCTTGTTAAAAAGTTATACTACATTAACTTGTATTAAAAGTAAAAAAGACGGAGTTATTGTGATATTTTTTGTTAAAAAAGTTATACTCGTTTAAGTTAAATCTATTTTAAATCATTATTCAACTAACGTGAAATTAATATACATCCAAATTGATTGTAAACCGGGTTTCCTTTTTGTTATCTTGGTATTGCTGTTGGTTCTAGTATGTTTCGTTTGAAATTGTATCATTTAGAAGTTCCAAAGGAGACTCTGTCATTGGAAAGCGGATTTGCTATCTGTCAAATCCATTTTTTTTTTCTCTAAATGGAAAGGTATCATCCCTTTTTGTCTATTAGACAAAGAGTTGGGAATGGTATTAATACTCGGTTTTGGCTTGATTCTTGGTTGGGAGATTGCTCTCTTGCTACTAGATTCTAAGGCTCTTATGTGTGGAGATAAATAAAAGTTGCTCTAGTCCTAACAGCCTCAATGGTTCGTTATGGTCTTGGGATTGGCGTAGGGCTCTAAGAGGCGGATGTGAGCAAGCTCAAATGAAGGATTTGGGTCAAATGTTGCAAGGTTTCTTGGATTTGGGATTTTGATGGGAATGATGAGTTTTTGGTTAAATCTATTCGTCGGAATATCGATTTTGTGCTCCTGCCTAATTCTTACTTTTTGACAAGGTGGAATAAGTATGTCTAAAAGAAAGTTCATATTATGGCATGGAGCGTTCTATTGGATCACTTTCCTACTAGAATCAATCTCAGCGATAAGGGGTTGGATGTTCCTCACCCTTGGTGCTCAGGCGACTTTGGGGATGAGTTGGAGCATATCCTAGTTGATTGCCACATCGCGTGCAAAGCGTGGAGATCAATATTTAATGACTTGGTATTTCCTTATCTATTTCCTACCGGCCAAAGGTGGTGATTGATCATATTGATTCTCTTCAGATTTCAAGTCAACGACCATTATGTGAGAAACAAATTGAAAGTCGTTCTATTTTCTTTCCTGCATAGGGTAATGTCACACCCTCAAAAATCCACTGGCGGGGTTTTACCGTGAGGCGCGTGACGAACCAGGATCACAGTCATTAGTCATATTGAACGACCACTATATGAGTTTAAAAATTTTCATGTTTGCTCATTCATGAGAAAATACTATTTATACAATTGAGTTGCGGAAGCGTAATTAATTACAGAACAAAAATAACTAATGAAATTTTAAAGTTGTGTCTAAATATTTGATGAAATCAATGCGACACCATAATGCATCCTAGTCCTGATGTGTGCTACCTTAGCAACCCGAGAAAACATGTAAAATCAAGAGTCTGAACCAGTGTCTCATAAGTTACCCTGATCCAACCTGAATCAGATTAATATTATGTAGTTTAGCAGTTCATGTTAAATGTTTAGGTAGCTAGCCTAGGTCATGTCAACAAAGTGTTCGATCCGAAGCTGACGTTGCTGCCCCTGTTGTGCCAGGCCTATCACCAACCATGGCTAAAAAGTTAGGCAAATTCTACACTCGTGACCATCAACGTTCGGTCTAACTGGCCCGACCAGTTCGAGTGGGGCTTGTCGGGCCCAGTAGTACTACTAAAAATTCCCTCGCTATAATCCAATACTAACGGCATCGTAAGTGTTAAGGGGACTGACATGTGATATATGCTCCCTTGTGACCATAACCGTATAACATAACTCAAAATAGAAAGGCGTTACTGTACCGTGATGTATGCCACCCATAGATCACTGTAACGTGTACATGTTTTAAATAGAAAGACGTTACTGTACCGTAATATAATCAACCCATATATCACTGTAACGTGTACATGTTTTCTCCCCCTGTGTTTTTGTAAACGTTTAAAGAAATAGGGGCCGTGAACTCACCTTTGTTTGCTCGGTAGTAAACTTGAAAAGTAATCAGGAATGTCAATCTCGTCCTGATATGTTTACCGTTTCAATTAGTTTAATTTGTGAATTTCCTACACGTAATAAGCACATAGTCACGGAATCACGTTTTCATGCAGTTACTAGTTTACGTAAGTTTCATAGCAGATAATTATTTTGTTGAAAATATGTTAGTTTATATTAACTAACCCAATGATGTATCTAGATAATTGGTATAAATAAAACCTTGCTAAAATCATTTTAGTTAGTAACAGAGAAGTTGCATGGCTTCAGGTATAAGATCAAATGGTACTGTACGACCATGTAACACATCTTGTGTTTTACCTTTCATTTAAAAACTTTACTTAATTTCCATAATATATAATTTAGTAATATCTACAATGCACATATTAAATTAAACCAGCTTGCATATATTTTGGCGCCATTATTAGCTTCAATCTTCTTTACATTTGCATAATATTATTTATGTCACAGTTCTAAATCTATTAACAAGGTAAACAAACAACAGATTAGCATAGGTACCTCGTATCAAGCGGAATAGTTGATTGATGGAGAATAGATTAAACAGTCGCAGCCTGCGAATGGATCAACTAAGCATTACTCAAACGTCGGAGGTCTAATGCCGGCTTAAGTCGAACTGATAAGTCGTCCAACTTGGTGCTGGTTTGCCAGCGTTCTGCTGCGACTTTGAACAACCGGATAGACGGAATCGGAGATATAAGCAATTGTGGCTCGAATGGAGATGATGAAACATTTCGGAGACCGTTATGTTGGAGATGAAAGAAGACAATGATCGCCGTGATATAACATTGCCGGGGATTCGTTTATGGTGGTGCGTCGGTTGAAAAACCCCCAAAAAAACAGAGTTTAACGAAGAGGGTGTGCGATGGAGTTTACATGGTAAGTGAATGATATGAGATCGTGGATTGTTTAAGCTAACGATCTAAAGGATTTACTAGCCGTTTGTCGTGAATCAGTTGAACAAAATTTAAGTGATAAGGATCTTGAATGGAGGATCCAAAGACATGCAAAATTTCCAACAAGGTCACGTTTGTTTTACTGCTATATATTAATATTAATATTAATTCGTTTTCTTATTTTAAGATTTTAATTATTATTAGAAAATTAGAAAATATTGTTCGGGACATGCTTTCATTAACTTTGAATGGTGATTTCAAATCACAAGGAAGGTTATGGAAGTAGCATATATATAATATATATATATATATATATATATATGTGTGTGTGTTTGTGTGTTTTATACAATGAACTAATAATAAATTGACATTAATATACATTGTGTAATATAATTTGTCATATATACATGCTATGATTTGGGCCTCATAACTTTCGAGTTACGCAAGTGGGTTGAATCAACAAGCGAGACATGTGTTTTAGTTCAACCGGTTCATGTTGGTTCAACACACTAAGGATTTGGCTTCACGATTTGTTGTATAAGATAACTTAAATAAGTATAATTAGCTCGTCACACAAGTTCATGCATTTTATATAAATAAGATAAGTATATGAGATGGTTTATAAATGCGAAAACGAACGACGCTAACCTCGTAAGCACGGGTTGTCACAGGTAAGCGGTAGTTTATCCTCACTTCGCTAGCCTTCATTGTTCTTTTTCTATGATCCAACTTTTTTTTATCTGCAGGGTCTTTGGACAAGAACTACCGAGCCCATAGGGGGTATGCTATCATATAAACCCCCTTTTTATGATATCAATGCTCTAGATTTGTATATCCCATTGATGGCTTTCGGTACATACGTTGTTCTTGCTGGCTTCTCATTAGGACTTCAAGGAAGTAAGTATCAACTCTACCTTAATATACATCCTTGTCCGTTACATTGAGGCAAGGGGAAGCACATTTTTTAATCAAGGGTGACCTCTAGAGTGTTACGCGTGATCAGGTGTCCTGCTGTATGCGTCGACCAGGGTGACCAAAGGCTAAAAGGGTTGCGTTGGCTCGGTGTCTTTTATAAATGTTTTAGCTTTTTGTAAACAAGCAGTGTGTCAAATATGATTTACAAATATTGTAATCTTTCAATATAATGATTACAAACATTGTGGTATTTCAATAATAACCTAATGTGACCGACTTTTGACCTGTTTATTGTTTAGCCATAAGGATACTAAAACAAGGCGCAAAGATCTTCAAGATCAATTACAAAGGTACTTAACCCAAGTTTATTTGACTTCCCATAGGTGAAAATATGCATTTAACTGGATTGGAGGCTCTCTTGTTATTGATGATGCCATAAGTTACCAGGTGAGCAAGATAGCCTAAGAATTAAAATTTTATACAGTATTTAACTAATGGTAAATAATTAAAACAAATATATAACTAATAATTTTCAGGAGAGGAGAGAAGCTGAGAAGCTAACAAAGTGTCAAGAAACAATATTTCTTTTCGGAAAACAGCTAAACGAATTAAATCTTGTTGAAATAGTAATGAAAACAACTGCGGCGTAGCGTGGGTACAATTACTAGTTTTTGTTTATTTACTAATTCTTGATTTTTTTTCTTTCTTAACTGGAAATGTGGATTCTATAAGCGGGTTGCTGAATTATGTAAGCTTACGGGTGAGACTAGGACAAAGGTGTTCGCTTATCCGCAAGTTGTGTGGTGTGTATGTATACCATCGTCAGTGCAGTCATTTGTCGAATATGTGAATGCAAATGACAGATGCCTTGTGATGCTAGAGTGGGGAAGTGCCTTTTGCTTACCATTTATTTTTGATGTTTTGATTTGGATGTTTGTTATGTGAATCATTGGATGTTATGATTTTGAAATTTCATAAAATGATTACATTTTTAAGTTTGCTTGTAGGTATAAATGGATATAAATGCAGTATGTTAAAATGGATATAAATGGATAAATTAGTGGTAGGTATAAATGGATCTTAGTAAAGCAAAATGGTAGCAAAAATGTATAAAAAAGATAGCAAAGTAGTAGCAAAATGCTGAAAAAAAGGTAGCAAAACCGTGGGAAAGGAACGGTGACAAAACGGTAAAAAAAAATCCCGTTTTGCGACCGAAAATACGGTAGCAAAAGCCCAATTTTCTAGTAGTGATCTGATACCAAAATTGTTGGTAAAAGACCAAATTCCTCACGAATATAAAAAAAAACATAATTTGAGAGCCAATGCTTTCTGAATTCAATCAAGTACAAAACAAGGAATGCAGAGACCCTTTAATAGCTAAGCAACAGCAGCTTAAAACATAATTTGAGAGCCAATGGCTTTATTCAAACTAATTCAAATACCAAAAGCGATAAACGAGATAAACAACTTCTTCCTCACATGCAGCAAGATGACCCATAAACTTCCACATGCATGAAACAGTCAGAATGTTTAATCTACCTCCAACACTTTTCACATTGTTTGGAGACTACCATTTTCAAGAGATATTAGGTCGGTGAATCGTTGCATAAGCAACTCGAAGTCATCTTGTCTCACAGTGAGGCTTACTCGTGTATACTGATCTGTGGCACTTAAACGGCTTCCTGTTAGGCCTATGATTTTTCCAGCTTCTAGCACTGCGCGACAGTCGTCGTCTTCTTCTCTTTCACATTTCACCCATGCGAAAGCTGCAATTATTGTATATTAAACCATCGCGTGCATACATACGTATGTGTATATAACCAGTTTGGTTACATCTACTCCAATATTGATTACTCACACCAGGGGCTGAGCTAGTGTATTAAAAGGGGTAGCACGGGCTACCCCTCAACCCTATCTCTATACTGTTTTCGTAGTGTAAAAAAATCCGGTTTTATACAAACCATAATAAATATAAATTGGAATGCCCCTAAATTCTTGGGCTAGCTCTGCCACACACTCAAACCATAATAAATAAGCAATTAGAAACAGTCTATATCCGAAAACCATCATGTGGTGGATTGGAAACACAATAATATGATAACAATTATGTCACATGAAATAAGTTACCTGGAGTTGATAGCCTAGTTTGGTTGAAGTAATTGCAGTGAAAAGGGTGTCTATTCTGGATTGAAAATCTAGTTGATTTTGAGAATACAGAAGTTAACCTATGTTGGGTTAATCGGTTGGTTTAACGGGTCACGGGTCAGCGGGTAAATGGGTCATCCATCAGCTAATGGGTCATGGGTGAGAAGTTGTCCAAGTTTGACCGAGTTTTAAGTAATTAAACATGCAGAAGAATTGAACGTTGGAGTTTTGCTGAAAATAAGGAAGTAGTGGGGTTTATTTAGCATGTTTTTTATTTGATTATTTTTTTCATTTTTAGGAGGTCTACGTGAGTCTGTATCTATATATATAGTTTATTTTTATTGAATGAATGTGTGAGTTTGTTGAATGAGAAAAGAGTGGGGCCTGAACCAACAAACCTATCCCAACGCTCCATCATCTTGTTGTAAGCAAATTCGAAGAACGGTTTTCCTTCTTCTTCCATTGCTGTTCTTAGAAGCTTCAAAGCTCTTAGTTGAGTATCATGTGAGATCCCCACACCAGACATTGAGATATATAATAACATCTGTTCATATACATCTCTATCTTTTATAATTGCCCACCTATATGTATAGTACATGATTAAGTGAGGGGGAATAGATGACTGCGATATGCGTTATAGTTGAAAACAAAATATATATGTATTTATAGACATGTAGATTTATGTACTAAAATGATATGAAGTAAGGAAACACACATACCCAAAACGTGAACCAGCGTGACCTGTGTGCTTAGATAGTGAAAAAAGCATGATATCCTGATCCGAAAGCTCTGGGACAGGCGTAAAATGTGGCCAATAGAATACCTGATCATATATTGCCTTTCCTCCATATACCGGGCTCTTCAACTCGCCATCTGGATTGTTTGGTGAGGTTACAAATTCAATCACATCCATGTTATTTGTTGAATTATTCGATCGCAATGAGTTTGTGTCTCCTTCAAACTCAAAATACTTGGAGCTAAAGAAGTTAGTCTGATCCCGGAACAGATATAGATCCCCAAAATAAAAAAAAGAAAGCTAAGAAAAACATAAAGAAATCAAAGTGGGAGTGAATATTTCTATAAATATTAAAACTTGTTACCCAATAGAACGGTATGGAAGCGAGGACGTTGGATGGTGAAGAAGAGTTTCCAGAAGAAAGAGCGTAAACCGCTGCACTTAGAAGTTGGGCTGACCCGACACCAAAGACCATGTATCGTCCTTCAGTAACTGCATTCTCGGCTATGGAATGTAGCTTACGAATGGTATTTTCGAGTTTTGTTAACATCTTAGTGCCGTCAGCGTAGTTGTAACCCATACGATGCCAGCCCGATATGACGACTGCAGTATTGGCTGCATTTTGAATCCAAAATGGCTCAAGGAATGTAAGATCCCCACTGCAACACATGTCCGGAGCATGAGGCTGCTGCAACAGCCTCCGCCTCTGCGGTTGCCTTCTCGCTCCATGTCAACGCCAACGACAACTGGCAGCTAATCTCCTGTTTCATATCTCCCCACCGAGCTCCGCCTATATACATATATATACCTATCAAAGTAGTATATTGATTGCTATAGAAAGAAAGAAACAAATTCCATAACAAGGGTTCTTCATTTTGTTCATAGTTGCAGCAAGATTTTTGCTGGCTTGAAGATGCAGACAGTGAAAACGTTGTTAAATAGACGTTTGAAAATTCAAATACATGTGCTGGAAGGCCATTGCACATGCGTTTTGTTTTTTTTTTTTCAATCACGTTGGAATGAAAATAGATATTTATAAAGAAGATGGTAATAGATATCTTATTACATGTGAACTCTTTCCGAGTGATCACTTCTTCTTCAACTAAGTATTTGAATATTGTGATCTCGTAAGTAATAAATAATATAATAAGAATATTAAATACATGTTCGAACGCCATTTCACCAAGGTTGACTCTAAATTTTATATAGTTTAGCTTGAAAAAAAATTAAAGGTTGACTCCTTAAGCGTTAAGATTCGAGCTTGTTTGTTCATTTTTATCGATCTTGTTATGAGCTTTTCAGTTTTTACTAAATACTACTTTTGAACTTTGGCTAGAGTACTGTTATGGGTTCTTTAGAGTATTCACAATTGATTTTTCATATTTATGTGAGTGTAAGCATTTTGGAGGATATAATGTTCAATTCTATAATTTTTTAATATTTTATAAAAGTGGTTGTGAGTGGAGGATAGAGAAAATTTAATGATAAAAATATAAAAAATTACTATTTAATTAAAAAGTAGAGAAAATATATAGTGTTTGTTAGTGTAATTATAGAGATATTTAATTATGAATGCACCTGAATTCTATTAGTGTTTCAATTTTGTCAACCAAGACTGTCTTGCCCCTCATAATTCGCAATTCTAATGACCAAAACAATGCGTAAACTATTGATTGTCATAATTTACGCATCTACTTTTATTTTCAATATTCAGTTAATTGATAGTTTGTTATTCAATTTATTTTGCAAACATGCCAAATTAAAAGTTTCTTATAAAATAGCACCTTGTTTACCAGGTTAATAATTCAGAAGTTTATCAACATTTCTTGAGAATTATGGGGTGTTTTATTGCTTTCGCTATTCCTCATTAATAACAAAACTGTTGGGTTAGATAGAAGATGTTAATACCTCACATCTCAAGTCTAAGGGTCCTGTTATAAATGGTCAAAACTATCTATATTATGTATTTGAAGTGTATGTAGAACTCTAGGGGTGATTTGTGTCAAAAACCAAACTTCATAACCACAATATACACGTGTGTATTATCCGATGTTTGGAGTTGGCGCCATCAAGGAAGACGCAACGTTTCACATGTGGATTCCATATACGAATTAGGGACCCTACAATAAAATGAAGATAATGACCCTAATAAAATGTTGAATTAGGCATTGAAATAGACATGATGCACCATTTTAGAAGTCTAATACAACCTGTTTTTAAATATGGTTCATTTACTATTTAAATGTAACATTTTTATATTCATATATATATATATATATATAGGGTGAGGATCTAGAGTGAACAACATTATAAGAGTGAAGCAACTGATCTAGGCCATTGATTTTCATCATTCTTAAGTTTTGATTAGTGGCATGATTGTAAGTATTTAGATATGTTTTTACTTTAAAATTAATTAAAAAGGGTAGTTATGTAATTACAAAAGGGGTCGAATATTTTAAAACTGGAAACATGAAAAGTTGCCATATAATCCGCCAGTTTCACCCTCCTCCAAGTTCGCGTTGATTGTTTGAAGAATCCAGCCTCCAAAATTACTGATTTCCATCGATTTTCTTCCCCAAAATTCTATCGTTCTCGGATACTCCATAGATTTTGAAGTACACAGACGAATTGGGGAACAAAGCTCGATTTGTAAGTTCAATCGTCGATCGAATAGGTAATGGTAATTGATGTTGTAGTTTATGTAACGATTTCGCTCATCATCGAATAGGTAATGGTAATGGTAATATTTTAACCAGCATTTGGTAATATAACTCAAAGCATGAGATGTCTGTCATATATATGAATGAATATAAGTGAATCAAATCACTAGATGTGACACGTTCATAATGATGCTGGGATAATAACAGTTTGAAAACATTTTAATAAAAATGATACAAACATATAAAATATATACTTTTCTAGTTTTCTTTTGAAAAAAAACTGACCATGCAGGTGTGTATATTTCAAAACTATAGAAACACCCAAATGGGTTTTTAAGATAAAACACATGCCCTCCGGGCCAAATTGAAACTACTAGAAAACTACATTTTTTCCTACAAAAGTTTCTCAAAGATTTTTCTCTCTTTTTTTTTTAGCAAATTTGTGGGGAAGGCCAATTTCAGACAGATTTACTACAAATTTGGTTGTTACAAACTCGACAATTTTCTAGTAGTGTGACCGATTAGTGGAGATCTGCAACAACCCTCTAGGGCATCCAATATCCTAGCGTCACCAACAATATATGTAACGTACACTAGAATATTGAAAGCCTTTGAGGGTAGATGAAGATCTCCGTTTAATAATAATGCAAACAATTCTTGCATTTATAAGTCTATATATGTTACCTTGATCGACTAGCAACATCTCAAGTAATATGCCTCTGCCCCCTCTAGCTATAAGGGGGCACAATAAATAAAAAACACAAGACATTGGAAATGAAGATGGGAATGATGCTATAATACATGGTAATTTACATCATCGACATCAAGTTCTATGTTTTCATGCACATGCACACGAAAATGAACACATATCTTGTTTATTAACAATATAAATCAACTCGAAACACCGTTAGATCTAGTCACATGTTTGATATTAGGAATTTATAGTTAACTTTTGCGTTCTTGTCTCTAGTTGTCATCTTTCTTGTACATCCCGTTAAGTTCCAATATTTTTGCTACAAATATACACATCAAATTGATCAACCCTAAGTGATTGATCAGTTAGAAGATGCTTGAACATGTGTCTTTTATGCAATTGGTTATTATCTAAAAAATTTGATGATTATTCTACTAAAGATACGGTAGCTAGACAGTTATCATAAACAATCAATTTCTTGTAACAATCATTTACTTAATTTCTAAATCATATTTGGTGATAACCTTGTAAAATTTAAGCGTACTCTTGAATCATTTATTGTAAATGAATTAGAAAACTGATTGTTATATATGATTTCACATCATAATAATATTTTCTATAACATATCCAAAATAAGGGTGCAACTACACAAACTAAACATGATATTTGAATACGAAAATTTGTTTTCGCGGGAAGCCATTAACATGTTTAACTAAACAGGTTAGTCTGGTTTGGGTCAATCTTGTTGGTGCGCGGGCTTACCTATTTATTTATATGTTTTTCAAAAAGTGTTTTGTGTCAATATATTGAACTAAAAGAGAAATGGCATGTTTTAAACAAATTTTAGAGTATCAATATGTTGAAAATAAAATGTTTTTTTTGGGATTAAACGAGTTGTGTTATTTGTGTCAACCCACGAATATGATGGTCGTGTTTGGGCTCATGTGTATGGCATCTTATTTAGGTTCGTTTAGTTCGTGTAAAATTTCAAGGTTTATGTTGAGTTTGACCCGCTAGCCAAAAACGCAATTTTAAAACCCCTATCTCCAAACATCTTAATTGGTTGTCATATTAATTTGCTCCTTTCTTTAAATAAAGTATTTCAATTTTGGGGTACAGGATGATGCTTATGGGCCTGTAAAATAGAACAAATCCAGCCTTTACCAACAAATAGGAGAACATTTTTATGGGCCTAACTCTAACCAAGCATGTGTTCTCTTAATTGTTACAATACTTAAATCTAAAGCATCCCATCTTTCAGGTTTACATAAAAGCGGAAATGGAGTTTATCACCTTCAACTAATCAAAATTGGACGTTGTCAGTCTCAACTTTCACTTTACCTCTCACCACCCCAACTGGACACTTGAGTTGCTGATTCACACTGACGTTAAACGAGGTTAGTTTTTTTCTGACATGGCATTTGGTCGTTGTCACTCCCAACTTTCACTTTTCCTCTCACCACCCCAACTGGACACTTGGGTTGCTGTGTCACCCGGTCGTTAACCAGCCACTAATGAGGTTAGTTTTGGGTTGCTCTGTCACCCGGTCGTTAACCAGCCACTAACGAGGTTAGTTTTTTTCGGACATGGCATTGTTATGTGTAAAAATATTAGGTTTAAAAATCAACAAAACAATATTACACACACAATACACACATATGTATAAATACAAGCACACAACCATCTCTCTCCACCACAGTACTTCACCACCAGCATACACCACCGGAACTGTCGCCTCTGCTCCGCCGGATAATCTCACCACAAACTCCAACCCTTGGCCAATAATCTCACCACCGCCCAGTTCTGCTCCGCCGGATAATCCTCCAATATGAGACCCCAACACCACACTCTTCCCATCAAGCACCTCAAGTATCCTCAAACACTGAATCTTAGTGGGCACAGTAATCCCCATATCCCCTAAAGCTCCTAAAATCACTTCACCCAACCCCAACTCATTAAACCCCAAAACCTTCTCCACTTTTTTTCTCAAAGCTACAAGTCTCAGAGAGTTGTTTTTTTATGTCACTATTGTTATCTGCTGGATAATCTTTGAGGTGTCGGATTCTGAGACCTTCGAGGAAGATTGAGTGTTTTGAAGTTTCTAACGATGGTTCGTCAGTGACAGTTGCGGCAGCGGCGATGAGGGTTCTAAACGGCGGTCGTCATGTTCCGGCGACAATATACGGCGGTCGTCATGTTCCGGCGACAATATACGGCGGTCGTCAGGTGTGTGTTCGAAAGTGTAAAATCGGATGGCGGTTTCAGATCTGAGGGGCTACTGTGTTTGAAAGTGGGTGGTTGTAGGAGCTGAGTGGTGGCAGGTGGGCGGTGATGGTTGACGGTGGAAGTTGTTGGTGAAGAGAGGGGGGGGGGGGGGGGGGGGTTGTAGAAAGAGATGGAGAGGGGGATTTGTATATAATATACATAGCTCAGCATGAAACCTTATAAAAAATACAAGTCTCCAAAAATTGGTGACTTCAGCAAAAAAAATCTAACATAGTTAGTGTATAGTTAACGACGGAGTGACAGAGCAACTCAAATGTCAAGTTAGGGTTGGTGGAAGCCAAACTGAAAATTGGAAGTAACAACGACCAATTTTGATTAGTTAGGGATGATAAAATCCATTTCCTCTGTATAAAACATTAGACCAAATTAGATAAGGTTTTTGGGCTGACCATGCTATATCTATCTATTATAAAAAAAATGTTTCACTATGACTAATTCAATAGTTTTACTACTCATATGATCATTACACTTTAAACTTTCATATTATGAACACGGGCATTATAATTTAGGTGTAAATTTCTGACATGACACGAATCTAATATCAAATTCATGGATTTGGGCTTAATGTAAATGGCTCCGTGCCAGTTTCAGGTTGAACCCACGAACCTGTTTAGCTAAATGGGTCAGGTTCATGTCAACCCAGTCGGGTGTGCGGGTTAACCCATTTAACCCAATTATATTATATCACATATTTTTACAATATGTTTATGTCATAATATAAATTGTATATTATGCCATAATTATAACTTTAAAACATAAATTGACATAAGATTTTATAATTTAAATGTAATTGTATTATATACATTGTGTAAGTATGAGTAAAGATAAGGGATATAGACTGCATGTTGTCTCTTGGAATGTAGGAACACTTAGTGGTAAATTGTTGGAGGTAGTATATGCACTTCGAAGGCATAGAGTAGAGATAGCGTGCCTTCAAGAAACTAGGTGGAAAGGACTTAGAGGAGGAGAGTGTAATGCGTACAAATTGTTATATTTGGGATCTAATGAGGCTAAGAATGGGGTAGATTTCTAGTGGCTATGGGATTGTACAAGAATGTAGTAGAGGTGATACGACACAATGATAGGATTATGGTTTTGAGGTTAGTACTATGAGAGGAAGTAGTGACATTGGTTCGTGCTTACCCACCTCAAGTAGGACTAGGGGATCAGGAGAAGAAAGACTTTTGGGATTGTCTAGACATGTTGTAAGAATTAAACCTAGAGAGGAAAGAATTTGTATAGGAGGTGATTTTAATGGTCTCATTGGTAAGGATAATAGTGGCTTTCATTTAGTGCACGAGGGTTTTGGTTTTGGTGATAGGAACTGTAACATCCGTCAAAAACGGATTTACCAAACCCGCTCCGTTTATTAACCGAACAATCAGTTAAAAATTTCGTTGCGAATTTAATGCCCAAAATAATTTTAAACGATACATAATTAATTATTATATGGGAATATATAATTTGTTTTTGAAAAACTGTCAAAAATAAGAAAATAAAAATAATTTGGCCCTGCCGGGTTTCGAACCCGGGTCAGTCAGCCGGTTCAGCAACTTAACACACGCACACTCAACCACTGCGCCACTGATGAATCTTGTTAATTATTAGAATCAATTAATTCATAACATCTTTTTCGAATTCAAAACCGGCGCCCAAATTTCAGTCTTCGGAAATCCCGGCGATCTCGCGAAATTTAACGATTCCTTCAGTTATAACGTAAACTTTAAACACACATCGGTTATAACCGACGCCTGAGTCCGCGACACAAGCTATAACCGCCGGAGAAATTATAACCGACGAATCAAGTCGGAAATCGGACCAAATTCATCGACGACTTGCCTTATAAATACCCCCTCGAACCTCTGCAAGCTTTTTCGCTCAAAACCGCACCCTTTCTCGGCGAAAACTCACTCGCCGGAAATCTCCTGCAAATCGCCGGAAAACCGGGTCTCCACTTCTGAGCCTTACTGAACCCCCTGAGCTTATAGCGAAGTCACCCACATCCTTTGTAAGCTTTCTGAAGACTCGCTGCTGCAAGACACACGACGCCGGAACCTGTTGCTGTCGCCGGAGTTCTGCCGGAAAAACAGAGGAGTCCAGTCGGTATACCTCACGCTTAAATCCTTCATTCTTTTTTATTTAATCTCACATGTAATTAACCATCAGACACTAACGAACATGATTTAATCATCGAACCAGTCGAATTTCCGATTCTGGTTAAAACCAACGAAGAAGACGAAGTATCTGTAATGTTTAAGTTTATTATAAATCAAGTTATAACTCGGGTTAGACACACAGTCCAGCGGTGGACTGTGTGCACATTAAACACACAAACGTCTCGAGTTCGAATCTTGTCCCACGCATGCTGCCTTAATAAAAATGTTTTTTTTTTGTTAACCGAACCGGAGTCACCGCTGGTATATGTTAAGTTTATTAATAACCGGAATAATAACCAAGTTAAACACACAGTCCAGTGGTGGACTGTGTGTATGTTTAATCACAGGACACGAGTTCGAGTCCGGTCTTCTGCACCGATTCGGATAATTATCAAACTTTTTAAATAAGGCATAAATGAAAATACTTAGTTTGTATTTAAGAATAATAAAAATCAGTTAAGTTAACAAGTTGGACACACAGTCCAGCGGTGGACTGTGTGTTAGCACAAACCACAGGTCCCGGGTTCGAGACCTGTGGAGCGCACCGAGTTTTGGATTAAAATCGTTTTTAAAAATAAAGGATTTTCTGTTTAATCTAATTAATATATAAATATAATTAAAAACAGAAATATTTCGGGTTAGACACGTAGCTCAGTTGGTAGAGCTGCGTGCACGCGTACGGGAGGTCTCGAGTTCGAGCCTCACTCAGCGCACATATACTCGCATACGAACCGGTCAAAGTCAACAGTCAACGGTCAATGGTCAACGGTCAAAAAAGTCAATTTTTTTTATTATTTTTATTATTTATTTTAATTAAAAATCAATTAAAAATACTTAAAAATAACATTTTTTAAGGTTAGAAAATAGCCTTGAACTCACAAAAATACACCCAACAATCCTACTAAAATGGATAAATAAAACCCGTTTACTTACCGAACCATAATGCTATTTATCTAGGTTAATTTCACTCGTGGTTAAAACCACTTCGCGTGCATTCAACATCATCAACCGAACGCACCCACTGTGAGTGAATCTTACAACTCCCCCTTTTAATTACACGTTTTGGGGTGTGTCATGTCTCACAAAATAATTAACTCGTTTATTTAAACTTGTGCCATACCATGTCGTGATCTAAACTTAGATTGTTTATATTGTTGTGATTACGTATTTCATTTTGTCAACTTATATGAAATTCATTCATTAAGCCCATCAGTTCCTCGTGGGAGACGAGTGAGCAACGCGTGCCTCAAAACCAATCCATTATTGTTCATGTGTGTATCATTGAGTTTATATTGTTTGTAGTTATGTCTTTCATATTATCATGTTTATGCAATTCATTCATTAGGCCCATAAGTTCCTCGTGAGAGACGAGTTGAGCAACGCGTGCCTCTAAACGTTCCATTATTGTTCATGTATGCTTTATTTAATATCTAATGATTGTTGAATAAGTTTACATCTATTTTTACTCATGTGTGGTTGTGCACTCATTTTATAATCAATTAAATAAACTTGTTCAAATGTTTTCCATAGGATTCACTCGCCAACTTTTTGTTGATCCAAAAACCTTTTTACACATGATACAGGTGAACAGGATGAAGCAAGGAAAACATAGGAAATGCCTTAGAAGAAAACAAAGAAGCTTAGATTGATGTTAGGTCATGATGTAATTATAGTTGTAAATTTCCTATTAAATTGTATTTAATGAATATGAAACGTATAATAAATGTCATGAGCTTTGATGATAACCCAATCATGCCCAGGTCACCTTTTCCGCTGCGGGTCGGGGTGTGACAGGAACGACCCTGGCAGGGATCTACTTGACTTTGCAGTAGCGCACGACCTAGGTATTATGAACTCGTTATTTAAGAAGAGAGATTCACAGTTGGTCACTTTTAGTAGCGGAGGGTATAACACACAGATTGACTATCTTTTGATGAGACGAGAAGACCGACGATGGTGGAAGGACTGCAAGGTTATACCAGGGGAGGCAGCACTGGCTCAACACCATCTACTAGTGGCAGATATAGTAATGCGAGTAAATGTGAGTAAAGGGGAGGGAAAATGCGACCTAAGATCCGATGGGGAAATTTGAAAGGTAAAAAGATTGTACTATTTAGAGATAAGGTCATCTCGGTTACATTCATTAAATTAGATGAGAACGTAAACCGAACGTGGGAGGCTATGGCGATAACCATTACTCACGTGGCGAAGGATACTCTAAGGGTCACATCAGGAAAGGGGAGTAAGCGTAAGGAGTCCTGGTGGTGGACTGAGGATGTGCAAAACAAAATAAAGGTCAAGCAAGATAGTTTCAGGGATTTTTTTTGAGGTGCACAGATGAAGATGAGAAAGGGCGATTAAGGGAAACTTATAAAAAAAATCCAAGAGAGAAGCGAAAAAGGCGGTGACGGTGGCAAAGAACACAACGTATAAGCATATGCATGAATGCTTGGAAATAAAGAAGGGGGAGAAACATATGTTTAAGATTGCCAAAGCTAGTGAGCGTAGGAAGTAAGATCTAAGAGTAGTGAAGATTATCAAGGGTGAGGATGGACGTGTTTTAGTGAAGGATCATGACATTAACTTGAGATGGCAAACCTACTTCCATAATCTTTTCAACGGAGGGAGGGCTCACGACAAGAAATTTATAATACCACTACTGAAGGAAGACAACAGAATAACTGCTATTGTCGGCGTATCACACAAGGAGATGTGAGAACAACACTTAGGAGGATGGGAAGTGCAAAGACGTTGGTCCGGACAACATACCGATTAAGGTGTGGAGATGTTTGGGAGATGAGGGTGTTTAGTGGCTAACTACTATGTTCAATCTTATTGTCAGATCTGGAAGCATGCCATGTCAGTAGAGGAGGAGTGTCGTAGTACCTTTATATAAGAACAAAGGAGATGCCCAATGTTGTGGGAATTACAGAGGGATTAAGTTGATATGCCATATAATGAAATTATGGGAGAGGGTAATAGAGACTAGGCTTAGAAGGGAAACTCAGGTTATGGTAAACCAATTTGGTTTGATGCAAGGTTGGTCAACTACGGAAGCGATACAATTTTAAGAAGTTTGATGGAAAAGTATAGAGAAAAGAAGCGGGATCTACATATGGTGTTCATTGATCTTGAAAAGGCATATGACAGTGTACCTCGTAAACTGGTATGGGATAGTTTGAAGAGTAGAGGGGTGTCGGGGAAGTATATTGACATAATTAGAGATATGTATGTTAGGACGGAAACTAGCGTTTGTGCGCCTGTAAGAGATACCGACATTGGCGACTTATTAAGATTTGTTGTAATATATTTTGGATAGTCTAACCGGCTTATCATGTTATCATGGTCTATCAAACTTAGGTTGTCTGGTATACTCTAACGCCTATAGGCGTTAATCCTAGTTGGCATCCATTAACGTATGTTAAACCGCTTTTACGGGTTTTAAGGGGTATTAAAAGTTTCACGTGTTACGGAGTTAACTAGGAGAGAGAATCAAGCATTGAGAAATTTGTACACACACAACATGTTATATGTGTGTGTGTGTATTTTAGTTAATTTAAGTGACGTGACGCCTACTTGTAGTTTAGCAGCGTAAAAGTATACCTTTTTTAACAGAAAAGACAGACCATTTTATTACTATTAAGAACATACAAGACTTACTAGCCAGGAGCTAGAAGATCATTACATTTATCCATTGATTGCCACCTAATTTTGTAATACATAGACTCTATATTGCTCCAGTTTTCTACAATAATCCAATTTGGCTCTGTATTTCAGCCACAAGAATGAGCATTCTTTGATATCTTCAAAAATCCTAATGCTTGAGTTGTATTTTTTTTTTATTAAAGATCCTATTGTTCCTTTGTATCCATGCCATCCAAATAGTCGCCATAACCACACATACGACCGCCTTCTTCTGTTTTTTTTTGTTGGATTCGCTCCACTAGCTACAACGAGCAAGTCTTTTATTGTGGAGCATGATGCGAGTTCCGTGATTTTCAGCCACACTCCCACCAGCCACCATATCGCTTTAACCGATACACAAGAGACCAATAAATTGTCCGTCGTTTCCTGCACAGAAAGGACAGCTTGTGTTACCTATTTGTACTCCTTTTTTAGCCAGCTCGGTTCATGTTGGAATTCTACCCGTAATGCTCCTCCAGACCAAGGTATTTGCTTTCGCCAGTGCCCATCCGCACCATTCCATTACAAAGTCTTCATCTAGCGGATAATTTGCCTCACCAAGTTCCTCCCTCACCATTCCATTTCAGAAACTTTGACTCATCTTTTGGCTGCCATCTTATACATCAGCGGGAATTCTTCCTTTGGAGCATTGTTAGTCAACAAAATATCTTCCCAAAATCTCGCTTTGTCGTCTTTCCCTACCTCACACCTAAGCTTTTGGTCGATACAAACATTGCTTTTCAACAACTCTTTGTACAAGATATTTTTCCACACCTCAGTTATGGAATTATTTACCGGCATGATTTCACACATGACCTTATATTTCATTTTATATATTTATGGGTATCATTAAAGTTATTTAACTGGTCAGTTTCTTCTATTTTTTACTATGATTCAGCCAAATTTGTATGCAACTAAGGGCTTTGAGTATACTTTAACCTATTTTAACTCCATCTAAGTGCCACATTAACCTTTTCCCCTATTTCACTTTGCCCCACTTTAAGGAAATGATTTAATCCCATTAACTTCATCTAACCATATCTTTTAGTAGTTTTTAGTCTAAAAAAGAAAAGAATAATTAATTCAATCTTTTAACATTGGGTTTACATGTTAACACATAACTCATTTAATGCCTTTAACATAAGGAGAGAGTGGTTTGCAATATCAGTTAACATGTCATATCACTGTTAGCACTTTAAATGTTATAGTACAACCCATAGGTTAACAATTATTGATTATGCTTCACTATTTATGTTTCACAATTATTGATCATGCTTGTTTTGACTATACAAATCACGATTAGATATGATTAATTACCATTATTAAGATTGACTATGATTAATCATATTCAACTATTGATTAATAACATATAACTATGATTGGGTTATTTTCAAAAAAAAATTCGTGAGAAAAAAATATGATTTTTGGAACTTATTAGTTTTTCAATAAACTAATATAACTAATACAATATCGTTTTTCCAATATATGCTATGCTAATTTTATACTTCTTATATGCTATACAAATTTTATACTTCTTATAAATCCGGTGATGCTAATATTACGATGTATTTTTAATCACGAAGCTTTTAAAAATCATATATCTAACTATGTATTCGAAAATTTTTATGAATTTTAGCAGCGGGTTATCCATCGTGAATTATGCATATCACAAATTCATGATACAATATTGTAGAAACTTGCGCTAGAGATCCCACAAAAACAAAATTACAAATGGTATGCACGGTCGAATTTGTTGTAACATGAGAAAACTTGTTACGTATGATATTTGTCACAAAATCAACGACATAACATAAGACATTGTGAATATGTAACATATAGTCGGTTGCAAATTCTACCCGTAAAAAATCTGGCGTTAATTTTGTGACTGGTAGTATATATATGTCCCAATATTAGTGACATGATTTTGTAGCTTTTTAATTTTCTAACTATCGTCTTAGCCTAAAGCATGTCACTATCATTGTAAGTGTTGTTCCCTTTAATAAGGAAGTTGATACATCATACATCCACCCGTTTATCAGCTTATTCTAGTGACCACACGAAAGATACAACTAACCAAAATCCTTTATGTCGGTGTTAGACATGTTGTGTACGTTCACAGGTCCAATCTAACATGAATTCAAAATTTGACACTAAACCAAACACAAAAGAAATTTGAAATCGTGTCAGACATACATATAACCCGAACACAACAAGGTATTCGAGAGTTGATACGAACATGTCATGTTTAACCCAAAATTAACAATAATATTAGATCAACAAGAAGACATGGAAAATATATACATCTTCAACAAAAATTCAATTTTTTTAGAATTTCAAATAATAAAAAGTTTGAATTCAAAATATACTAGTATAAAATATGTATAAATATAACAAGTTAAAATCTCTATTGAAGTGTTTGATTGCTTTTCTTAATCATTTTCCAGTGAAAAAACGTTTGATATATTTTGAACACATATAAATAAATACGTGGCGGTGTGCTGCAATAAAATGCACACCCATAAAAATTATATATTCGTTCGTCGAGGTTAATATATTTAAACTTCACTAATAAGTAAACTCTACAAGATATAAAGTTAGTTATTAAGTTTATAAATTTGAAGACTTGTATGTTTTAAATTATAACATTTGTTTGGTTATTACAATTTAACACTACAAAACTAATCACTTTTACCGATAGCCCACTCTGTCGGTGAAAGTGGTTACCAACCAGAATCCGTCTGGTAATTTGATTTTTGACGGACTATCACAAATCTTCAACACAACTATCAGTCATTTCCGTTTTGTTCTATTTTTTGACGACCAACTAAATCACCGGATAAACATTATGGATGCCCTCAATCGAGCAAATGCATCCCCTCCTAGATAACGGTTAGAGTTGGATGCATAGTCGAGCCACCAAGCCATCAGTTCCGGGGAAAACCCATTCGCCTGAAGGCCCACTGCGATAAAACCTAGTTTAGCTCGGTTTTGAAATGACAACCTCCAGAGATGCCTAGTTCTAAACTTCATTGCCACCATCAATGTTCTTCAAAGTAATGCTAGTGGGAGTTGAATTTGCCGTGTTGTCCTTAAATTCTTTTTCAACGGATTATCAACGAATGCTTACTTACGACAGATATACCCTCGGGTTATGGTATATGGCGGTAATCCACGACAGTTTACAGACATTTTTCATTTAATTTACTTTTTTCTTACTTTTTTCCTAGATTATGTCGGTGAAGGCATCAACCTAACAATCCATGTGAACGACAATGAAACTTTTAAAAGCAGCCTATCTTTGTGTTGTTAAAAAGGTAGTGATCTTTATATAGATTCTTCTAATAATATTATAGATTCTTTAATATATTTTTCAAGATTTTAATATAAACTATGTTAATAAACAAAGTTATATTAAAAAATGTGTTGTAATCTATACCAGTATTATTACCGTAATATTATCGTACTGATCGAACAATATCGATACTAATACCGGTATCCGTTTTTATGATTTTCGGTTTCGATACGTGTCTGTTTTAGATTTTTTTGGGTACCTTTTCACTACCAGTACCATACCACCATAATTAGTACGATGTTTGGTATGTGTTTTACTCATTTTCGGTTTTGGTATTTTCGATACCGGTACATGATATTGTTTTTGTTAACATTCAAATACAAATTTTAATGAAAACATAGTTGTGTTAGAAATAAAGTATATTTTGGTATTGTAAGGTATATCAAGTATCTGTATCATACTGAACCAATACCGATCAGAAAACATTAGTGTTATACCGGTATTCATATTTATGGTTCTTGGTTGATATAAACATATCTGGATATTTTTTAGAGATATTGCAACTTTAGTTTTTTAGATGAGACAAATTATATGTAATTATACCTAATACATTTTTTTATCTTATAATCCAATCAATCAATCAAATCAAATTTATAATAAATGATTTCAAGTAATTTTACATGATACTCTCTCTTCTAACTTTACAATTTTATTCATATTTTATTAAAAATATTTTTTAATCATTAATCTTATTATTATTATTGTTATGAGTCCTTAATTTATTATTTATAATAAGAATAAGAATATTGTTTATTTTAGTTTTAATCTTATCACACGAGTTGGTTATTTTATTTGGATCTATGGTTAAATTCTCTCAACTTTAATTTTAAGGTTATATATATTAATTAATTGTTACTCGAAAAATTCGTCAAACTTCTTAATATTATAAACTAATTATTATAATAAAGACGCAATATAATAATACATATAATATTATAATTTTAATTTATAATATATTACATCCGCGCAAATCTTATAAACAAAAAGTGAATGAATTTATCACATGGAAAATTTAAATAATACTATAATTTATGAAACAATTGATATACACATGGACAATACAACATATTCAACCATTTAATAAGATTATAATATTATCATATTTATTAACCTTACTACACATTTTTATAAGATTATAATTAATATTTTCTCAACTCTCGTATGATAAAGTTCATGAATTATGAATGTATAAAATGATATAAAAGTTTATGATTTACATTTTTTCGATATTCAACCTGTGTAATACATGAGTTTATAACACCTATAATTAAAATAATAATCAATCTATTATTTATTTATTTTTTGATATTTAACCCGTATATAATCTAGTAATGCATATATAATATCTCGTTCTATCGTACGAAAAACTGAACCTTATAATTATCGATGTAAATTACATTGGAACTATTATAATCATCTTTTTTCTTTGTGTAAATCAAAAGGTGTTCTTATTGGTCGAACATCTAAAATAAAGCGAGTGCAAATCTTGTGGCTTCGGTTTGAGCTACGTCATTTGTGGCATAAATTCGAATAGTTGATATGGATCGTGATAACTTTATATATTCGATCACGTCTTCACTTAAACATTGTGTAAATAAATTTCATTTTGAGTCCTACATTATACAAGATCTAGAATTATGAGAAATATATAAACATGTCTACATTACTTCAAGATATAATTAGATGATTGTTAATTGTATAATCGTCTTTGTTTCTCTTCCGTCATATCTAAACAATACACTATACAAGTGTTTATGTGATGATTGTGTACTTAAAATTGATTATATATTAAATAGGATTATGATCATTTGTAAACAGAATCATCATAGTGAACTGTGTGAACTAATCTGACCATTGATCTCCTTATTAAATGAAAAAGGTTAGGATTGTAATTTTGTTTAATTTAGTTTAAATCTTTATTTTGAGAATTAGATTTTCAGTTACAACATTTCCATAATAATTGTGATTTTAAATGCAAAATATCTTTTTTTTAAACTGATTTAGTTCCTATCTTTTAGTAAACAACAACCGTTCGTAAAACTAACTTCAATTTCGGTTTCATTTTATTAATCTCTAAACAAAGAATTCGAAATCATTCTCAGAATTTTATTTACATATTTTTTCCAGAATTTTATTTACATATATCTCAGAATTTGATTTACTGTTCCATCGGACTGTCTGATTAAAATGGAACGTCCAGAAGAAGTTACGATCGCCGGTGAAGACAACGTCAAGTGTAACCACAATGTTTTTGTTACCACTATGGATCGACCAGGTTCGGTTGTTTATGTTTTTTAAGAGTATTTATTTTGTATTTCGTTACAACTTTTGATCGACATGTATTTGTATTCAAAATGGATCGACAAGGTTGTAATTTTGTTTGTAATCGATGTTTTCTTTGTTCCATACACATTTGAATAAACCACGTGGTGCAATTTTTTTGTACATTTTTGAGATTGAAGGTACGATGAAATGCCATGATTGTTATAGATAAGTACACATGTGCATAGTTAGTAGTATATACAATGACTGTGCTGTTTTTTATTTTGTACCTGGGAGTTGTAATTTTTGATGTATATGAGAGACTCAATTTAGTACACTTGTGTTTTTTATGTATTAGTACAAAACTGACAATTACGTTAATGCTGTAGTACACATATGCACAACCTAGATGTGGTCGGAAATACTAAAGTACACATATGCACGACCTAGATATGGTCGGAAAACTATAGTACACATATGTACGACCTAGATGTGGTCGGAACTACTAAAGTACATATATGCACGACCTAGATATGGTCGGAAAAACTATAGTACACAGATGTAATACGTAAAACAATATTTACTGTGGCTGTTTACAAAGCTATATTTTCAACAAGTTCAATCAAAAGTTCAATAAAAAAACCAACAAGTTCGTTAAAGTATATGTCTACAAAGTTACCATGTTTCAACAATTTCCATCAAAAAACCAACTAGTTCCAACCATTACCAGAATTTGGGGAGATAGTGGGGAATCACAATGCGCAAATGTTATGGAAACCATTTGGTTTCTTAACTAAAAAGATTTCGCATATGTTTAGTTACCAAACTACCCTTTTCCTTTAATTATTAAGTTAAAAACTTATATTCTTAATTACAATCATGCTCTATTAAAAGTTTAAAGATTCATCAAATAAACGGTCTGGATCAGTTCGTACAGTTCACTCTGATGGAGTTATTCACTCTTGATCCTTATCCTATATATATATATATATATATATATATATATATATATATATATAATATAATATATTGTGTGTGTGATTATTGTCTACTTAAAATTGGTTATATATTAAATATATGTATGTACATACACACAAGTGTGTGTATATATTAAGATGAGATCATGGTCATTCAATACAAAACTTATTTTAAGTAGAAAACTGTAAAAATCATATAAGCATTTACTTTAACTGTTTAACTTCACCTATTGTTATAAATGTATAGGTAATTAATATTACATATTAATATAATAATAATATAAGATATTATGTAAGTGGACAAAGAACAAAAGATAATATAAAAAAACTAAACCAAAAAAGTGTGAAAAGTGGGCCAAACCACCTAAGCACTTTGCTTTCTTATTAAGAAAAGATTTCCGAGACGTATGTATACTTTTGATGGCTTGTGACTGTAAACACCGATCAACAAATTAAATTTATACATTTTCTTCTGGTTCTTGGTGTGTATATATTGTGTGTATGATTGTGAGAGCAATCGCATTACCGTAATGAGGTTACGTGGGGGTTGCCCATCCCTTCCCCACGAACAAGCTTGAATGACTATCTTTTCCCTCCTCTCTCTTTCCTCAACCTCTCACAGAACCGCTTCGAAGCGTTCTTCCGCAGAACGTATCTTCTTCATAGGGTGGATCTGATTTTTAAATGGGGGCGAAGTTTAAGAAATGGGAGTACAATGTTGTAGGTCAAGGAAATCCCTACGATTGTGAGAACTTAGAGAACTCGGTATTCCCGTGCGAGTTTCGACCCATTTTTTTACACCCCTAGTTTAAGACGTTTTAAAGTCGGTTGTAAAAAAAAATTCAAAGTATGTTTTTCGGCCCCTTACAGCAGCTGTAAAAAGCTGATGATGTAGACATGACATCACCTTTTTACAGCATTTAAGGCTACTGTAAATTAAAAAAAACGTTTTTTTTAAGTTGATTTTTTTAGGATTTTTGGTAATTTTTTATTTTGAAAAAACCTTTCATAAACCGAGTTCTCTTACTTCTTACAATTCATATGAATTTTCATTTTACCCTAACCCATATATATATATATAAGGGGAAAGTTCATTTGAGAAAAAAATTAATGTGAGAAGAAAAAAGAAGAAAGAGCATAATGGTAAAACTTTAAATAGTTTATAACCCTCTCATTAATTATGTTATCTTTAATTAATAAAAAAACATTATATCCTACACATTTCAAAATTTATCCTATATATATCTTATACTTATCGGAATTTACCTGCACACGTGTAAAAATGCTCTACACATTTCAAAATTCATCTTACACATACTAAAATTTATCCTACGCATGTTGAAAATTGTCCTTCACCATAAATTATTTTATCTTGAAAAAGTATATTAAAAAACGAGTTACAAGTTTAATTAATTAGCTAATTAATGAAATTATAGATTTACCTACATGCCCTTTTTCATAATATTAAATACAAAACATTAAATGAAGTAAATATAGAATTTCTATTGGTTTAAAAGTTATTCTTTTTATTTTTACAAAATATTTCTTCTCATTTGAACTCTCCAATATATATATAATTTTCAAAAAGTTTCGATAAAATTTAAACTTTAAACCGAAAAACAGCCCCCACGCCCCCTCCCACGCCCCCGCAAACCTAAGTAAGCTCCTCCCCTCCTCCACATCGGTTTCTCTCTATCTTGCACAACGGTTTAAAAACCGCCCAAAGTCAGGCCTTATGGTTCCTCCGAGTGAAACTATAAATTAAAAAACTAAAATTAAAACAATTAAGTATTTAGAAACAAAATCACTACTTTAAAATCTGCATATTAGAAAATTAACTACTTTAAAAATTACATATTAAAAACACCTGTATCTTTTGAGATATTACTACATGTCCTTGTTTCCTCCGTGAACAAGAAAAAAAGTGATTCTTTGGTTTCATTTAATTAATACTTCTCATTTGGATTTTATTTCAAATGCGGCGCAACTTGTTTTTTTTTCAACCTGTATTAATTTGTAATCGTCTTTTTATTTTGATTTTATTTCTTTGGATTTCTTTTATAAAAACACGTGAAAAGCCAAAAAAAAAAAAATTAAATTGGATTTATGTATATCAACGGTGACAACCTTTAACTGGTTAACGAGATACTGAAATTACTGAATCCAAACATAATTATAGAAAAAAAACTTAAGAAGCTAAATGGATAAAAACATGAAGAGGACAATAAACTAAAAATTGAAAATGGAACACGTGTCGTTATATGCATGTACAATACAAAACCAATTTTATGTAGAGAATTGAAACACTTATATGCAAGGTTTAAAAGAACGGAAACGAGTTTCAAGGTGTTTTCCCTTCACCTCACGAGGCGTAAGCCTCGAGGCGAACAGAGGCGTAAGCCCGAGGCGGAATTAAAAAATTAATATAGAAATTATATATCTTATAAAAATAATAATACTAACTAAATTCATCATCAAATTCATGAAAAATTATCAAAAACACATATAAAAAAGAGATAAATTGCTTGAAATGGACACAAAAAGTTAAAAACATTAAAAACAAATATTAAAAACCATGGGCGCACATACAAGATAAAACCCCTGAGACGCACCTCAGAATCGTTTTCTGGGCGTTTCGCCTCGAGACGCACGCCTCAACCGTTTTTTAAAACCATGCTTATATGTAATGAATGAGAAATAATTACATGCAACAAGAGAGAAAAAGAAGGGCGATTTCCTTATATGTAAAATTTAAAATAATAAATATATATGACTATATCTACAACTCTTGCAATTTTATGCTTGAAATTGTTATTTATTACATATGATATATCTAATAACCATCATAACTTATGACTTATGAGGCTAGGATAGCCAAGTTGGATCCTTATATATTTCAAGCTCATTTTTTGTCTTCGAGACTAATAAACTCAAACGCACCAAAAGCACTACTCTCATGTTTTTCAAGAGGCAAATAGATTCTCTCTCTCTCAAAAAAAAAAAAAAAAAAAGAAAAGAAATTAGAATCTACAAAATCAAGGGGCTTGAAGTGCAAAACTACATAACTTCAAATAAGTAGAACATAACGTGGGGATTCTAACAATCAACATTTTCCCCATAATTAACCTACAAACTCGTTAATTCCGAGTTTGATCATCACTTCATTGCTGAAAATTACATTCATCCACCATTAATATGATTGTTACGGATCCAATAACATATACAACATGATTACATTTGCTAGATGTATTCTCCATGGTTGCTTTTTAGGGTCCATTTTGGTATATATCCCATCGTTGATGAATTAATCATATGACGTTACTCCTCGAATCAAATGATTATAGGACTTTGGTTATAACAAGGGAATCGAAAGTGTTTGTTCCCAGAACTTAGTATTCGTTACCCAAAATTGTCGTGTGTTTGTTCCCAGTCAAAAACCAACCATGACTGGTGTAAACGAGTCAAGCCGCTTGTGAGATGCTCGATAAAAGCTTGAGTTGAGCTGGGCTGAAACGATCTTGTGCCTGAAAATAAGCTTGTTTAATAAAGGAGACAGAGACTGAGCTTCACTTATCTAGCTTGAATGGGCTTGCGAGCCTAAGCGAGAATAAAATTTACATATATATTTGAATATAATTAAATAGCAATTATTATTATGTAAAAAACCATGATAAAAATAACTAAATGGCTAGTATATGTTATTTTATAACAAAAATTATAATTTTAAACATTATTTAAAAATAATTATAAATATATACATATAATTATAAACAATAAATGGGAAATAAAGCTTGAGCTTAGACTCGACTCGACTCGGCTCGTTTACACCTTAACCCCCAAACTAATATGGTTTGCATATCATTTGTTATTGTTAGAAATCAAATAACAGAATATGATTCTTTTGTGCAGTCTATTCAGATTTTAAAGATGCTTATGATCCCAGTACATCAAGTTGCTGGACACCATGCAAGTAGCGCAACACGCGGGCCCCTCATTGATGATTCGGGCCGTTTTTACAAGCCTCTTCAAGGCGATGAACACGGGTCCGCTGAAGTAACTTTTTACGAACAATTTACTTCCACATCCCGGATCATATTCGTAAATTCTTCCCTATTTATTACGGCACTAAAGTTATGCAAGCATCGGATGGATCCGAGCACCTGCATCTTGTGTTAGAAGATCTCACCGCACATCGCAAAAATCCCACCATAATGGAAATCAAAATCGGGTCCCGAACATGGGGCCCGGAAGCTTCCGACGCGTACGTTGAAAAATGCTTGAAACGGGACCTTGAAACCACTACTGTTAAGTTAGGGTTTCGGATATCGGGTTTGCAAATCTACATTAACGAAGAGGTCGGGTATTATAAGCCGACTAGAGATCTTGTACTCAAAAGCAGTGTAGATGATGTTAGATTGTTTTTTAAGAAATTCGTGTCGTCTGTCCCGAATGTGGAATCGGGTCTGGGCCCTAACCGTGATTTGGCATCCGCGGTGTATGGTGGGCCCAATGGGATTTTGGCCCAATTGTTGGAGCTAAAGACATGGTTTGAGGATCAAACTATTTACCATTTTAGCGCTTGTTCACTTCTTTTCATGTTTGAAAAGGGGTTGGCTTTAGAAGGGGGGAGTCCAAATGCACAAGTGAAGATTATTGATTTTGCACATGTTACAGAGGGTAATGGTGTGATTGATCATAACTTCTTGGGTGGGTTATGCTCTTTGATAAAGTTTATTTCTGAGGCAATTGGAGATCAAAATGGAGATAGCCAATAAATGGGTGACTTTTTTTTGAACCATTTTATTTTATGAATGATTCTGGTTATGTTTCATATGTTTTTATAAATTTTAATTGTATTTTCAATGAGTTTATTTATATTCTTTATTTTAGCAGGTCTTGTAATCATATCATAAATATTTTATGAAATAATATTTTGTGTTTTAGTTAAACTAGTTTTGATCTTTAACCAACTCGTAGACTCGCATATTTTTGACAACTCGACAAAGAACCAACTTTCTGTTGACCATATTTGACTTATGAATACTTTGAACTTTTTAGAAGCACTTTCATAGTTGACTTTTTGTTGGTGACCCGAAAATGAAGTGGCTTCAGTTATCCGTCAGTAATGTTCGGTGTTTTCTCGTTGGTGAAGTTCTTACCCATGACCATATTTTCTATATAAATAATGGTTGGTGATTCACAGAACACTGAATTGAGGTATGTATTTCTGTATATTTCATTACAAGAAAGGTATTAAATTTATACACAAAACCGTAATCTAAATATAGAAGACAGCTTGGTTTACGGCTGGATTTACAGCTGATTACCAGCTGTCTTCGATCCTGCTAATCCTAACAGCTGATTACTAGCTGTTTTTGACCCTGCTAATCTTGGGAGATGATGCTTGACTGATCCCGTAATCTTTTATTTTCAACACTCCCCCTCAAGTTGAATAGTCGGATTTCCAAAATTCAACTTGCCCAAACAATCGCTGAAAATTTTCCCGTTAACCGCCTTTGTTAGAATGTCAGCGAGCTGATCCTTTGATCGAACAAACGGTAGTTCAATCGTACCATCTTCCAATTTTTCTTTGATGAAGTTCCTATCAACTTCTACGTGTTTAGTTCGATCATGTTGTACTGGGTTTTCTGAAATCTGAATTGCAGCTTTATTATCACACATAATCTTACTTGTTTCTTTTGAAGGAAAGCCAATCTCAGCTAAGAGTCTTCGCATCCACATGGCTTCTGTTAAACCTCGAGCTATACCTCTAAATTCAGCCTCTGCACTTGAAAGAGCAACCACCTTTTGTTTTTTACTTCTCCAAGTAACAAGATTCCCACCAACTAAAGTGAAGTAGCCTGTTGTTGACCTCCGACTTCCCTTATCTCCTGCCCAGTCTGCATCAGTATAGATTTGAACATTTAGGTGTCCATGTGATTGAAACAGGACTCCATGACCCACTGTTCCTTTGAGATATCTAATAATTCTCCAAACTGCTTCCATATGGGACTCTTGAGGTTGGTGCATGAACTGACTTACCACCCCTACAGCATAGGCAATGTCTGGACGAGTATGTGAGAGATATATTAGTTTTCCCACCAGCCGTTGGTATCTTTCTTTATTTGCTAACTTTGCTCCTTCCTCCATATAGAGCTTTTGGTTTACACTCATAGGAGTGTCTGCTGGTTTGCAATCGATCATTCCAATTTCTGCCAACAGGTCTAAGACATACTTCTTTTGACTAATGAAAATTCCTTGTTTCGACCTTAGTACTTCAATTCCGAGGAAATACTTAAGTTTGCCCAAATCTTTCATTTCAAATTCAGCAAACAAGTTTTCTTTGAGTTTTACCATTTCTTCTTTATCGTTCCCTGTAATGATCATATCATCTACATAGATAATTAGGCAGGTTACGAATTTTCCTCTTTTTTTGAGAAACAAAGTATGATCGGCATTACTCTGTTTATATCCAAACTTTTTCATAGCTATCGTAAATCTGCCAAACCAAGCCCGGGGAGATTGCTTTAAACCATAAAGAGACTTCTTCAGACGGCAAACTTCTCCAGTTTTGAAATCTTTTGTGAATCCTGGAGAAGCATCCATAAATACCTCTTCATCTAGGTCCCCGTGTAAAAAGGCATTTTTTACATCAAACTGTTGAAGCGGCCACCCTTCATTTGCAGCTATCGAAAAAAGAACCCTAATTGTGTTCATTTTTGCAACTGGGAGAATGTTTCAGCATAGTCAATCCCATGTGTCTGGGTATACCTTTTGCTACCAGTCGGGCTTTATATCTTTCAATTGTACCATCTGGTTTATACTTAACCGTATATACCCAACGACACCCCACGGATTTCTTTCCCAATGGGAGAGTACATTTTTCCCAAGTATTGTTCTTGATTAGGGCTTCCATTTCTGTTTTCATTGCCTCATTCCAATGTTTAGATTTTAAGGCTTGATCCACGTTTGTAGGAGTTTCTTCGGAATAAACAGATGAGATAAATGCTTTGGCTTCCTTAGTGAAATTTCCATCGGCCACACTAGCTATAGGATAACTAGATCTTCTTGGTTCTTTTTCAGGAGAATACCGTTTCGGAGGAACCCCTCTGTTTGTTCTAGGGGGTAACACATATCTTGATGGTGGTTCTTCTTGTCTGGATTCATCTGCCTGCAAATTTTCAGTTTGTTCTGTGGCAGTTTCATGATTAGAAGTATTGGTATCCTCGGAGTCATTAGAAACTTCAAAAATACCACCAGACTGAATAGGGTGAGTATTACTTACCTCGGACACCAGGTTAGGAGGAACATTAGGACCGTCAGTGGCACTGAAATTGAAGTCTGGTGACTTTGTAGTAGGTGACTCTTTAGTTGGTACATAGGGCACGTATTTTAACCAGCTTAGTGTGTCTAAACACTCCTTCTCCCCTGACCACTGAGTTGAGAATTGTAGTAATACTCGGTTTCAAGAAAGTCACAGTTTATTTGTGGTGAACATATGACGTGTTTTTGGGTTATAACATCTGTATCCCTTTTGATTCATTCCATACCCAACAAAGACACATTTTTCAGCACAAGGGTCAAGTTTGGTTCGATCTGATTTAGGTATGTGAACAAAGGCAGTACATCCAAAGATTCGTGGTTGAAGAGTAAGAACTGAGGGTAGTTTGAAGAATTTTGAAAGGGTGTGTAACGGAGTGTTAAGCTTTAGGATTTTTGTTGGGAGTCGGTTGAGAAGATAGGTAGCAGTAGCAAGGGCTTCAGGCCAAAAATATTTCGGGACCTGGGATTCAATTAGGAGAGCTCGTGTCATTTCTAGCAAAATGCGATTTTTTCTTTCGGCGACACCGTTTTGTTCTGGGGTATTTGGGCATGTAGTTTGGTGGATTATTCCTTTGTCTTGGAAAAAGGATTTAAACGAGGTATTAATAAACTCACCGCCATTATCAGATCGAAATATTTGGATGTTTGTTTGAAATTGGGTTTGGATCATGGCGTAAAACATAGTGAATTTTTCAAATACTTCGGATTTGTTTTTCAAAAAATAAACCCAGGTCATTCGGGTACAGTCATCAACGAACATCACAAAGTACCGAAGGTTTTGCCCCCCAAGAACTGGGGCAGGACCCCATACGTCAGAATGGATTAATGAAAATGGCAAAGCAGCCTTAGTATTATTGGGTTTAAAAGTTTTTCTATGGCTTTTTGCTAAAACGCATGTTTCACAATGTGACATAGAATTAACTGGAAATAGTTTTGGAAATAAGATATGCGAATAACTTGTAGAAGGATGACCTAATCTTCGGTGCCATAGCCAAGCTTCTCGTTCCGATGTCCCATGAGTCAGCATCACAGCACCACTTTGAGTCACCTCATCCACATAGTACAACCCTTGATTTTCAGTGCCACGCCCAATGATCACTCCCGTCCTGATATCCTGTAAAATACAAAACGTAGGGTACATTAGGACAATACAGTTGAGTTCCTTTGTGACATGGCTGATGGAAAGCAGCTTATGTGATAACGAAGGAACATAAAGACAATTAGAGATTTTTATTGTGGGTGAAATCTCAATAGTCCCTCCTGATTTTACATCCATTATTCCTCCGTTTGCCGTTTGAATATGTGTTTTTTCTGGTTTGGTTGTTGAAATAATATCCGATAGCTCATAAGTCATCGTATCGGTCGCGCCACAATAAAAAATCCATAGTTTTTGTTTTTTGTGATGTTCATGGGCCATATTGACATTTCCCTTATTTTCAGGGACTAAATGCGCAATATTTATTTCTTTATAATTTGTGTGTGACCGAGGGTTTGGTTGCGCCCCAAACCCTTTACCTGTTGCAGTGTTGTCTTCTTCTTCATCTGCTTTGGCCATTCCGCCGAACCCCGATCTGCTCCGGCTTTCATCTCTGGTGACATCTCGGCTGCCGGTGCTAGATGACTTCCCCTTTTCCGTAGTCTTTGTGCCTCTCTTCTGACCATCAGACCACCATTCGGGATACCCAACGAGTTTGAAACATTGTTCCCGGGTATGTTTCGTCATACGCAATGATCACACTTGAGGTGAGTTTTGTCGTCTTTGTTACTTGTTCCGATTCTTTTTCCATCGGCCCGTCGGTACCCCTTTGATGCAAGCCCTAATCCGTCAATTTCAGAGGCCATTAGACCCACTGTGATACCCTGTGTGTCATTGAGAGGTGTTCCCAGAATGTTCTGGTAAACGGCCTCCTTGCGGACAGTGGCGTATGCAGTTTCTACGGTTGGAAGGGGTTCTAACCGGAGTATTTCCCTTTTTATAGGGTCATATTTCCGGTTGAGGGCGTTTAGAAACTGAAACAGTTTCTGTTCCGTCCTGATTTTGTGATATGCTTGGATATCGGTTGGGCAGGTCATAGGGTTTGGGTCAATCCGATCAATTTCTCCCCATACTCCTTGGAGTATAATCCACAATTCTTCTAGGGAGAGATTGTTCTGTTTGATTTCATTCGCCTTGACATGTAGGTTGAAGGTTTGGAGCTTGTCACGCCCACTGCTATACGTTATAGCCAGGGCATCCCACACGATTTTGCTGTCGGAAATTCGGTTAGATTGCTGGCGAGGGTTGGTTCGATGTTTTGTATGAGCCATGAGAAGACGACTAGGTCGTCTTGTTCCCATTGCTCATATTCTTCGCTGGTTTAGTTCGGTGGGTTGGTTGATAAATGGTTTAGGAAGGCTTTTGATTTACCGCCTATGGCTACCCTCATCATCCGGGTCCATAAGGCATAATTCTGGCTGTTGAGCTTGAGGTTTATTTGAAGGTTATCGGACAGTTTTGGGTTTCGGTTTTGTGGGTTGAGGCCATTCTTGAGCAGATTGGCGATTTGAATTGATAGGTCTTCTCCCAGGTTACCGGCTTCGGCCATGGCAGCTTGGTTGAGAGGATGATTGGTTTGGGTGAGCAAGGTAAATGATGAACAAGTCAAGAACGACACTGCTCTGATACCATGTTAACAAGGTGATTCACAGAACACTGAATTGAGGTATGTATTTCTGTATATTTCATTACAAGAAAGGTATTAAATTTATACACAAAACCGTAATCTAAATATAGAAGACAGCTTGGTTTACGGCTGGATTTACAGCTGATTACCAGCCGTCTTCGATCCTGCTAATCCTAACAGCTGATTACTAGCTGTTTTTGACCCTGCTAATCTTGGGAGATGATGCTTGACTGATCCCGTAATCTTTTATTTTCAACAGTTTCTATCTTCACCAACAGATAAATGACAAATCTTACCCGTGAAAGTCCTTTGATTTGTAGTGTTAGGATTGTTTTGTGTCATTTTCTAAACCACATCGTGATTTTTAGTTTCCAGTGATATTGAATACCAACCATCCGACGCTAGTTTATAAACCAAAAGCGTTAAAATCATTTATAGGGGGGATGGACCAGATGGTTACCAAAGGTCATTTAGCCGATGGTATCCTGGTCCATAAACAGTGTCCCCTTCTCTAGAAGCGCCCGTTAGATGGGTGTGTAAGTAGTCCTTCACAGAAATAAAGAGATGGTAATTTTCTTTAGACGTGTATAAAGAAAGTAAAATAATTTAACTTGCTATAATAAAACACATGTCTCAGTGGCGGATTTAAAAACTTTTATAGGGGTAATGTTTTAAAAGAAAAAGGTAACGAAATCGAAAAAACGTCAAATTTTTTCAAAATTTACACTACTGCCGGAGCGCCAAGTGGTAGGCTCCGCTACCCCTACCATTAAGAGGTCCGCCCCTGACATGTCTATACATAATTTATTTATAAAGAAATAATCACAACTTTATATATAAATTGACTAATAATTTATAAATTCATTTATAATTTTTAACATTCTATATTCATAACTTTCTATCTATGACAATTTAATATTATGTTAACTTGTGATTAGAGATGGGCATAATCGGGTTTTATTATTACCCGGAACCGGTTCCAACCCGGACCCGGTTCTGCTTGGATGTCATTGGAACCGGGTATGGTGTGGAACCGGGTCCAGTTCCTACCCGGGTTCACACCCAAGAATATGGAACCGTGTAGAACCGGGTACGGGTAATATATGGAACCGGGTATGGTGCGGAACCGGTTTATGATAGTGTGGGAACCGGTTCCTGGCAGTCAAACCTGCCATTTACTGTTCAGAACCGGTTCCTGATAAAATGTTACCGTTGGAACCGGTTCCTGACAGCCATTTACTGTTCAGTCAAACCTGCCATTTTACTATAGGGAACCGGTTCCTGACAGTCAAACCTGCCATTTACTGTTCAGAACCGGTTCCTGATAAAATGTTACCGTTGGAACCGGTTCCTGATAAATGTTACCGTTGGAAACCGGTTCCTGATTAAAAAATCGGTTTTTGTATATAAACCCCTTCCTACTTACCATTTCTAAACTTAACACTTTACACTTCAATTCTAATACTATCAAAGAGATAACGATGGCTTGCAACGATGAGGTCGTGGATGTTTTGGAAACCAAAAGAAACCCCGCTATTTGGAAGCACTTTGACTTGTGCTTGATGTCGGATAGCCATGAAATGGCTAGATGCAAGGGGTGCGGGAAGTTCATGAAGGCGTCGGCCAACTCGACGCTCAAGAAACACACCGACCGCCATTGTCCGGTGGCAAAGGCGAAAAACAATGAAAAGGGTGAAGCATCCGGGACCGGGTCTTCGAAAGTTTAGTTTGTTTTATGTATTGTAAACCCATTTGTGTTTCTTGTTAGGTTGTTTGTGTAACCGGGTACTTGTTTCTCGTAATAAATAGTTTTATGTTTATGTATTATACCTTGTTCTAGCACAGACATATAAAAAAAACTCACATTAAAAATATATTGACGCCGGGTCTGGAAGGTTACCGTAGGAACCGGGTATGATAAGAACCGGTTACGGGTACAACCCGGGTACGGGTTGGAACCGGTTCCGGAACTTATTTTTTTCCAAAAATGTGGAACCGGGTAGGAACCATCGGGTATTTTGAACCCGGAACCGGTTTTACTATATGTCGGGTAGGAACTGGAACCGGTCCCAGGTAGGTTCCACCGGGTCGGGTTTGGAACCGGTTATTATGCCCATCTCTACTTGTGATACAAGGAATTAGACGTAAGTTACAACTTAAAAAGGCTTCTAAGATATTATCTCACAGTCAAAATAACAGAACTACACTACAGTACAAACGAGTAACGTACCGAAACAAAAGCGCGCGAAAATTCAAACCCTAGACGATACAGAGTTATCATCGAGAGATAACAATGGTGATGCTGTGCTTCCTGTTGGATTTACGGACGTTATCGCCTCCTCTACTTCGAGATCTAAAGCAGGTACGAAGCAATCGAAATCGAAATGGTTAATTTATAAACATTTTTTGTTATTTGATGAATCTCCTTCCAAAATCGAATTCGATCTACAGCAGTTAGATATCTCTAAGAAGAAATCGATTTGAAAGAAGTTAATGAATCATGTAAGATATTCTTTGTTTGATGAATCTCTTTCAAACATCGAATTCGATCTATAGCAGTTTAATCTCTCTAAAAAGAAATCAAAATCAATTCAATAGAAGCTAATGAATCATTTAAGGTATTAGTTGTCTGATAAATCTCTTTCAAAATCGAGTTCGATCTATAGAAATAACATCTCCATATGAAGAAATCGATTTGAAAGAAGCTGATGAATCATGTAAGATCTTCGTTGTTTGATGAATCTCTTTCAAACATTGAATTCGATCTATATCTGATTACCAATTAATTTTTCTAAGAAGAAATTGAAATCAATTTGAAAGAAGCTAATGAATCACGTGAGATATTTGTTGTTTTTCAGTCGTTACTTCAGCTAGCGAATTTCTACGCAATTTCAAGCTCTGGAGGCCATAAATCGGTCTCGAAATCGAAGTCTCTTCGTGATAGGATCGGAATTTGCTATGTTATTAGAAATCAAGTATCCTGTTCTACAGAGGTACGTGATTTTTAGTTTAAGACATGTTTGATTATTTTTTAGTTGGTCATTTGTGTTTTGTTGTTGATACGACAGATTTTGTTTAACTCTATAATGTGATGAAGTAACATAAATGTGATTGAAGACGAAGAATGTTCAGACTGATGCAACGGAATTTGCTAAGTCTATGGATCAAATACTAAATCAGTTATAGTTATTACTTTAAATCAATCAAAGTTCCTTCAAATTGTATGCTGAAAGGAGGAACTCCTTTTGTTAATAATTGGATACCTGTTTGGACATTTGAGGTTTAACAGGAAAAGTTTGACCTATTATTAATGTCCAAATTTAGTTTTCTTTTCAACTGCAATCTGAATTTTTCCAATGCTGAATTCGCGTAAAGTTAAGCTTTAAATCTGAATCTGTTGAGTGTCATATTGCATAAGCTTGTGCTCGCATTTGTTTGCTCTTCTTTATGATGCGCTTTCTCTGTGGTTCTTAATTTGTAATCAGATGAAGGTAGCATATAGGCCAAGCGGGAATTTCAGTCTCCGTGATTTTCATCATGCTGTTAACAACTTGCCTACTGATGCCTTCTTACCAGAACTCAACAATAACATAACAATCCCTTGTAGCGGTAGCACGTTTTCTATGTTATCAGATACATATAACTTTCTTCAATACTCATACTTAATAGTTTATCCACTTTGCTTCTAAACAGATGCCCATCTTGAAACTGTCCTTAGTGATAAAGTTCTATACTCATGGGGAGGTGACAATGAAGATGTCGGAAGAAAAGTGATTGTTATTAGCTCATGTCTACTTGAAAATCTAGACCCTGTGGCAAAGAAGACCTTAACGGTGAGCAAGTTGCAACAACTAGTTCAGTTGTTCCTTTGTTTCAAAAACTTGTTAACAACTTTTAGATGTAAATGCTTTCCATTTGTTGACGGTGGATTTTGAATCGCATCCTTATAGGACGCAGCAGACAAATGTGTTTCAGTGGACTTTGTATTGTTGGAGCAAGTGTCAAGTGGTGCTCTTTCAGAAAGCATCAATAACTTCGTTAAGAATATATGCGATCTTGAGAATTGTTCGTTCTGTAATCATCTACCAGGTTGTAATTGTGTCTATCTATTAAACAAATTAGAGTAAAATGCCATTTTCGTCCCTGAGGGTTGGCCAGTTTTATGACTTTTGTCCAAGGGTTTGTTTTTTCGCATCTGGATCAAAAGGTTTGAAATCTTGCCATTTTCTTCCGGCTCGTTAACTCCATCCATTTTTCTCCGTTAAGTCATGGGTATTTCTGTCTTTTTTGTTAACTTAGAGGGCAATTTGGTGGACGGAAATGGCATTTTACTCAACAAATTAGGACAAACTTCTTAAATTTTATAATACTATTCGCAAAATGATGTTTGTAATGGTAAAGAAAAGATAAAGTGAATTGAAAAGTAATTAATGAGGATGAAATTGTATAGCAAGTGTTTTTACAGTAGACTTATGCAGATACAAAGGTTTTGTGTATACTGGTAAAAGAATGGTCAACTGATTTGAGGGATGAAGCAGAAGAGCTACAAGTTCGTCTCAAATTCAAGAGAAACATCCTAGGATCGTTAAACCAAATCTGCTGCAATCTGATTCCATCTTTCAATTTGATCATTGATGAGTTTGAACCCTGCAAGGTATTATATCTTTATCTAGCTCAAAAGAGTAAAATGGCAAGATTTCAAACTTTTCGGATCTAGATGCGGAAAAACAAACCTTTGGACGAAAGTCGCAAAACTGGCCAAATCTCAGGGACGAAAATGGCATCTTACTCAGTTCAAAATTATGAGAACTCCCCCACGTAGAAACTACATCGGATACCATTGATCCGTTTTATTTTTCTTTCTTTTAGTTGTATTAATCTAAATCAACGTCACGCGTAATAACAAAATATCGTTATTAGGTATGCAGGTGTCATGGCTCTCTATTGGACGATGAACATGGAAACAGAACGATGAAATCCACTTGTCCTGTTACCGGCAATGAGCTCGGTACACTTGATTTGGTTGCAAACTCTTTAAAAGTTGGCAACCAAACAGTTCTACTCATGCCATCCTTTCACTGCTATACAAAGTTGCAACATGTTACTGCACCTGTTGACTTTAGCATCATTGAAAGAACCAACTTAGGCTCTTTAAGCGAAGGTAATCCTCATACCCAAACATCACAACAAATATGTGTAGTGTTGTTTTCAGATGAATTTCCATGAGTTTAGTTTTTCGATAAGGAGCCTCGTTTCTATGGTGCGTCTAATTTTTCTGAAAATTAAGATTTTCATGATTAAGGTATATCAATAGGTATTAGGTGTTCAAACTCTACAACTCTTGTTAACTTGGAGTCTACAAATTCTGTAAATTGTTTTCAGCTAAATGTTATTTTCACATGCTTCATTATCTACTCTTCTTTACTTGTTGGACTTTTGTGTTAAATCTGATCAATTTACAATCAATAACACACGAAGAACCATAAACAGAATTGAAGAATTGAGATCAAAGAACGAATCAAAATCAAGAACAAACTTAGGGCTTCTTTATTCGAACGTGAAACTAAATGATTACAAAAAGAACGAAAGAAATTGATCGAGTGAACGAGCCAATTGTAATTAGAGATGAGCATTTGGTACGGGTACAGGTACAATTTGTAACTAGCCGTTTCACTTATAAATCCAAGCCCTAACAAACTGAAACAGTTGCTAACTACCAAGTTTCAAGATCGACATCTTTAACCCCTGAACTTTCTAAATTGTAAGAAAACAGCATAAACTTTAATTCTTTCACAAGCTGTGTTATGACTTAATTGCCCCTGACTTCCATCTCTTATTCAGCCTTCCTACCTAACTAACTTTAACTACTTTGTTGACCTGCTGAATTATTGATTAAACACTATATTTCAACATTTTGTAACAGGGCTGATTGTGGGGACTCCCTTTGTCGTTGTCCCGTCTACTTCCAATGAACTTGATGATACTGACCAGACAGAGTTAAACTATCAAGGTCACTTTCTTGTTTCATTTTTACTTGATCATTATAAACTTTCCAGATTTAATATTTCAAAATGACTGATGTTGATAGTGACTAGTGAGTACCTCTTCGTGTTCCTATAACTCTACAAGTTTTCTTTGAATACGGTTATGCAGTCTTTCAAGGGCTTTGCAATGCATTACATTCTCTAGATCAGGGCTTGGTTTGCTCATCGAGATGTAATACAGAGACTATGAGAGAGACACCATTTCAGTGTTACTACATACTTCTGCCGTCAAATAATGGAGTCATGCTGCTCAGGGTGAGTTATGTTTTCTTGTATTGGCGGTAGTGAAATCGGTGGGTTGGATAACAGATCGAGATGAGTTCATGTCAAAACACACTGAATGGGTCGTGTCGGCCTGGGTTGGTTTAATGGCCAATCATATTTGTCCATTTTTGCTTGAATTTTATAAATAGTTATCGTATAAATTATGATTAAAAAATAGTAAAGTACACGGATGGTCCTTGTGGCTTACCAAATTTTTGGATTTAATCTCTAGCTTTCTAAAAGTACACGGATAGTCCCTGTGGTTTACACAAAAAACGCATTTCGTCCCCAACTTTGCCAAAAGTAATGGTCCCTGTTGTTTGCATTTCGTAACGCATTTAGCCCCTAACTTGGAGCTACTGAAACCTTTAGATTTGTTGGCTGGGGACTAATTGCGTTACAAAGTGCAAACCACATGACCGTCCGTGCACTTTTGAAAAACCAGAGACTAAATCCAAAATTTTGATAAACCACAGGGACTATCCGTGTACTTTACACAAAATAGTATCATGAATTTATTAGTCTAAGTTTCTTGAACAGTGAGATTAAAGTGGTTGTAAGCATTAATATAGACCAGGTCAATTTCGACTCATTTGACCTGTTTACTTAAGAATTGGTCAATTTGGGTTATGGTTTTTCTATATCAGGTCAAATGGGTAAAAGTAAAAAGATTAACTTAATAGGAATTGGGCCAATGGGTTGAGACTTGAAAGTTACCTGTGTTGATGATCTTTCTCGTTTTTTTGTGATTTATCTTTAACTTTACTCCTGCAGAGGCTTGCAGGATCTGAAGAAGTGATACCTATTGCTGATGTTAGTCGATCGTTTGACTTTATAGAAACAAAGGATATTAGAGAATCTGTAAAAGCCTCTTTACTTGAGGTTGGATCCCTAGGACTTCAGATCATATAAAACCGATGTACGGGTGGCAATTTTGACCCATTTACATAGTAATGGGTCGATTTGGGTTATGTCTTTTCTCTAACTGGTCAAATGGATAAGCTAAAACATTTAACTGAAAACAAAACAAGTTAAATGGGTGTGAAGTCAAAGTGTCAAACAGTTAGTCATCTGAAATGTATTCAGATACACCAAAAACCTCCTAAACAGTTAAACTGCTTTATAAAAATTAGTCCATGAAACCATTGTAATCATATAGCTCTTCACATTTAACACATGCTTTATTTTTATATTCGATTATGTTCCTCAGATTGAAGTAAGGGACTACAATCCCATCCCGCATGAAAGGGGATTTCATCAAAAACTAAACGTGCTTGTTAAAGAAAGCTTGCATTTTGGGTATATTAGCTTCTCTTTTAGCATAGTGATTGCAGTTTGAACCCATTCACTTATGAACGGGGCGATGTAGGCTTTTTTAATATCTCAAACGGGTCAAATAAAAAAAAACGTTAGCTGAAAGCGGAGCACACTGAACATCACACCAAAATCTATTTTTAATGCATACAACCTTTTAAAGTATTATATTTAAATTTAGAGTAAAATGTCATTTTCGTCCCTAAGGTTTGGCCAGTTTTGCGAGTTTCGTTCAAATGTTTGTTGTTCTGCATTTGGATCAAAAAGGTTTAAAATCTTGCCATTTTTTATCCAGTTCGTTAACTCCATTAGATCGAATACTCCTAAAAAAGTCTGAACTGCCCTTTAAGTAAAAAGATGTAAATATCCTTGACTTAACTGAGAAAATGGATAGAGTTAATGAGCGAGATGAAAATGGTAAGATTTCAAACCTTTTGGATCCAGATGCGGAAAAACAAACCTTTGGACGAAAGTCGTAAAACTGGCCAAACCTCGGGGACAAAAATGGCATTTACTCTAAAATTTATATTACAGGTACCGAATATACCCCGTACGGTAACGGTTTGGTACCGGTACCGTATGGTACTGGTATTTGAGGGTAAATACCGGTACCGAAAATGTCAAAAGTCGGTCATGTACCCAGTTCGGTAAATTTGGTACTGATACCCCGTACCATTTGCTCATCCCTACATTGTAGTACCAATGTTTTTGTAATTAACACATAAGCTATTTATAAAAACAAAAGGATGTAAAATAAGTATTTGCAGGGTCAACCCAAACCCATTTTGACCCGTTATTCAACCTTCTCTTCAAAGCTTACAATCAAAACTTACCTTTGGCTATTTATTTCTAGGTCATTACCTACAACATCAGAGGAGTTACCTCCTGAACCAACTTCAACTCAACTAGATACTTTAAACAAATCCAGACCGTCGAAGCAATCATCGGGTATGTTACCCTTCAAAGAGGAAATCCCACCGTTGGATTCGAAATCTGGACAAGATAAAATCACAGCACGTATAACAGAAGAATGGGAGCAACTAATTGTCAATGAAATCCCAAACATCAAATCTCCCACTTGTGTTTCTAAACAAAAGTTAGATAATTTGGTCGTTTTACCGCTTGAGAGTAATAAGCCAGTGGATGAAAAAACTTCGAGCATACTAGAACGGTTAGAAGTACCAAGAAAGCTTAAAGCTAAAGTAGCTTCACCGGTTATTGCTTCAAGCAGTGCCCCTACTGATAAATGTGTATCGATAAAGAAGCCGCTTATTCCGTTTCAGTCAACTCAAAATTCAGTTATGGGAACTGTTGCAAGCCAGCCAATGAAACCAAACTTCCGAAGGCTGAAAAGGAAAAAATAGATAGATGGGTCCCACCAGCTGAGATTTGTGAGCTTCTCTTGCTGCCTTGTTTACAAGTAAGTGTTTTTTTCCAACTTCCTTTAGTCCATTTTCTTCTTGCATGCATATGTCTCTAAAAATCTTAAGTGACATGATTTGTGTTTTGTGAACCTGAATTAGTGATTAGAAAATGCATCTCTGCATGTCAAAATCTTTACGTGCTATGTTAGATGATGGAATTATGAGAATCAGGTGATTGTTTGAAAATTAGTCTAGGTTAAGTGAAAAGATCCAAATAATAGTTTAATGAACGTAAAGGAAATAGTGACAAAATGCAAAGTTTGGCCTGCTTTCAAGAGTCGACTTCAAACTTATCTAACAAATTAACCATTAAAGGAAATAGTGATGAAAAGTAATTCCACTTTCACTATTTTACTCATTATAGCACTATTCATATTTTTTATACTCATTATAGTGTGAGTGAAATGCTATAATGAGTAAAATAGTGAAAATAAGGTGATTTTAATGCTATCAACCCTTAAGTTCAATTGTTAACTACTCTACTGTACAATTGCTAAACTGAAAGACACTCTAGAGTATAAAAAATTAACTTTTGTTGAAGCTTCATCAACCTTAGAGTAGCTTAGGTAGTCACACAATATTCAGCTATGACCTGTTCATTAGAATGATTGGTCAATATATCTACTGATAATCTAGGACATTAGAAACTTAGAAGATAGAAAAAACCGCAACCACGTTTCAAACTGCAAAAGTAATAACCGTGATGAGAAGCAACATCGAAGAATGATCACCAAATCTCCAGTCAGGGCTCAATCTTGACTGCCAAAAAATAAAGCAGAAAATAAACATTCTAATGTATAAACGCTAGTAATTTACTAATTTACAGAGAGGTCTTAAGAAATGATAGTTGAATTATAATATCGTTTGGGTCAAAACAAAGCAAACAATTTAGACCATGTATTACACTATTACCTATAGTATTCAAAAAATGAAGCTACTTTTTGCTTGGTAGAAACGAGATGATGCATTTTCACCTAACACATTTTAATTAACTTTTACTTGTTCATATGTCTAATTGTTTTGTATCGCAAAGAGATTAGTAGCTCCTAAAAGTTGTTCTATATTCAATAGGAGAATTGTTCTTTATTTATAGGTTGTATTGAGCTTTAGATCATGAAAATACTTTGAGGATGCAAGGGGAAATGGGATTAGAAACCATGTTTTGTTGGCTTATTACATCTAAATGTATTTTAATTTCACCTTTTCGTTATTGTAGGCAAGAAAACATATTTTTTCAATGATGTGCAAGATACTTCCAACTTTTTTACTAATGTATGTAACTTCTATAGCAGGACACTTCATAAAAATCCGGTCTCTTTATTTTACCATCTATAGAAGTTATATACAGTGGTAGAAAAGTTGAAGTATGTTATACACAATGTAAAGAAAATCTTTTTTTTTCTTACAGTGATAAGATGCATTTTTGTGGGGACTACTAATTAGATAATTTTGACATTTGGTGGGTTGCGTCATTAGACAAACGGGTCGGGCCAAGCCCATCTGTTAACATTGTTTAAGACTTTACTCTCTTTTTAATTTTATAGATAACTTATGTAGTAAATAATATGAACAAATAAAATAATTTCTTATAAATAAAACCGCGATTTAGAACGTACACATCTGAATGCAATGAGCCAATTTTTGACAGGTTCAATTAACCCGGTTGACCTATTACCAAACAAATACAATCCAGATCCATTTGCATATAAACGGATTCAAAAGTACCCTTCTGCACATATCTAAAATGAAAATCAATACAATCTTTTCAACAGGCGGACCGACCACCTTCGTTTCTTCTTTAAATTCAAATCATTACACAACAAAATTTGTCTAAATTAATCTTGTGGGTCATCGAAATTCCACACGCTTTAAATGATTAAGATTGTTTTGTCTCGTTTGATCTAAACCGTCCGACCTTACTAAGAGATGAAAGGGACCTTTTAGATCACAATCACAATCTCTCCAGAAAAGTCAAAAGGACATTTCCACTTGAGCCTTTTTGATTCGTTGCTATGTGCTTAATTAAAGCCTTCAAAATAAAATTTGTTTTAGTTTACACGTCAAATTTTTGACTCCTGTAGTCCACATTTCAAATTTGTATGTGTGATGTGTTCATCCAACATAATATTATACATGTATAATGGGAACACAATGATTAGAGTTACATATACAACTATACGAATAATATCTTCATCTATTGATTTTTGCATTTCTTTTAGAGTTCACAATTTTGACTTTTCTTTTTCATAAGAATATTTAGGCTATGTTATATCTTCAATAATTGTGTAAAAGGAATATAGCTTCTGTAATCATACTTTAACACATCAACTATCAATAAAAAAATTAAAATTTGGACAAACTGTAAGTATAATACAAGCATTTGTAGATTTTTGAATTTTGACATTTTGTCTTCTTTTTCATAAGTTATTCTGGGCTATGTTTATTGTTAATTATTATAAAAAAGGAAATGGCAGTAAATTAGTAATGTAGCTTGTGTAATCATACACATTAGTTATTAATAATAATAAATAAAACATGTACAAAAGTAGTTATGGTCTGGGTCGACTCGACCCTGTACCCAACTCGTCCGGAAAATTTACACATTTTATTTGTATACTAATATGATAAACAATACTATGATATGCAGTCCATTTTAGGGAAAATTTACACAATTTATTTGCATACTAATATGATAAACAATACTATGAAATGCTAATCACATGAAAACTCCAATAAATAAAAACACATATTCATTATTACTATATCTCAAAATCTGAAAAATATATACATATTGAGTCAATAATTAGGTGACTAGCTGGTATTTCTGTTTGTTTCCTGCAATCCTGCCACCCACACCTAAAAGCCAAACATTTTTGACAACAAAAAATTAAAATTGAAGATACAAAATTTGACCAAAAACCCAACCAACATGATGGAAGAACGACACCAGCCATTACTGCAGCATCTTCCCTTAATTTATTTATAAATTTTATCTCCCACTACGTTTGCTGGCAGCCACAACAATCATGGATGTCACTATACTTTCACTATTTTTTTACAACTCTCAATACTATATTAGAAAATATGAATAGTACAGAGGACAGAGGGTTGAGGGGTAGTAGATATATGCTTCTAGAAGGTTTGACTTGATCTCATATACGATTCTTAGAAATTCTCTTTGTGGAAGTCAAACTTTGTTGGTGTCTTGTGTGAGAAATCTAAAGCTAATTGCTTCAATTCCTTTGTTGGTGCTGCTGCTCCACAATAGAATACCCCTGCAAATTAAAAAAAAAACCCTCCTTTTTAGTTGTTTATAATATTATAATATATTCGCTACACGGTTTAAACACTATGTTGTTAACCCGTGTCGGTCACCATTTTGACACGAGGAGATGACTCGACTCGTACTAATCATTGTGCATATATATATATATAATATATATATATATATATTTTGTTCAACACCTTTTTTTGGCATGAATCTTGGTTAATCTTTCTTTGTCAATGTTGTTAATATTATTAGTTAATTAGCACTAAATGTTAATTAATCTCCACTCGTATTGGATAATGACCCGACACTAGAAAGGTTGTCTATTAGCTATTTTTTAAGGTTCATCTTTATCATTTGTTTACCATCTAGATTTGGAGTTATTATCATAAACTATTCTAGATTATAGGTGATCTTTTTAGTCATAATACTTTATGTGATCCCTACTAAGATATATTATGAAAAGAACTGTTGTCCAGAAACTAATACTAATATACTATAACACGTTATTTGGTTTAATAAAGTACAATTTGTTCTAAGGCTTCCTGTTTTTATATAGTAGTCAATATACTTTTTATGAGTATATAATTCTATAACTAAAAGAAATAAAATATGAGAATGAGTTAGTAGGGCTGACCTATCCTGGAACCATTGTGATTGAGTGCAATTCGCTTGTAAACATTCCGCCAATTAGGTTTAGCAAAATGAGACTTAACACGAGTACCCGAAACAACGTCAACACCATTTTTAGCATGATTAAGTGACTGAAGCATAGTAATTAAAGCCGATCTGGCATCACCTTCCTCATAAACACTTGTGCAATAATTATGCATCTCTATGACACCGTTTTTGTCCATCTCAGCAACCTCATTCATAACACCTTTAAACCAATCAAACGAGCCCTGCTCTCTAGTGACCCAATAGAAGTAGGCCTGTGTTGTTCTAAAGTTGTTTGTACTTCTTGAACCTGATTTATCCTTTTGTAATGTGGCACCGGTTTCCAATGCGTTTTGTTCTTCTTCTTTGGCTTTCATGTTATTCACAATGTCTTTCACTATACTGATCATCGGGGTTGCTCCAATTCCTAAGCCCACTAGCAACACCACATCGTATTTTTTGTAGTCTTGTGCGGGTGCACCATATGGACCGTCGATTAAAACTCTTGGGAAACTGTCCAAAAAATTGATCAAGTTATATAAAGATCCTCATCTAAGTTTTAGAACTCACGGGTGGCAAAACGGGTCAAAATGGGGTTGGGTTGAGAACATGGGGTTAGTTATGATTACTAAAACAGTATTATTAAACTAATAATCTGAACATGTGAATAGTTTTATATAGGAGCTTGCATATCCTTTAGGATAAAGTGAAAAAGTCAAAAAACTCATGCAACTGATGTGTTGCCAACTTTTTCTAATCTGTTACATGTCCTTATTTGCATGATGTTGACAGAATATTTAAGGCATTATGCTCTGCTTCTAAACCTTATATCTATATCTAAAGATTTACATTATTGTAATGATAATATTTTTGTAATATACATCAACTATCTTAAAAGGGGAAACGGTGTTTTGACCTTTTACCCAACCCGCTCTTCTTCCCACCTTTAATACATATACATATATGTATATGTGTCTGTGTGTGTGCAAGTTTTGAAACAGTCAAACACACTTACTTTGGATTTTCTCCTTGGCAATCAGCTCTAAGAAGCCTACTTTTTCCATTACGTGGAGGCTGACATACCTACCAAAGACCAAAAAACACTTGTTAGGTGACATAATCAACTACTACATATGTCGTAAAACACCCTATATTACCAAATGTAACAATAAATAACGAGTTACATACCTCGGAAAAGACGGTTCTTAGTTGTCTAGTCCAATCACCAAGAGTCCGGATGTGTACACTCAGGTAATCATCACCTGGGGCAGACGTAATGGAAAATGGGTGCCTGTTGACATGTATTAAGTGTTAATATATTGAAACGGTCGGGTTGATCGGCCATTATGGACATATATTGAAGGTACAACTCACCATTCAAATGGGGAGACAGCGGCACAGTTGACAAACATGTATTGACCACTTTTGTATTTGAACCCTTGAGGCTTTGACATATGAAGTGCCAATACGTTTCCGGGATACACAGCCACCTTTTAAGTAACACACCAATATGATTAGAAAATCTCATCTTATTTCCTAATTAACAAAAATAAACAAACAGATATACATGTAGAAAGATGAACGTGTCAGTCAGGTTGGGTAACTTGTTAAAACGGATTTAGGTTGAGACATGTCGGGTCGGGTCAGGAAACATTGACCCGCAAACACTACGTTGTCCATTTTTTAAGTTAATGGTCGAAATTGCTACCACTGATTAAAAAAATCAACCCGCGAATGTAAGATTATACCTTAAGTATCTTGACGGGCTTAACACTTGACCGGAATGCCCTTATTAATCTTTCACAAGCGTAGAGCGTGACTGGGACTGTTAAGTACATCCATGTCTGCATCCGAAAAGCATGATTTAGTTTAAAGAAGCAAGGTTTTAATGAAGTTATGAAACATTAAGGAACTAACCGTTTTCTTGTACCAATCTTTGGTAAGATAAATTTTGATACTGTGAACTATAAGCATCACATAGACGATAACAAACAGGTGGTGGGAATACCAAAAGGCGTTAAATCCTGTTAGTTTCTTTAAAAATGGGGTAGGTTGAGCTTGCCTCGTCTTAGCCATGGAGTTGCTAGTGTAAAAGCTATAGTCATTAGTCCTACCATTATTATTCCCGTATACCCCACTGGTTCCTTCACAAAATGCCAATAATTTTCGGCTTGATCGCCGAAAAACTGGTGCATCGGTCTATATTCTTCCTCTGTTGCGTGAATTAGTAGAGGAAAGTCGCATGTTAAATGAGAAATCGCGTGTAACCCAATTGCAATCGTAATCGCCACTGCAATCACCTAAACATAATAACACCATTTAATAAATAAGAATCATTTTAAAACATAAAAAGAAACTTTTCAAATATAGTAAACAATAATATTTTCAAATGTGAGAATTAATATCAACTTACCTTGTGGAAATTAAGATTGTCATTGAACGGGACCACGACACCCATCTTAGTCTTGTTCCTCAACCAAGTAATCGTGTTTCGACAAACGGGTAATAATATAATTCCCATGTTAAGTTTTAAAGTCTCGGCTGCACCTTTTGCTATACATACACACTGCCCCAACAACTTATACACAGCTCGGTTTTTGTATTGAAAGTACTTCCACGTAAACAAACCCGCCATTATTCCAATCCAAAGTACAATCACCCAACATCTCTTCCAGTTGTCTTGTAAAAAGTACTTCAAATCTTCATACCATCTTCTTATTGGGTTTCCATAGTGCGTCGTTTTCAGCTTTTGGCTCAACATTTGGCTCAGCTTTTGGCTTTCTCCTCTCACATTATGTGTTGGCGCTTGTAACAATAACATCTCCAAGTTTTCAATCTGTTTCGAAACGTTATTAGTTAATCACCAACTGTCTAACCACTAATCACGAAACAAAACTTCCACCTGGACTATATCAAATGTAGTTATGCGATCTGTAACCATACCATGATGTAACCGACATTGCCCGGGTCTAGTTCTTCCATGATCAATGCCGCATATTCATCCGCTTGTTTTTGAATGTTTGATAACTTGTTGGCTGATGCACTTAGGCTGATAATCTACATCACATGGGTATCAATTATTAGCAAATGTTGGGACAAAATATTCTAAACTACCACTAACCACCCCTTTAACGTCATGTCCACCGTACCTAATGTTTTATTTAACCGCTTTAAGAAAACTAAATATCAAAAGAAACCTATATATATATATATATATATATATATAATCATTTTGCATTAAAAGAAGTTATTCCATTATACTATATTATGTTAGTCTCTAAACTTGTTTAAAATACGCGTAACTATTATACTATATTATGTTAAGAGTCTCTAAACTTGTTTAAAATACGCGTAACTATTTGTTGCCTCTAGAACAAGTCAAGATTGATGAAGTGAAGGGTCAAAAAATTCCTACGTTGATAACTTCATTTTATCATATATATAACAAAATGGTATCAATTTGTAAATGTTTTTTTTATGATATAAAAAATTTTAAAAAAGTTTATAAAACATCAAAAGTTTTTACTATACGTGTCAATACATACCTCTCTGACTTCGTCTTCTGTAATCCTGCCGTCTGCATCTTTATCAACCCTGCATTTATTGTATTTCCATATTTAAATTCCCACTAAAACCAAAACACAAATAAAAATACATTAAACAAAAATAAAATAATACACACTCACATGTCAAAGAAAGTTTGCAGCCTTGAATCAAAACTCTGATCTGAAATTTGATTCCAAAACTCCTGTAACTGTTCTTTGTTTATCACGTCGCGGGTGATATTCCGGCGCCGGGAAAGTGAATCAAACAACTCTCCAGCGAATTCTTTTGAATCTTTATTCATCCCTAACAAATTAAAAAAAAAATACAAATTTATTTTTACATAAAACCCATTATTAAATCAAACTAAAAGATTAAAAAAAACTCTGAATTGCAAAAAGAAAATAAAAAAAAATTATGTTACCTATGCATTCACCGAAAAGTGACCGAGGAAGTAAGCCATTGGTGTCGCCGGTGAGTTCATCAAACCGCTTTTCGAGGGCGGCCCAGGCCACCCCACCGTCGTTCTTGCTAATAAACTTCAGCCCTTTAAGGGCATAAGCTGCGGCTGACTTCGTTCTCTCTAAACGCTTCATCGGTTGTTTGGAGAACGAAGTCAGCCGCTTCAACTCTTGTGACACCTGTCGGATTTTCACGGACGCGTTTTTCACCGCGGACGACCCGAACGAGGACCTCTTCTCCAACCCTTTGGCGAGTAGAGATAGCTCGGGTCCTCGACGTGACTCCGTTGGGGTTTTCACACTGTGAACCGCCATGGAGTCCTCGCGGACGTCCAATGTGATTTCGACGTACTCGTCGTTATTGTTGGAGTGTGAGGATTTCACACTCTCGCTTGTACTTCCATCTGTGTTAAACCTGGCGCCTTTGCGGGCGCCTCTTTTGTTCAACGGGCCACTTACACTTAATGGCCCGCTGAATGATTTCCTGTCCACTCCGACCACTTCTGTGTCGGAATGGTAATGAACATGGCGGTTGTATCTTCATACGTTCCGGTTCTTCCATCATCCGTACTCATCCTATGCATTTGCATCCAAAACTAGTGAAATGAATTGAATTATTGAAATCCAAATTAAGAAAATAAAAATAAAAATTTGAAGAGTTGGTGAGAATGTGGGGGAGATGAAGAATGAGAGGGCTTCCACTTATATGTGAAAGCGTGTGTGAGAAATATGTGCGATAAAAAACAAGTCAATGGGTTGCCTGATTTTTTCGTATAATTTACAACCATTTATATTTTTGTATGTTTTTAATTTACAAAAAATAAATCCAACTAATGGATATTATATAAGATGAGCTAAAACTGTGGATGGACGTAGTTTTCTAAATCAAAAGTTACAATCGATTGCTACATTTGACAAAGTATTTATTTATATATAAAAGAGTAAAAATGTAAGGTCCTTTTTTAAATTTGTTTATCTTTTGTTAATTATAATAAGTTGATTGATGTTGAGAAGTGTTTGAAGTAAATTTGGAACCTGGATCAAGTTTTTTTAGTTAAAATTGTTACAGTGGTGATACCGTAAATTATATAAAAAAAGTTAAAAATGGTGAGTGAGTAACTAAGAAAAAAAAATAATGTTGATACATTTTGTGTTAAATATAAATATACCATTTTAAATCAAATAATTCTTGAATAATTAATTTTATTTTGAAAAATAATACCATAATTTTAGAGTTCATAGTATAGTATTATCATATTTTTTATTTATTTAAAATTGACGTTATAAAAAGATTGATAACTCGTGAAATAATATGTTGCATAGCTATGATGTATATGTTACATAATAATTCCTATGTTAATTATATCGGGTAGGGGCGCTCCAGTAGTGATGAATTCCATCATTCACAACATCTAATCATCATACGTCACGTCATAGGAGTCAAATTCTATCACTAGTGATGGATTTTAGTGGAATACTCATCACGAGTGATTTTTTTAAGTTATAAATTAATAATAAAATTATAAATTATAAATTTCATTCAAATAAAAAACAATATTTCTAAACATACAACTTAAAAATAAACATATAAAAATACAAAGATACATAAACAAAACCTATTCTTCGTCCGAATCTGGAAATTCCAAACCTAAAGAACCTACAAGTTCAATTAAATCATATCTCAACCAAAAGTGAAGTTCTTCATTGCGCAAGTCTTGTTGGACATTTTTGGGAACGAGAGCTTGTGTGAGAATCCGGCACCCAATATGGAGATATTGCACGTCCATCTTCTTTAATTAGCATATTGTGCAATATGATACATGCATATACTATGCTATGGATTGTTTTTTTTCGTCGCAGAGACAAGTCGGTTTAGTATCCATACCTTTAAAACACCAAAAGTCATCTCAACATCTTTTCTTGCCGATTATTACAACTTCTTGAACGTCTTTTCTTTAACTTCGACAGGAAATGAAGGAGCTTTCACAAAAACAGACCATGATGGGTAGATACCATCCACAAGAAGAAAGCGTCGTATGTATCTTCCGTTAATCATCAACGGACAGAAGACTACATCTGTTACGGTTTGAAACAACGACGATATATACAAAACATTGATGTCATTGTTTGAACCAGGAACACCAAAATACGAATGCAAAATCCATAAATCATTCAACGTCACTGCTTCAAGTATGATGGTCGGTCTTTTGACGTCACCCCTAACATACGCCCCTCGCAACTCTCTTGGACAATTTCTCCATTCGATATGTGTATAATCGATGCTACCGAGCATCCCTGGAAAATGCCATCTAGCCTCATGCGTGACATAAATACGTGCGATGTCGTGTCTCATCGGTTTACGTAGAAACTCTTTGGCATACAATTTAATGATTGCGTTACAAAAGAATTGCAAACATTCACCCGAAGTTCTGTCCGACATTGCTAAGTATCCATCAAATTATCGGAGGGTTACCTGTAGCTAGTTGGCGAATGGCGGACGTACATTTTTGTATCGGCGTGAAACTTCTTTTGTTCCTCCTATCGTAACGTTCTTGAAACCATTCTTCGCTTGCTTCGTATCTCCTACAATCTTTAAAAACAAATCTTTTGGTAAACAAAACGATCTCTAAACGTTTCAGCATTGTAGACTGGATTCTCCACAAAATAATCCTTCATTAACACTTCGTTGGCATGTATACGATCACGATCCACCATTTTCTTCTTTGGAAGGCTCGAACCTTCAAGTTCGTATACACCTTCTCGAAAAATTCAAGCGTGTCATTGTGGAAGACGTATCGCTATCAGCGTTCCTCGGAAACGAATCTAGGAGATTCCATTTTTAAAAGTATGCAAGATTGTATTTTTGTAGGCTAAAGGATTGTATTTTTTTATTTGAGTTTGAAGATTGTACGTATATATATAGCATGGAAAAGAAGGTGTTTTTTTTTTATAAAAACTCCTCCAACGTTCACAAATACAACGGTCAGCATCATCACCAATGTACAAAATTTCAAAACTTCAACGCGTGATAACTACCACGTGTGTTCAAGTCCACGCGTTATCAACGGAGGCGACGACGGTGTTCAACGTTGATCCACGCGTGATGGATCAGCCATCACGCTGCGCCCCGGGTGCTCTAATGCTATGTAATTATAGAAACGCATATATACTCGTCTAAAATACACATTTCGTGTTTATGAGATTCCTTAAAACACACATTTCATGTTTTCGATGATTTCTTATGTGAATGATAAAACAACTTTTTAAAGCAAGTAATTCTTTATATGAATCCAAAAGTATTTAATTTTTTTTGACAATTTTTATTATTAATTATTAATATTTTGGTGCTTTATGGTATTGTATTTCATGTATAGAGGGTTTTTAAAAAAATGATTTTTCACTTATAATCCAAAGGTTTTCATCTTTTTCATTTTAATTCTTTTGATTTTTTATTTTTAACCTAAAACTTTTCATCTTTTCAATTTAACCCTAACACTTTTTTTATTTTTAACTTTGGTACTCCATACTTTTCATTTTTCATAATTTTTTTTCGTTTTACGTTTTGATATAAATTTTGCAAGTTAACACGTCACAACGTGCGTGTGGGTTTTAATGTTTTTTTTTTGTCTATTTTCCCTATTTTCCAGGTCCATTGCAACACGTTTATTTTTCCTCGTTGACAGGTTTGTCGCAACATGGGTCCTAGATCAAACTAGTTAAACTTTTCTATGTTGTATTATAACTATTTTATGAACCTAGTGTGCACCCATGTTTGATGCAATTTAAATCCTTTTTCATACTTTCAAAGAAACGTATTATCCCTTATATATGACATTTAAAAAGACAATTTAACAGTAAATAGAATAACTAATTTCATAAATACATTAATAACAACGTTTTGCTATAAAGGTGACATTTGGGTAGGTGATTGTAACTTCAAAACGCTTTTAACACCATCCATAGTCATAGTGCCAGGTTATATCACCCGGAAGTCATCACATCATCATATGGCGTCTTCTTACATGCCCCGAGACGCTATATGCCTTAAACCCGGTTGCAACACAAAAATTATAACGGGTGAATTTGCTTTGAATTTTGAAATTTGTTATCGTTGAATGGTAATATGTATTTATTAATTTTTATAAGCAAATAATAACCTATATATATATATAAGAGAGAGAGAGAGAGAGAGACGTGATCAGGAGAAAACGCCTAAAAGTGTGAAAATGGTGAGAACGATTTTCAGGCATAAGATCTTTGTGAATTGTGGCTAAGATGATGTGTTGACATTTTTGTAAATAATGGGAACCTTAGAACTACCAGGAGGGATAAAATTAAAAGATCCAAACAAGGGTTCACATGCCATCTCCCCATCATATTTAAACGCCAATAACTTTTATATACGTGATTATTTTTCTAAAAAATTACACCATAAAACTCAGCGTTTTTTATCTTCCCAACGAGTACACTATTGATATATATTTCGAAAAAAATGAACTTGGTTTCTCTATGGGGGTTTGAACTTTTTTTCGTTATAGCGTTTTCAACTAGGGTTTTTATGACGTTTTTCTGAAGTGAGTGTTTTTATGGCGTTTTCAACTACGTTTTCATGTTTTATGGCGTTTACTGGTTTTCATGGGTTTTTTTTCCAGAACTATGTTTTTTATGGCTTTTTCAATTGGGTATTTTTATGGCGTTTTTCTGAACTGAGTGTTTTATGCGTTTTTATTTGAACACCCAGTTCATGTCATTTTTTTATTCCAAAAGTATAGCAATAGTATACTCGTTGGAAAGATGATAAAAAACTCAATTTTATGGTGTAATTTAAAAAAAAAAATTACGTATAAAAAAGTTACGGGATTTTAAAAAGGATGGTGGAATATGCATGTAGTGATATTTGCATGAACTTTTTGACAATATTACTCTTAGTGTAACTTAGCACAACACCACATGTCAAACCAAAATCGTTCTCACCATTTTCACACTCTTAGACGTTTTCCTTAGATCCCACCCCTATATATATAACACCTCCCCTTTCTAAAAACCATACTCCCCTGCAACCAATCTTTCGCTCTATATTTTATAAAAGCCTCTAGATTTTTATACCACTCACTCTACCATGTACCCCTACAACCACGGTTTCGTTCATTCTCGTTCTAGCGGCAACCTGAACCAAACGAACGTTCCTAATCAAGCCGTTCTTCGGTTCCCACTCGACCCAGCGCCTATGGAGTTGGGTTTGTTAAGTACAATCAAAACCAAACCGGCTTCGTGAACCTATTGAACTAACCCCTATCATGGGACCCAAATCTATATGGTTGGAATCTGAACCACAACATGGGAGGTTTCAACTTGTCACAAGCCTTCGGCTCGCTACAACGCACGACTACTTAACCTGAAAGGCGTTGGAAATGACTATAAAACGAAAGGTGACCGAAAAATATAATCTTTGAGTTTTAGAATAGTTTTTTTTTTTTGTTTGTAATGGTTTTTAATTTAACTAAATGTTTTTTTTTTTAAATTTTATAAAATTAGAGATTAAATGAAAAATAAAAAAGTTAATAATCGAGTAAGATATAGGTATATGAAATTACCACTATACGCGCTAGTGATATAATCCCCCATAAACCTCTTCTTATGTTTTTTTTAGTCATTTGTCATATAACCCCCACCAAAAGGGGTTATGTGATATTTCCACTACACATAGTCTAAATCTGATGATTAAAAAGTAAAAAAGCGTATGCTACGTTATTGTCACATAGAGAGGGCTCTTAAATTGTTCTCTAAAGTGTTTAATGGTTTCAAACAATATAAAAAAAATAAATGGTATAAGAAAATAAAGTTTATGCATTTATTTTTGACGCGGCGTCAAAAACCTTTACCACCTAGTTCCTTTCATACCTGCATGGCAGGATGTTTAACGCCCCTCCACACCTACGTGACGGAGGATGTAATACCATAACAAACGGTCTCACATTTATTTTAACAATATTTTTTCATTTCCATATTCATGTCCATTTCCTTTTTTGTTATTTTGGTTTCTCGATCTAAACTTTGTATATTTGATCGGCTTCATAAAATGAAGGGGAATTTTATAAAACTAGATAACCAGAGAGATTTGTAGTCACTCTCAGATCAAATTATTTCGATTGTTCTTCCGAATAATTCAATCAGATACAACTCTGATTGAGAAATCGAACAAACAGTATGTGTGTGTTGCAAAATTCGTGAATGAACCAGAGTGTGACCAAGAATAGTCAATTTGAATTTGGGGATTCTCTATAGATAACTGCTACTAGGCACTTATTATCCATTTTTAGATTAAATTGCTTGAAAACTACCTTTGAATTTTATACAAAAAATATTGAGCCAGAGCTCGACCCCAGTCAGGGGCTCTGCCCCTTGGACCTTGCTCCTAGGGGTGTCGTCCCTCGACCCTCGTGAAGGGGGCGTTGCCCCTTTGGAACCCTCACTTTGAATTATAACAACTCCACACCTCCTACCTTGTTTGATGTATATTATATTTCTCTTTAATCATCAAATTAATCCTGATTACACTAAAATATTAGTTTCATGTAAGAGATGTATTGTAAAGTTGTTATGAGAAATAAATTAACTTCGTAATCCTTTCTTTAAAATTTGTATGTTTCTTAAATCATGCTCTAAAAATATATGAAATTATGTTTGGAAGAAAGTATACTATTATATAAGTTCAGAAAGAGATGTGGCATTTCATATAATGTTGACTTTAAAATAATATAAAATTCTAAAATTATATTAACAAATTTATAACTTTTTATATTTGTTATAATATGTAAAAGTTACCTGTTTAATTTAATAAATGGGTTGGATAGCACAAACATATTTAACATGATTAAAGTAACCATTTCAATAAAACAAATGACATGATGCGACACATTTTACATGGTTAATGTAACTATTTAATACTTTGAATGACACGACACGTATAACACAATTAAATAATTCAATAACACGAATGACACGTTAATGTATACGATTTAGACACGACTTAACGGTTAAGAAAATGATAAGTAATAAGCACGGTAACTATAAATTACCAAATATTACAAGTCATATAATCCTTTAAAAAATGTACACAATAGGCCCATCTGTAGCGTGACCCGGGCTCAATCTCGTGGATAGCGTCTTGTAGCGTCGGGGCACACCTCCCCTCGGGCGTCATAGCTTGAAATTTTGAGGCCCCGTGATGGCCATACAGGAAGAAATTGATGGTTGTTGGATGTTTTGACTGTTAATGGTCATAAACATTTTATATATATATATATATATATATATTAATATATATATATAGGTTTAGGATCATATAAAAAAAACTGAAAGTGTAAGAAGGATAAGAAAGACTCTAGTGATGACATATGTCCCTATCTATTTTATTAGTTTAAAGGTAAGATGGTAATTTAACCCATAATCCTAATTAAAGATATAATCTTGTAACCGAATTCATTAGTTATTTTAAGAATTCATCAGTTATTTAGGAGTTCATCATCAGTTTGTATAAAACACCATACGAATTCCAAAACACACCACAACTTTAATCATAATACAGTCGTGGTGTTCTAACATGTGTAATGATTTTTGTTATTTTTGCAGCTATAAAACATCACACAAATTCCAAAAACACCATGATTTAAATCATAATACAGTCGTGGTGTTTTAACATTTAGAATGATTCTATTGCTATTCCAGAGGTTAAAGTACCATGACTGTAATCACAATACAATGTTACATGCTCTAGATGTTAAAACACCATGACTTGAATCATAATTCATTATTTGCAATGCTATGGTGTCTTATTTGTGTTCATGGTGTTTTACTGTAAAATACAACGCCTTGAATTACAATACAATTAAAACACCATTGTATGAACATAGAAAAAACACCATGGACTAAAACATCCAATCGAGACGTAATTTTTCTCTACATAAGTATAACAATATGATACTCATATTAGAGAAAAAACACTCGTTATTATGGTGTAATTTTTTTTAAAAAGAGTTACGTATAAAAAGTTATTAACGTTTAAAAAAGAGGGGGAGAGGGGGAACTTGCATGTGCATTGCATGTAAGTTTCTAAATTTAAAAATGTTATATTTACCTTTATACACTTAATCTATAAAATTAATTAATTTATTGGTAAACACTATTTACAATTTTGTCATTATAATCTCAACTGTTAGATTATAGATCAAATGGTGTAGATTCCGTCTTACACTTCTCACAAAACACACCCTTTTTACAATCACCCCACTGAAGGGGTATGGTCCCAAAAACCTTGCGCCAATCAAGGAAACCATACCCATTAATAACTTCTAAGGAAACTGCGCGTAGACTTCTTTGCCAAAATAAGATTTATTAGAACTTTACTCCAAGTATCCAAGAGAGGAAAGCGTCATTTAACTACCTTGCGCGGGCTCGCGCAAGGTTCAAAGTTAACCTTGAACACTCTCTTTGGATAAACGCTTCATTTAACTACCTTGCGCGGGCTCGCGCAAGGTTCAAAGTTAATCTTGACATTCTTGTCTGATAATACTTCTTTAACTACCTTGCGCGGGCTCGCGCAAGGTTCAAAGTTAATCGAACATTCTTGTCTGATAATGCTTCATTTAACTACCTTGCGCGGGCTCGCGCAAGGTTCAAAGTTAACCTTGAACATTCTTGTTTGATAATACTCCATGCGCAAACCTTGCGCAGATATTTATATCAAAGCAAGCATCCACCAAACGTTGCGCCAAGCAGCAAGGAAAAGAAGGAAGATCAGTTAACTAACTTGCGCTTCTTGCGCAAGGAAACAGTAAATCCTGAAACTTTCCCTTAGCAAAATCCTTAACTTGGTGCAGAAGCAAGGGAATCTTTTCTGTTGTAACAGAATGTACACGTGGCGAATAATAGATGGATAACAACTGTGAAACCTTCTAGAAGACATTAACACCCAATCGTGCAAGCATCTTTTTGGTTATAACCAATTGCCACATGGCAGCATCTGGACGACTGAGGAAGATCACGGTGATGGCATGCTCACATTTATAAGATGTAGTGATCTCATGTTGACACGTGGCGCCTCCCTAACCGCTGATGAGCTCACAATCCGTGTGCACTAACAGATTGCCAACAAACGTTAACGGAATAACAAAAGATTCTGTTAACATTAACAATCTCTCTTTTTGGCGCCAAACACCGGCTATAAATAAGTAACTTGGAGTTCAAGGAAAGGTATTCACTCTCAACTACTCTCTCACTTACAATACTTACTTCCGACTACCTGTACTTATTCTCACGCCGGAGGGTGGTCACGGAGAGAACCCCCCTTCTCCCTGTGGCGAGCTAACGGTGTTCTGTTTTGCAGTATCAGCCGGAATATTGTTCTATTCATCATCCATCGTGAAACCAAACGGAGGGTTAACCCTTTTATGTAGAGCCCATTCCATAGATCTACTTTGACTCCGGTCTAGTTGATCTAGGGTTTCTTAATTGGCGCCCACCGATTTCGATTCTCTCACCTTTCGTTTCATTTCACTTAGATCTGCAGCGTCAAGGCTGACGGATCATCTTTTCAAGGTCCTCGATCAGGGATTCGACGCGTTGTTGTCGGACCTCAGGTCGACGGACAAATAGTTGAGGATTCTTCCGGCGAAGCTAATGCTCAGTATGATCCTAATCATGCGAGTATTCCTGTAACGCCAGCGGCTCCTTAGGTTGATGTTACATCGATTTTACCACATAGAGAGACTCCATTATCGTGGTTAATTAAATCTCAAGCAACTCTAAACGCTATGTATGCTCAGTTATGTGCCTAAACCGGAACTCCAGCTTTTCAAGCTCCGGTTAGCGCTCCTCAGGTCCGTGCTTCGTCGGCACCTCGAGTTTTGAGTTATAATACTCAAGGTCATGCTCGTTCCCCTTCGCGCATGCCTGAAGATGGAGCGGAAATGCATTCTAAAACCAGGAATTATCCTGTTCATTCTGGTAATAGAAGGCAAGAAGACAACGTTCAGCGTCGCGCATCTGTCCACTCTCGTTTGGGCCCGCGATCTTCGCAGAAACGGGACACCCAACACGATGAGCTCGATCGAACCTATGAGGAAGGCGATAGTGCAAGTATTTTTAATCGAATATCTGCAGATCATGCTAGTTACAGGCCAAAAGTACGCGCAGTATACAATCCAGAAGCTGAGCATAATTACAATTTGGTGTATCGCCCAACCGAAGCAGCTAAACAATCAAAGTTTACCAGAGAGATAGCACTGGCTCCGTTGGAGCGAGCGAAATTACCATCCAACGTTGGAAAGTTTAACGGTTTGACCGATCCCGATGATCACATGCGCCTCTTTACAGGTGCAGGGTTACTTGGGTGCTGGACACTGCCAATGTGGTGTCACTTATTTGTACAAACCCTTACTGGCGCTGCGCGCCTTTGGTTTGATAATTTGCCGGCAGGTAAACTTTCCTCTTGGAATGACTTAAAAGAAAAAATTTCTTACACAATTTAGTCAGCAACGACAATACGTGCGCGACTCCTCAGATGTAATGAACATCTGGCGGAGGGACGATGAAAGCCTCGAAGATTTTATAACACGTTACAATAAAGAGGTGTTGGAGATTGGAGATGTCCATGAAGACCTTATACGTGCGCAGTTTAAGTATGCGGTAAGGTGCGACGAAATGATTAAAGTGTTGTCCGGTACAACTGGCCTTCCAAAAAACTGGGATAAACTCATGGCAGTAGCCAAGGTTTACGCCCAGACTGAGCGCAACTTAAGTTCTAACCGGCCACCTCTACCTCAGAACCGTCCGCAAGACCTGAGTAGAGGTAGTCGCAAGTATAAGAGAAACTGGAAAGAGTCAAGTCAGAATTCGTATTCTCCGTATTCACCAATTGATGCGCGAGCAACAATCAACAAGATAACAACTCAAAAAGCGATTAAACAGGAGAATAGGGAACGTCAGTGGACTCCCTTAACGAAATCTCCGGCTGAGGTTCTCAGCACTGAGAATTATCAGTTTAAACAGCTGCAACCAATGAAAAACAAAAAAGGGCAAGACCCAAATTTGTTCTGTGACTATCATAGAGACACAGGCCACACAACAGATAATTGCATCAGTCTGCGCACGGAGATTGAGAAAGCGTTAAAGAGTGGGAAGCTTACACATCTAGTCCATAATGTGCTCAAAGAAATTAAACAGATTACGCGCGAGAACGAAGGGCCTAGTAACAAGAAAATGAAACAGCACGTTTCCATGATTCAAGGTGGATCATCGCGCAAGCGTAGCCTTCAACATTTTCAAAACAACACTTGGCGCGAACAGCAAGTCATTTTTTCTATCGTCCAGAGGTCCTCAAGAAGACCGGCCAGTAGTTATCACCGGTATCTTTGGGCACTAACCAAACAGACTATATGTTTATAGATCCAGGTAGTTCCATGGATATCATGTATGAGCAGTGTTTCAAGCAACAAGATCATGAGGATAAGGCACGCTATGGAACCACTTGATTTTCCATTAACTGGTTCTGCAATGAGGCTGTCTTTCCTCTAGGACAAATCCTCTTTCCTGTTACTTTATCTGATGGATGTGCCCTCGAACGAGTAACGTCAATTTCATGGTGATGCCGGCAAATTCCCGTCACGATGTACTATTGGGACGCCGCGCGCAACGTGATTTTAGTATGATAACCCCCGGTCCGCATGCTGCTTGTGGTTTCTGACACAAAATGGCGTAGCTATACTTTATGCACGGAAAGAAATTATGTCAATTGAAGAACCTGTTATGAAGGCTGGCAAGACACTGCCAGCAATGAACCAGAAAAGTGGGTACTCAACAATAAGTACCTAAGCAGACAATCCTATTAGGACCTGCAGTCAGTATTGAAATTCGCGCAAAGCTTAAATTACTGTTGTTTCGCAACAAAGACATTTTCGCCTGGACACCTGCCGACATGGTTGGTGTCTCGCGCGACGTTGCGGAACATTGCCTGAATGTATTTCCATCAGCAGAGCCAGTTGTGCAGAAAAAGCGCATCCTCGGGTCAGAAAAGACAGCGGCAATGAATGAACAAGTCACCGAGTTATTAAATGCTGGTATTCTGCGCGAAGTCAAATACCAGACCTGGGTGGCAAACCCAGTCATGGTTAAGAAACATAATGGCGGATGGCGGATGTGCGTAGATTTTAAAGATCTAAACAAGGCGTGTCCAAAAGATTGTTATTCTCTTCCTGAGATTGACAAAAAGGTTGACTCATTAGCTTCCTTTCGCTGGAAATGTTTTCTAGATTGTTATAAAGGTTATCATCAAGTCTTGATGAAAAAAGAAGACGAAGATAAAACTGCTTTTCGCACGGAGAAGGGCATTTTTTGTTATACCAAGATGCCTTTTGGTCTCTGCAATGCGGGAGTTACTTATCAAAGATTGATGGATACAATGTTTTAGAGATGACATTGGGAAAACTGTGGAGGTCTACATTGATGATTTGGTCATTATGAGTAATTCAGAAGACACTATGCTAGATAACATCCAAAGAACTTTTGATTCTTTGCGCGAGGTAAATCTAAAGTTAAATCCCAACAAATGCTCCTTCGGCATGGAGGAGGGCAAATTTTTGGGTTTCATCGTCACCAAAGACGGTTTCAAAGTTAATCCCGAAAAGGTCGATGCAATACAAAAAATGTCTTCTCCTACTACCATCAAAGAGATGCAACGTTTGGCTGGAAGGTTAGCTGCGCTAAACCGCTTCCTCGCCAATCATGCTGCAAAATCTTATCCATTCATTCGAACCTTGCGCAATTGTACAAAGAGCAAAGAGTTCGCATGGACTCCTGAAGCTGATCAAGCTTTCCAGCAGATGAAAGATTGTTTAGTTCAACTTCCCACACTTACTGCTCCTCGAGAAAAAGAACCCATGGTCTTATATCTTGCTGCATCTGAGGTAGCAGTAGGTGCTGTCTTGCTGGTAGAACGCGAAGGGGTCCAGTCTCCAATTTATTATATCAGCAAGATGTTGAACGATCCAGAGACAAGGTATTCAATCATGGAAAAATTAGTTTTAGCATTGGTCCATGCTTCGCGCAGGCTGCGAAGATACTTTTCTGGACATGTTATTACAGTTTTAACAAGCTTTCACATTGGCCAAGTCTTGGCCAAACCAGACGTTTCTGGACGACTTGAGAAATGGGCAATAGAATTGGGAGGTTATAACATCTGTTATAAACCTAGACCAGCTATTAAAGGCCAAGTTTTGGCAGATTTCATTGCTGAAATTCCTGCTGATAAGCTTGAAGAATGCCAAGCAATCCAAAACCCAGTCCCAGTCATCGACAACAGAGCCTGGACATTGTTTACAGATGTCGCATCAAACAGTGATGGGGCTGGAGCAGGTCTTCGATTAATGAGTCCAGAGGGAGCAGAATTCACATATGTAATTCGGCTGGATTTTAAAAGCACCAACAACGAGGCCGAATATGAAGCTTTCCTAGCAGGCTTACGCCTCACTATCAAAATGGGCGCAACAAATTTAGAAGCCCATGTTGATTCATTATTAGTTGCTGAGCAAGTAGTTGGAACATACGATGCAAAGGGAGATATCATGGCTCTATACTTGGCGCAAGCCAAGGCTCTTATAGCACAGTTCCAACAATCTAAAATCACACACGTCAAGCGAAGCGAAAACAAACATGCTGACGCTCTAAGTAAAGTTGCTGCAACTAGTTTCAAGCATTTGGCAAAAGAAGTTCGCATCGAGGTTTTAAGTAATCCATCTGTCCCTCTCAAGCAAGTGACAATGGTCGAAGTAGGAGATCCATCATGGATGTCTCCAATAATGATGTATCTGTTGCATGGTTCTTTACCAGAAGATAGAGCGCAAGCACGAAAGTTACGATACAAGGCCCTCAATTATGAAATGATTGACGGTATTCTGTACCGACGCTCTTACATGGGTCCTTCGCTCCGTTGTGTTGACAAACATGACGCGCAATACCTGATCAGGGAGATTCATGAGGGACTTTGTGGCATACATTCTGGGCCGCACATGATCGTAGCCAAAGTAAAAAGCGCAGGGTATTATTGGCCCGGAATGTACGTTAACGCGGTAGAGATCTTGCGCAAGTGCATGTCCTGCCAAAGGCATGCCCCTAAAACGTTGCGCCCAAAGAATCCTTTGGTACGCGTCACAACAGCTTGGCCATTTCAACAATGGGCCATTGATTTAGTGTGACCATTTCCAGATGCGCCCGACACAGTAAAGTTTATCATCGTTGCGGTCGATTACTTCACCAAATGGGTTGAAGCCAAACCTTTAGCTTCTACTAAGCAATGGTAATTCGCAAATTCATCTGGGAATACATTATTTGCCGTTTTGGTCTGCCCATGCGCATTATTACAGACAATGGTCCAAATTTAATGGCTGAAGAGTTGCAAACATGGATGACCGAAATGGGAATCCAACATGTTTTCGCTTCTGTTGCACACCCACAAGCAAATGGTCAAGTTGAAAGCATAAACAAACAGTTGCTCGACGGTATCAAGGCCCTCCTTGGCACGACACGGCGGGGGTGGGTTGACGAATTGCCTAGCATCTTGTGGGCACACCGAACTATGCCCAAGACTAGCACTGGAGAAACCCCTTTTAGCCTTGTATACGGCACGGAAGCTGTGATTCCTGCCGAAATTGGGTTACCATCTCCAAGAATGCTAGCTTTGGAAAAACAAGATAACAAAGAACAACGGCGCATCGACCTAGACTTATTGGAAGAGCACCAAGAAAATGCAGCGATTCGCGAAGCTAAATACAAGTCCCAGCTTGAAAAGTATTACAACAAAAGGGTGCGCATATGTTCCTTTTTACCTGGTGACTTTGTTCTTCGCGATAATGAAGCGTCGAATACCAAAAAACCGGGGAACTTAGCCCCACGATGGGAAGGTCCATACGTGATAAATGAAGTATTGGGAAAAGGCGCGTACAATTTGAAGCGTATGGACGGATCCAGCGTTCCTCGAACCTGGAACGCCCAGCAATTGCGCCGATGTTATATGTAATCTCAGTCCTCTTAAGCAACTTCTGAGCGTTGCGTAACGAGAATGCTTACTTTATTTTGTTATGTAATCTTAGTGGCAGTCATAGACTTGCGCTTTGTCAGTATGAATAAAATACTTTGCCACTACTTACAGTCTTATATATGTTCATTTACAAATGCATGCAATTCCTTTGGATAAACAAAAACACAAACTCATGAGCCACAAGCTAATTTAATACTTACGCTCACACATGAGAAAAGAAATTGTTCATTTGTCCATCCTACACAAGTAATTGGTTCCATGCAAACATTGTAAAACTGGAATATATTATATTCACAATAATTGCACAGAAGCGCAACGTTACAAATTATCATACAGTAAAAATTACAAATTTCCTATTCTATGGACTTGGTTCCCGCCTGCTTCTCTGCTGAAGAAAAGATCTCCTTTAGCTTATCAACAAAGTCGTCTTGCTGTAGCGCGGCGTCCACAAGGTCCATAATCGGAATTTGCAATTGATCATATTTTTCCTTGGCAGCAGAATAAATGGCGGCAGTATTTAGCCCATGCGTGGCTGCACGGCTAGTATCCCATTCAGTCTTCAGCGCATGGGCCACGTGCAAAGTACATTCTCTATAGCCCTCGGCATGCCCATCATTGCGCGCCGCCATCATTAATTCTGCCACTCTCTCATCCAACTCCGTAGAGTTAAAGATGGCATTTGCGATCTGTACACAAATACAATCAGTATATGTTGCGACAATCAAACCAGGCGTGTAAAGAAAAGTGAATATTACCTCCAGAATCCCGTACTCCCGCAACCAGGTAAGCTGGTTCATGAGGGATTCGGTCAAGCTTTCTGCAGTAGCGCGAGCGACCTCTATGTCATCAAGTCTTTGTTCGCCTTCAGTCAAACGACGAATCAACTCGGCTTTCTCTGTTCGGTAAAGGTTGACATCTTTTTTCAAACTGTCAACCTCAGCTTGCAGCCGTTCCTGGTCAAAAGCATAGCAGTTAGATCATCAATTTCTTTATTCTTAAGAAGAAGAGTCATTTTGGTTGATACCTCATTCTGCTCGCTCCTTTCTCTATGTGAGAGCGCCTCTTCTACTACCGCAACTGCATCAGGTTTCTCTTTTTTGAGTTTCTCAATTTCATTGGGCAGAGAAGCTTTTTCTTTGTTGTCACGCTCGCAAGCCTCCACAAAGCGCTTGCGCTCGTCCACATATTGCGCAGCAGAAGCCTCACAATTGCGCTTCCAAGATAGCGCAACCCATTCTTTAGTCTTCTTCTCTTTCTCAAATTGGGCCTATTCCGCCTCAAAATCAACAAGCATCTTCAACGTCTTCTCTTTCTCAAGCTTGGCCTTCGCCTTCTCAAGCTCAACCTCGTCTCACTCCTTGTTCATACTGCGCCATTCGCGCACAATTCTATTTATGGTGGACGAGGCAAGGGCAGACTCTTGCAGATATGACTCGTAAGTAGCTTCATGGTCTTTTTCCTCCTGGCGCTTCACCTCCGCCGGCGGGAAGATGCCCTTATACCACTCCCTACAGGAGTGCCAATCAGTAAAAACATCGCCCTGCTTAACCTTCCACTCGGGCTGATGAATCACAGAGGCCCGCCTCTCAGAATAAGAGCGATAATAATAGTCCCCAGGCGTCTCCTCTGGGCGAATAGGCGACTCCTCTGAATCCTCAACAAACACAAAGCTTTCGCTTTGTGTTGAAGGTCCGGCTCCCTTGGATTTCAACTTTGACGGTTCCCCAACATCTGTAGCCGTATCTTTAACCTGCTCGCTAGCATGATTCTCAGTATCAAAATTTTTGGGCTCTTCTTCTGGAGCCACTTTCTCAACATGTTCCGGGACGATGGGGTCGGCTTCAGGAGCAGGAGTCTCTTGCCCTGCATCCCCCTCAACATTCTTAGGCCTGCGCGGCGATGGTATAGCAGATGAGGTGGCCGGCGCAGCCTTCACCATTTTCTCTGCAAAGCATATCAACAAATACCAAGTATAAGATTCTGCGCAACTTTTATAACAGAAATGCGCAACAAACTAAACGTACCAGGTGAGAACTTCTTTGCAAAGGCATCCAAATTGCCTTTCTTACCAATGCGCGGGCGCGCAACTTTAGTCGGCGCAGGAGTTTTAGTCTCCGCCTCCTTTCTCTTCTTAGAAGTACGCTTCAACGCCTCTTCCGGGCTAGAAGGTACTTCCAAAGGATCATCTGGGTTCGCAGCAGGAAGAGATGAGGTGTCAACGGGTTCTGGCATCGGTTTTCTTCAAACCTACAGGCACAAGACCCTCCAGTGAGTCCGACACCACCACATAATTGCACCAAGAGTCAGATACAGGAAGTGTACCTTTCTTGCCCTCAGCTTTCGCAGCAGCTGATGGCTTGGTTTTTTGCTCTGGGTTGAAAGGGGGAGGCGCAGCACCTGCAGCAGCAGTTGGTTTCTTCTTCTTCCTCGAATCAGGGCCTACGCCCAAGTTCAGCAAATCACCTACATAATCAATCATATTGAGTAAAGATTGCGCCATTAAGTTATATTGCAATATCAACTTAGGCTTTGTATGGACTTATTTACCAGTCTTCGAACAAGGTTGCGCCTCCATATCCTCCTGCTTGGGCAACTCAAAGTTCCCCAAGATTTGTGAGAACCAAGTGTCCTCACAATCAGCAATAGGCACGCGGCCATTTTCCCCTTCTCTCTCTTGAAAGAGACCAAGTAGAGAGACGCAACTACATAACAAACATTTGTGCATCAGTACATATCTGTTGAAAGATATTGCTAGGAACTTAAAGGGTTACATACCAGTTCCATCTTCTGTATACACCGATTTTTCTCGGCGTTCCTTCTTCCAAAAAATACTCATCCCGGCAGCGATGAGGGCCCTCTCCGGTAAAACAATATTGGGCACATCTTTAATATCTCGATACCATACCTCGTCGGCAGGTACGGGAAGGGTCTCCAGTTCGATCTCATCACTGCCCCGAAATGTCATCTTCATCGGGATCACCGCCGCCTTGATAAAGAAAAACTTCTGCTTCCAGTCATGGTAGGACTTCGGCGGCACCAACAACAATCGTTTGGCTTGCACACGCAATTGGAACGAATAAAAACCCAACGAGCAGTGCAGCTGGTAGAAAACTCTAAACTTCTCGACCGACGACACGATCTGCATCGATCGGCAAACGAACTAAAAATGCCGGACCCTCACCATTCTCATCGGGCTCAACTGAGAAATGTGAATCTTGTAAAAACCAAGAATTTCCAGCAAGAAATGTGTCACAACCCCGACCCGCAGCGGAAAAGGTGATCAGGGCATGATTGGGTTATCATCAAAGCTCATGACATTTATTTTAACGTTTCATATTCATTAATACAATTTAATGGAAATTTACAATAAATATTACAACATGTTCTAACTATCAATCTAAGCCTCTTTGATCTCTTCTAAGGCATTTCCTATGTTTTTCTTGCTTCAACCTGTTCACCTGTATCATGTGTGAAAAGGTTTTTGGATCAACATAAAGTTGGCGAGTAAATCCTATGGAAAACATTTGAACAAGTTTATTTAATTGATTATGAAATGAGTGCACAACCACACATGAGTAAAAATAGATGTAAAATTACTCAACAATCATTAGATATTAAATAAAGCACACATGAACAATAATGGAACGTGTAGAGGCACGCGTTGCTCAACTCGTCTCTCATGAGGAGCTGATGGGCCTAATGAATGAATTGCATAAACATGATAATATGAAAGACATAACTACAAACAATATAAACTCAATGATACACACATGAACAATAATGGATTGGTTTTGAGGCACGCGTTGTTCAACTCGTCTCCCACGAGGAACTGATGGGCTTAATGAATGAGTTTCATATAATTTGACAAAATGAAATAAGTAATCACAACAATATAAACAATCTAAGTTTAGATCACGATATGGTATGGCACAAGTTTAAATAAACGAGTTAATTATTTTGTGACACATGACACACCCCAAAACGTGTAATTAAAAGGGGGAGTTGTAAGATTCACTCACAGTGGGTGCGTTCGGTTGATGATGTTGAATGCACGCGAAGTGGTTTTAACCACGAGTGAAATTAACCTAGATAGATAGCATTATGGTTTGGTAAGTAAACGGATTTTATTAATCCATTTTAGTAGGATTGTTGGGTGTATTTTTGTGAGTTTAAGGCTATTTTCTAACCTTAAAAATGTTATTTTTAAGTATTTTTAATTGATTTTTAATTAAAATAAATAAATAAAAATAATAAAAAATTTTGACTTTTTGACCGTTGACCATTGACCGTTGACTGTTGACTTTGACCGGTTCGAATCGTTTATGTGTGCGCTGAGTGAGGCTCGAACCCGAGACCTCCCGTACGCGTGCACGCAGCTCTACTAACTGAGCTACGTGTCTAACCCGAAATATTTCTGTTTTTAATTATATTTATATACTAATTAGTTTAAACAGAAAATCCTTTATTTTCTAAAAACGATTTTTAATCCAAGACTCGGTGCGCTCCACAGGTCTCGAACCCAGGACCTGTGGCTTATGCTAACACACAGTCCACCGCTGGACTGTGTGTCCAACTTGTTAACTAAACTGATTTTTATTATTCTTAAATACAAACTAAGCCTTTTCATTTATGCCGTATTTAAAAAGTTTGAATAATGGTCCGAATCGATGCAGTAGACCGGACTCGAACTCGTGTCCTGTGATTAAACATACACACAGTCCACCACTGGACTGTGTGTCTAACTTGGTTATTATTCCGATTATTAATAAACTTAACATATAACAGTGGTGACCGGTTCGGTTAACAAAAAAAAGAGACATTTTTATTAAGGCAGCATGTGTGGGACAAGATTCGAACTCGAGACGTTAGTGTGTTTAATGTGCACACAGTCCACCGCTGGACTGTGTGTCTAACCCAAGTTATTTCTTGATTTAAATTATACTTATATGTTACCGTAACTTCGTCTTCTTCGTTGAGTTTTATCCAGAAATGATGACTGACTGGTTCGAAGTTTTATTCAGGTTTCTTTAACGTTTTATGATTAATCATAGGTGAGATATAAATAAAAAGAATGAAGAAATTAGGCGTGAGGTATACCGACTGGCTTCCTCTATTTTCCGGCAGAACTCCGGCGACAGCAAACACTTCCGGCGACGTGTGTCTTGCAGCAGAGAATCTTCAGAAAGCTTGAAAAGGATGTGGGTGACTTTGGTATAAGCTCAGGGGTTTAGTAAGGCTTAGAAATGGAGGGTTCGGTTTTCCGGTGATGAGCAGAAATATTCCGGCGAGTGAGTTTTCGCCGAGAAAGGGTGCGGTTTTGAGCGAAAATGTTTGCAGAGGTTCGAGGGGGTATTTATAAGGCAGGTTATCGATGAACTTGGTCCGATTTCCGACTTGATTCGTCGGTTATAATTTCTCCGGCGGTTATAGTTGGTGTCGCGGACTCAGGCGTCGGTTATAACCGATGTAGCGTTTAAGTTTTACGTTATAACTGAAGATGTCGTAAATCCTTGGCGAGATCGCCGGGATTTCCGACGACTGCATTTGGGCGCCGGTTTTGAATTCGGAATGTCATGATATGAATTAAATGATTCTAACATTTAACAAAGAATATAAGTGGCGCAGCGGTTTAAGAGTTGTGTGTTAAGTCGTTTGAACCGTGACCCGGCGACTGACCCGGGTTCGAAACCCGGCAGGAACATATATTTTTTTATTTTCATATTTTTAACAGTTTTTCAAAAACTAATTATGTATTCCCATATAATAATTGATTATGTATCGTTTACAATTATTTTGGGCATTTAATTCGCAACGAAATTTTTAACTGATTGTTCGGTTAATAAACGGAGCGGGTTTGGTAAATCCGTTTTTGACGGATGTTACAGTATCCCCTGCTTTTTAGAAATTTCGTCCCGAAATTTAAATAGTGATATATTTGACTAAAAGAATGATGGTGTTTAGTTTGACAGTTACATGCTTAGAAGAAGTAAGGGTTTAAGTTTTTGTTCGAGGCGGTAACGTTCCTTGTAAGGGTTAAGTACCTTATTACAGGAATCGCTTTTTGTTGCCTACTGTAAAAGTATTGATAAGCAGAATTGATTCGCTAACTATGATATCATGCATAAGAGTTTGGATATGTTTGGAAGGGTAGGGTTATATCCTAAGGCAAAACTTCTAATACTACAACCTACATGGAACATAAATAACCACAACAACTAATATTTGAACATAAATAAAACACACAGCTAACATTTGAATCCACATTCTGATAGCATATATGTTTGAATGGTGGCAGTTCCTCTCTCGTTTGTTATGATGGAGAGGTTAGTTTATGTAGAAATGGAACACAATCCAATCTCTTTAAATAGCAAGATGATATAAATGTAACACAAATTTCAACCAAGGCAATACTAAATCCTACATGGAACTTCTCATAACCGCCTGATAATGCCTCTGATCCTTTGGCAAGAATACTTATATATAGGAAGTACCAGCGGCGTATCCACCATATTCTTGCCAAATTTTCATTGGTTTTATCCACAAGTTATGATTAGTTACCAAGAAACTACTAAATCCTACATAGAACTTCTCATAACCGTCTGACAATGCCTCTGATCCTTTGACAAGAATACTTATATATAGGAAGTACCAGCGGCGTATCCACCATATTCTTGTCAAATTTTCATTGGTTTTATCAGTAAATTATGATTAGTCCTATATGACTCCACAACCAATACAACAAACATAAAATACTGAAATGAAAATGTCTGTGCGATCAAGGCTCAATCAAACGGAGCCGATCGTATTGCATGTACTGAAAATGAAATTGTCTGTGCGATCAAGGCTCAATCAAGCGGAGCCGATCGTGTTGCATGTACTGAAAATAATAAACTTAATCTAAACAACAATCACACAAACAGCCTATACACGGAACCTCTCATAACCGCCTGATAATGCCTCCGATCATTTGACAGAATACTTATATATAGGAAGTACCAGCGGCGTATCCACCATATTCTTGTCAAATTTTCATTGACTTTATCCACAAGTTATGATTAGTTCTATGTGACTCTACTACAAACACAACAACCACAAAATACTGATAATGAAAATGTCTGTGCGATCAAGGCTCAATCAAACGGAGCCGATCGTATTGCATGTACTGAAAATGAAAATGTCTGTGCGATCAAGGCTCAATCAAACGGAGCCGATCGTATTGCATGTACTGAAAATGATAAACTTAATCTAAACAACAATCACACAAACAGCCTATGCATGGAACCTCTCATAACCGCCTGATAATGCCTCCGATCATTTGCCAAGAATACTTATATATAGGAAGTACCAGCGGCGTATCCACCATATTCTTGTCAAATTCTCATTGACTTTATCCGCAAGTTATGATTAGTTCTATGCGACTCTACAACAAACACCACAAGATACTGATAATGAAAATGTCTGTGCGATCAAGGCTCAATCAAACGGAGCCGATCGTATTGCATGTATTGAAAAATGAAAATGTCTGTGCGATCAAGGCTCAATCAAACAGAGCCGATCGTATGCGGGCACGCCAGGTTCAACCGCATAATAAAATGGGGAACATGCTCAACGCTCATAAATGGGGAGCGGCGGCCTCGGCAATTGCATGTACTGAAATAATAACCAATAATTACTCAAACAGTCTACACATGGAACCTCTCATAACCGCCAGATAATGCTTCTGATCCTTTGACAAGAATACTTATATATAGGAAGTACCTGCGGCGTATCCACCGTATTCCCGTCAAAGTTTCATTGGCTTTATCCTTAAGTTATGATTGGTTCGATGTGATAAAGAAAAACATAAAACTAAACGATAGAAGTTGAATCTAGATCTTCGGTGAAGAGGACTAGTTGGGTATCTTCGTTTGGGCCGTCATTATCTTCGACAGGATTGGCGTTGATGTTGAAGACTCTTCCTCTTGCTGGTGGCCTAGCGGTTGGGTTTTCTTGGTTTACTTGGTTAACTGGGTTTGATTGAGCTTGAGTGTTGATGACGTTAACCAATTGAGGGCATGTGTTTCTAAGGTGGGTATGGTCGCCACAATTGAAACAAGCTTGAACATATGGGGACATGGGGTATTGGGGTTGTTGATAGGTTTGGTTCATGGTTTGAGTAGGGGAAGAGATTTGGTTTTGAAAGGTGCGGCAAACCTTGCTCAAATGACCATAGCGTCCACAAGTTGCACATAGTCGACAAGGTAAGGTAAGGGGATGGTGATAAAAACAGTTGTTGCATTGAGGGTGAGGTCCAAGATATGGTTTCTTATTTGGGTAGGTTGAGTTGGGTGTCACTTGAGTGATTGGTATGGCTTGTAAAACTGGTTGATTACGTTGGGTAGCAGCGAAAAGTTGCCCGTCTCTTTTTCTCTTAGAAGTGGGTTGAGAAGGGGATTCGGTTTGGGTGGAGTCGGAGGTTTCAGTCGATTCTTTATCCTTCTTCTTCTCCTCCTCGAAGTCTTTGTTCCGGATTCGGTTCTCGGTGAGCTCTGTAGCTAACTCCATTGCTGCTTCCAAAGTTGCAGGCTTGGTACTTAATACAGAGTCTTGAATCTTTGACGGAAGACCACGAATGTAATGCTCGATCAAACGGTAGAGGGGAGTGAACATGTTGGGAACCATTTGATGTAACTCGAGGAATCTTTTGTTGTATGTGGTGTGGTCTCCTTCCTTTTGCTTCAACGAATAAAATTCATCTTCTAATTTCTTGATTTCGCTCCTTGGGCAAAATCGTCTGGTCATGATTTCCTTCAATTCGTTCCAAGTTAAGGTCATAGCATCTTCAACACCTCGTTTGGACTTCTCTGTATTTCACCAAGTAAGTGCTATCCCATATAATCGACCGGTAGCATATCGCACTTTGCGATCATCGGGACAATCGCAATTTAGAAAGGTGTTCTCCATCTCTTCAAACCAATGGAGGAGAGCGGTGACGCCTTCAGTCCCTTTGTAGTTCGGAGGGTCGCATGATTTGAAATGCTTGTAGGTGCATTTAGTGGTATTTGGGGAAGAGTTGATAATGTTTTGGTTTTCTTGATTGACAGGATTAGCGGTGAGTGCTTGTTGAACTTGGATTACAATGTTGGGTATTACGGCAGCCATTTGTTGAGCGATTAGGGCAGCCATGCGTTCGCGGGCTTTTCCTGCTCTCATCTTCCTACGGGCGAGGTTAGAAGACATCTTCAAGGAATACATGTCAAGAGTATGAGTTGGATGTTTTTGGGTTCATGGGTCGCACTCAGGAATGAACATTCATAAAATAATTATAGAAAAATAAATCTACTACATCCATAGGATGTCTTGGGCTTTGCTCGCCATTAGGCCCTACATGCCGCCATACTTTACCTTTGTAATCATGTGGGCCCCCATGAATACCGGTTTTTCATATGGTTCGCACGGGTTTGCCTGTGTCACACCCCGACCCGCAGCGGATAAGGTGATCGGGGCATGATTGGGTTATCATCAAAGCTCATGACATTTATTAAATGTTTCATATTCATTAATACAAATTAAATGAAAGTTTACAATGATTGCTACAACATGATCTAACTAACAATCTAACTCCTTTGTTCTCTTCTAAGGCATATCCTATGCTATCCTTGCTTCAACCTGTTCACCTGTATCATGTGTAAAAAGGTTTTTTTGGATCAACATAATGTTGGCGAGTGAATCCTATAGAAAACATTTGAACAATTTATTTAAATTGATTAAGAAATATGTGCACAACCAAACATGAGTAAAATTAGATGTAACTTGATCAACAATCATAAGATGTTAAATGAAACACTCATGAATAATAATGGAAACAATTAAAGGCACGCGATGCTCAACTCGTCTCTCACGAGGAACTGAAGGGCCTGATGAATGAATTGCATAAACATGATACTATGAATAACACAACTACAAACAATATAAACTCAATGAAAACACACATGAACAATAATGAATTTGAATTGAAGCACGCGATGTTCTACTCGTTTTCCACGAGGAACTGATGGGCTTAATGTATGAGTTTCATGTAATTTGACAAACGGAATATAAATAAATCACAACAATAAATCAATCTAAAATTAAGTCATGATGTGGTATGGCACAAGTTTAAATAAATAAATTAATTAATTCATAACACATGATACACCCCAAAACGTGTAATTTAAAAGGGGGAATTGTAAGATTCACTCACAGTGGGTGCGTTCGGTTGATGATGATGAATGCACGCGAAGTGGTTTTAACCACGAGTGAGATTTAACCTAGATAAATCGCATTATGGTTTGGTGAGTAAACGGATTTTATTAAACTATTTTAGTAGGATTGTTGGGTGTATTTTTGTGAGTTTGAAGCTATTTTCTAATTTTAAAAATGTTATTTTTAAGTATTTATAATTGATTTTTAATTAAAATAATTAAATAAAAATAATAAAAATATTTATTTTTTTTTTTCTGCTACCGTTGACTTTGACCAGTTGACTTTGACTGGTCGTTGACCGGTTCGATGTATATTGTTGTGCGCTCGGTGAGGCTCGAACCCGAGACCTCCCGTACGCGTGCACGCAGCTCTACCAACTGAGCTACGTGTCTAACCCGTTATATATCCGATTTTAATTATATATATACACTAATTAGTTTAAACAGAAATCCTTTTTATTTTAAAAACAGTTTAAACGAAACGGTCATGCACACCACAGGTCTCGAACCCGGGACCTGTGGTTCAATCCAATACACAGTCCACCGCTGGACTGTGTGTTCAACATGTTATAATATTCGGTTTTTATTATACTTAAATACAAAATAGATATTTCGTTTTCTGCCTTATTTAAAAGAAAAGATAATTGTCCGAGTCGGTGCTGAGGACCGGACTCGAACTCGTGACCTGCGATATAAACAAACACACAGTCCACCGCTGGACTGTGTGTCTAACTTGGTTATTATTCTGGTTATCAATATACTTAACATATAACTAAGGCGATCCGGTTCAGTAACAAAAAAATGCATTTTATTAAGGCAGCGTGTGTGAGACGGGAATCGAACTCGAGACGTTTTGCGTTTTATATGTGCACACAGTCCACCGCTGGACTGTGTGTCTAACCCGATCAATTTCATGATTTTAATTAAACTTATATGATAACAAGTCTTCATCTTCTTCACCGAAAGAATAACCAGAAATCGGTGACAGACTGGTTCAAGATTTTATCCGTTTTATTAGTGTTTTACCGTCGATTAAGATAAGATAAAAGTGAAAAGGAAAGGAAACTGAGCGGAGAAATATACCGACTGAACTCTCTGTTTTCCGGCAGAAAATCCGGCGACTGAATTCAACTCCGGCGACGTGTTCCTTGTAGTAGCTAGTCTCCAGAAAACTTGGAAAAAGGTAAGGGTGACTTCGGTGAAGGTTTAGGGGATTCAATAAAGCTCAGGGATTAAAACACGGTTTTCCGGCGAAAAACAGGAAAGTTCCGGCGAGTGAAAATACGCCGTGAAAAGATGTGATTTTTGTGCGAAAGTGTTTGTAGACGGTTGTGGTTGAATTTATAGGGGAAAAATGAAATGTATTTGGTCTGATTTCGGACTATGTTCGATATTTAAATTTTTCCGGCGGTTTTGGTTTTGGTCGCGGACTTCAAACATCGGTTATAACCGATAAGTGATTAAAGGTTTACGTTATAACGTAAATTGTAGTTAAGATTCGCGGAAATTCCGGGATTCCGACGACTGAAACGATTGGGCGCCGGTTTTGAATTTGTAAAGTTATTATATCAATTAAATGTTTGAAATATATAACAAACAAAGCAGTTGGCGCAGTGGTTTGTGTGTGAGTTGTTAAGTCATTGCCTGACTCGGTACAGACCCGGGTTCGAAACCCGGCTGAAACAAATCATTTTTATTTTGCGTTTTTTGACAGTTTTTCAAAAACTAAATATATGTTCGCGTATAATAATTGATTACGGATCGTTTAAAAATATTTTGGGCATTTAATTCGCAACGAAAATTTTGACTGACTGTTCGGTTGATAAACGGAGCGGGTTTGGTAAATCCGTTTTTGACGGATGTTACAGTATCCCCTGCTTTTTAGAAATTTCGTCCCGAAATTTAAATAATGATATATTTTGACTATAAGAATAATGATGTTTTGTTTGACAGTTGTATGCTCAGAAAAATGAGGGTTTAAATTTTTGTTCGAGGCGGTAACGTTCCTTGTAAAGGTTAAGTACCCTATTCAGGAATCGCTTTTTGTTGCCTACTGTATGAATATTGATAAACAGGAATGATTCGCTAAAAATGATATCATGCATAAGGTTTAGATACGTTTGGGAAAAATATGGTTACATCCTAAGGCAAAACTTCTAACACTACAATCTACATGGAACATAAATAAAAAACACAACAGCTGATATCCAAACATGAATGAACACATCATCAAATATTTGAACATGAATATAACAGCAAATATTCGAACATGAATGAACACATCAGCAAATATTTGAACATGAATAAACACAACAGCAAATATTTGAACATGAATAAACACAACAGCAAAATTCGAACATGAATAGACACATCAGCGAATGAATAAACACAATAACCAATATTCGAACATGAGTAGACACATCAGCGAATATTTGAACATGAATAAACACAACAGCAAATATTTGAATCCACATTCTGATAACATATATGTTTGAACGATGGAAGTTCCTCTCTCGTTTGTTATGATGAGAGGTTAATTTATGTAGAAATGGAACACAATCCAATCTCTTTAAATAACATGATGATATAAATGTATCACAAATTCCAACCAAGGCAATAATAAATCCTACATGGAACTTCTCATAACCGCCTGATAATGCCTCTGATCCTTTGGCAAGAATACTTATATATAGGAAGTACCAGCGGCGTATCCACCATATTCTTGCCAAATTTTCATTAGTTTTATCCACAAGTTATGATTGGTTACCAAGAAACTAATAAATCCTACATAGAACTTCTCATAACCATCCGTTAATGCCTCTGATCCTTTGACAAGAATACTTATATATAGGAAGTACCATCGGCGTATCCACCATATTCTTGTCAAATTTTCATTGGTTTTAACAGTGAATTATGATTAGTCCTATAACTCTACAATCAATACAACAAACATAAATTACTGAAATGAAATATATCTGTGTGATCAAGGCTCAATCGAACGGAGCCGATCGTATTGCATGTACTGAAAATAAAATGGATGTGCGCTCAAGGCTCAATCAAACGGAGCCGAACGTATTGAATGTACTGAAATTGAAATTGTGTGCTCAAGGCTCAATCGAACGGAGCCGAACATATTGAATGTACTGAAATTGAAATTGTGTGCTCAAGGCTCAATCAAACGGAGCCGAACATATTGCATGTACTGTATATGAATAACTTAACCACACAAACAGCCTATGCATGGAACCTCTCATAACCGCCTGATAATGCCTCCGATTATTTGACAAGAATACTTATATATAGGAAGTACCATCGGCGTATCCACCATATCCTTGTCAAATTTTCATTGACTTTATCCGCAAGTTATGGTTAGTTCGATGCGACTCTACTACAAACACCACAACCACAAGATACTGATAATGAAATTGTATGTGTGCTCAAGGCTCAATCAAACGGAGCCGAGCGTATTGCATGAACTGGAAATGTGAATAAATCTGTGTACTCAAGGCTCAATCAAACGGAGCCGAGCATATTGCATGAACTGAAAATGAGAATAAATCTGTGTACTCAAGGCTCAATCAAACGGAGCCGAGCATATTGCATGTATTGAAATGTAATATTACGTAACCGATCAAGGCTCAACAAACGGAGCCGATCGTGCGGGCACGCCAAGATCAACCACATAATAAAATGGGGATCCAACTCAACCTCGATGGATGGGGAGCCACGGCCTCGGCAAAATCGTATACTGAAAACAATATATAATATATAATATACCATAATTACTCTAACAGTCTACACATGTGATAAAGAAAACATAAGACTAAACAACAGGAGTTGAATCTGTATCTTCGGCGAAAAGGACTAGCTGAGTATCTTCGTTTGGGCCGTCATTATCTTCGACAGGGTTGGCGTTGATATTGAAGACTCTTCCTCTTGCTGGTGGCATAGTGGTTGGGTTTTCTTGGTTTACTTGGTTAACTGGGTTTGATTGGGCTTGAGTGTTGATAACGTTTACCAATTGAGGGCATGTGTTTCTAAAGTGGGTAGGGTCGCCACAATTGAAGCAAGCTCGAGCATATGGGAACATGGGGTATTGAGGTTGGTGATAAGCTTGGGCCATGCTTTGAGTAGGGGAAGAGGTTTGGTCTTGAAAAGTGCGACAAACATTGCTCAAATGACCATAACGTCCACAAGCTGTACATAGCCGGCAAGGTAAAGTAAGGGAATGATGATAAAAACAGTGGTTGCATTGAGGGTGAGGTCCAAGATATGGTTTCTTATTTGGGTAAGCCGAGTTGGGTGCCACTTGGGTGATTGGGACAGCTCGGATGGGTATAGCGTGAAAAACTGGTTGATTTCGTTGAGTAGCAGCGAAAAGTCGCCCGACTCTTCTTCTCTTAGGTTTGGGTTGAGAAGGGGATTCGGGTTGAGAAGGGGATTCGGGGGTTTCAGTTGATTCTTTATCCTTCTTCTTCTCCTCCTCGAAGTCTTTGTTTCGGATTCGGTTCTCGGTGAGCTCTATTGCTAGCTCCATTGCTGCTTCCAAAGTTGCAGGCTTGGTACTTATCACAGGGTCTTGAATCTTTGACGGAAGACCACGAATGTAGTGCTCGATCAAACGGTGGAGGGGAGTAAACATGTTGGGAACCATTTGATGTAATTCAAGAAACCTTTTGTTGTAGGTGGTGTGGTCTCCTTCCACTTGCTTCAATGAGTAAAATTCATCTTCTAGCTTCTTGATTTCGCTCCTTGGGCAAAATCGTCTGGTCATGATTTCCTTCAATTCGTTCCAAGTTAAGGACATAGCATCTTCAACACCTCGTTTGGCCTTCTCTGTATTCCACCAAGTAAGTGCTATCCCATATAGTCGACCGGTAGCATAACGCACTTTGCGATCATCAGGGCAATCGCAATTTAGAAAAGTATTCTCCATTTCTTCAAACCAATGGAGGAGTGCGGTGACACCTTCAGTCCCTTTATATTTCGGAGGGTCGCATGATTTGAAATGCTTGTAGGTGCATTTAGTGGTGTTTGGGGAAGAGTTGAAAATGTTTTGGTTTGCTTGGTTGACAGGATTATGGGTAAGTGCTTGTTGAACTTGAATTACAATGTTGGGTATTACGGCAGCCATTTGTTGAGTGATTAAGGTAGCCATGCGTTCGCGGGCTTTTCTTGCTCTCGTCTTCCTACGGGCGAGGTTAGAAGACATCTACATTGAATACATGACAAGGGTATGAGTTGGATGCTTTTGAGATCATGGGTCGCATTCAAGAATGAACATTCATAAAATAATTATACAAAAATACTACATCCATAGGATGTCTTGGGCTTTGCTCGCTGTTAGGCCCGTCGTGCCGCCATACTTTACCTTATGTAATCATGTGGGCCCCCATGAATTACCGGTTTTTCATATGGTTCGCACGGTTTCTGCCTGGTTGCGTACACAAAACCCGGTGAAAATCGAGAAATATGTATACAACGTGTGATGGTTGGAATGTGTCCAGGTGTAGACACGGTGACACCTCAAAGTAGGGTTAGTTCGAACGACGTTTGGTGTGGCATGCTTTGGCCTAATAGGTCCTTCGTACTCTCATCGTTGGTCCCCAGGTAGGCAAACTGGTCCGTTATATTGGATTTATACGAATGCCAGCCTAGACAGGACGTTCCGACTACCGGTACTTGTACCCTTCCAGTTACTACATGCCCGTCGCAGAACTTACTTTGATGAGAATTGAAAATTGCATAAAATCTTTGGATAACGAGAGTATGAAAATAAATTGAACACATGAACATCGATATATGTATAATGAATATGTATATATGTATAATGTACATGTATATGAGCATGTATGTTTGACTGAAATGTAAACAAATATGAAACAAATAAATATCACAAGTTTGTATGTAACCACCTAATCAATTTAAAATTTAGGCAGACTATAGTATAGGCTCTAAGGGTCTAATAACCTATCCTATATCCCTATAGTCATGGCTCTGATACCAATCTGTCACACCCCGACCCGCAGCGGATAAGGTGATCGGGGCATGATTGGGTTATCATCAAAGCTCATGACATTTATTAAATGTTTCATATTCATTAATACAAATTAAATGAAAGTTTACAATGATTGCTACAACATGATCTAACTAACAATCTAACTCCTTTGTTCTCTTCTAAGGCATATCCTATGCTATCCTTGCTTCAACCTGTTCACCTGTATCATGTGTAAAAAGGTTTTTTTTTGGATCAACATAATGTTGGCGAGTGAATCCTATGGAAAACATTTGAACAATTTATTTAAATTGATTAAGAAATAGGTGCACAACCAAACATGAGTAAAATTAGATGTAACTTGATCAACAATCATAAGATGTTAAATGAAACACTCATGAATAATAATGGAAACAATTAAAGGCACGCGATGCTCAACTCGTCTCTCACGAGGAACTGAAGGGCCTGATGAATGAATTGCATAAACATGATACTATGAATAACACAACTACAAACAATATAAACTCAATGAAAACACACATGAACAATAATGAATTTGAATTGAAGCACGCGATGTTCTACTCGTTTTCCACGAGGAACTGATGGGCTTAATGTATGAGTTTCATGTAATTTGACAAACGGAATATAAATAAATCACAACAATAAATCAATCTAAAATTAAGTCATGATGTGGTATGGCACAAGTTTAAATAAATAAATTAATTAATTCATAACACATGATACACCCCAAAACGTGTAATTTAAAAGGGGGAATTGTAAGATTCACTCACAGTGGGTGCGTTCGGTTGATGATGATGAATGCACGCGAAGTGGTTTTAACCACGAGTGAGATTTAACCTAGATAAATCGCATTATGGTTTGGTGAGTAAACGGATTTTATTAAACTATTTTAGTAGGATTGTTGGGTGTATTTTTGTGAGTTTGAAGCTATTTTCTAATTTTAAAAATGTTATTTTTAAGTATTTATAATTGATTTTTAATTAAAATAATTAAATAAAAATAATAAAAATATTTATTTTTTTTTTTCTGCTACCGTTGACTTTGACCAGTTGACTTTGACTGGTCGTTGACCGGTTCGATGTATATTGTTGTGCGCTCGGTGAGGCTCGAACCCGAGACCTCCCGTACGCGTGCACGCAGCTCTACCAACTGAGCTACGTGTCTAACCCGTTATATATCCGATTTTAATTATATATATACACTAATTAGTTTAAACAGAAATCCTTTTTATTTTAAAAACAGTTTAAACGAAACGGTCATGCACACCACAGGTCTCGAACCCGGGACCTGTGGTTCAATCCAACACACAGTCCACCGCTGGACTGTGTGTTCAACATGTTATAATATTCGGTTTTTATTATACTTAAATACAAAATAGATATTTCCTTTTCTGCCTTATTTAAAAGAAAAGATAATTGTCCGAGTCGGTGCTGAGGACCGGACTCGAACTCGTGACCTGCGATATAAACAAACACACAGTCCACCGCTGGACTGTGTGTCTAACTTGGTTATTATTCTGGTTATCAATATACTTAACATATAACTAAGGCGATCCGGTTCAGTAACAAAAAAATGCATTTTATTAAGGCAGCGTGTGTGAGACGGGAATCGAACTCGAGACGTTTTGCGTTTTATATGTGCACACAGTCCACCGCTGGACTGTGTGTCTAACCCGATCAATTTCATGATTTTAATTAAACTTATATGATAACAAGTCTTCATCTTCTTCACCGAAAGAATAACCAGAAATCGGTGACAGACTGGTTCAAGATTTTATCCGTTTTATTAGTGTTTTACCGTCGATTAAGATAAGATAAAAGTGAAAAGGAAAGGAAACTGAGCGGAGAAATATACCGACTGAACTCTCTGTTTTCCGGCAGAAAATCTGGCGACTGAATTCAACTCCGGCGACGTGTTCCTTGTAGTAGCTAGTCTCCAGAAAACTTGGAAAAAGGTAAGGGTGACTTCGGTGAAGGTTTAGGGGATTCAATAAAGCTCAGGGATTAAAACACGGTTTTCCGGCGAAAAACAGGAAAGTTCCGGCGAGTGAAAATACGCCGTGAAAAGATGTGATTTTTGTGCGAAAGTGTTTGTAGACGGTTGTGGTTGAATTTATAGGGGAAAAATGAAATGTATTTGGTCTGATTTCGGACTATGTTCGATATTTAAATTTTTCCGGCGGTTTTGGTTTTGGTCGCGGACTTCAAACATCGGTTATAACCGATAAGTGATTAAAGGTTTACGTTATAACGTAAATTGTAGTTAAGATTCGCGGAAATTCCGGGATTCCGACGACTGAAACGATTGGGCGCCGGTTTTGAATTTGTAAAGTTATTATATCAATTAAATGTTTGAAATATATAACAAACAAAGCAGTTGGCGCAGTGGTTTGTGTGTGAGTTGTTAAGTCATTGCCTGACTCGTTACAGACCCGGGTTCGAAACCCGGCTGAAACAAATCATTTTTATTTTGCGTTTTTTGACAGTTTTTCAAAAACTAAATATATGTTCGCGTATAATAATTGATTACGGATCGTTTAAAAATATTTTGGGCATTTAATTCGCAACGAAAATTTTGACTGACTGTTCGGTTGATAAACGGAGCGGGTTTGGTAAATCCGTTTTTGACGGATGTTACAGCCTGGTTGCGTACACTAAAACCCAGAGAAAATCGAGAAATATGTATACAACGTGTGATATTCGGAATGTGTCCAGGTGTAGACACGGTGACACCTCAAAGTGGGATTAGTTCGAACGACGTTTGGTGTGGCATGCTTTGGCCTAATAGGTCCTTCGTACTCTCATCGTTGGTCCCCAGGTAGGCAAACTGGTCCGTTATATTGGATTTTTACGAATGCCAACCTAGACAGGACGTTCCGACTACCAGTACTTGTACCCTTCCAGTTACTACATGCCCGTCGCAGAACTTACTTTGATGAGATTTGAAAATTGCAACAAAATCTTTGAATAATGAAAGTATGAAAATGAATTGAATATATGAACATTGATATATGTATAATGAATATGTATATAAGCATGTATGTTTGACTGTAAATAAAAACAAATATGAAACAGATAAATATTACCCTTGTTATCACATTAATAAACAAATCTCAAATGACATTACCCTTATTCAAACGACTATGGACATCAAACAACACCATTAGGATTCAAACGACATCATTTACACTTCCAATCAATATCACCAAGCGACACCAATCATTTCCAAACCACACTAGTCCAAATGGTATCATCCCAACCCAAACGACATAGCCCAGTTTATTTCAAACAACATTAGTCATCACTCTAAACGAGATCAACATCAGACGACACCTAGGGTCGTTTACTGCAAATCAAGCGACATGAATGGTTTTCCAAACGATATGTACTTGTGTCATCCTCATCTTCTCAAATGTGAATTTCCTGACCAAAACCGTCCCCGATTCACTTCATTATTGACCATTCAACTTCTTTATAGTTCCGTTCAATTTCGATGGAGAAACTGATTGCAATCATCAATTGCCCATTAACACCCCATAATTCACTTAATTAAAACAAGATTAATTCACCGTTAACCATACTTTTAAGCACAAATAGATTTTATAAATTCGGTATCTATAGCACTTCTTCTCAGTTTCAAACGACATCTCCCCTCATTACATGCAATACCTCACTCCCAAAATTTGCAAACTCTCTCCTAAATTCGTGAATCCAAGGCCAGAACATTTCTAGGGCCATAACTTTATCACGCGATATCTCCCCTATTCCTTAATCAATTCAGGTGATCCTTGAGTCTAAATCTATTAATTTTTCATGCTCTATAAGACCCATCTATCCATTTCGTGATATAGGGCATACAAATTCAGATTTGATTCCATGCTAGACCAGGGTTCTTGAATTCTATAATTTTGGGTTTTTGACCTTAAAGACTTGTTTCGATGAAAGTGAAGTTATGATATTGCTCACGATTATATTAGATTAGATGGTATGAATTTTGGTAAGTTTTGGACATCGGATGGATTATTATGGATTTAATCATGTTTATATTATATAGAAGATCATGTTAAAACACTAATTAAACAAAACAATATACATCAAATGACATTTCTGATTAATAGAAAATATATATGTTGAAAATTGTTATAACAAATATCATGATTATGGGTAACATATCTGTAACAAGAAGATTAAACAACTTATATAACTTAATTTATTCTTTCACTAATTTAACTATTTTTATAAGATAACTATAATTGCCTAGTTGATAAATTCATTAGATTAATTATAGCTATATTTAACTTTTACATTTTACGAAATATAAAAATATCATAAATAATTTTATGTTATTATTTTCTAGATAATTTTAACCAAGGTGGGGTTCGGCTATAAAGTCTAAATCTCCTAAAAAATGTACGAGTCATAAAACACCACAATTTGATGCTTAAAACACACCTCAAGTAACAATGTGAAGATTACTAAAATAATATATTCGAACGCTAGCAGTTCATAAAAAACTCCAAACACACCATTGTAGAACCATGAATATAAGACATAATATGATAATCAACACAAAACAAAATCCGTAGAACTGGTATTTTAGTAATCTTATAATTGTATTTGTGAGATTTGGTTGTGTTTTACGGTGGATAATATGGTGTTTTATGACTTTTTACACTTATTATGAATTTTGTACTTTATAGCCAACTCCGAACCATATAATTAATATTATTATTAATCAATTTACTTTTATTTAAATGTATAATTCATTATATGTGTGTCTATATATATTTGGATTAGGAAAACTTTATATGTATAATATTGCCTTCACATAAAAGTCTCCAAATCAAGAATCCAATCGTTACCTTGTTATATATATTTTTTTCGTTTATTTAGAATATTTGTATATATATTCTAGGGTAATTTGGTCATTTGTGTTATTTTTCCTCATGCGGTATTATTATCATTTGTGGGATCACTTCGCAAACTATGAGTAGACCTTTCCCCTTTTTACAATAAACTCTTTTGAGGTGTATCACCGTGTCACGTAATTCATATTCATTTTACTTAAAATATTAAGCATGCAATATTATTGTGTAGTTAATGTGTTATTTGGTTTATTTGTTTATTAATATATGTGCAATGGTTATTAAATTCATAAGTGCCACACTTATTCATAGGGTCATTAATCACGGCTGAATGTTCTTATAATTATGGGATGTGGGTATCGCCTCACTTATTTATAGGCTGACTCTTTTCTCATGACGTGGGATGTGAGTATTTTCTCACTTATTCATCTTTTCTCGTGACTATGGGATGTAGGTTTTGCTATCATTTAGTCACGCCCCTTTTTGGGGTCAATATTCAAGTATTGCTTGCTTTATTTGTTGATGGTTTGTTGTTATTTGGTATATTTGATTAACACATAAGTGGCATGTTCACTTTTAAAAATAAATTGACTTTTACTTGACATGGATTTACTCACTGGCTCTTTGTATTTGACCCAAAAACCTTTTAACACATGATACAGGAAATGAGAATTTAAGGAAGCTTGGATCAAGGTCATGTAGGGATTTCCCTTTAGAAGTTAAATAAAGAGAATTGGCTATGTTATATCTTTTGAATATTGTTGATTATTTGAACTTATTTGTAAGGTGTGACAATTTAAATTTATGACATGTTTAATTATAAAATATTTATAGTGCTATAAGCTTTGGACAATTATCATACGATCGATAATTTGTCACAGGTTGGAGTGTGACATTTATCCTTAGATACAGTACCTAAATCGTTCATATTTGATAATTGCAGGTTTTAAGAAGGCCCGAACAAAAAGAAGTGAAAAACAACAAAAAAACAAGGCGAAAATCCGGAATTACGAGGAAATCAGCAAAAGACACAGATACATACGCCTAAGTCATGCTACGGGCACACTCTTGCTAGATCAAGTCGTCAGGAGAAGTCAAGAAGTCAACCCAAGATAGTCAACAAATGTGCTGAAGCAAGACCATGGCCAAACCTGGAAAAAAAAAACAAGCAGTCAGAGGTCATGCATGGCCATGCACATTCTAGGCATAACCATGCATCTATTTTTATAGCGTCACACCCCAACTGATGGTGGAAACATCAGAGTGAGACAAACGAGATTGTTCAAAACATCATAACGTACTATTTGTGACGATAATTTAAAAATCTAAAATTTCATTTCATTCATAACCTTGAAAGATACATTGTCTCAAAAGAAATTACAACAACTTGAAAAGTAACAAGACAAAACATAAGGAATTCAAAAATAAAATTGGTGCGTTTCTAATCAATCTAAGTATATTTCTTGAGTATCATCATACATTTCCTGCAACATGTATTAAAGTATACGTCAGCACAAAAACGGTCGGTGAGTATACAAGTTTGGTCTACATAATATATATATAAAATGTCACAAATCCAACATGGCATTTTTACACTACGTTATATATCATACTAGCATGCATTAACTGTAGGTCAAACCAAAGTTTCCACTAGCGTAATCTCGTCAACGAAGTGAGCAAGACCGTTTTGATTGAATACTTAACAATGACCACAAAAATAGGCGGTGTGATACTCCTATAGCGCTATACTTGTTAAGGTAGGCTTGCAAAGTTAATAACAAATAGTATGCATAAAAGTATTCTAGCATGTATAAACATATAGTATAACAAGTAGCATGTTTATAGAATTGAGTGTTTGCATAAGATTGTTTGCGTAACTTGTGAGTTTAATAATTTATACATGTTGCAACCCAAAGTGAATTAAAAGTAAAATAGGTCAAGTATACTCATGGTTTGCGTAGGGAATTCCATGAAACTGTGAGTTGATTTGGAAAGGATAGAATTCACCAAGTTATCCTAAAAAGATAAACAAAGGTTTGTGAGTTCGTAGAGTTTTATGATGGGAATGTATTTGGGAATTCATAATTTTGAGAATACAAAAATATATCTTTGCTTAGATACTCATTGGGACAACATTTTTAGATAGTGTTTTACATGAGTGTTTCACTCATTGGAAGCCCAAATTGAGAAGTCTACGAACTAAGATAATCTCCACCTTGTCACATAATATTCAACCACGAGGTTAGTTGACATCATGGTTGGGTTTTGGAGCGTATATTATATGTTATATTATATATTATAGTCAAGTTTATTTCATGTATTGTCATGCATGGGTAGAATGAATACTTTAACCTAATAGTTCACCAATGAACAAAACATCACATGGATGATTCAGATGGTGATGAATCTAAGTATAAGAATGTAAATAACTTATCTAATTCACAGAGCAACCAAGTGATTTTAACTAGAAGAGTGCATTGCAAACATGGTTAAGGTTTGGAGACTTGGTGTAGTTTATTCACTTGATTACTTGAAAGTTGTTTGGTACTTATAGAAAGTAAACTAATATGATATTTATGGAACAAACATCAATCCAAACCTATCCAACAAAGGGATTTGTTGGCAACTTGAAGATGTTCCAATATATGAAGTAGGATGAACAATGTTTGAAAAAGTTTAAACAAAACATAAAATAAACCTAACTTTGGACTTCAAAATGGTGATGTACCAACTTTGTTTACCATGGTAAACTTGTGGTAACAATCTTAGAGGTTATCCAAGTGGGAAGAAAGCAATACATAAGAAGAAAATGAGAGAAGAAGTGTTCAAAACTCATTGTTTTGAATCTTCGTACAATCTGCTATCACTTGAGAATTTTGAAGATTCGAGAGAGTTTGGAAGAGATAAAGGAGTGTTGAAAGTGTTTAGGAGGTGGGGATGCGATGTATTTATAACGCGGTATTAGGGTTGTCTTAAATGTAAGTAGTTGGAGGTTGGGAGTTGAGAAAAAGAGTTTTAACTCAAATTCGCGAAGCTGGCCAAACTTTCTGTCGTCGGATTGCCTTGCTGATCGTAAGACATTTTGTCTTGCGGTCTGTAAAATCTTAAAACAAACTTTTTTTTATTTTTAACCCTTAACCTATATATCTTGTTATTTTTTGCCTTTAACTTAGAGTTAAGGATGATTTTAGGGTTCCAAGGTGTATGTAAGCATGTTACAACCATGATATAAGTATGATCACATTTCTAAGATAATATAAAAGTAATGTATGTCTCGTTTTGTATAAAAATCTTGTTTCATGATTGTTTATGTATTATGTATGCATGAATAAAAAAGTATGATATAAAATGTATTTCCATTATGATCAAAAGTCTTGGATGATTGGAATTGAATACGAGTACAAGCTTTCTAATATAGAAGGTACGAAAACATGGAACGTTACAAGAAGTTAGCAAATATGCATGGTCATGCCTTTTTCACAGCAAGTCTAAACAATTCTCGTATGAGACAAATGAAAGAAGAGACAATTATTGTTAGGAGACAAATTGCAAAAAGGAAAAATAATCTTTTCCTTCTTGTCTCCCTAAGTACTAGCTTTTAAAAAGCCTAGGTCTCCAAGTATGAAGAAAATGCCAAAATGCTGTTTGCCGAAGGACGAGCACGACCGTTCCCCCACTAAGCACAATCGTGTATCAACCCAAAATTCATTAAGAAAACAACTTAGGCACAACGTGACATGTCAAGACAAAGTTCAGAAGCTTTGAGATCTGGAAAAGCTAACAAGAACGAAGGCAGTGTTGGGACGTATACTCACGCACGATCATGCATATACTTAGCACGTCCGTGCATCTTTAAAATTAGTCTACATACCCTTCTGAAAAGTTGAAGAATCTTGTTACATGTGTCTCCCAATTACTATGTACGACATTGCATATGCTTGGCACGCCCGTTTGTACCTACACTAAACAACCATTATAAATAGAGCCCTTGGGTTCCTCAGTTCAACTAATCGGGATCACACATTCTCAGTTTCCCATACCTACCAGGGGGCTCTCTGGCCTTGAAAATCACCCCTTGGAGTTTAGGGGTCACTCCGTAAATCACTTGGAATAGTTTAGTTTGAGAAGGAGAAAGAACTTGTAATCAACAACCTTCAAGGAGTTATTTATTCTTATACTTGATCCATCATGATTTTTTCCATGATCAATATATGTGAATAAGTTTCTATGGTCATTCTTGGCTAAACTTCTTGTATTGCTTGGGTTGTAGATAAAGCTTGGTATGAATTAAATGTTTAATCTTTGGTAAAGTGGTGTGTTATGTTTTTGACAATTCTTTCTTCCCTTCTTCTTTGTTAATGAGATTTGTTCTTTAGTTTTGGTCTTTGATCTTGTGAGTATTCTTGATAAACTTAGCGGTGTGAAGCCTATTAGTACACTCATGGTGTGTAAAAACCCATATACTAGTAAGGGGATCCCATTTTGATACTGGTCAACCCATTTGTGATTTCGCATCTTGTGATTAACACTCACTTATCAAGAATTCGAGTGTAGCATGTGTGATCTATATAGTAGGTGTCAATGTTAAGCAAAAACTTGGTTGAGCGACTTGTCTAACACACTCAATATGTTCAGCTTTGGCATATACCAAAAGTTGGTGAGCTCATGTTAAAATGTATACACACACATATATATATATATACATATATATTTAATTATTATATCACCACCCATTAAATAAAGATCAATCACCCTAACTAAGAAGAAGTCAAATTAGCAACATTATTACCAAGTATCTATGCCTTTTATTGTACTTGAAAATGGACCACGATTATAAAGGTCGCAAGGTGTAATGTTTTAAAAGAAGAAGACTAGTTGGATGTCTTTAAGCTATACCTAGGTTGGTGGCTTTATAAACAATTAAGCTATACCTAGGTTGGTGGCTTTATAAACAAGCTTTCCTCTAGGCTAAGGTAGGCTAGGGGAATAACGTAACTTTAGCCGAAGCCCTTCCATTTTAACTTCAAAAATATATTTTTAAATTTAATAAAAACCCACTGGTAACCTTAGCTAGAGCCGAGTCTCTTCAATTAAGTTCATCACACCACATGCCAATAACCTAACTACAATTCATCCCAAGTGGATTCGAAAGCCAAAGAAATACTTTTTATGATCTTAATATTCTCCACTGATTTCTATTACTTGTCTTTATTTTCTAGATTTTAATTTAGTTTATTAAACAAAACAAGCAAAAGATAATTAACTAACTAGTGGGTAACTTAAAAATTTAGTAGTAAAAGTCACGTCCTTTAGGTTCCATACTTGGTTTTTACATAATTTCGATCTATGCAAACGATAGGTACACTTATGTATTGATTGTGTTTAATCTAAGTAATAATAATTTCTTATAAATTTAAAACAAAATAATTTGTTCCAAAGTTATTAAATTAACCACTATTTAAACACACCACATCACTACTCCACACCATACAGCCTTATATTGTTAAGACGTTAACCAATTGGTATATCATATTATATAATATGTATATGTATATGTATATGTATATGTATATGTTTATTTTATATTTGTTATTGATTTTATATATAACTATAGAAACTTATATAAAATTACTTAGAACTGGTTATTACAAGAATCTTATTTTATTTTATTTCTGAATTATTAAACTAGTTGACATCATGCGTTTTTAAATGCGGTCTGACCGATGGAACGATAAAACAACCGGTTCTATATGTTGTTCATTCTAACAACATTGGTAAAAGGTGGTGTGGCATCACATAATAAAAATTTGTTAATATAACTATTTGGTATCTATACGCTACTTGCTTAGACCATTAGTGGTGAGAACAGGCGGCGGCTTAACTGGTATCGGCGACGCTGTGAAAAAGATGAACAAGAAGATGCCTGATGTTTGATGACTTTATTTGATTTTAAGATAAAAGGGTATATTTTTTTTAATATTATAATATTTGCTTTTCCAGCACTAGTGTACGGTGAATTGAAAGTCATTCTACGTTTCAAGGATACTAACCATCATAACACCTAAACTTATTAACCATCATAATATAGCTAAACTTATTTAATGGTCAAAAAGATAATACGAAAAAAAATCATGTAACAAATTTTAGTTTCTTTGATCTTTTTCTTTAGTTTATTTTGTTCAAGTTTTAAAAAGTATTTTGATAATTAATTAAACTTCACATCAATATATATCTATTTTGGATTTTGTTTAATATATATATATTTTTTGTACTTTTTTGCCGTTCTCTGTACCCGTATGATCCCCGCACCCTATCCCATATTACATAGGTGATTTGTTGCCGTAGTGCTTATTTTATTAGTGCTAAAAACTTAAAAATGGTTTAGTTTGAAAAATTGTTGATATGCTAGGTAAATAGGTGTAATTAACTCACATGATGGGTTTTGGTCGTGGCACTTTGAAGGTATTATAAAAATACTCTAGAATGTGAGCGGCAATAGATATGGGACTGTTTTTGATTGTGGTGAGAACCAATGGCGAAACTTGAGATTTCCGACCGTAGGTCGAAAACGTATATACCCAAATATTTCTGAAAACTACATACTCTACACTACTGAACTAAAAGTCCGCCCCCTCCCACCCCACTATGCTGCGCCCCTGATGAGAACATGAAGGGTACTTTTTTGTCCCCTGTATGATTCATATGTTGAAGTTCATATGCCTGGTAACGTTTTGATTGTTGGTTGAGTTTTTCCTAGTTCCTGGTCTAAGCTCAAGCTATAAACATTAAATTGCGTTGGAAGGAACCGGTGGCCGGACCTAGGTCAAGTCAGTCTGATGGATAGTAAGTATGTAGTCTATGCATTTGAACTATATATATAGATACAGTGGGAATAAACGATTATAACTGTGAGATGCATAGTGCACGAAAGGTCTCCTCTCTCTCTCTCTCTCTCTCATGCTAATAGTGCCCTTAAGAGGTATTGGGTTAAGGCCCCATAGAATTGACTATTGGTATAAGCCCAAAGTATGAGCTCAATAGGTAGGCTCAAATACCTATTTATGCACGCCTCATCAACCCTAAACTTTTTTTGTGTGGCCTACATTCAAACTTTTAAATTTTCTTTTGCTTCACGTTATTTTAAAGATTTATAATATAGGTACCCAAAGATGAGATACATATACATGTATAAGTTGATATATCTGCATTTAATTAATTAGACTTGCAAAATTTTGAAAGAAAATTTAGAAACTCACCCAAAAAGTTGTTTTAATCCACACAAGCTTAAAAACTTAAAAGTGCTTCTAAATAAACAGTAGATCATTAGAGGCGTACGTAATATAGTTTGTGCAGCATCCTTTAAGATATTAATTATTAATAAAAGAATAAAATTCTGAACAAAAGTATTTATGGGTCAACCGATTTTCCAACCTACCCATTTTGCCACTCCTTGCTTGCATACTAATTTGATAAACAATATGATATATACTCAACGGATGTGTAGCCGAACACTTAACAGAATGAGTGGCAGTTAAATAGTTGTTAGTAGTCTGTTAAGTAGTTAAGTCAAATAGTTAATTGTATAGTGTGAGCTGATAAATACAGAGTCTATAATAGAGTGTAAAAGGTATCAATTGAAATAATAACTTTCTTCCCTAAACTCTTCTCAACAACTTTCTTAACCAACTCTCAAGAACCCTAACAATCTGGTTCTTCTGAACGTTAAGCCAGTTCAACTATTGTAATAACAAACGTGAGCTGAACAGCCTGAAACCTTATCATTGGTATCAGAGCCTGAACTCGGAGTGGTGGCCTGGAGAGAGCCAGCCGTGACCAACGATGACGTTAGCCCTTAAGGAGGGTCGATTGTTATGAACTGAGACTATTGCAAGATATGTGACTTGTATACATCGGTTGTATGAGCAATTGATGTGGGGTTTATATACCAAATGGGTTCTCTCACTCACCAGACTAGTCATTTGAGTTGAGTTCTCTCGTTTGGTATGTAACACAATACTACGAAATGCATCAGCATTTCAAAATATGAAAATAAATGTATACCCTTGAGTTAATAATAATTGACTAGCTGTTAATAGCCACCCACGTTTATAAAAGATGATAAACATTTTTCAAAAGAAAAGGTTTTATGGAATAAATGAAATTTAATTCTTAATTTGATGACAAACCAACCAACATGATCGAGGTATGCAACAATCATGGATTGTCTCCAATCTTTCATTTACAACTCTCATACTATATAAGGACATATGCATAAAAAATCACAAAACACAAAATATTGGAAATTCTTTCTTGAAGGGCGAGAAAGGAAAGTTTTGTTAGAAATTCTCTTTGTGAAACTCAAATGTGGTTGATGTTGATGAATCTGAGAATTCTGAGGCTAAGTCTTTCAGCTCTTTTATTACAACTGGTGATCCACAATAGAAAACCCCTGCGAATTATAATAATACGAAAGTTAGAAAAGATCACACGATCGACATTATATTTCACCTATTCTAGCAAAACCACCCCTTTACAGCCATCATCAGCCATAGGTCGTTAAAGCGTATTCATGACACAATTGAAATAACTCGGGTCGTCACTTTTTTATAGTATTATAACAATTTGTGACAAAAACACAAACAACATAATTCTTCAGTATGATTTGTTTGCCACAATGTTTAATTAAACATGTTACTTGATCAGCTGTAATGAAAACGGATTATCATACTGTAGTTAACTTATATCTAAAGTTTTGAATGTAAAAATTAACGAATACAATTTCCAAATAAATCAGATTTTTATTCAAAGATTATTGTTTTTGTAATAACATTTAGGGTATTATAAAATTTTAAAACTGACAAAAGAAGTGATTGAACACCATGCCAGCCTAACCGAGCTCATCATGATCCGTACTAATTCATTATTCACAACATGTTTCAACCCAACCCATCCGTTGTGCCACTTATGCTTTATATGAATATTCAAGTTTATGACGAAAGAATAAAATTGAGAATGAGTTAGTATGACTGACCTATCCTGGAACCTTTGTGATTATCAGCAATTCTTTTGTAAACTTTCCGCCAATTAGGTCTAGCAAAATGAGTCTTCACGCGGGTATCAGATACAATATCAACACCCTTTTCCGCATAATAGAGTGACTGAAGCATAGTAATTAAAGAAGATCGCACGTCTGCTTCCTCATAAACACTTGTGCAATAATTGTGAATCTCTATGACATCATTTCTGCCTATCTCAGCAACTTCATCCATAACATCTTTAAACCAACCCAACGTATTTTGTTCCTTAGTGGACGAATAGAAGTAAGCCCTTTTTGTTTTAAACTCATGTTCTCTTGTTGGACTAAGTTTGTTCTTTTGTGATATTGTACCATCTTCCAATCCATTTTCTTCTTTGTTGGCTTTAATGTTATTCACAATGTCTTTCACAATACTGATCATTGGAGTTGCTCCAATGCCTAAGCCCACTAGCAACACCACTTCGTAATCTTTGTAGTCTTGTGCGGGTGCGCCGTATGGACCGTCGATATTTAGAAATGTTAGGTTACTGTAAAAAAGATTGATCAAGTTATTCAAATACATATATGTTTTAAAACTTTGAACAAAACGGATTCAGGTTGAAACAAGTTATATTCTTAGAATAGACCCGTAAACATCTTTGGTTCATTCTTCTTAAACTTTTTCTAGATTTTGAAGGGGTTAATTATGTTTATGAGTAAACACTAATTACTATCATTAATTAAAATGATTTAGAGGTTGTACGCGTTTAACATAGACCCAAATACACTTAAAGATTCTAAAGTACAAGAGGATAGATGCACGAGTGTGACAAATAAATAAAGTTAGACATGTGTGATCTTTTGGATAGGCATTCTGGGTTGACCACAAAATAGTTATCGCGAATTTCAATCCCCGCTAACTTGCAAAAGAATCATATTTCTTAAAATATAAAGTTTTTAATATCTTTTAAATACATGAACTTAGGATATAAAACATTTTGCATCTTAGAGATATATTTTGCAGTTTAGGGAATAAGATAAGTTTTTAACATATAATATACTGAGATAGTATTGTCTTTTAACCATTAGTTGTCTTGAACGAGACAAAGCGTTTTGAGGATTGGCATGATCGACTATTTCAACCCGAACGAAAAAGATGACAGTCCAAAACTCATTTTGGTTTGTTACTCAACCCTCCCATCTTACTATATGATGTGATTCTAGAAACAGTTATACTCTGCTTACTTTGGAATTTGTTCTGGAAAATCAGCTTTAAGAATCCTGCTTCCTTCATCAGGCAAACAGGCCTACCAAAGACGAAAATTCACATGTTAAGTGATATAATGATTAACTAACAATGTCGACTATAAGCAGTAAACAATGGTTGCATATATACCTCTGAATATATTTTGTGAATTGTTTTAGTCCAGTCACCAAGAGCCCGGATATGCACACTCAGGTAGTCATCACTAGGGGCAGATGTAATGGAAAATGGGTGCCAGTTAATTAACATGTATCAATCAAGTATTAAGTTACTTAATTGTACTATTACGCCTATTATTGTATGTTATTTTCAATTCTTTTAAGGTAAACAAACCATTCAAATGGGGAGACAGCAGCACACTTGACGAACATGTATTGTCCGCTCTTGTAATCAAAGTTTTCAGGCTTCGTCATTCGAAGTGCCAATACCCCCTCACGACCAGGATAAGCAGCCACCTTTAAAAGAACCAATATCTTAAGATATGTATCTTATGTGTCAATGATAAAACACAACCAAACTGGACCCATATGTATGCTAAAGTAAGATGTCCAAAACGCATGTGTGTGTAAGATTGGAGACCTTTCTATTTCTAGGAGGTTTTGTGGAAGTGTTTTTGTTTCTACTAAAAAAGATCAAGTGTATATAATAGTTTAGACCTTTGTACTTCTAGGAGGTTTATGTAAGTGTTTTGGTTTCTACTTCAAAAAACAAAAGAAAAAAAAAGTTTACTCCTTTGAGTAGTTGAGTCAAATTAAGTCTACTACTTTAAGTAGCAAACTACCTTGAGACCAAAATAAGTTCAAAAACCTCATGAAAACGCCAATGGCTTTGCTAGACCACTTAGAGAAAAATAAACATTATACCTTAAGTATCCTGGCTGGATCAAAACGAGATCGAAATGTCCTTTTCAGTCTCTCTCAAGCATAGAGCAATGTTGGAACCGCCAAATACATCCAAGTCTGCATCCGTAAGGCATAATTTACTTTAAAGATTACAAATACCAAGTACTAAGACATTATATCAAGCTAATACATAAAAAAAGGATATTACAAAACGAGATAACACAAAGGAACTAACCGTTTTCTTGTACCATTCCTTGGTGAGATAAAGTTTAATCCCGTGAACTATAAGCATTGCGTAGACGATAACAAAGAGGTGGTGGGAATACCAAAAGACATTAAATCCCATTAATTTGTTAATAGCAGCAATAGGTCCTGTTAATTTCTTTAGGATGGGATTATACGATTTTGAGTTCTTGAATGCGTTAAATCCTGTTAATGAGGGTAGTTTGAGGCCTTTTCTTAGCCATGCTAGTGTAAAAGCTAAGCATCTTTCAACAATGATTGACCCAATGCAAGTATATTTATAGTAGTAGTTATAGTTGTCACATCACTGCATTTGCTGAAAATACGCCTCAGATCACAGGAGATAGTAAGATATCCGTGTAGCATCTCAGCTTATCATGCTTATGGATTCAAGTGCTACAGAGCATCAGGGACAAAAGTTGTGGTTGTGGCATCAGCTAGCAGGTGAAGGTATGATCAATTCAGTTTGTGACAGAACTTTCCTTACTAACAAAAAGAATCTTTTTATTGGTCCAACTAATTTACGATTTTATCTATGTTTTAAAATTATGATTCTGTCATCAGTTTAAAATTACGTTTCTGTCTTCAGTTCAAAATAAAATTATGTTTTTACTCCCAGATATTATAATCTTGATCTGGGTTCAAAATTACAATTTTGCCACGTTTAAATTTACATGTTTGCCGTTAGTTTTGTTTTTTCCATCTCAGCCAAATTACGATTTTGCACCCGTGTAAAATTACAGTCATGCCATCATTTTAGTTATTTTTTTACAAAACTGTTGTAGTGTTTTTTAATTGATTGTCTCCGTGTAATTTTTATTCGTGCCAGGCGGGTGCTTGACACACGTTCATTTGTCCTGAAAAATTACATTTTTCCCCAAGTTTAAAATTATAGTTTTTTCATTGTTTTTGTTTTTTTAAACAAAAGTATGATAATGTTTCATTCTAATTGATTGACTCCATGTAATTTTTTGAGATCGTGTTATAAGTAGTATGTATAAGTAACTAAAACACAAATGTCCATGTTATGAGACAGAAATATTCGGTTTCATGTCCGAAAACACGAGCGGGGCAAAATCTAGTTATTAACATAATTAATTTATGTGTGCTAATAGTTATCTTTCAGGAGTCCAGGTAAGAGCCATGTAGAAACCATGGTTATGGTGATGTGACGTTGTGGCGATGCTAGACTTTTGTCCCCTTCTTTTACAAATATATATATATATTATATATATATATATATATATATATATATATATATATATATATATTATATGTATATATATATATATATATATATTTATGAATGCCAAATGCCCTAAACGTGATTAATGTATTTCTAAATGACTTTTGAGCTTTGACCCATTTGATATGTTCAATCTATTTATGCATTAATTGAGCATCTATTTTTTTACGTATCTCGCACGTTTAAAATAAAACATAACCAAATGCATAAATGAATTTAATGAAAGTAATATCTAAAATATCCTTCTATGATGACAAAACCTAAGAAAGCCATAAAATTTTTATAAATGACGCACATCCATGATTTAAGATGATATTTTGAATTTACAATTTCACCCTCCATATATTATATTTATTTATGGGGAATTTGTTAACCGGTCTACTAGACCGGCTGAGCAATTGTTCTAAGGCATAAACAATAGGATGTCTATATATTTCGATTTCTTATAAAAAAGTTTTGAATCATATCACTACCTAAAATGCATAGACATAAATTATTTAATTTAAACATTAACAGAGTGCAAGTTGCTTAATTCATTGCACAACTTGGGTGATTAAAATGCTTAGTGCCAATAATTAAATTTCACTTGCAATTGACAATATCTCGATATAGAACTTATGTACCTTTTTGAGTGGACAATATATTAATACAGAACTTCTACCATTTCAAAAATAAATGGGTTAAAATAGTCACATAAAAGTTCTTCGGGTTTTTTAATCGGGTTTCAGGTTTTCGGGTTTTCAAAGCTAAATAGTTCGGGTTTTATCAGGTCGGGTTAGATCGGGTTTCGGGTTAGAAAATCAGCTAAAAAGGAGGTGTTATTCTATCCGTTTAGAAGGGTTTGTCTGGCTATATTTGGGTTGCAAAAGGGATATGTAATGTAGACTTGTGTTTGTTGAATACTTGACATACACATAACATATCAAAACATGTCATTATATATTATATGAATTTAAACTTTTAAGAAGATATGGATGAAATAGGAAATGCCTATGAAGTGATAAAATTTTACCTAGAAAGTAGGAGAGACATCAAGAAAACGATAAATTGGAAAATCACATTTTAATTCTATATTTGACTTCATCGGGTTATTCGGGTGAACCCAAAACATAGATTTCTAATCCAAACACCGACCCAATAAACTATAGTCGGGTTCGGGTATAACCATTATCGGGTTTGGGTAATCGGTAAGCTAGTTTTTGGGGTCGAGTCATCTCGGGTCGGGTTCGGTTTTCAATTAAAAAAACAACCATACATAAAAGAGTGATGAACATAAGGTGTGTGCGTGAGTTCTTTAAAGCCGAAACTCACATTTTATTATACTTAATTTAGTTTAATCTATTAAAACTTAAATTAATTATAGTTCTTTTGTTTCGTTTTTTAAAGGGTATGAAAATGTTTGGGTTGTACTTTTGAGTTTTGACCTAACTGTTGTGATGGCTTTAAGCATTCTTTTGTAGCACATTTGTTAGTTATTGTTTTCTAATTCTACCCTTTATATTCCCATACACAATGAGCCCTCACAAACTTTGAAGGTTTGTTTATTTATTTATTTTATTTTTTTTGTAAAGAATCATTCTACCCTTATTTTATTTCCCTTCTTGAAGCCGATATATTTTGTTTACAATATGATATGATTTAGTCCGAGCTGGTGAAGACCAAAAGCATAATTTAGAATTGACATGTGACCTCGCAAAATGCATTAGTTATCGATATGGTGTTAGGAATTGACATGTGACCTCGCTAAACGCATTAGTTATCTATATGGTGTTAGGAAATGGTCAAATAAAAGAAGCTAAGAGGGTAAGAAAAATAATAACCTAGGTGGTTATTAGAAATTGTTATTCGGAGGGAGGTATTTGAAACTGTAACCAGTTTAAAATCTAATCTACTCACTACAAAGAAATGGAGCAATAGCGGCAACACCTATCACCGCTAACACCCAGTTGCAATGCCCATTTTGTCGCCGCTAATACTCCAAATATGCCACGTCATCATCTAGTATTGGTGGCGACATGGTTGTTATTAGGGGCGGCATATGTCATCGCTAAAGGTGAAAAAAACATGTACTTACATACACACATATACATACACACACATATATATACATTCACACATATATACAAAATTAAACGGTGGTTTCTTGGTCGAGTGCAAGAGATCAGAGGGTTAGGTTTTTCAAAATGAGAGAGAAGTGATATACGAAATGGAGGAAAATAGGCCCACTAAAACCGCCGCTAAACCCTTCGTACGAGAAAACCTCGACCCTTGGATCGTACCCTAATCAACAGTCAGGATAAGTCTACCCACGTACATACGGATCCTATAAACGTGTTGCCACCATTTATGTCATCGTTAAAGGCGTCACCGCTAATGCTTCTTATTTGAAACATAACCAACACTACTTGTTTATACATAAAACAATCAATTTAACAATCTAAAGTATCATACATTTCAAACCACGTCCTTCATAACATATAAGAAAACATAAAATTTATTGAATTGTTTCTAATTAATATAAAACTAAGGGAACTCAAATACAACATCAAGTTGAAGGTAAATTGTAAAGATATTGGATTTTAATAATCCTAACATTTCGTCATTGGCCGCCAATAGTCTCAACTTAAAAAATAACCACAGGCAGTCCCAACTATAAACATATTGGCCTCCAGTGGTCCCTGACTCACAGAACCCTAACTTCATTAGTCTCCGGTCACTGGAAAAACGTTTTTGGCCGGAAAACTCCTTTTTGGTCGAAAAATTCAACTTTTTCGTCCCAAACCTCTTTATAGCCTTATTACGGATCTTTAGTAACCTTATTCTAGTAAAAACCCCAATTATTGAAGTCGCTGAAAACTTCTTTTTCGTCAGAAAGCTCAACATTTTCCTCCCAAACCTCTTTGTAACCTTTGACCGGACCTTTAGGAACCTTTTTCTAGCCAAAAACGATTTCCTGACGACCGAAGACTAACGACGTTAGGGTTCTATTAGTAGAGTTCATTAGAGGCCAATATGTTAATAGTTAGGACTACCATTGATTATTTTTTAAGTTGGGACCATTGACGGTCAACGACGAATAGTTGGGATAATTAAAATCCAATATTCCAAAATGAAACTTGAACCTTATGGAATTTGTTGTTTTTTGTTGATTGATTCCCTAATTGGCAACCTAACAATCAAGTATAGCCGTTCCTAATACAGAATTATGAATAAAGATATTTTTGTTGATTGGTTTGCTAATTGACAACCCAAAAATCAAGTATACTCGTTCCTGAATTTCTGTAAAGAAGTTTTGCTTCTTACCATTGGGTTGTCATCCATTTTTCTATTTCTGGGCTTTTAGTTTTTAAAAAGAAAGTGAGCCCTGAGCCCAAATACCACATTGTTGCAAATTATGGGCCTAGCTGGGCTGGTTCTTGTAATCATTAAAAATTACAACAAAACAAAATGTATTAAATGGCCAAAAGCGATCATGGGCCAAGCCGAAAGTAGTGTCAGAAAACCCAATCCTGAAATGCTTGAACAAAAGTGAACACATACGCAACTGACTAAAGCCGATACTCTTTTAGTAATATTTATCTTTAGATTATTTTTTAAATATTTTATTTTCATCCTTTATGATATTCGTCATTTTTCACATTCATACAGATTATTTGAAGTTATTTAAAAAAATGTGTTATACAAAATGTGATTAATCTTTATCGGGTTGATCATGTTCATAGAACATTGCGAATCTTGGTGGCGGATGTGAAATTGGGTTATAAGGGTACACCGCACTTTCTGGTAGTAGTGCTTAAGTGACCATCTTTGTTTGTGTTTATTTCTGTTTGTGTTTATTTCTGTTTGTGATTAGTTGGTCATGCAGTCTTGTTTGGATACGTGTTTGGATGACTAGACAATCTTCTTTGGTTGTTTTAGCCTTACCATAGAATACGTTAGATGGTGTGGTGAGCACCTTTTGTATTCTTTTTCGCTTTTTACAACATGTTCCGGCATGTACCCTTTATCCAAGAACGGTGTCGATCTACAAAATCTCAAAATAAAAAAAAATATAATTCAACTAAAACATCATTCAAAAAGTTTTAGTAATAAGTTGGGGGAGACTTTATTATGGTCATTACAAAAGATAAAATGTTACAAGAATTGTGAGATATTATTAATAGCCCTTACGAACTCAATTTTAGTAATAAAATTTTAAGAAATTTTAATTACGACGTAACTCTTTTAACTGTTAAGTTTTCAGTCACTCTAGCTAAAATTCCTAGAACACTAGATCTAAGGAAACAACATAAACTTGAGTCTTTAAACATCTTATCTCAAACTACTAGAGTGAAACCGAAATGAACCAACTATTGGTCTACCATCCGTTTGGTTTTAAACGGGTCTACTAGACCGGCTGACTAGTTGTTGGTTCAAAACGCATAAATAATAGAATATTTGCACATTTTGATTTCTAAAATTATAAAGGTTCTGAATCATACCACCACCTAAAATGCAAAGAATCCAAACATCGAAAAAGTGCAAGTTGCTTAAATTATTGCACAACTTGGTTTGAAACGGGTCTAGTGAACTGGCTAAGTAGTTGTAGTGAGTTCGAAACGCATATAATAAGATGTCTATACATTTCAGTTTCTAAAAAAAGAAAAGATTTGAATCATACCACCACCTAAAATGCAAAGACAATATATTTAATCTAACCATCAACAAAGTGCAAGTTGCTTAAGTTATTGCACAACTTGGATGACGCAAAAGCTTAGTGCCAAGAATTAAATTTCACTTGGAATTGACAATATCTCAATATAGAACTTATGTACCTTTTTGAGTGGACTTTCTTTCTAGAATTAGTGTTCTAGGCCATTGGCAAAATGTATAATGTCTTTGATGAAAAGGGTGTGATGTTTGATGATGAATCATGAAAGATCATGTTATTCAAGACCATTATGATTTTGCCTCTTTACTTTTCAATTGTACACATAAAAAAATTTATTGATTACATTTACGGGCGTAATTTGGATAAACCATTATTTCTTCATTAGAATAACAGAACTTGAAAGTTCAGTTGGTCGTTCAAAAAGAGAATAATAGTGCTTCGAGTTTCTAAAAATACTTATATTAGTAAAAAAAAAATATGAAAAGCCGACATTAAACGACGTTGGTGACGTTTGTGATATCAAATAGCCGTAATCTAATAAAATTGTATCTTTGAAACGTTTTAAATAGTTATAAGTGATTTGGTGATGATTTCGTGTGAGAAAAATTGTCTCCGTTTCAATGGCTAGAATGTTGTGGTTCTCATGTCCAACCATTGTGCTTGTTCCCACAATAACATGGTGGATGGATGGGTGAGGAAGGTCCATTCCTGTTTCCTAACATTTTTTATGCCCTCTTGTCATTTTAATATTTGTGGAGTTATTTGGGTATGTGGTTTCTAGTCACAAATCATTTGTATGTACATAAAGATAGGTTAAAATGATTATGAGTTTGATTAGTTGAAGCCCCTTACCTAGTTTATGTTTTGGACTTGAATATTATATTTAAAACTGATATGTTTTTTAGTTACTTCTAAAGCATTGTTGGTAGTAGAAATATTTACTAAAATAGTGTTGTTTTATATAATATTTATTAAAGTGGTATGAGTTACTTATTTGTTATTTTTAAACCAAAACATTAAGGTTTTTTAATCTTTTTATTCAATCAACCACTTATACTTTTTAATCTTTTTATGCAATCAACCCATTATATCTTTGTATTGTTATTTTTTTCAATCAACTCAATATATGTTGAGGTAAAGCTCATAAAATAAGCTTTGTGGAAACAATTTCATTTATATATTTAATAAGACAAACCAAACAATTTCTCTTTCATGTTCCATTTCAATTCTCACAAACCAAACTTCCACTTGACTTATCACTAAAGATGGTTTGTAGCATCCACTCAACCAAAAGTTAATCGTTTTCAAGAATTTTTAGCCCTATGATTTAAAAGTATATATCAAAATCAGTTTTTTTCAACAACTTATATATCATAGTTTTTATAAGTTTTTATATATTTTTTAACAATAGAGAAGTATGATAAGTTTTTGAAAAATAAAATAATTTGGTAAATATTTTTAAAAACCACACTCATTTGGTAAAACAATCTTTTTGGTCAAACCAATTTGACTAAAACCTCAATTTCAGGTTATAAAAAACAGGCATGTGTAATTATTTACCATTTAGACACATGACAAGATTTAACAAAACGGTGATTAAATTTAAGTGATCAAACAAGTAGAAGTTATCAAAGTTTATTTTATACTTATAACCTAATAAATTGATAATACTCAAAACATTAAGATTATTATTTTATAGTTGTATCCATATTTTATTACTTCTAAATTTTTCACAAAACTACTCATAAAAAATGTTAAGTAAGATGTTTTGAGTGTTGACTCCTGTAAAATTATCAGTGCTCATTTTGATTTGTTATCTAACCAGTTAGACTTGTTCATTTTCTGTTTCTTTAATTAAACGAACTCGACCTGTCTATTTACTGTTTTTAAGATCAATCAAACCCGTTCCAATTCATGAAATCTCACTCTCACATTCGACAACCATTCGTTGACCTACTATTTAGGTTACTCTATATCCAATACTAGGCAACCATGTTGCTCATTTGGCAACTTTAAAAAATGCGAACCAAAAAATATTTGTGGATGGTGTCTATTTATTAAAAGCCATTATTATATAGAGGCAAAGAGCCAAAGCATTTCTTATGTATAAGTAGTTACATCATTATTACATGGTCATGATTTGTATATATTGTCTTTTAGTTTTTCGTTATTTACGTTCAAACGAAAAAATAATTACATTAAATCGTGTAACAAAACTAGAATTTTTAAAAGGTCTACTAATCACAATTAAATTTTTTAAGGCTTTAAAAAATAAAATTACACAATCATATAGCATATGTCACTTGAAGAATCAAGAAATATGTTATGTCAGAGTTGAATAATAGTAAATTTTTTCAAGTCACTTGACGTTAGCTCTACTGTTGCTTAAGCGGTCCAAAAGATTTTGAAAAAACTTGGTAAATATTTTTGAAAACCACCCCCAATTGCGTTGTTAGATAATTTAGGTTAATTATGATTGATTTGGTAACTAAAGTGAATTTTAATACACATTAAGCAAGTTAGAAGTTGCAAGAGTGCACGCTTATTTGATTTATTATAGTTCTAAGTGTTCGAACGGAACCCCTAATCAATGGATGTTCCAAAGGGGCATGGGGATCCGGGGGCAACGCCCCAAGGAGTATGGTCTAAGGGGCAGTAGCCCTTGGCTTTCGACAAAAATTGGGCCTTAATTTCCAAAAATTATTAATTTTTCATAAAATTATTTTGTTTAAAGTGCTTCATTAAAAATGCATTAGAAATTTATTTTTTTTCAGAAACTAAGCCTTAATTTTGAGATGAAAAATTAGGTCTATTGAAGGCAAATTTTATTCAAAATAATAACTGCCTAAAAGCACTTACCAGCACTTCTTTCATCCCCAATTCGAAACCATGTTTTGGTCACAAACTTTTTGGTTCCCGAATTCACCAACATGTCACATACATAGTTCTTCCTGAAAAAGTCTAAGTTGTATCCAATTAAAATTTTTGGAGGAACCACCAAAAGAATTTGATCTGAAAATGACTACACGCCTCTCAAATTATCCGTTGCAATCTTAATTTCCCCAACATTGGTAAAACGACATTTTCAATCACTCCGATTTGACTAAAACCTCATTTTCAAGTTATACAAAAACAACTTTGTGTGATTATTTACCGTTTCAACAAAATACATTTAATAAAATTGTGATTGTCAAAGAACTTGAAGTTAAAATAAACTTTTATTAAATCAATGGTATGTGCCTTACAATGCTTAAAGAAACAAAAGAGTGATTGAATTTTAAGTGATCAAGTAAGTAAAAGTGATCAAAGTTTCTTTTTATACTTACAACCTAATAAATTGATACTTCTCAAGACATTAAGATTATTATTTTATACTTATATCCATATTTAAATACTTATTATTTTTTTTCACAAAAAATAGTAAAAAAATAAAAGTTAAGAAACTTGTTTTTGAGCGTTGACTTGTATAAAATTACCGATGCTCATTTTGATTTGTTATCTAACCAGTTAGACCCGTTCATTTTCTGTTTCTAAGATGAAACAAACTCAATCCGACCCATGAAATCTCACTCTTACATTCAACTAACATTCGTTGACCTACTATTTAGGTTACTCTTTATCCAATACTAGGCAACCATGTTGCGAATTTGGCAACTTTAAAAAATACGAACCAAAAATATTTGTGGATGGGGTCAATTTATTAAAAGCCATTATAATATAGAGGAAAAGAGCCAAATCATTTCTTATGTATAAAGTAGTTACATCACTATTACATGGTCATGATTGGTATATTATTGTTGTCTTTTAGTTTTTCGTTATTTACGTTCAAACTAAAAAAATAATTACATTAAATCGTGTAACAAAACTAGAATTTTTAAAAGGTCTACTAATCACAATTAAATTTTTAAGGCTTTAAAATAAAATTACACAATCATATAACATACATATATAACTTGAAGAATAAAAAAAAATGATGTTATGTCAAAGTGGAATAATAGTATTTTTTCTTAAAGTCACTTGACGTTAGCTCTTATGTTGCTTAAGTGGTCCAAAAGATATTGTATCTAAGTATTATAAAATGTCTTCAATTTAGCAAAGTTTAATTGTCTTATTATTCAATATAACCGGTCACTAGTTGACTACATTGATTTATAATCTATTTGAATTATATGTACTAAACATTATAATACTATTAATATTTGAATCTTCAAACTTTACTTCGACGTAATCTAACTTTCAAAACTTGTTAATTTGTACTTGTATCGATCCACTTATTCTTTTACCTTTTGTAATTATTTGTTGACTCAGCAGTCACTTAGGCTTCCTCATATTCTTTTCCAAAAATGAATGTCTATAGTTATTATTATTTAAAATAAAAATATCCAATGGATCTAACCTCCTCTCATTACCGGTTAAATACTTAAATCACGATACTCGGTGTGGGTGATGGCCCTACTTAGAGGATGACCACTATGTCAGCGTTACGTAGGATGGGTGTGAGGATGGGCCTAAAGAAGATGGACCTAGGAAATAGAGGATGGGCTAAAAATATATATGTATGTATGTATGTATAGGTGTGTGTGTGTGTGTAGATAAGAAGAGAGAGAGAACCGTCTCCAACGTCCACAGCCAGACTTCTATGACGACGCAGCACCACCGGAAATGGTGTTGGGTCGTCGCCGGGTCAGGCCGGGCTGGACAACCCCCCACACCGAGTAGCCTAACATCCTTGACATTACCAACCACCACACTCTTCCTTTCACCATCTTTAACCGCGACACGCCACCGTTAGAGCTCACCTATGTTCTCAACGTTATCTTTGACTGCAACAATCGAATCATGTAACATAATTATCTTGCTTTCAATCCCAAATTGTTTAAGATCTTCTAGCCCATCTTGTGGGGGGTCCGAATCAAAATCAAGTGACAAAACACACACCATTGGTTACTAACAAATTTTGAATTAGTATCTTCATCTCCATAACAATTTTCCTTTCAATACCCGATTGTCTAGTTCAAGTTCAAATACTAATTATCTTGCTTTCAATCCCAAATTGTTTAAGATCTTCTAGCCCATCTTGTGGGGGGTCCGAATCAAAATCAAGTGACAAAACACACACCATTGGTTACTAACAAATTTTGAATTAGTATCTTCATCTCCATAACAATTTTCCTTTCAATACCCGATTGTCTAGTTCAAGTTCAAATACTAGTCCTAAAATGTGAAATGTTTGTTTTCGGAAATGTGAATAAGAGTTCTTAAAATGTGAACTGTTTGTTAGTAAAACTGCTACTGATATGAAAAATCTGAAACAGAAACAAATGAAACAAGAAACAGTGAACCGGACTTGTGTTTGACACAATTCTCTTAACCAGATTCGACGTTTGTTCCTAGGGTACACCGGTTCGAAGCAGCAACAGCGCATTGCCGGACCTGAACACTTGCCTGAAATGAAACAGGAGATGTTGCAGAGAGACTGGGAGAGAAAGAGAGTTGTGATGGTGTGTCCCAACTGATCAGCATGATCTAGTTTTATAGTTGCAGAACCATAACCGAATTTTGGTCATCATCGCAACGAATTAAAGACTTTAGCTGGGAATTGTAGTAAAACATGTCACAAAGTTATGCTAGTTAGGTAAAAACTTTACCTTATAAATGACTTTCCTCTTTGTTCCCACATCTATGTGGGACAAAGTGTTTCACCTTTGAGATTTTATTCACACACATCCAAATTTCCAACACTATTTTTAAGGATTTTTCTATACACATTCAACCGCACTTCTTTTGTTCTATGTTTCATTTATTATCTTAAAAGTAATTAGCATCTACAATAGTTGTATTGTAGTTATTTTCCTCTTGTATTGTATTTTTGTTTGAGGAACACATGCGTTGTTGGGGTAACATATGTGATAAAAGGATACTTAAATGGACATGAATTCTTGAGTATGGGTTTGTGTTTCATATTATATGAAACGAGATTTGGGTTTTGTATATGAAATTGATGTGACTCCTATTCTCACACACACGAACATAGCCAATTGGAGTCAGGGGTGGATGTACCATATAATTAAGGGTACCTCCGCATTACCTTGGCCTCCGGCGGTAGTGTAAATTTTGGACAAATTTGACGTTTTTTCGATTTCGTTACCCGTTTTTTTAAAACGTTACCCCTATGAAAGTTTTCTAGATCCGCCACTGATCAGAGTTCTTGGTGCACGGCTTGATCCATGGAGTACATGAATCCCTAAACTAGATTTGGTGTTTGGTGGTGGCAGAGTGATGATAATGATAATGTGATAAATACTTTTAATATAGTAATAACAACAAAAAATTTATTAAAAGTAAATATATTTTAGTTTTAAAAATAATCTTCAACCAAAACATCCAAAAAAGCATTAATCACATCCTAATAATCAATTCTACTATGGGATGTTACTTTTTCTATAATAACATGGAAAAAATTCTCTCAATACTAATCAAGTTTTTCAAATGTTTCATTTAATTTTTCTTTTTTTTAAAGTCACTCAACTTTCATTAAGTGTTCTAACGATATGACAAGATAAAGTATTAATTGGTTAAAAATAAACTGACCAAAATGAAACATCTATTAATCTTGATTACTATTTTGTGATTTTTGTTTTTTTTAAATTAATTTGAAATATGAGTTGATGGTAAAGAAAATAAAACACCACCAACCAAATTTCTTTATTGTTTAATTTTAGTTATATTGAAAAAGAAAATTGTTTAATTTTAGTTATATTGAAAAAGAAAATCATTAAATAATTACCAAGATGCATTCATATTCATATGCATGTATACCTATTTAGTTCTCTTAAGTTTTTGTTCCTCACATTTATGAAAAAAATAATAATAATAAATAGCACCATAAAGTTGGTTCCTAGTGTTTGAATTTCTTCCTAATAACAATAATTTAAAAGTATAAGTATTACAGCCTGATAAAATTTTATAACTTATTACATACAATAACAACTTAATTAAATTTCATTTTGCTTTCATATATTTTACCCTAAAGATATATCCTACACAAGATGGATCAACTGTTTTGATCGATATCATTATAACTTGAATTATTTCTTTAATAATAAATATTAATATAGTTCTAAATACTAATTTACATATTTACTATAAGAATTTTTATTATTTATACTCCAGTCTCCTTTGAATAATCCTAAAAACCTCCACCAAACACCAAGCCCGCTTTAAAGTTTCAAAACCGTTTTCTACTATATATATATATATATATATATATATATATATATATATATATATATATATATAATATATTTTATAATAATGAGAAAAAAGACAACACTCGGCCTAAATCTGAACGTTAGTTTGGTGACAGCACTCCGTATCAAAATCAAACATGTTTCGTTTTCAAATGAAAAATCTATCAGTCTCCCTCAACAAATGTCATTAGAAAATACTTATCATAGACACACTCTCACATACGTATTCAAAGGAATCTTGTTTCGGTTTTATATATTATTTTTCTTGATGACAACGATGTATATTACAATAAGAAATCATTAAAACTACGCGTGTCATGCTTTGTAAATAATAATAAGTGTAATTATTTTATATATAAATGTTATCCGAATGTCTATGTTAAAGAAAGGGGAAAAGACAAACTCAAAAAGACATAATATAACATGTATATTTTGTAAAGAGTAAAATACTCGGATAGTTTTTATGATTTGGTAAAATTTCACCTTTAGTTCTAAATTTTTTGAAATTACACTCGTGCTCCTTATGGTTTACAACTATGTTACACTGATGCTCCTAGGTATGAATGGGCGTTAGTATTTAAAGTTAAGTTGGTGTAAAAAAGACTAATATACCCTGACTCTTAAAAAGATACATCAATTATAGATTAAAAGAAAATAGTGAAAAATTAGTTGAACCCACAAATAAATAAAAACCAAATTAAAGCCCTAACCTCTCTCAATCCTTTTTGCGGTCATCTTCCCTAAATCGTCGGCGACAAGATTCCGGCCACTAAAGAACCACTACCCCCTCACCGGAAAAACAAAGTGCTCATCTGATCAAACCCACTTCTTGATAAAATATAAACATACCCAACACACCTTTCCCAGTCGTCTTTTCAACAACTCCTTTTTAAATTGTTCACAAATTACTTGAAAGACGAGGGCCCAAATTCACTTACCATTCTGACCAATTTACATCACAACATACACACATGAATCAACGTCATTAGCAACTCCATTTCAAATTGTTCACAAATTACACAAAATTGAATAACAACCACGTACAAAAATAAAAGAAATTTCGATTTGATCAAATTCAACGAAAGTTTTTTTTCTCACCACCATCTATCTATTTTGTTCTCTCAGCTAACACTCTCTATCTCGAACTTCCGAGTAACTTTCTTCTCTTTCTAAATTTCATCCACAGATCCTCTAGCAATATTCACAAACTCAAAGTTTTGTTTACATTTAAACGAACACCACCCCACTTCGTAATTCTCACCTTCAATAGACACCACGCAAGGGCCAGATCTAGGTTTTTGGGGATGTGATCAGTTTTCCAGAGAAGAACCCGACGACTACTAGTTACCGGCAGCGAAGAGGCTGCAGGTGGATATTTGTAGACTAAGGGCAATTAAGAACTTGCTTAGGGATTTTTTTTTACACAGGTGGAGGGTACAGGCGGTGGTAGAGGGTGAATATGGAGGGTAGAGGCGGTGGTAGAAGATGACGATGGAGGAAAGGTTGGCCGTGGTAGAAGACGATGGTAAAGGATGACGGTGTAGGTGGTGGTAGAAAATGACGGTGGAGGGTGGGTGATATGCAGATGAAAGGGAGTGGGGAGAGGGCTAGGTTTTTATATTTAGGTTACAATGGTAGGGCCCATTTTAAATTGCAAATAAATAAATAATTATATTAATGTTTCTGTTATTTTTTATTAATAAGGGCATTTTTGTAATTTTACATACATTTAACTGGAAAACTTAACGACCATCCAGTGTAAGGACTATCCGAGTAACAACTTGTTAAAACATAGGGAGCATATATGTAATTTTAGAAAGTTGGGGACTAAAGGTGAAATTTTCACAAACCACAAGGACTATCCGGGTATTTTACTCTTTTATAAAATCCAAATGTCTATGTTAAAGAAAGGGGAAAACATTCTAATAGACATAATATAATATGTATATTTTGTAAATTAGGAGGGAAATTAATTGCATTAGTTAAAATGTGATAACAAAAACACGTGTGTTATATATATATATATATATATATATATATATATATATATATATATATATATTAAGATCATTTGTGAACATCTCTCTTAATAGTGAATTGTGTGAACTAATCCTAGCCCTTGATTATTAATACACGTGTGTAAATCAATGGTCAGGATTTGATTATAAAATACACTAGTGTATTTTAAGATTTGATGATGAAATCCTAGCCATACACGTGTGTAAATCAATGGTCAAGATTTGTTCACTCAGTTCGCAAGTACATTAGTGTTCACTCTGAAACCTCACCCTATATATATATATATATATATATATATATATAACATGAAACCTTAACACTTAAAAACATATATAAGGCTGAGTCATAAACACAAAAGGCTAGTGTCTAATTTACTCAAACATTGGCTCTTATATCAATCTGTCACACCCTAATTTTCCGGTAGGCTCGGATTGGGGTTTATTCGTGATGATTGATATCAATATTTACAAAGCACAACATAAGATGGGATTTAAATTAAATTATTACAAAGTACCATATAGTGTCCGAAAGTTCAAAAATAATTATACAGACGGGATTGTACTAAAAAGATTCAAATGCGGACCGAATATAACAAAATGAAACTTGAGACTAATAGGTTTTTCATGGAGTTACAAATTCCAAATCGCCTAGACCGAGCAGCTCCAGCCTATTCCTTATTTTTTATGTAACCTACGCTTAGTCTTTTGAAAATACGTCAGTTTTCACTAGTAAATACAATTAACCGACTCTTTTTGAAAAAAAAAAATTCAGAAGTATTTGATACCATTTGATATATCATTTTATAAATAACTTGGGATAAGATGATGTTTCTTGTTACCAGTTTTACATGCTTGTCAATACATATGGGGACCGGAGATGACAACTAATACATGATTAACCGACACGCCACATTTTCAATATTCTATATATATAATGGCATTAGCGTATATATAATGGCATTAGCGTCTGTCAGGTGTATGCCTACACCCAGCGCTTAGGTCGTGGCCACTTGTATTTTAGTGAGCCGAGGATATCCAGGACACAGTCGTATTAACCCCCAATGTTTAAGTTATCAAGCAAAACGGATTAAAATGGGTTATTTAAATTTAAGCATCATTCGCCCGTGATCTAATATCCGACCAAGCGGCTAGTGCCATATCCCAAGCCCGTATAGAGAAAATAGGCTAAGAGTATTTACCTGTGTGCTAGTCTTTACAAATCAAAGGTGCTAAACACAACTGTTAATTAAAATGACTAAAACAGACGCAATTTACTAGAGGCTCCTAGTCTGGAATGGACGAAACTATGACCCGTTAGAATGTATAAGTCATTTGACTTTGACCAGTTAACTTTAAGTAATTACGTACGGTTTGCTAGATTAAGCGGAAACTGCATAGAATGTGGTTTATACCCTATGAAAGTTTTCTAGATCCGCCACTGATCAGAGTTCTTGGTGCACGGCTTGATCCATGGAGTACATGAATCCCTAAACTAGATTTAGTGTTTGGTGGTGGCAGAGTGATGATAATGATAATGTGATAAATACTTTTAATATAGTAATAACAACAAAAAATTTATTAAAGGTAAATATATTTTAGTTTTAAAAATAATCTTAAACCAAAACATCCAAAAAAGCATTAATCACATCCTAATAATCAATTCTACTATGGGATGTTACATATTCTATAATAACATGGAAAAAATTCTCTCAATACTAATCAAGTTTTTCAAATGTTTCATTTAATTTTTCTTTTTTTTAAAAGTCACGCAACTTTCATTAAGTGTTCTAACGATATGACAAGATAAAGTATTAATTGGTTAAAAATAAACTGACCTAAATGAAACATATATTAATCTTGATTACTATTTTATGATTTTTGTTTTTTTTAAATTAATTTGAAATATGAGTTGATGGTAAAGAAAATAAAACACCACCAACCAAATTTCTTTATTGTTTAATTTTAGTTATATTGAAAAAGAAAATTGTTTAATTTTAGTTATATTGAAAAAGAAAATCATTAAATAATTACCAAGATGCATTCATATTCATATGCATGTATACCTATTTAGTTTTCTTAAGTTTTTGTTCCTTACATTTATGAAAAAAATAATAATAATAAATAGCACCATAAAGTTGGTTCCTAGTGTTTGAATTTCTTCCTAATAACAATAATTTAAAAGTATAAGTATTAAAGCCTGATAAAATTTTATAACTTATTACATACAATAACAACTTAATTAAATTTCATTTTGCTTTCATATATTTTACCCTAAAGATATATCCTACACAAGATGGATCAACTGTTTTGATCGATATCATTATAACTTGAATTATTTCTTTAATAATCAATATTAATGTAGTACTAAATACTAATTTACATATTTACGATAAGAATTTTTATTATATATACTCCAGTCTCCTTTGAATAATCCTAAAAACCTCCACCAAACACCAAGCCCGCTTAAAGTTTCAAAACCGTTTTCCTACTTTAATATAATATATATAATATATATATATATATATATATATATATATATATATATATATATATATATTATATAATAATGAGAAAAAAGGCAACACTCGGCCTAAATCTGAACGTTAGTTTGGTGACAGCACTCCTGAACGTATCAAAATCAAACATGTTTCGTTTTCAAATGAAAAATCTATCAGTCTCCCTCAACAAATGTCATTAGAAAATACTTATCATAGACACACTCTCACATACGTATTCAAAGGAATCTTGTTTAGGTTTTATATATTATTTTTCTTGATGACAACGATGTATATTACAATAAGAAATCATTAAAACTACGCGTGTCATGCTTTGTAAATAATAATAAGTGTAATTATTTTATATATAAATGTTATCCGAATGTCTATGTTAAAGAAAGGGGAAAAGACAAACTCAAAAAGACATAATATAACATGTATATTTTGTAAAGAGTAAAATACTCGGATAGTTTTTACGATTTGGTAAAATTTCACGTTTAGTTCTAAATTTTTTGAAATTACACTCGTGCTCCTTATGGTTTACAACTATGTTACACTGATGCTCCTAGGTATGAATGGGCGTTAGTATTTAAAGTTAAGTTGGTGTAAAAAAAAGACTAATATACCCTGACTTAAAAAGATACATCAATTATAGATTAAAAGAAAATAGTGAAAATTAGTTGAACCCACAAATAAATAAAAACCAAATTAAAGCCCTAACCTCTCTCAATCCTTTTTGCGGTCATCTTCCCTAAATCGCCGGCGACAAGATTCCGGCCACTAAAGAACCACTACCCCCTCACCGGAAAAACAAAGTGTACATCTGATCAAACCCACTTCTTGATAAAATATAAACATACCCAACACACCTTTCCCAGTCGTCTTTTCAACAACTCCTTTTTAAATTGTTCACAAATTACTTGAAAGACGAGGGCCCAAATTCACTTACCATTCTGACCAATTTACATCACAACATACACACAGGAATCAACGTCATTAGCAACTCCATTTCAAATTGTTCACAAATTACACAAAATTGAATAACAACCACGTACAAAAATAAAAGAAATTTCGATTTGATCAAATTCAACGAAAGTTTTTTTTCTCACCACCATCTATCTATTTTGTTCTCTCAGCTAACACTCTCTATCTCTAACTTCCGAGTAACTTTCTTCCTTTCTAAATTTCATCCACAGATCCTCTAGCAATATTCACAGACCCAAAGTTTTGTTTACATTTAAACGAACACCACCCCACTTCGTAATTCTCACCTTCAATAGACACACGCAAGGGCCAGATCTAGGTTTTTGGGGATGTGATCAGTTTTCCGGAGAAGAACCCGACGACTACTAGTTACCGGCAGCGAAGAGGCTGCAGGTGGATATTTGTAGACTAAGGGCAATTAAGAACTTGCTTAGGGATTTTTTTTTACACAGGTGGAGGGTACAGGCGGTGGTAGAGGGTGAATATGGAGGGTAGAGGCGGTGGTAGAAGATGACGATGGAGGAAAGGTTGGCCGTGGTAGAAGACGATGGTAAAGGATGACGGTGTAGGTGGTTAGAAAATGACGGTGGAGGGTGGGAGATATGCAGATGAAAGGGAGTGGGGAGAGTGCTAGGTTTTTATATTTAGGTTACAATGGTTGGGCCCATTTTAAATTGCAAATAAATAAATAATTATATTAATGTTTCTGTTATTTTTTATTAATAAGGGCAGTTTTGTCATTTTACATACATTTAACTGGAAAACTTAACGACCATCCAGTGTAAGGACTATCCGAGTAACAACTTGTTAAAACATAGGGAGCATATATGTAATTTTAGAAAGTTGGGGACTAAAGGTGAAATTTTCACAAACCACAAGGACTATCCGGGTATTTTACTCTTTTATAAAATCCAAATGTCTATGTTAAAGAAAGGGGGAAAACACTCTAATAGACATAATATAATATGTATATTTTGTAAATTAGGAGGGAAATTAATTGCATTAGTTAAAATGTGATAACAAAAACACGTGTGTGTGTATATATATATATATATATATATATATATATTATGTATTAAGATCATTTGTGAACATCTCTCTTAATAGTGAATTGTGTGAACTAATCCTAGCCCTTGATTATTAATACACGTGTGTAAATCAATGGTCAGGATTTGATTATAAAATACACTAGTGTATTTTAAGATTTGATGATGAAATCCTAGCCATACACGTGTGTAAATCAATGGTCAAGATTTGTTCACTCAGTTCGCAAGTACATTAGTGTTCACTCTGAAACCTCACCCTATATATATATATATATATATATATATATATATAACATGAAACCTTAACACTTAAAAACATATATAAGGCTGAGTCATAAACACAAAAGGCTAGTGTCTAATTTACTCAAACATTGGCTCTTATATCAATCTGTCACACCCTAATTTTCCGGTAGGCTCGGATTGGGGTTTATTCGTGATGATTGATATCAATATTTACAAAGCACAACATAAGATGGGATTTAAATTAAATTATTACAAAGTACCATATAGTGTCCGAAAGTTCAAAAATAATTATACAGACGGGATTGTACTAAAAAGATTCAAATGCGGACCGAATATAACAAAATGAAACTTGAGACTAATAGGTTTTTCATGGAGTTACAAATTCCAAATCGCCTAGACCGAGCAGCTCCAGCCTATTCCTTATTTTTTATGTAACCTACGCTTAGTCTTTTGAAAATATGTCAGTTTTCACTAGTAAATACAATTAAACGACTCTTTTTGAAAAAAAATTTCAGAAGTATTTGATACCATTTGATACATCATTTTATAAATAACTTGGGATAAGATGATGTTTCTTGTTACCAGTTTTACATGCTTGTCAATACATATGGGGACCGGAGATGACAACTAATACATGATTAACCGACACGCCACATTTTCAATATTCTATATATGTAATGGTATTAGCGTATATATAATGGCATTCGCGTCTGTCAGGTGTATGCCTACACCCAGCGCTTAGGTCGTGGCCACTTGTATTTTAGTGAGCCGAGGATATCCAGGACACAGTTGTATTAACCCCCAATGTTTAAGTTATCAAGCAAAACGGATTAAAATGGGTTATTTAAATTTAAGCATCATTCGCCCGTGATCTAATATCCGACCAAGCGGCTAGTGCCATATCCCAAGCCCGTATAGGGAAAATAGGCTAAGAGTATTTGCCTGTGCTAGTCTTTACAAATCAAAGGTGCTAAACACAACTGTTAATTAAAATGACTAAAACAGACGCAATTTACTAGAGGCTCCTAGTCTGGAATGGACGAAACTATGACCCGTTAGAATGTATAAGTCATTTGACTTTGACCAGTTAACTTTAAGTAATTACGTACGGTTTGCTATATTAAGCGGAAACCGCATAGAATGTGGTTTATACCCTTACGAGTACAAGGACTCGTATAATGTGTGTCAAACAACCATACATTCTTATTATAACTGATTTTGAAAGGTTTTGACTCGATTCGGCTAACATATATATATATATATATATATATATATATATATGTTATGTTATATAAGTTAAGCCTACGCGCATATGAGGTACTGGGTGGTTTAATAGGTCTATGACAAGTACAAAATGCCAAAACGTATATTATAAGGTTATAACACCAGTTTCATAATCAGATTACAAGTTTATTTGATTTTAAAACCATTTGATAAGGGCATTATTGGCATTTTTATGCATATAATATGGACTTTGCAATAAACCCATCAAATAATATGATCAAATGGTATAACCTTAGAGGATTATTCCATAAAATAACATGATCATATAACAACCTTAATTCAATCTCCAAACTTGCTCAAACGGGTCGGAATCGAAAACTAAAGCAGAAGTAAAATTGCTTGACTTTCGGAGGCGAACCAAGCTTTAAACAAGAAATGACGAGTTGGACATGATCAAACATATCCTAATATGTTATATAAACTATTATAGTGTCAAAAATTTAGGTTTCGATATTTAGAAGTTCATTTTACGTAAATTACTAAAATCTACGTTTTTTACTTTTATTTAGTAAAACTTCGACCCGTCACTTCACTAACTTAACGTGATCTTCAGGGAGTATCATCACAAAGGATTAGCACCTTCATTATTAAGATCACGTAGCCAAGTTCTATTAAAACTTTGGCTTAACCGAAATGGTCATAACCGAAAGTCAAAGCAAAAGTCAATTTCTTGGCTTTTGGCTAATAAATAGCCTATGAATGAAAAGGACTAAGATAGAACACTTACAAGTATTCAAGCGAGTGTTATAACTCCATAATGGAGGCCTCTATAAATCCGAAGCTACTCCAAGAGATTAGAGAATGAGATGTGAAGGTGCAAGTTGGAATGTGCAAGAACAAGGTATATTTATGCTTACACAAGGATCACAAGGGTGATGCCAAGTGTCCCTAGAGCTTTGAGGTGTTGAGGAGTGTCATAGTAGGTGTCCAAGGATGGTTCAATGTGGCAAATTCACAAGAGGGGTGGCAGGAGCAGCAGGTTGCTGCTGCTAACACATGATTCCGCCATTGACACCCCTTACGGACCGTAAGGGGTTGGTTACGTCCGTAAAGGGACCTCCGGTGCCCACAGATTTTTAAACAACCTTACGGATAGTAAGGCTTAGCTTGCGGTCCGTAAGGGACCTTCAAAAGCCAATATTTTGGCATTTTATCATGTTTAATCCCTCCACTTGCCATATTCCATCATTTGTACTAAATGGTCCCTCTCGTCCAACTTATTGGGAATATTTAAGAGTTATCGGACACGTGTTGCCCTATAATTCGATTAAAATTTCCGAGGTGTCGCATCTTGACCCCTTTAAAAGAAATCTCGTCCTTGAGATTTCTTCAAATAAATATGGGTACTTTTGTCTCATATCCGATTCAACCTCCCATGTATATTCTGGACCACGACGGGATCCCATTTGACTTTCATGATGGGGATTATTTTCTTTCGGAGCTTTTTAACCTGTCGATCCTCGATCGATATAGGTTTCTCAATGAACCTCAGGTTTTTATTGATTTGCACATCATGGGGCAGCATAGCTAACGACATATTGGCTAGAGATTTCATTAGATTAGAAATGTGGAACACATCATGGATTCCACTGAGTTCCTCAATAGCTTTAATTACAATCTACGGACCGACACATTCAGTTATTTTGACTGGTCCTATATATCGTGGGCTCAATTTTCCTTTCTTTCCAAATCTCATCACACCTTTCTATGGCGATACCTTCAGTAACACTTTGTCTCCAATTTGGAACTTGAGAGGTTTTCGCTTCTTATTAGCATAGCTCTTATACCTATCCTGTCACGGATTTGTATAATCTTGTCTGTGGTTTCAAGGACTATCTCAGGTCCGGGCAATTGGCTTTCTCCAACTTTAGCTCAACAAATAGGCGTTCTGCATTTTCTCCCGTACAAGGCTTCAAATGGAGCGACCTTGATACTTGTATGGTAACTGTTAGTGTAGGAGAATTCAGTCAAGGGTAGATAATCATCCTAACTACGATCTAGATCAATGAAGCATGCTCTCAGCATGTCCTCTAATGTTTGAATTGTACGCTTAATCTGACCATCAGTCTGTGGATGGTAAGGCGTACTGAAGTTCAATCGTGTGCCTAAAGAATGTTAGAAACTTCTCCAAAAATGTAATGTATATCTAGTATCTCTATCAGATACTATGGATACTGCCACTCCATTAAGAGACACAATATTGTTCACATATAATTGGGCTAATTTGTTAGAACTAAAAGTTTCCTTAATTGGCAAAAAGTGGACTGACTTAGTCAATCTATCGACTATCACCCATATCGTGTCATTGCCACGTTTAGTCTTTGGTAACTTGGTAATCAAGTCCATGGTTACCATTTTCCATTTCCATGTGTGAATTTCAAGTTGTTTTAGTAAACCTGATGAATTCTGATGTTCTGCTTTAACTTGCAAACACGTCAGACATTTAGCTACATAAGTGGTTGTAGATTTCTTCATACCCACCCACCAATAATTTCTTTTTAGATCTTGGTACATTTTATCTTCTCGAGGATGTACCGAATATTTATAATTGTGTGATTCCAGGAGAATCAAATCTCTGATTCCTCCAAAAAGGGGAACCCAGATTCTATCATTGAATAGATTCCATCATTTCAAGGTGTTAACTAATCTATAGTTCCACCTAATCCTTCGTTGGAAGCATTTGCTTCTAACAAGGCTTGCTTTTGAACCTCGAGTAGTTTATCATAAAACTGGTTTGAAGTTCAATTCTTTTAGCAAGAACCCTAATTGGTTTGATTCTTTCCTTACAGCTCAAGGCGTCAGCAACGGCGTTTGCCTTGCCTGGATGATAACAAATCTCACATTCGTAACCGTTCAAAGTTTCCATCCAACAACGTTGCCGTATATGTAAATCATTCTGATTAAATATGTGTTGGAGGCTTTTATGATCTGTGTATATAACACATTTTGTACCATTATAAGTAGTGCCTCCACCCAATTCCATATCATGGGTGGTGTAATTCTTTTCATGCACCTTAAGTTTTCGTAACGCATAGGCAATCACCTTGCCTCTTTGCATCAACACGTACCCTAATCCTATGTGCGAAGCATCAAAGCAGACTACAAAGTACTCAATTCTGTTGGGTAAAGATAATACTGGAGCATTGCTGAATTTTTGTTTAAGAATCTCAAAGAATTCTTTCTGCTTTGGTCCCCAATCAAACTTAGCATTCTTGCGTGTTAACGTAGTTAAGGGAGTGGCTAATCTTTAGAAGTTCTCAATAAACCTTCTATAATAACCAGCCAACCTTAAGAAGCTGTTGATTTCAGATGGAGTTTTGGGTGCTTCCCAATTCATAATGTGTGTGTGTGTTAGGAGTTGGCCACAAAGTCCAAACTCTTAAAAGTGTAAAAAGTCATTGGAGTATGGCAATAAGCAATCATAAAACACCCAAAATTCATAGATAACAAAGTCAAAATTACTAAAATACTATATTTAAATCCTAACAGTCAATAAAACTTCAAACACAACATCATACAACTATGGCTATAAAACACCACATGATAATCAAATTAAAAACCATGTCGTCAGATAAAACATCAGTTTTTTGGAAATTTGATTATTAGAGTCTTATTATCCAGCAAAAACAAAAGCAAAACCCACAGATAACGTATAAAAGATTACCAAAACACCATATTCGACCCTAATAGTCCATAAATTATTCTAATTTAAAGGTCGACGTCATTATTTACACTTTTTAGACAAAATCAACTTTGTAGCCAAAGGATATGAATGCACATAAGTGTGTGTGTATGTGTGTGTGTGTGTAGGGTTAGGATCGTGTGAGAAGCACTAGGCTAATTAAGAAACTAGAGAAGCATTCTAAACCATACATTTTCCCTAATCTTTTCGTAATATACACATATGTATAGTTTAAAATGGACTATATACATATGTGTATAATTCAAGATTTGAGAATATACATATATTTTAAACTATATATATGTGTGTATATTACGAAAAGCTAAAGGGAATGTGTAGCCCAAAATGTTTCTCAAAATTTTCAAATAGGATAGACTTCTCTTAGGATCCTTACCCCATATATATATAACACAACTTGTGTGTTTCTATCCTATGTTATGTGTGGAATTTTATTGACTATGTTCTCTCTTGTGTGTATTGATAGGAAAACACATTTTGCTCTCTTTCAAAAGTAAGTAAACTCCTTGGCTTTCTTTAACAACCAACTGGCCAACTCAATATATATTTTTTCTGTTTTTCGTTAAATAAATAATCCTCTGAACTATTAAACTATCTTAATAAGTTACATCAATATTTTCTTAGATGCACAAGACTAAAATGCCCTTTTATTTAATATAAAATTTTAGAGTAAAATGTTATTTTAGTCTCTGTGGTTTAGGTAGTTTTGCTATTTTTGTCCAAAGGTTTCATTTATCGTCTGTGGGTCCAAAAAGTTTTCGACATTGCCATTTTAGTCCAACTGACTTAATTCCATCCATTCTCATGAGTTAGTCAGTGGCAATTTCGTCTTTTTCTATTTTTATAATAATTCATTTATTAAACCCTCTCCTTTTAACCCACTAATCTTCAACCTTAATAACCCTAATTCAAATCAATTCACTTCACACCACCACCACCGCCGCCTATGGTCGGCCAGCCATTAATCAAAATCAGTTGGAAATGGAAGCTCATCAGTATCTAGGTCCTCTTTGTTGTCAAAGATGGCCCACCAAAACTAACAAAATCTAAACCTCTACGCCCCATTCTTTTATCCCAACCAGTGACCACCCACCTTACAACCGGTACTATTGGAAAATTGACCACCGCAAACCCTACCAATGCTCCGTTATGTAGGCACACACTCACCAAGGATGAAATTTCAGCTTAAATTCACCCAACACTTCTCTTGTAACCACCGTAGAAACAGATAACACCAATCACCAATCTAAACCCGTTCTGAAACTATTCAAACAATTAAGCCTAAATCCATAATGGTTCAAGTAAGCTTCATTGTTCAATTAAACTTCAATTATTCAAGTAAGCTTCGTTGTTCGTTCATTTTGTAATTTAATTTTGCATATAGATCTAAACTTTAAAATATACAGGAATTGGGTGGTAGTGGTGAAGTTTTGAGGTCTAGTTAGCTGGTTTTGGTTGAGATACGAGGCGGATTGGAATATGTTTTGGTCATAATCTAATTAAAGATAATGTAACCAAATTTGTAAAGTGAGGTAGAGTGCTTGAGTGATAAACAATGATAAAATGAACTGCTTGATTAATGAAATGATGAACACAATGATTTATACGAGGAAAAGACCTTGATCACTAGTAGATCGGCGGCATAAAAACCTTGGATAGTGAAAACTATCACTATCAACTATATTGCACAAAAAGATTACAACTTTGGATGTTGATCAAGTGTGGTACAATTGAATGCTAAGTGTGTTGAGAGTTCTGGTTTGCAATGTATGCAAGAGAGAGAGAGTGTGTGTGTAATTGTAATTGTTCTATCTTACACTTGATCAACCCCTTTTGAATGAAGCTAACCACTAAGTCCGAAATTCAAGGATGACCACGTTCAAGCCCTATGACCGTTAGTGGAATTCATCATGCGCAGCATCTTGAATGAATTATGCCCAAGATTCCAGCTTAGACTTAGTCCACGTCGTCCATAACCTGCATTTGAACATTAGAAAACATAGAGAACAATTATTTTAAATCATAAGTAATGTTAAGGATCCTTGATCCTCTGGGTCCCTGCACCATCCGCTAAGGATAATTGATCCAGGCAACGCTTCAGGATACATGATCCACAATTATTAAAACCTATGCCCTAATAGAACCCACCATCTTCAATTGTATATATGCCAAGAATGCTTCATCAGAAATCTGTTCAAAAACATATGTTTAGATCTTTGTTTTTGTAACATCTTCAAACTTTCAACCGTTTTACACTCTCGATCGTTTTCGTATTTAATAAAATTTTATATTTTATTTATGAAATACGTAATCGTACGATCAAGCAAAACGATATTCACGACATATTCGGAACAAAATCCAAGTTCCATATGCCTGTATACCCTTCATAAGCTTAAACTATAAGTTAGAAAGGTTAAAAATGGCAAACAAGTGAAAGTACAAGTCGGGGGCTAAAACTGCCAAAAGTAGAAACTTATTTATCAGAAGGCCTTACGGACCTTAAGACCTGAAGCCTTACGGACCGTATGGGACCCCCAGTTGCAGAGATTTTTGCTTGTTCTCCAAGTTCTACCAAATATGCTCATTTCTTGACATCTAGCATGTAATTGTGACCCTCTTCCTTGTTCTAACACCTCATGGTACACTTGTTAACATCAAGAGAAGTCCCATAACACTTGGCATGATCTAGTTGAACTTGTCAACTATAAATAGCCTCATATGTTCATCCTTTCAACTTGCTCAATTCACTCTCTTCTCTCAAATTACTCATTTCTAGAATTTGCTTCTCTTTAGAGGCCTCCTACGAGTTCTAATCCTTCCTAGAACACAAGTAAGTGTTCTTCCTTAGTCTTTTTCATTATTTTGGCTAGTTATGAGCCAAAAGTCAAACACATTGACTTTTTGTTTGACTTTCGTTCTGACCATTTTGGTCAAGTCAAAGTTAAAATTGAACTTTGCAACATGATCGTAACAATGAAGGTGTTAATCCCTCGCAATTACACCCTCTAATCATCACGTTTAGTAGGCGAAATGACGAGTCAAACTTTTACGAAATAAAAGTAAAAAATGCATAAAAGTGCATTTTACGACGAAAATGTTTTCGAGTATTAAAACTTAAAGTTTTGACACCTAATCAATTTTATAAGATTATTAGACATGTTTTAACATGTCTAACTCGTCATTTCTAGTTTAGCACTTATTCCTTAGTCGAAAGTCGAGCGGTTTGACTTCTACTTTGACTTTCAAATCTGATCCGTTTGGTCACTCTTAGGATCCAACCAAGCCCATTTATATAACCGTAGTAATATAGGGAATAACCCTCTAGGTTATATATTTTGGTCATGTCGTTTGGTTAGTCAAATGACGAGTCAACCTTATATACTTTTAATTGGACAAAAATACCCTTTAACATAAAATAGTTTTAAACATATAAGATCATTATTTTTAACATCTAGACTGATCTTACAACATTATTAAACATGTTTTGACATATGGGACTCGTCATATGACTCATTCGACCATCCAGATCCGTATTTACGCATACGACCCATCAAAGTGGCATAAACCACTTTACAAGTCGTAATGGGTTACAACACCTAGAAACCCTGTCCAAATCAGAATGTAAGGTTAATAAACCATATTATACGAGATCTTCACTCATTTGGTTAATAAACCACATTCTATCCAATTTTTCGTTTAAGCCCCGATACACACTAACCTTAATTTCCGACCAGATTAGGAAACACTTGAATCACTTGAGCTTTGCTTAATCATTTGAACAATACATATACGCAATCCATGTAAGTACATATCCCTCTTTTATGTTTTTCAAATGTTGGTGATTCATATGTGCATATAATTATTTTCAAGGTTTAAAAAAACAATATACATATACAGTTTATATATATATACACAAAAACGATTTTCATTTCGTATGAAACTTGATGGTGCGTGGAACTCGACAACGGTACATTCATTAACTTTGATCATGCCGACTGGTAGTAGGTTATAGCGCTATAGAATTGACTGTCCCATTTCCACTTTCTAGGTATGTTTGGAAGTTCCTCTGGGAATGACCGAATCCGAGAAATCCAAATTGATATACCCTTTCTAGGATATCCGTCAGTCCACACAGGCTTGCATGTACTCCCAACAAACTACATTTTAGTTTCATACTAGACTTGACAAGACAATTTGGTTTTATACTCGACAAACAATTTTGGGTTTTATACTCGACAAGATAATGTTTTCAAGTTAAAGATATGTAAACCATATAGAGTTTTTCCGATTACCTGCACAATTTTACAAAACAAAATTTTTTGTCAAGGTTCAAGCCTACAAAGATTTTCATATCAACTCGTGTGGTTGGTTAACTCGTTTTTTTTAACACAAAACTTGTAGCAATGAACTTGACCACAAAGCCTATGTTACTTACCAGCATTCAATGTTGACGTTATTTTCACATATGTTTCAGGTGTTAATACGTTCGATGATTATTCAAGTATGCTACACATAGGAATGGACTCGGGACTTAGTCTTCTTTAATTTAAAAACAATTGCATGTATTATTTGCATTGAAAAACAATGTTAATATGATGAAACTTTTTAGTACCATGTGTTGTGAGCAATTTGTAACGTGACTCCCCAATGATTCCATCGCGGGTTGTTTTTATACGCGGTCGGGATGTTACAGTTTTGACCGGTGAATTTTTTATTTTTGGAGACACGGGTCAATTTTTGGTGGTTGCTGTTGTTTAGTGGTGTTTGGATTTTCTAAATCATAGAAAAAGCCAATCCAGAGGGAGAGGGAGTGTTGTGTGTGGGAATAAAATTAGAGGGAAAAATTAAAGGTATATTTAAAATAATAGACAAAATGATGAAATTGCCCTTGACTAACTGAGTAGAATAGATGGGCTAAGTCAGTTGGACTAAAATGACAATGTTGATAACTTTTTGGACCAATATACGATAAATTAAACATTTGGACTAAACTGTCAAAACTCCCCAAACTAAAGGGACTAAAATGACATTTTACTCAAAATTTAACCGTGTTAGACGTCCATAGAATCACAATGACTAAAAAAGTCATAGTAGAATTAGAATTAGTGAACTATAAGGTTATATTGGCTAAACATGAAGACCATATATAATTTATCTGTACAAAATGTATACCATATACTATAAACATGTTTTGTTTTGTTTTAAGAAATAAGTTTGGAGATATAACCAAAAAAACTAGTGACCCCCAAAGGCTTACCGTTGGGGGCTTGGAACCTTTTAAAGGAAACCGAATTTTAAACCTCAAAAACAATAATTACTAAGGCTCACAATTACCTTATGAAATGTTAGGAAAAATGTTGTACAAATATGTATAGAGGACACCTTACATAAATTAAATAATTTAGTTTCACATTAAAGATGAGCTCACTGTTTTAAAGATTGAGCTAACATTAAGTTAGCCATACGACAGGTTTACTCATTAGATTGTTTGCGTCTGATTTAAAAGATGAAGTATTTCATAATTAACTTAACAACGTATTTAATAGTTACATAATTTATATATTATATATTGTTATGTTTTATTTATATACAAGAATAAATTTAACATATAGTGTTTTTAAATAAAAAAATGAAGTTGAGAACAAGTTGTTATAGTGGTTAGTTACTTGGTTTCTGTCCTTGAGGTCCCCAAGTTTTACTACCGCTAACATTACTTTGAAGGACATTGATAGTGGCAATGAAGTTTAGAACAGACTTCTCAAGAGGTCGCCAGTTCGAAACTGAGCCGAACTAGGTTTTCAGGCGAGTGGGTTTTCCCGGGAACTGGTAGCTTGGTGGCTCAAGTATGTATCCAACTCTGATTGTTATGGAAGAGGAAATGCATTTGTTCGATTGGGAGCATCACAAAATGCTTATTCGATAATTCAGTTGTCTTTAAAAAAACAATGCTTTGAGTGGATAATAATTATTTGATTAACCAAAAGTATAACACTAACTTTTCTAGATTGGCTGACAAACACTTCTTGTATAACAGTTCAAATCTTACAATTTATAAAAAAGAATATTAATTAACCAAAAGTAAAGTTTTAAGTATCGGTCAACCGCATTCCTTAAATGTCAGTCAATCCAACAAGTGTCCGTTCAACCCATACCAATCAAGCCAGTTAATGGTTTGATTCTCAATCTGACCTGTGGCGGATCCAACCCTGTTTTATGGGTTTACATGAACATACTCGGATTAGAAAAAAAAATGGGAAAAATAGTAAGAAACTTGTATGATTTGAAAAAAGTTAGTGAGAATCTATCAAAACGAACCAACTGAAAAAAGTTTCTGGATCCGCCATTGATACAATCCGGTTTTGACAACATGAAGGTGATACTCGGATCACATAGAAAAATGTCCAAAGTCATGTAAATTAAAGGAGGACAAAATTGGAAGAAGTGTTTCAAACATAGACGACATCAGAAAGAAAATAAAATGTCGGATGAGACATCCTTTTCATTCCCATACTCTCACCGACGACATCCCACTTTAGTCCTTACCGACACTTTCGATTGCCTCTCCATTCATTCAAATTAAAGAAAAAAAAACTAACGTTCAACTTTGTAGCTAAATGCAATGCAATGCAATTATATATTTGGTAAATTATATGATAATAACTAGTAATAATATTGTCAGAATGTTATTCAAGCTTAAAGTTGATGTCATCAAACTCAAATTATTATTAATATCTGTTAATGGGAGAAGTGAAATGAATAGTCTTCTCATCTTGGTCATCTACGTGTGCTAATTTGTCTGTTCACTTAAATATTCAACTTGAATTGGTTATTTGACATCTCACCCAGGGGCGAATTTAGCCTTTTAAAAAGGTAGCCTTCGCTACTCTTTGACGCTCCGGCAGTAGTGTAAATTTTGGAAAAAATTCATGTTTTTTTCGATTTTGTTGCCCCTATAGAAAAAAAACGTTGCCCCTTGACTTTTTTGCTAGATCCGCCACTGGTCTCACCCCCACCAGCTTGAATATAGGGAGAGACACACTGATGTCTAGATCTTAGAGAGTGAGAAAGAGAGGGCGAGACATGAGGGAGTGGCGTAGGCGCGGAGCCATGAAGGAGCACGGAGGCGCCAACTGATTCCAACACGTCAATAATTTGGATAAAATTCTTAAAATGTCTAGAAAGCATCGATAATGGCATAATGCAAACTTTTGTATACAATTTTATATGCCATTCAAATTTTTTTTTTTTCAAATTTAGTAAGTGTGAAGGAATCATAATCGACTCAAACTCTTCTACGCATAGTCGAATATAAGTTATTGCAACTTTTTACGAGTTTATATATATTCATTTATAGACTTAAGAAACTCGATATTAATATGAGTTCATGTAATTAATACAAGTTCATGTAATTACTTTCAAAAACACTAGAATCCACCAATAATTCTAGTAAGTTTTCTTTTTGAAAAGTCTATGATGTTTTGAATATAAAGCAAAATATGTAATTTTGGGTGATATAAAGAATAATCATGACCAACTTTAATTAGCTTTTCCTTTTTCTGGTATAAACATTTTGTTTACTTATGTATTATATCAATTAAGTAGTTGTGTTAGGTTTTAATACATGCCAAATTTAATTTGGTGTTAAGTGTGATTAAAGTATATTTCTTTATATTTAATATTTAATAATTACTATAAAAATAAAATTAAATCTTTTTTTTCAAAACTTCTTGTATTTTCTAATGATTATAAAGTAGTATTAAATTACAGAAAAAAACTATAATCGTAGGGAACTACACATGTTGCAGGGAGGACTCCTTTTCTGTTCATAATTTAGGGCAAACGTTGTGATCCTTCGTTTTCAGTTTGGCCTATATGACTAGCACCTTTTGACTTTCTTTAACAACCCTGCCCCTGCATCCTAGCTACATTTGTACTTCTTACTTTAGAGGTTGAACCTTTTTTCATCAATGACCAACATAAAGGAGACACGAACCATCAATGTTGGACACATTGTGCGGACTTGGGTTAGGTGCATTATGTGTACCCTTTGGTGTCAGATTGTATGGTTTTTATTTTTCTAGTGTGTGACACATTTTGAACACTAATCAAGAATATATATATATATATATGTGTGTGTGTGTGTGTGTGTGTGTATAAAGAAGATAGAGAGGAAGACACGGAGATAAACCTTACCTCTAATTCTAATCACCTTACGTAGAAACCAAACATACTCGATTATGTCCCACATGTAGGTAGGATTTGAGAAGGAAGAGACGCTAACAAGTCTTATCTCTATCCCAGATGATAAAGAGGCTCCCGATGAGACTTTGGCTCATCAAATCTTTTTTTGTTGTTTTTTTTTACAAATACAAATATAATTAAGAACATGCTAGTAGTAGAATAGAACATAAATGAAGAGTGGGTGACAAAGAAAAACACGGGTCATCTAAAAAGGAACTAAAAGATGTATGATACACCAAGACCGCCTATGTAAAGGTACAAGAAACCTATAACTCTCTCTAAACGTATCCTTAAACTCCCTAAAAATCCTTAACCATTATCATCTTCTCTAAGAACTCTTATCATGTACCATGTCTTGGTGGAGGTACAAATCTAACAAATCATTTTGTCTACTCATCCATGTTAATTGGGTCTACCTCTAGTCCATCTCCCTTTACTATAAGGGTCTCCCCTTTTCTTACCAATGTCGCCCTTTGTCCTCTATACACATATCCAAACTATCTCAATCTCTCATCCCTTATCTTATCAAACTCTCAGCATCCTTTAATACTATATGTCTAACTTTTATGTTGTGTCTTATTAACGACCTAACAATTGATTTCTTATAGCATAGCTAGGTAAATTGCGACCTTATATAATTTCCTTTTTACTCTTACTAGAAACCTCTTGTCATACAAAACTCTTGTAGATATTCTCCACCTACACCCACTTGCCTAGATACGATGCACTACATCATTGGCAATGTCCCGATCACTCTGGTTGAACGACCCTAAGTGCTAGAACTTAGTTATTTGCAAGAAAACTTGACCTTCAATAGTTATTGGGTGCCCTTCTCATCGTTTGCACCACTGAATTTAAAGCAAAGGTACTCTTTTTTACCGGGTTATTCATAAGCCATTGCGCTCTAGTTGCTCATCACTCCTCTAATCTCCCATTAAGGTCCTCAATACACTCAGCCACCCACACATTATAATTCCTAAAAATCTTGCACCACGTGATGGCCTCCTGAGTCAATTTCGATAACTCAAAGAAGACTTGAAAGAGAAACACACTCGACATAGATCATTGGTGGAAGCTCACCTACATTGAAAAAACAAGCGTTTGAAAACTTGCTTAAGCACTACCATACATGTCCCTATTTATGTTGATATACCTCCTAGGTATTCCTCTTCCCTCAAGACTATCTCTAATCATTTGTAAGGGCACACTACGTAAGCTTTTTCGACATTAATGAACATTATATGCAATTCCCATTTCCGTGTGTTATACTTCTTCATCAGCCTCCTTAGAATGTGTATCGCTTCCATAGTAGACCGCCCTAGCATAAATCCAAATTGTTTTACCGTAATATGAATTTCTCATCTAAGTCGTGTCTCTATAACCCTTTCCTAGATTTTCATAGCGTGGCTTAAAACTTTAATCCCTTTGTAGTTTCCATATAAATATGCATCTTCTTTATTCTTGTAGAGAGTGATTGAGAGTGTAACACCCAATTTTAATAACAAATGATTAAATGGTTATGTGGATTATAGATTTAAAAGCCCAAAAAGGGAAAAAACCATGCAAGGCTCGTAAAGGGTAAAAGAAGGTGAGTTCACGTAAAAGTTTACATTTTTTATGTTTGAGGTTTGAAATGATTTTATGGGTTGATCCTTATGCATTTTCTATAATAAAGTTAGGATCTTGACATGAAACAAGCTTGGATCCGGAAACCCCACATTTTAGGCTTTTTGACAAAGAAGAAGGTATGTATTCGCTCACAAGTATTCGCACAATTAGTAGGTTTATGCATAGAAGTATTTATGTGACATGCTCACACGAATACTTTTGATCAATGTGCTAATAAGCAAAAACTTTGTTTAACTAAAACTAAGTTTTCGCATGATGATATATTCGCGTAAGGGATTCATGCGAATAATCAAGGTATTCGCATAAAGTATTCATGCAAATAGTCTAAGCATGCCCATGCAATGTTCTTGTGATGATAATAAAGGTAAAGGGCTTTATACATGTGAAAAGTTACTATAGCTTCATGTGAATCTTTAACAGTTGTCTAATTATTCAAGAGTCAGATTGTACATTGTAATTAGTAAAGAAGCTATCTCCCAAGTGAGTTCTAGATGCTCATTTCTTTACTATTTTGGGCTGATATCCATGCAACTGGATATGTATATGTTTGATGTGCTTGATAGCTACTATGTGCTTATAATTGATGTTTCGTGAATTGAATCTATGTGATTGAGGTTTAGTAAATAAACGAATGGATTGATGGTAAATAATTAGCATCTAACATTTGTTGTTAGAATTAATAATGTTTAGTATACATTACTAAGAAGATTGATAGATCATGTAACACGACGATATAACAGGCGTTAAATTGATGGATTCTAATGTCGGTATAAGTCTGTTTGCTTCGGGACAAACACTTGACAGTTAAGTAACAATTTGATGTCTATATTGATGATTGATGTTAACATGCATGGTTGATGTTTAGTATGGTTTGACACTGCTTATCAAATGTATTTATTCAAAATGATAAGTCGATATTTTTAACCTAAACTATAACTCACTCGACATAGCTGACTGTTTTTAGCAGGCATGTTAGGTTAAAAAAATTATTGAAGCTTGATAAAAGGTCATTGAGAATGAAACGAAGGCTACCCCTACCCTGAAGTATGGCATTTTATTGACAATAACTGTATTGTTTTGACTTGGATTGCTATGTTTAAACTTTTATGACTTGATGTTTTGAATAGTTGACATTTTTCATTGCTAATGTATGACGTTTATAGTTGAGAACTATGTTTGATGCTTAATCCAATTGTGAGGTTCCTTGGTTTATGGCCTTACGAATGTTTGAATAGTTGACATTTTTCGTTGCTAGTATGACGTTTATAAGTTTGAGAACTATGGTTTGATGCTTAAATCCAATTGTGAGGTTTCCTTGGTTTATGGCCTTATCGAGACACTACTCCTCCATTGATCTGGCATCTTACTAGTTTTGAAGATAATATTGAATAGATTTGTTAGCCACTGAACTCCCTCTTCTGCCAAACACATCCACACCTTAATAAGGGTGCTGTATGAGTTTATCACCTTGGTTGTTCCCATCTTTCTAAGAGTTCTCCTCACCTCTTGTGTAGTGATATTTTGACAATAGTACGTGTTTCGTTGTTGCCATTGGGTGATGTAGATCTCATGGAAAAGATCGTGAAAGTAGGTTCACCATCTCACCTTGATGTCTTACACCTTCACCAAAATTATCTCCATCCTCACCATTTATGAACTTCACGATTTTAAGTCATGCCTGCTCTACTCTCTAGTTTTGGAAATCTAGACTATGTAATGTTCCCCCTTCTTAGTGTGTAGTTCTAATACATCTCACTGATCACAAGAAATGTTCTATGTTTCATATTTTTTTTCTTGCCTCCTACCTAGTTGCCTTATATCCCTACTTCAATCTTGCTTTCTAATCCTAGTCATTACATCTTAAGAAAGAACTCATAAAGGACATCAAAGAGAAAACAAGAGAACGACGACCAGTACCATTTATCCCGACCAATAAATAGCTCGGAGATTAGATCTATGAGGCACCCATGGAAAAAGCTAAAATTTTATATCTTTTGTAAAATGTAATAGGATTATGTTGTGAGTTGGATTATCATTACTGTATCTTTTGTAAGACGTAAATAGTCAGAGAATGATGTTTAACAAATAGTTTGAAAATGTGATTATTTGTGTTTATTTAAGGAAATAAATCTTTAGTTTTGAAGAAGTTGGTTATAAATACATTCTTTTAAAAAAGTTTTTTCGCAAATGCGATCTTCACTCCATAGGTTTACGGTTATTAGGCTATAGGGTGTGGTCATGACCCTCATGGTCACCATAACCCTCCACATCAGCGATATGTCATACACTTCTAATCCATGATCCAAAACTACTATCCTCAGGGTGTGGTTATGACCCAAATCACTATTCTCTTATTTTAATTTATTTTTTGTGAAAAGGAAAAGGAGATGTTGAAAAAGGAAAGGAGACCCATGGTTGTCATGGTTTAATCCATGAGAACCATGATAGATGAGGCAAAGGGGTCGTGTAACAATCGATTAATTGTCCTATGTGACAATTGATAACCCAACACATGTCCTACACCAGCAAGGATATCTAGCCTAAAATGTATATTTGGAAGAAGAAAAAAGAAACCTTCATAAAAACAAATTATTGTTCATGAAAAAACGTAAATTTACGATACTACCTCAACTGCATTCAATTCAATTCCAACAATATCAAGATTTACTCGCTTACACTATAGGGTGTTGCCATTACCCTTATGATCACTATGACCTTTCACACCAGCGTCATGTCATCCACTTCTAATTCATTATTTAAAACCACTACCCAAAGAGTGTGGTTATGACCAAATCACTATTCTCTTATTTTAATTTATTTTTGTGAAAAGGAAAAAAGAAATATTAAAATAGGAAAGGAGGCCTAGGGTTGTCATGGTTTAATCCATATAAACCATGGTGGATAAGGTAAGGACGATGTAACATTCCATTAATGGTTTTACATGATGATTGATAACCTAACCCATACCCTCCAGCATTATATAGTAGACCAACTACGGTAAGTATATTATAAAGTGGGTCTTTATGACAATCATAATCCATAGACAACATTTTATCACACAACAAAAAATAATAAAAACATTAAAAGTGCTCATTTTGCTACATGTTATGATTTGTTTGTAAACTTTTACAATTAACTTTAGTGAAATTACAAGTAGAACCTTAGAAAGCAAACTAAAATCTAGAGCATAACATAAAATTATACGTTTAGAATATTTATATAGATTTAACTTTTTGATATTTTATTTAAGTGGTTGAGAATTTAGGTTATATTTCACGATTATTATTTATGGTTTATGATTTGAGGGTGTGAGTTAAAAAAAATTGTTACAAAGTGTTGGGAGACTAGGCTTTGTCTCCAACTGTTCTTTTTATTCTATCGTAAAAACATTTCAAAGTTTTGAGTATATATTGCATTTTTCTTCGTATAGGTAAATATTGCAGGCTTTTAATTGTTTTGTAATATATTTGGTTCTTTCTCTAAAACCTAGCGAATTTTAATTTTAAATAATCAAAATTATTTGTCGTTTATTCTAACTAGTTTTTTCGTCACGCATTGCGGCGAAACCGAGCAAATGATAATGTAAAACAAACATGATTTGAATATAAAACATGTTGTTCAGAAAGTCAAACCATTAGAACGATTTATTTTATCATCTTACAATTTTATGATACCAAATAAATATTTTATTTTGAGTACAGCTTCGTTTTTAACAAACTTATAACGGAATATTGGGGGAGAGGGGAAATCAAGCACAACTACGTACTTAAGTTTTTTTTAAATTATAAACGTAAATTATTAAAAAAAGTATCAAATTAATTAATAAATTAATATATGTTCTAATTAAAGAAAAAAAAGAATTATTAAAAATGGTAAAGGAAATATATGTTTTTAAAAAAGGGAAAAAATATGTTGTTAAAATAAATATAATTATAAACTATTACAATATATTTAATAAAATAGTAATAAAAAGCTATACATTATTATAAAAATAAAGTTACTACTCCATCAACAATATATATATATATATATATATATATATATATATATATATATATAATATTCTAACATTATGGTGTAGAATTTAAATATATAATATCCAAAATACATTTTGGTGATCTTAGCCCCAATAAAAGGTACAATAACACAATAACGTGTTTAACTTAAACAAACTAACATCCAACTGGGAAAACTACTCGAAGTATTACGTTACTTAGCACCTTACAATTCCATTAGCTTGTGCGCCGTTAATCAGGTGTACATATAGCGAACTGATTTAAATATGTCGTTACGATCCGTTTAGAGTATTACCGGGTATTACATATCAGACTAAGCAAGAACCGTATAAAATTTTTAAGCAAGTCAAAACGTTATATAAAAATAACTTGACTAGCTTCTTATTTCATAATCTGAAAGTACCTTGTAGGAGAACAATAAACGACCCACAAAACTCATTTCACTAATTACTAAACATGCAAATATGATTTGTGAAATGATCACAAACTACATGAGAATTTTATGACGACTTAAGATTTTATATTGGTGTATGTCACACGGCCAAGTGGTTTTGTGTTTTCATAATCTAAAATTAATATATTGTAGGCCAAGTGGTTTTGTGTTTTCATAATCTAAAATTAATTTATTGTAGTTAAATAATGAAGGGGCAAGTAGTAACAAGAGTAAAGTTTGATGATCAGCTAGGTTATACCAATGGCCGACCCATGAATTATTTGTTAAGAGTGTGAACGAGGGGTTCAAATATATTTCAAGGGGTGCGGTCGGGGTTTTTGCCTAAAAGGTACACTATTTTTTTTCAAGTGGTGTGCGAGCCCACCCACAACATCAAGTAGGTCCGCCCTGGGTTATACCCAGAGATATTTGCTTCGACTTGAAGTTGCAAACCCTGAATCAGCGAATGAGGGCAAAATAGCGGTATAAAGTTGCATGACAAAGATAACGCAAAAGCCATTTATAATGGTAAGGATCCTTGACTAATAGTAAGACCATGGCCAATGCAAAGCATTTAGCTTGCATTTGGCTTATGTGGATTTAGCATTTGAAAGGGAATGCATTGAAGAAGTTTGCATATGAGTGAAATGTTCTTGGGGAAGAATGGTGTATTTGGTGGGATGGTGGGTCCCTATATTTGTTTTATATTTATTTTATCTTTTTCTTATTTTAATTTATTTTGATATGCATAAATAAGTTGTACACTATAAGCTTTAGTGATTTGTATATCAATTCTTTTCATTTCAAATATAGTAATTGGACAAAATAATTAAAAAAAATATAATGTTGTTATTTTAAAACAAAGTTTATTAATGCTACTTTAATAAAAATAATAATACAAAAGTTTAAGATACGAATATATTAATGTTCGTGTTTAGAAGTTTAATGTTTTGTTTTTATAACTTTCGATAAAGATAATGCGAAAGTAAAAGAATGTATATTGATAGAAATAACTTAATAATTATTATTATAAATGTAAAAGTGGTGATGATGTGGAAATATAAGTATTGGTAAAGATGTTTGTAGGATTGGAGAGAAAATGTGTATTTTTAGTGTATTTGTTAAATTCTGATATAGCAGCTGACTAGACACCTTTGTGAATGCATATATTACATTGCATTGGTGATGGTCTAAGAGCAGAGAATATTCGACGTATGTATAACCATGCAAGGGACCATGTGCCACCTCAACACAAGAATCCAAAGTAGCTTGCCACTACCAAAGCAGTTTTCTTGAATCCGGAGAAGATGTTAACACTTCAACACTCTCACACTGATATGTTATCTCTTTGAAAGTCTCTACTATCGTGTAATCAAAAACAAGTTCGTGAGCTCCTGGTTGTAAAGCGAATATATCAATTGGTATAAGATGATGGATGTTATCAATGGTATTAGAGCCACACGTGTCTTACTCGTAATGGTGGAACAAACATCATCGAAGATGTTGAGTCTGCGGACATGTTCAGAGGGACACATTATCTATATATATTAATTATATATATATATATATATATATAGATATATATATATATTAATTCACAACATGTTGAGAAATGGTGATTTTTTTTTATTTTGTGGTTTTCTATTTTTTTTATTTTTTGCTTTTTTCTTACAGTAGACTTTAAGGTTTTTCTTTTTTTAGTAAAACTTTGGTTTTTCTATAATTTTGCAATAAAAGTTAAATGAGTTATAGTCTTTTATTAGATTTTGTTTAATGTTTTTTTTAGTATTTTGTCGTTATTCGGTTGCTACTTAAGACGGTGTTTGGTGGTTACATTTGGTCACTCGGGTTATTTTTAACCCCTCGGCTTCTAATACGTGTCGGTATAAATCCGACTTCGTCTACGTTTAACGTCATGTAATACCATTGAACTACCATGACGAACCCAACTGCTTATGAGCAAACAACACCGTGATCGGTATTTTTCTATAATGGATAGTATTGGCGTTCGTTTTTATGTTTTCCGACACTCTAGACAGATAATGACCAAACTCTTGCCGCGTTACAAGGAGAAAAATTGATTACACTCCCATCGTAAAGCACGGTCAGAAAAAAACTAGTTAGACTAATCCTACATCCTTAATAGGAATAGTGGGGCAAACCTCATCATGGACGATCAGTACATAAGGAGGTGAGTGTAATACCCTATGAAAATATCACATCGATTGTGGACAAGAGATATCAAGGGTTCATAAGGAATATCATACATCAAATATTACCAACGCGTTTTTGGCACAATGGCCGTAGATGTGAGGAAAAATCCACAGTTAAGCGTGCACAGATGAGAATAGTACTGAAACGAGTGACCTCTTAAGAAGTCTCCATCCAAACAAACAAAAAATAAATTTGTGAATTCCTCATGGATAAAACAAACAATAATAGTTGCTATAAGTTAATTCTTACACATTCTCACGCCGAAGTAGGATCATCGAAAAAAAATTCTTTTTCGCTGTAAGAAATGTAAGTGTTACTTGTGTAGTTGCGGTAGAAGAAATTCCCGTCTCTTCGACTCGCCCCTGGCCGTCACTGTCGCTAGAAGGAACGTTGATCCATATAAGGATCTTTCAAATCAACATGTAGTAAAATGAGTTGTTTTCACTTCAGTTTGAAAGTGAAATCCTATAAATTAATTGATTGATGCTTGATTTATTAATGTGTTTGCTTTAGTCTAGACATTGATTGTAACGCTCCGCGTTTCTATACTTTCTATATTTGGAAACCTTGTATCGTACTTCTATTTTTAGTAAGCGTTGTATCTTGTATCTGTCTTTCATTGTAAACGTAGAAAACCGAGACTTGAATCGTAATGAGAAACTCGTATTTTAACTATAATCATGTTACCCTTATACTTGTTCATACTTTAAACGTGTAAACATATTCGTGGTACTCTCAATCGTAAACGTGAGATAACTCGCAAACTTGGTTTGTATTGCGTAAACGAGACTCAAACGTGAAATTTTTAATCGTTAAACTAAATTCGTTACGAAAATATAATTATCTATTCATTTATTAAGTTAATTAATTAAATTAATTAATTAAGTTAATTAATTAAATTAATTAATTAAATTAGTTAATAAAATTAATTGATTTATTTTACAAAAATTTAAAATTCTAATTTTTTTTTATAAATATATTAACATTTAGAATTTAATGTTAATATATATCCTTCTTTAAATAAGTCCAAGGTTTAAAGAGTAAATATTGAATTCTTGAACTACAGGGACCATTCCTGCCATTTATGAAACTGTTTAAAAGTTAAAAAAATAAAAATAAAATAATAATAATAATAATAATAATAATAATAATAATAATAATTATATATATAAATAATATACCAAAACCGGATCCGCGGGACTCGAACCCGGGACCTCCGGTTCACCAAACAAAGCCTCAACCACTCCACCAGCCGCCTCTCATTCAAATAAACCCGGAAACAAAAGCTTCTTATGCTTTGTTTCCGGACGAGGGCTGGTCGCGACCAGCGGGAAAACAGCCCATTTTGGGCGGGTTTTTTGTATTTTTTTAGTTTCAATCACTTTTAAGCCATTAATTACGCACCTAAACTTCACCTAACTAACCCTAATCCTTCCCCTATAAAACCGACCTCTAATCCAAGTATTTTCACACTTTAATCTCTCTCAAATCACTCTCAAATCACCTCAAGATCCTTGCAACATCATATTCTCGAGCAGATTGTATACCTCTTACTAAAGTGAGTGTAACTCACTCATTTCTTAATGAAATCACTCCATTCTTTTTCCTACTTGCTTGGATAAACTTTGGGTTGAATTCCTAGGTTTCTCCATGGAGAATCCAGACCTGGAAATGCCCCAAAATGTCCACAAACTTTCTGTTTTGTCTAAACTTTCATCAAACTTGTGTTTTAACTTCAACAAACTTGTGTTCTTGTGCTTACAATCAAGCTTATGATTAGTAAAGCCTAACCAAGCTTGTTAACATGAACTAAGGGCTGTTTTAACACCCTAAACTTTCTGTTTTTAAAGAGCATTGAGCTCACAAGTGATGCAGGTTCTTAAACTTGTTCTTGTGTGTCCACCAAGGAAGCTTGGGCTATCCTAACTTGAGACCACACATCACTTGATGATTTTTCATCAAGATCCCAAGATAGTTTGCTAGACTTAAAGTGTCACAACCCCACAAAGCCGTTGACGATTGTCCTCGTGTGCTCGTCGGGTTGTTGAATACTTGGCTACTTGGTATCTAGATGACACCTTATCATTCTTGTCTTTACATTCTTGTATAGTATATAGTTCTTGTACCCTCCTTGTTACCAATGGTAACTTGTGTAGTGGTGAACATAATCCGAGGTTCAAAGTGGATGGTTTAACCTCCCACCTCATACTTGACATACATGACACTAGAGGTTACAAAGTGGATGGTTCATCCTCCTACCTCCTACATGATTATAATGACATATGTATAACTATATTATAATTCTAAAACCGAAACCTTGATAATGAACTTATAATCACCTATCAAGTTATTAAGTTTAACACTAAAGTATGTAATTCCTTGTCACGATTCTAATAGGCCCCGAACCTATGAAATCACACCCAAACTCGTAAGAGTTACTATAGTGTCAAGAACGAGTGTTACTTCTTAGTGAATACTTTCGTATCATAATACTTTATCAAACATATTTTTTTATCATGCTTGAATACTCCTAATCTCCCGTTGAAACTCTATACTCATACGCCTCATTTCCTCTTGTAGGATAATTCGGCGTCATCCTCGAACCAACGTCTTCACGGGTTGTCAAGTGTAGAAAAGACTTAGCAAAACCGTGAGTACACTCGACCCACATTTGTTTATATCACTTTTTGAGTGTAACATGTTTCCATATACAAAAATCACAAACACTTAAACTTTATGAAACGCACAAACAATCCTATACACATGACTACTTGAATCGTATACTTGTTGCTTGTCTAGGGATAAACGTTGTGCTATGCTTTAGTCATTAACTATTTTTAGCCTTTGTTTGACATGCTTAGCGCTATAGGAATTCACGCATCCACCTCCATCGTGTTATTCGTGAGGTCATGTTAAAACATCGTGATTGCGTTACGAGTTTGATTATTAGCATTGCATGCTCTTGTATAGATTTAGTTGCCATGAGGATTGTTAAAACTTTATTCGTATACGTATGCTATGCTTAAACTTGTGTACTCGCCTTTGCTTTTGCATTGACTTTATTTTAAAACATGTTACAGGTTGAAGGAGATGACGCTATGAAAACAATATAGCAAGGACTAGATACACACAAATTAGACGTTAGGTTTAATGTCGACGTATCAATTTTGTTATGACTTTGCAAATGTTAGATTGTTCCTTGTTTTGTTACATTGATGTATTTGACAATTCTTATGAAATGAAATATGGTTTAATTAATTATTGTCACTTAATAATGTTTGAGTAATGAGCAATCTCGTTTTCATCTCATCCCGATGTTTCCGCCATCAGTTGGGGTGTTACATTGATAATGATGATGACGACGTTGCCTATGAACCAATCGGGTAATCTATTTTATCAAAAATATGACATTATAGAATGATTTTATTTTGTTGTAGATGTTATTATCATTCAAATAATTACTATTATAAACTTGTAGATCTTTTTGGACATAAGTTGTAACAACTATAGCACTTGATGTTTAGTGTTTACACGTTTGTTGTTAGTTACAATCAATAAATGATATACAAATCGCTAGCGCCCAAACAACAAACACATCAATTACAAAGAAAAGCTAATCCATAGAAACCCTAGTGCTTTAACGTCTTCTTTAATCTTTTCGCAATGTTGGCTTCCTTATTCACGAACAATGGCGCAACTTAGTGGGAACTGGGGTCAATGTTTCTTATTTGGGATTCTGAGTTTATATCATGTACCTACTGTAAGAATATTTTAAATAAGTTTTAAATCAGTAGGTAACTCATTTTCAAGTTCGTTATTGATTAAACCTTATTTTACGTAAAAAGGACGTTTTAGTCAAAATGTCATAATAACGGAACTCGTGTAAACTCGGATTCTGATTATGATCATGTAATATAACCTCAAGGGGTTATGCTACATTATATTACGATCATAATGAAACCTTAGATCAGTAGCTAACTGATCTAAATCGGGTCAGAATAAAAAGTCAAAGCAGAAGTCAAACTTTGCGACTTTTGGTTGCAAACCGACCCTAGAACTGAAATTGACGACCGAACATGTTCTCACATGTTCTATTAATTATTACCAACCTTTTAAGTGCCAAAACATGTTTCATAACATATATAAGCTAAGATTATAATATTTTTGAAAACTGGCCTGTTTGACTTTTTAATAATAAAACTTTGACCCGTCAATTGGTTTAGTAAACGTGATCTTTAGGAGGTGCCCTTTATAGGGATTAGCACCTACCTTATTACGATCACTTAGCCATGTTCGTTACGAACAATGGATGGACCATAATGGTCTTAACCGAAAGCCAAGGCGTTTTCCGTAAAACGCTTGACTTTTGGCTATAAAAGCGATAAACGAAAATGCAAGAGAAAAGAACACTTACAAGTGGTTCCTAGGATGAAATAGAACTAAGTTGGATGCTCCTTTCAGTTAGGAACTTCCAGAGGATGGAGATAGAGTGATAAATGAGAAAGGTGCAAGTAAAGTGGTGAACTAATGCACCTATTTAAGGTTGGGGAGCTTGAAGGAGGTGATACCAGGTGTTAGGGAGTGTTAGAGGGAGCTTATAAGTGTCCTAAAACGTGGCATAGCAGTTTGGAAGTCCATGGTTTCGAATCAAATGGTTTTTGGCAACTTGTGTGGAGGCCAAGCAAAATTCTGCAGACACGGTCCTCTCGCGCCCCGCGAGAGACCAGGCTCGTGTCTCTCGGGGCCCGCGAGCGCCCCATGGAGACTTTCAAAGTTTGTCACATTTAGCCCCTCAACTTAAAAAACCTCTAAAACACCTTTAATAGCATAATTAGCCCTTCGTAGCCAACATTTGTCAAGATCTCGGTTCATTAAAAGGTCACTCAGAGGTATAAATTAACATGTTGACACTTTTAACCCCTCCATTGTCCAACTTTTACATATTTACAGAATTAATCCCTCTCGTCCAACAAGTGGCTCGTGTGAGAGTTAGGACTTCATAAAGTATCACTCAGAGGCTCAATATAAGCATGTTGACTCTGATGGTCACTTAGAGGCTAAGCATGTTGACATTAATGGTCATTCGGAGGCTAAGTTTAAGCATGTTGACACTAATGGTCACTCAGAGGCTCGGTTTAAGCATGTTGACACTAATGGGCACTCAGAGGCTCAGTTTACGCATGTTGACACCAGATGATCACTCAGAGGCTTAGTTTGAGCATGTTGACACAAAAAAAAAATAAATAAATAAAAAATAGTCCTTATTAGTATTTAATATACTTATATAAAAAAATAACACGTGTCACTATATTATTGGACACAATTTTACGAGGTGTTACACGGGGGCAACATTGAGCCCATTTATCACCGGTGGAACCAACACGGGCTCAGTGGGTATAATGTGAAAGGGAGTTGTTGGACGCTGCACTTGGGCTCGGTGAGCTTGTTGCATTGGAGGGTAAAGGGAAGTCGTGTGTGTATTGTTATGGTGTTTAAATTCCGCATCTAACTCTTTACTCTTCAAGTGTAATTGTTTAACTAAGATTTATCTTTTTTTGTTAGCATTTATTTAATTTAAAGACTTGAACATTTTAAATAGACATTTGATTTATATTAAAACTTACCTTAAGATTGATTCTTAATCCTACTTGTGTGTACTTTGAAAAATATGAAAATCCTAAGAAGCATGTGAAACAACTATGACGCTACATATGTATCGACGGGTGAGAGTAAAGGCTTCTGACTAAGATATTTAAAATTCTAGTAGCCCTGATTATTGGTTAGACGCACTGTGTTTTAGGAGGGTGCACAATGCACCATTGTTAAAGGTTTAGGCACATCGTTATTCGCCCAATGCACATATTTTTAAGAATACATACATAGACTAAAGGGGTGTTTGTATGATATGATGGGAACACAAAAACTGTTAATCACACAATATGTTTTTAACAATGTCAACAATATCTTTTATATGACCGTACAATATTTCCAAAGTTGCAATTACTTAAACTCTTAAAATTATGCTAAATTACTTTTTCGTCTTCCTTATATGTATTGACGTGGTTACATTTTTTGTTATATATTAAGCACTTTTTACTCGTGAATCAAGATTTAAATTTATAAAACACGATACAATACAATACTATCACTTTACACACTTAGGGCAAGTGCACCCATCATGGACGTAGTATAGTAATGGTAAGATATCGAGGTCGTCCAATGACACAAGAGCTTTTAATACCGGCTTATCATTAACATCTAATTTAACCAAATTTTGATAAAAGTTTTGAAAGCTTTAAAAGATATAAAATGAAAATTAAAACGTAAATAAAAAGGAAAAACAAATAGACAAGAAAAAATCATTTGGTTCCAACTCCTCTTTTATACATCCTTTAACGATTTCCGCACTTTGGGCTTTTTAAGAGATTATCTTAGTTATAGTAGTAGGCCCGTATTGTGAAAGCGACGTTACCCTCAACATATTGGTCTGAGTCAGCAGGGATACAGTCCCGCAAGGTCGGAATATTGAAAGATAATTAAATAAGTTATTAATGTGAAAATTGGTAGGCCCCTCTTGTGAAGGCGACGTTACCCTTGGCCATATTGGTCTGAGTCACAGGGATACTGTACTGCAAGGCTGGATAAAGTTTTAATAGTAGTTTATTTATAAGGGGTTCTAGCCGTTTTTTTTGTTCCCCCGATTTGATGTTATCTGCCTCAAGGGAAGTCTTAATAAGCTTGAACCAAGTACTCGAAAGATCTATACACTGAACGAGACAAGAACTTACCCAAACACCCTTTTAACCCCCTTCTAGGTAGTTAACGCGCTTTATATAGACCGTAAAAATACGAATGAGTGAATCAACGAAACATGAAGAAGTGTTTAAATAAAGTTCACTTTCAATATAAAACTAGTTATTAAAGTCATTAATACATACCCAAATAAAAGTTGCCAAAGATTGGAAATCATAAGTAATACATAAAAGATTTATCTTCACCAAGTGATGTAAGTGATTTAGCCAAGCATGGCCTTTGTTTGACAAGAACTCTTACAATCAGTCTTGGATCCCGAGACTACTACACACTCTAAAAGATAAAAGATGGATAATAGTGGTAGGTGTTGGTGTTGTAGTGGTGGTGGACTGATAGCAAATGTGAGAGAAGTGGTTTGTCAAGGGATGTCTTTCTCTTGAGCCAAGCACCTCTATTTATAGCCGGAAACAGAAGAAGACCATGGCCCCGTGCCCTCCTGGCACGGCCCCGTGGTCTTCACATTCTCTCACTTCATTAATTGTAGATGTCAGATTGTGTACCAACACGTGACGCGGTGACAGGGCACGACCACATGGTCAGTGTACTTGTTATACTATCACAGATTCTGCGAATCTTAGAGTTGACTACGCCATGTTGGGTTGGCACGACCCCGTGTTGATTTGTCTTTTCTTATTGTCTTGTTCTGCAAAGAATCTTGAATAGGCACGACCCCATGCTTGGCGGGCACGGCCCCGTGCCTGAGCTTTTGTTCTGTTATTTTTGTTATTTTAGATGTGAATGGGGGTTCGGCAGGTCGTGTCAATCCTCCTTCTTTGTATTTGTGTTGGTTACTGCTGTTAATCTGTTCTTTTTATTCGTTTAAGCTCTTTTGATCCTGTAATTTAAAAGTAAACAAAGAAACATGCTTTTTCCAACATTAGTACCGAAAAGGGGATGATTTTATGCCTTGTTTGATGTAATTTATATGTTGGATTTTGGGCAAATCAGTATTGTCATTATGGTGTTTTATAACTTTTTACACTTTTTAGGAAATTTGAACTTTGTAACCAACTCCTAGCCATAATTGTAATATTTGTTTTAATTATAACTTTTTTATACTTTTTAGGAAATTTGGACTTTGTACCCAACTCCTAGCCATAGTGTGCCTAAATTTGGGAACTCACATGCAAGTCACAAGCAAATTCTCTTCGTCTTTTTAAATGCAAATAACTTTTTTTATGTAATTTGTTTTTAAAAAAAGTTACATTAAAAAGTTACATCATAACGAGTGTTTTTTTTATCTTTAATATAAGTATCATATTGCTATATATCTACAAAAAATTCATTTGAGAAGAAACTTAATGTGAGAAAAAAAAACATACAGCACAGAAACAATAGATAATTTATAACTGCTCCTATTACTTATTATCTGTATTATTAATTAGTCAAAGACATGTTATCCTACATATTTCATAATGAGTTAAATGCCATTTAGTCCCTGTGGTATGGGTCATTTTGCCAATTTAGTCTAAAGGTTTTATTTTTCGTCTGTGGGTCCAAAAAAGTTTCATCGTTGCCATTTCAGTCCACTGGGTTAAGTTCATTCATTATTTCTGTTAACAAGAAGGGAAATTTGGTCATTTTATACGGCCGATTTGCCCTTCTAATTAACAGAATTACAAATAAAATGACCGAATTGCCCTCTCGATAAAAGATGAAGTTAACCAAGTAGACTAAAGTGGAAATGGTGAAACCTTTTTGGACCTACAGGCGAAAAATGAAACATTTGAACTAAACTAACAAAATGACCTAAACCACAGGGACTAAAATGACATTTAACTCTTATATAATTTATTACTACACATACCAAAATTTCTCATACATATATCCTCACGTATCTAAATTTATCCTACACTTTATGTTACACATATCAAAAATTTATCTTTATACATATAATAGATTGTCATTCATTTTAAATTAGGTTATCTTGAAAGATTATATTTTAAAAATGAGTTACAACTTTAATTAGTTAGCTAATTTAAGAAATATAATAAATTAATTAAAATAATAAATTCACGTATATGTTTTTACAATAACATTAAATATATATATATATATATATATATATATAATAGTACATAAATATAAGTATCATATACAAATAATAAGTTTGTTTAGACTCACAGGCCTATTGAAGCTTGATAACGAAAACCCAAACTCGTTTATGAAAACAAGTTTGGTTTGATTCGAGCTTTATTTACTTTGGCTACACAAACCTATCAAAATTTTGACTTGTAATGGTACACCATTTAAAATTGACAAATAGGCCATATCTATCATGTTAACTGAAAACATTTTTTTCATGTGAATAATAAGTTATAAGCATTGGGGTACCATGTTCTCCTTGAGCTTCATACGAAATAGAATAAGGATCTCATGAACACGCGACTAACAAAACCATTAAGTGATGACAGCTCTTGAAGTATACGAGGACCAAAATATTGAAATGGATAAAGGGTCCATCCGAATACGAAATCAATTCTTTGGCTCTAAGACCACCCGTAGTGAGAGAGGTTTTGGGTGTTTTTCCTCCCAAAAACGCCCCATCACGCCTGCTTCACCGCCCTCTGGGGCGTTTTTGATGGGCGTTTCCTTAAACACGCCGGATGGAAGAGAAAATGACCAATGGAACATTTTTGATGGATTTTTCTTTATTTATGTTTTTTAATTCAATTTCAATATCTAAGGCATTATACCATTACACCCTTTTTTTAACTTCAAGCCCCTTTACTGACTAGGAGCCACATGTCGAATAATGCACAAGAGAGGGGCTTGAAGTTCAAGCCCTGCTACACATGATCGAAGCAAGAAGCAGGTTGTGATTGTAGCATGTGGCACGTGTGGGCAATATTTCTCAGACATCAGAATGGGAATAAAATACAAACTGTTTTGGTTAAAACCGCAGAGATCAATTATGTAACCAAAATGAGAAAGTGAAGTAGCGTGCTCTTCAAAATGATAAATTCTAGGTTGAGGGTCCTGTGATAACTGTCAGGATTCCTAGTTTAGAAATTACTTTTATCAGTAATATACTTAGTTTATTAATTTTCAAAATAGGGAGTAAACTTACGTCTGCCTAAACCGCAAGGTGTAAAATTACACTTCATTCAATATTTTATTTTAAGCACCACAAACTCTTTAAGTTGTTCTTTTGCAGTTATTAGTGACTTTCATTTTACGTTTAATTTTGTATAAATTTTGTATATCAAACTAGTTATCAAATATAAATAAGGTAGTTTGTAGTTCGGTGTGTACATACACTCGTGTGCTTAAATCTAAAAAGTGAGTTTGAGATATGCGGCATAATAAAAAAAAACGAAGATCAATAAACTAAAAAGTGAGTTTGAGATATACGGCAAAAAAAAAAAAGCGAAGATGGATAAAGAATGTGAGTTTAACTATTTATCAAAATATTATATAATTAAACATATCTTTAAACATGTATTTTACTATTTAATTAACAATTAAAATACCAACGATCTCTTGGCTTAGTAGTTAAAGGGGGAGTTGAAAAACTTTGCTTCTCTTAGAGTTCCTGGGTTCAAATCCAGGCAAGTGAAGATTTTAATACTAACTTGGTGATAGTAATATACTAACTACTGACCGTGTTAGCGATAGTTTAACAATTATTGACTTGTGATAATACAGAGACAAAAACTTGAACCGACGATTTTACATGTTCAAACGTGACTTCTTTGGCACCATCAATTGTCTATCCATTTTTTATCCTAAAGTTGCATATGTTGCACGTGTTTTATAAATATTACGTTCATGATAATATATATAGTATTTGGTTAAAATTCACCTTGTTATAAATCTAGAGATAAAGATGGTAGAAAGAAATTCGTTTATCAATATAAAAACTGAACTCTGGTTAAAAATTCAACTTGTTATAAATCTAGAGATAAATGATAGTGGAAAGAAATTTGTTTATCAATATAAACTCAACTTCTAACACATGCATCAAGTGCGCACACATATATAATATGAAGCTAATACGGGTTCGATTAAGTCGATTTGAAGTAACGGATTACCGGTTAGACTAATTGAACAACAAATCAGATTGAATTCCAGATTTTTTTTTTCTATTATTCTTTTTTCTAATAGCTTATTAATGATTTATTTACGATTTCAAACTTTAAACTTTATATTTTAAGTCAATTGGATTTAAATAATCTGATTTGGCTATTTTTTGCCAATAATAATCTCAACTGAGTTTATTCCCAACGGTGGTCCAACCTTTTTCATTTTGTTTGTATAATGGTCAGCCATTAAAAATAACTTAACGTAGTTAATTTTTTTGCGAATTAATAACCAATATTTTAGGGCTTTTGAATAGAACGAGATTACGAGTCGATTGATGTAAAAGTTGCCTCGAAACGGTGTTCCAAACGGCTTGATTTTTATTAGTTTTTTTAATACTAGACCATTATACAAATAAAATGAAAAAGTTGGGATCACTATCGGGAATAACATAGTTGAAATTATTGTCAGACAAAAACAGCCAGATCAAATGTTGTGATCCCTCAATTAGGGCAAATCATGTCAATTTAAAGAAAACCTTATCTACAAACCTCAAAGGTAATGTTCATTTAAGTTGAGATTTTTTTTATTTGAGTATTAACAAGAAAATTAATTAGAATTGAACAACAACATAAGAATGATATTCTATATTCCAATTTCATCCAGATTCAATTTCATTTTGTTAAATAAATACAATTAAATTCCAGTTCAAATTTCAATTCCTACATACATTTCAATTCAAATTTCATTACATTCCACAAAACGAATACTAGATTAATCTAACAATATATAGAGTTTTGTCATCCCTAACAATTGCAAACGATTTATAATTTACAAATGGATTATAAATGTTTTATAGTTTACCAAGGGAATTACGAAGTTCAACATTAACGTTCCAATTTTTTTTAATGGATTCCTTCTTTCTAAGGAGTTGTTTTGACAATTTCTGAATGATTAAGTGCTGAACCAGTAAGAGCTCTGAACTATTAAATGTTGAACCAATAAGAGGTCTGAACCATTAAAAGCCAGTATAATGCTTAACCGTTTAAAGGCAAATGTCTGGGCAATTCAGATTAAAGGTCTTAACCATTCAGGCTCAGTATAATACTTAACAATTCAGAGGCAAATGTCTGAACCATTCAGACATCTGCTCACGAAACAAACAGTCTGAACTATTAAGTGTTGAACCAATAAAATGTATAAAACATTAAAAGTCTCATTAAGAGGTAAACAAAGTCGGATTTTAAAAGAAAGCACCATTGAGCTGTTAATACGTATAATACTTTTTTTTCCAAATAAGTTCAATGAGGAAATTGTATCTACTCAACAAATTTTCCACTCCTTTGTTTGTCCACAACATTTTTGTACTAATAGCATATGTCATTCTTAACTATTAATAATAATAAAAAACGTCTTGGTATGTCTGTGAAAGATCGAAAATATAAGGAATCATTATTATTTTGACACAAGAAAAAGGTGTGAATCACCCAAATTTATCATCATATATTTAAAATGAACTTTACTATTTTGAGTTCATTTCATGTGTTTAACCCCTTTCACACTAGAAAAGGAACAAAGTGGGTCAAACTTAATAGTCCCACCATTTTTTAAAACATTAAAAACAAACCATTTGTAAACTTTTATAAATTATAAAGCATTTGTTACCTCTCTCATGTAATTCAAAATTTGAAAACTAATGAAAGCAATTGAAAAAGTGAAAATTTGTTGGAAATGTAATGTGGTTATATCACTTCTCATTAGGGATGAGCATGACATCAATACCGTACCGATCCTGAAAATATCGATACCTAATTCAGTCAAAATTGGATATTGATACCGAAACATTCGGTACGGTATGGTATCGGTGTCAGTACGGTATCAATATTTGAAAGTAAATACTCGGTATTTTACCGCTACCGTACCGAACCGCACCGATCCCGAAAATACCGATACCGAAAATGCCAAAAAACAGATACCGAATCCCATACCGAAATAATTCGATACGGTATTTTCAGAATCGGTATTGATACGATATCAATATCAATACAGTATTTAATATCAAATGCTCATCCCTACTTCTCATAATATATCATAAAATAATAAAATATCGTATGGATTGCAAGGAATTTGGGGACAAAAGAGATACCAACGAAATAAAAGTCAAATGGTCAAACCGCCCAGTAACTAAAGGCAGGATATCCTCACTAGTCCTTGCATTGCTACATTATTACCTTTTAAACTCCAACTTTAAGAAATTGCTAACTAAAACCCATAAACTTATCTCATGGCATTATAGCCTAGTGACATCTTGAGAGTTAGATAAAACTTAGGGACAATTAGGTCCTGGATTCGATTTCTACAAGGGGGTTTTCCCAATGTTATTGGGGTTTCTTCTGAATTGGTGTATAGGCATTATTGCCTAATTGGAATGGATATGATCGGGTGGTTCCACTTGTAACACGATGATACTTCAGTGGCCTGTCAATGATATAAATTTGTCGTTAAAAAAAAGAAACCCAGAAACTTATCATATAATCTTCTTGGGATTTTCCTCTCATGGGCGGTAGAACTAGGGACGTTTCATCATCCATTGCATAGTTTAAGTGCTCAACCAAGTATACTATAAATCAAATTCGGGTGTACATATGATCTTTCAAATAAATAAAGAGACAATCAAACTCATATAACTTAATTGGATTTCTTGTTGTGGCCAATATATATTTTTGCATTTATCTTGCTTGAGCTTAGAAAGATTTCTAACTCTTCAAACTTTACATTCAATTAGCTAGCTACCAAAGGTAATTGTGTTAAACGTTTTAGATATTTGGATTCTTCAAATCAAGTCTAAACCTACATGAAAAACTAAAAATGGCTCCTTAAGCTTGTGGATCAAACTTTGATTTGAGCCTAACATATTAAGTCGAGCACTAGCTCAGCTTAAGTAATTTTTTATTGTGTTACATTCTATTCCTAAGTTATTCTAAGTTAGGGTTTTGAAACAATAGGATAGGCCAATGGCCTAGCAATACCAATTTGTTATTGTCTTTTAATTAAGTGGTTAAAGTTTTAAGCTTGTTACGAGATAATAGTATAAATAATGCTATGTTGAGCTTCTTGTTGAAAAAAGCTAGACTTTTAGATGGGTTGTAACAAATTTTTTCTACGAATATGTATTTCCACAAAGGGTTTTTTTCCAGATTTTTGTACAAATATGTAAAAAGCTAGTCTTTATCTTCCTTTTTAAATTAGTTTCATATTTACGCTATCATCTCTAGCACGATACGTCATTTAATAATATTAAAATCTGCCCATGGCATTATAGCCTAGTGGCATCTTGGGGAGAGATAAAGCTTAGAGACCATTAGGTCCTGGATTCGATTCTCACAAGGGGGTTTTTCCAGATTTATTAGGTTTCCTCCTGAATTGGTGTATAGACATTATTATCTAGTGAAGAGGGATATGATCAGGTGGTTCCGTTGGTGGCGCGGTGATACTTAAATGCTCCGTCAGTTATCTAAATTTGCCGTTCAAAAAATAATAATAATATTAAAACCCCCGGGAACAAAACACAATACTAAAAACTTCCCTTTCAATAACATCCTCTTGCATTCCATCTAAAACTTATTTATGGAACTTTTAGCCATAAGGAGAAAGTAAGAAGATAGATGTCACATAAAAACTTTAATGGTCTAAATGATAACTATTTGAAGTAGGATAGAAAGTGTAAATTGAGATAAATTCAGGGTTCAATCACAAACATCCATCCTCACCTTAAAAATTAAAGTCAATGACGGTAGAAAAAAGCAAAGGGGTTAGGGGACCATGAAATAAGAAGTAGATCCAAATCATCCACAAAATCAGAATGACCCTACGAGCCTTTTGTAAACGTGTCACATTTCCCCAATAATATGATTATAAAATTCCATAAAATAGTATTTTCTTACAAAAATAAATAATTTAAGTATGTGTAACAATAACGTCTTCAATACAATATACTTGTTATAAAGATATTATATACTATACAATGTTATTTGTCTTGAAAACAAATTAACCTTAAACCGACAACTTCAACCATTCACCGGTTAATTAGGTTAATTTGTCTGAGTTAATCTAAGGAACCGGTTGTCCGACAAAGGGAAGAGGTGCGCGTCACGTATTGATCCGGTTTTCATCGGTTATATCTAATTCAGTCAAAACCGATTGGTTTGTTGGTTGCGGTTATTTTTTGAATGAATTCTCTAAATGAGTTACTGACGAAATTCATCACATCGGGATATACCCGCCTCCGAACCGGTGAAAACCCTCACATAGGGCCAAAGCCCATGAACACTCGCCCGAAGCCATGACAGTGCGGTGAGGTAAAACCCGCTCAGTTTAGGGATCAAACGAGCAATCATCGCATACTTGCCTAGTCTCCCATCATCACCAGTTGCCGCCGAAACTAAATGGCGGGGACAGATATCGAACCTGCGTGACTTGAAACACTAGGTCTCTCATTTACCAATCCACCACCAACTCATTAGCTGTTGGTTGCGGTTTAAACGGTCGGACGGCCCTTATTTTCAAATCATTAACCATCAAATCATTGATGTATCATAGAAGTAATATTTCTCATCAAGTGAATAAAATTAAAGATTTTGCATAAAATGGGCAAAATATCTTAAAAACACAACTGAAATGATGCTTCACCTAAACTATGTTCTAATAATTTGCATTCATTGATCCTTTTCATTAATCCGTCCAATAGTAATTATTATAAATACTGTACTAACTGATCATTAACTTTTTATAATGTTTATTTTTTTTTGTTTTATACATTTTGTGCATTTAGTTGTTGATATTCATTGTTCTTTTTATTTATTCTTCAAATAGTAATTATTATGAAATACTCTACTAGCTGATCCTTAACTTTTTATAATTTTGTACATTAGTTGATGATATTCATTGTTCTTTTTATTAATTCGTCAAATAGTAATTATTATAAATACTGTACTGATCATTAACTTTTTATATTGTTTATCTCTTTTCATTTTATACAATTTTGTGCATTTAATTGTTGATATTCATTGTTCTTTTTACTAATTCGTCAAATAGTAGTTATTATAAAATATTGAACTAGCTTTTTTTTAAGTAAACTTTATTAAAAAACATATCTACGACTCAAAAGGGCAAAAGACCAAACAAAACACACTCCCAACCCAAACGGACAAATGGCAAACAAATTACAACTGATATTTTTTATAATGTTTATTTTTCGTTTTATACAATTTTGTGCATTTAATTGTTGATGAAATAATAATAAAGTTGCACTTATAGATTACAGTGCATTTTAAGTAAATCACAATTTATGGTTAAATCTATACACCTTTAAATAAATGAATGCATAGTTTCTTTATGTGGAAAACTTTAACTAGTATCAAGTACTTGGTCATCCAAGCACAAGTTACAATAATTAAGAAAAGCTACATTCCTCTTATCCAATTTTGTATATACCTTTTGTATATTATTTTATTTTTAAGGAAAAAAGCTATTTATTTATTTATTTATTTTCTAAGTTGGTTTTTTTTAGACAAGATCGATTATTGAGAATGTATTCTATATTGGGAGACTGTGAAAGTAAGAGAGGGGATAAATCTATATCGTCATGACGAACAACGCTAACAAAAGAGAAAATAAGACGCCCTAAAACACCATATCCGCAATGCTCTAAAATCATTTTAAAGCATTACCAAATTCTAATGTTATTTTAATCCTAATAATCATTTTACTAATATACATAAAAAACAACTAAAATCGCTCACACATGTTATAAAACATATATTTACTCATCTCAAAATCATTAGTTAAATCACTATCTACTATAACTTCACCAAACAAATACGATGAAATCAAAGTCAAAATATCTTCAATTAAAAAATAACATCTCAATATTCTTACACCACTAAAATCTTATTTTCATATCATAGACTATACAACTATGTGGTTATACGATAAGTACCAGAAGAGCAGTTATTATCAGTCCTAAAGAGCCAGTATCCGTCCTTCATTTTAACTTAAGGAAATGATAGACCTTACGCTTCCTCTTGATCACAGTAATGCGAGAAGTTTGGCTAAAGGAAGATAGCATCATAAAGAGATGAAAAAAAGAAAAATGAAGGCATTAGCGAAGGACCTCTATAAAGTCATTATCTAATAGATTTCACAAGGCTTCTTGCTAAAGATAAATTGACATAGAGAGCAACTGATTCCAGGCTTAGTACCTTTGGTTTCATCTTATAAGAGAATCTTGCACAAAAAATGTCAAAGAACGTTTTTTGTCTCCAGGTATACGAGCCGTATAACATTATACGACCATATAGAATGTTATACAACCTGATATTTTATCCATCCATACAAGTCATATAGCATTATACGAGTTTTATAACATTATACGACCCAATATTTATCATATTAAATTATTCTATATGGACATATAACCCCACACGATCTGTATAGAAGATGTAAAAATAAAATTTTTTCAGTGTTAGCTTTCTTATCACTCTTTAAAAAACTTAAAACAAACCTAACTAAAAGTTTCAAATTGTGTTACAAACTTAGTGACGGTGGGATTAAGATTACAAATTAAAGTTATCCTTGAACAATAAATAGCAAAACCGACCATGATTTACTTGTCAGGCCACATCACTTGTACCACATGCATTATCACTTGTACGTTAGTCCCCTATTGAATTCACCTTCTTCTTTATATAGTAGTCCCTTCAACTCACACTCTTTTCTCTCTCAGTGAAATCAGTTGCAAGCAATCTCCCTCTCTCTAGATCTCTCTCTCTCTAACTAACTCTCTCTCTCTCTCTCTCTCTGTAACTAACTCTCTCTCTCTCTAAACTCTCTGTAACTTTCTCTCTATCTCGCTCAGTGAAAACCTCTGTTTCTTGTAAAACGTGAGAAAGCAGTTGCAAGCAATCTCTCTCACTTTCTCTCTCTACACACATACATAGAAACACACTCTATTTCTCTCTCTCTTGCTCTATAAATAGGAGCGAGAGAGACGGTTGAAAAGGACTAGTACTGGCCTGGTTAAGAAGAATCGTACCGAGTCAACTCAGACGAGGAAATCGGAAGAAGAAGACGAAGCGGAATCGGAATCGGAATCGGAAACGGAAACTCATGAATCTGCTGCAGAAAATGGTTTTTTCCGGTCAGACGTGTTTGGCTTGCATTTGCTGCTCGTGTTAAGGCGCGTAACAGCGGTTAGTTTCTTCTTCATCTCTCTGTTTTCAATTTTAACCGTACGATCTGATCTCTGTGAGCTGTAGGAGCATCAACATGTGTTGAAATTTGAACTGTGTGTATGTGACAGATTATTTTGATAATTTTTTTGAAATTTTTACTGATCGAGCGTATGTTAGGGTTATAACGAGTTATTGAACTTCGAAATTTGAATTTCATTTGTGTGTGATAATGATTTGTCACGAATTTAATGATCGAGTGAGTTACAGGAACATCAACAAGTGTTTGAACTGTAATTTACGTGACAGATTGATTAGGATTTTGAAATTTTTACTTATCGAGCGTATTATAGGTTTTTATGTTCTAACGAGTTGTTGAACTTCAAAATTTTGCTACAATTGAAGAACATGAAATCATAGAGAATTTGAATTTTGTATTGATTCGTAATTAATTTTTGCTTATGTGAATTATTGTTTTGATCTTTGACGTTTTTTACTGATCGAGAGTGTGTGTGTGTGTTTTTTTTTCTAAATTTGAATTTCATCTGTGTGAGAAATGATGATTTTATTCAATATGATTCATTGATCTAACAGATTCGTATGATTTCTATTAAATTTTTACACGATTTTGATCTAAAGTTTCAGTCGGTGATTTTGAATTTGAGTTATGTGATGATGAATATTGAATAATATTCGATTATGGTTAAAAGTATTAATGGAGTATAGAGTCTCGTGATTGTGTTGAAGACTTACACCTTTCACCTTTGTTATGGATACTTCAACGCGTGTATATGTGCTTTAATTGTGATTTTCTTTTCTTGTCATTATCAATTTGATTTTTAGTTTTGCTGTCTTTTTCTTTTTCTATTTTTGAAAATGATTTTTAAAGTACTTTCATTTTTGTCTCGTTTTGTATGTACATCATAATTTTATATTATATTATATTATTATACAGTATAAGTCTATAATACACGTGTTATAAAAATAATGTATGAGAAACACCAATCTGACTTTAAAACTGTGTTAAGTCAGTAACAGTTGTGCATGTTGCTTTAATTATGGTGCGTTAACAGTTGTACATGTTGCTTTAATTATGGTAGATAAATTATACGTAACAGAATAATCATTATTGTGTACAGGTGTTTTTACGGTTAGTAACTTCTTTTTACTTAAATTTAGTTGTATATTTATCTATTCAATGCAGAGGACTTGTTTTAAAAGTTAAAAATAATGCCGCATTTTTCAAAATTTTAATGAATTAAATTGTGAAAATGATGATAATAAGTTTTAGAATGCATCATATGATGCTTAAAGTTGAAAAGGTGAAGTGCCCCATCTAGAACTATATAGATAAGGAGCTTCCACCGAATTAAATAGTTACCTGTTTTTTTATTGTTGAAATGATTAGATATGATAATCTTTTTGAATAGACACACAATTCACCAAAACGAGTTTTATCAGGCATTGATTATCATAAAAAGTCTTGTAAATATTATTGAACATCTAAAAAGTAACATATTGTTTTAAATTAATTGTTTAATTTTATTTTACCTGGAAGATCTCACGTATCTACTTTTTTCTTTATGTTTTTATTTGTATAGAATTTCGGAGTATCTTTTTCGAGAATTTACTCAACAGTATATAATCTGTCACTTTGTACATTTCAGTCATATACATGATTTAAATATAAAGTTAATTACACATAATTTATGTATTTTGAATTACTATGTATGTATAATAATTATTATTTTCACACATATCAAATCATTTTAGGATCAACTAACTATCTTTCTTAAATAATTTTTTTTTTGTTTTTATGTGTTTGGCAAATTTCATGGTGCATATTTAGGTAGGAAAATAGATAATTGAAGATTTATTTGATTGGACAAAGGTCACCTTTTTTCCAAGTCAAATTATTCCAACTTAATCAAGACAAGTAGAGACTAGACCCATTCTTGTTTTTTAGTTTGGAGTTTTAAATTTTAAATTTTAAATTTAAGAAAGGACGGTGGTCTCAAGATATTTAAAACCCGTCAACCCGGCATGATTTTCTTCAAGGTGAAGATCTCGTTTAATGCAGTTTGGTTCATAGTTAGTAGTCTAACTAGACGCTCGGTCTGGTTTTAAAAACATTTTCCATGCTTTTTAATACAATTAACGTCTTAATTGACCTAATTTCTCTCTTAATCTTTTTATTATCAAGTTGTAATTATGAACCGAATTGGATATGCATAGTTTTCATAAAGTAATGAGAATCAAATCATTACAAATGGATAAAAAGAAGAAAAAAGGTGCATCTTGATTTGTTGATTGGTGGTTCTTAATAACAATTAATACTTGATTACTGGTTTTCCTTTTACATTTCTTTATCCATACGAATATTTGCAAAGATTTCCACTATTGATTTGGTGACTTGTAACTATACTCTTAACTAACAACCATATCCATTGATCCTAGTGATCTCAACTACCCTTCCTTTCTAATACTTAAAAAATTAATCTTATGACCCTTATCTTTCCCTCTCCTTTTTTTTAATTAGTTTATCAATACTAATTACTTGTGGGTATAGCATAGTTGAGCTTTCTTAGAGGTCCAAATTTATTACGTAACAAGAAAACACGACAAAAACCTAACATGATATTCATGGGTTTGAATTTAGGCTAAACAGTTATGTGCTCGCACACACGGTTAGCTAAATGTGTCAAGCTCACCCAGTTTGTGATTTGCTTGGTTTATTGATATAATTCTTTAAATTTTTTTTAAAAGAATTGAACAATATATCAACTACTAGTACTTTGGCTTTTAGGTTTGAGAATATACTAATACTATCTACTTCCGGTATAATGTTTTGTAGTACTAAACCATTAACATATAAACATAAGAATAATTATAATACACTTGTTATCTTTTTTCATCACGTGACAATCTTATTGTTATGTTGATTTTTAGACATACAAGTTACATATATGTATAATTACGCTTCAAATAGTAAATTCAAACAATAATATCTGTTCTTTTTCTTGTTTTGATAGGCGGCGGGCTTTTAAAACTACATGATGATATACAAACATGCGGGTACAAGGATGTTCAAGTAATGTGGGAGATGCTTCACAGAACGGAATCAGAGTTAACAACAAACAACCGTCGAAAGCGCAAACCAAGATCGTTTTGGAAGATCTTTGTTTGGCACAACAATGCTTGCTCGTCGCCTTTCTCCATTGACCATGCTTAATCAAGTCAAAACTCGGTGTCACCATGCAACAAAATGTGGAAGTATGTGGATATAAGTAGTATGATTTTGATATGCGTCTCGATTGGCTGTTGTGAGTCTAGTGATTAACAAACGCACTAGTGTCACATTGGCAAAGTCGTTTTTGTAAATATTATGCTTTTTTATCAAGATCGAAATCAAGTCATACATCACAAAGAGGAAACTTAGTAAGCTGAATGTTGCTTTTGCAACTTTACATGAATAAAGCATCTTTTTATGGAATCCCATGTTTGATTGTGCTAACATGTTCTTGTTCGATTGGATGCACCATCAATGTTCGACTTTATCATGAGTAACTTTACTAGTTTGATGACAACATCTTTATGAACACAAAAATATATTAAGGACCATAAAGAATGTGATATTTTAAACTCCTTTACTTAATAATGGGTGGACCGGAAAGCAGTGGATGTAAAATCCCAATCTATGAGTCGAGGGGCAAAAAAACCGGGTGTTAAAACCCTACACGAAAAAAACCCTAAAACCGGGTATTAAAAAACTAGTTACTCCGCACCCCGTTCCATACCTGACCCTACCCACAGGGGTTTATCGGTTTGATATCCTATGATTTGAATTTGGTTTCAATCCGGTTATCCCCAATCAAAACCTGGAACCGGAACCGAAAAACCCTGACCACTTTCTGTCCAAAACCCGGTTTTTTACCATCTAGGCCACACCCGGAGGTTTTGAGAAAAAAAAAAACCAGTTTATGCACTTGGGGACTGTAAATTTAAATAAATGCCTGTATAAGTTGCACGTACATGCATAACAAATATATATATTTTGTAGAAACATTTATGTTAAAGCATCGGTAATACCATGTGGAAGTGGACCAAGTCACAATTCACAACCAAGATGTTACTGTTAGCAACAGGCTCAAGTGCCCAACTCACCGGGTTTCGGACCCGATCTGGAACCGGTTCCTACCCTACCCAATCTGCGGGTACAAACCAGTTCCAGACCTGGTTGTAGAAAAAAGAACTGAAGTGGAACCACTGGACATGGTTCCACCTCTACCCGGTCAAAACCCGCACCTGAACCGGCCAAAACCCGGCCAAACCGAATGTACCCGGAACCGGTTCTCCAGGTTCTAAAAAAACCAGGTTTGTGCACCATATCTAGCACCGAGGTCTGACTTCTGAGGCTAACTCACCAAAAAAGGAAAAAAAACATGGGGCCAAACTAATACAATTGTCCCCAACGGAACACTTTTTGGTAAGCATACTCTAGCTTTCATTTGGAGATAAAATAAAAGAATCTAGAAATTGCTGTTAACAAACAAAAACAAAACACTAATACAAATTCTTTAGCTCTTCATTTGGGGATAAAATAAAAGGCACCCGTAGCAAGACATAACATAACAACACATACGAGTTAAAACCCTATCCTAGAAGTAAACTTGATCCAAAATATATTAAAAACAGAAAAAAGTGCTTTCACCGGCTATGCTGCTAACTGAGGATGTGTTGTTTTACCAAATTGGCACACGCTCCCGCCAATACCATGCGGACCCATAAGGCCAAACTCACGAACCCATCGTTATCCTACGCTAACTAATGGATCTAGGTGAAGCGCTTGCTACAACACCCCAGCCCTTGAAGGTTTTGAACACCAAACTTAAATCCACCATAAACTAATGTGGAAATGAAAACATATAAAATATAAGAATCTGAAAACATGTGGTTACCTTGATTTTTAAGGTATCGAGACTGAGTTCGTCCGCCTTCAACAAGAATCTGATTTGATCACAAAACCCGACCATAGTCATCGATGCAAATAGAACTTATTGAGAAAATACAAGTATTTTTCTGATAGTTAAACCAAATAATTTAATATAAGATAAACATATGCATTTTCATTTAACAAGGTAGTCACTTAATAATGCATCCAATTGAAAACTTCTTCTTCTTCTTCTTCTTCTTCATGAAATTAGAAATCCAAATTGTCTACCATTTAACAATGAAACCAAAGCTTTCAATCTCATTGTTTTTTTATTAAAAACTTAAGCCAGATTAGTGTGCATATCTCCTTTTAAGTCCACAAAGCCTAAATTGTGTCCGAGTCTGGTATACATGCGAGCAATATTTCACCAAATATAACCGAATTTCTTCAATGTTTCACAAGGCCACTAATTTTTTTCTTTTCTAACTAACTACAAAAGTAATCTGAGTTTCAATATTGTTACATTGTTGTCAATTATTTTTGTAAAATGTTATTTTTTATAAATAAACTAACTGACTTAAATGGAACATATATGAATCTTGGATACTATTTGGTGACTATTTTTCTCAAGCATAAGCTGAAGTAAGAGGTAATAAGTGAAGAAATAAGATAATTAAAAAAATAGCCAAGTTTCATAATTGTTCCATTTTAGTCAAATCAGAAAAAGAATCACTAGATAAATAGTAACTAAGCTCATGTATATTCAACTTAATTTTAGAAATGTGTAGCATTAATAACTAATTTCACAACAATTAGGGTTTTTATATAAAATTAGGGTTTTTATACCTTTGTCATGGAGATTTAACCCTTCTCGAATTGAATTATTCTATCAATTTTATCTTTCGATTCTAAGTTTCTATCAGAGTGGGTTTATTGAAACAATATTGAAACTTGGTTTTTCATTCATAATTTTATCTCTCTGGGAAATATTTCACCCAATATTAACCTCTTCGGTGTTCCACCAATTTGCTTAGGTGTATCCGTGTAAAAATAACCATACTCTAAATTTCTTTCAACATCTAAGGTGTGTTCATGGATATGAGTTGTGTTTTATCTTTAACGGGTCAAAGAAGAATCTTAAACTAGCAAGGGAGTGGGTCTAACGGGTCAAAAAAGATTAAAAGTCACTTAAAGTATATTTATAACGCATACGTCCTAATAGATTGCTTTTGTCAAAGACTTTAGGAATGTAACATTTAAATGATTAAGAATAATCAGATTCCAATAATATAAAAAAACAGGAGCAATGTTATAATCAACTATAATTTTACATGTAAATGTCAATTTATTGCAGCTATTAGAAAACTGGTAATTTGACCCCTAAATAAGCATATAATGAAACTAATTGTGTGCAACTTGAAAGCATGCTAATGTGATGACCCTTTTTTAAAACAGAATGGCAAACATCTGTTAAGATTATCATTGTCACAATATAACAATGTCTAATAAGATAATTAACACATTTATGTTCTTGTTCTTATTAGTGGTTGTACCTGTCACACCCCAACTGATGGCGAAAACATCGTGATGAGACGAAAACTAGATTGCAAGAGGCTTCATAACGCTAATTGCGTCAAGTGTTTAATAATTACCTTTTCACATAGTTCAAATCAAATAATACAAAATTTAGATCCCGACACGTAACAAATATAATTTCATTTCATTGATAACGATTTAATACAAGATATTGAAACGAAATACATGTTTGAAACAAATACAATACAATAAGTATTTAAAGTTTAAAAGCGTTTCTAGGCAATCCTACTAGATTCCATGTGTCATCAAAATTCCTGCAACATGTATTAAAAGCATAGATCAATACAAAAGTATTGGCGAGCATACAAGTTTGAAATAAATTATAAGTATAAAAGTTGGTTTTGATTGTGACAAGTATATATTCAAGTCGTATCGCACGAATATGTAGACCACTTTCGCATAACAATAGCATATAATCGAATTCCTTAACTAGCATGCACAGTATTTTTAAGCATAACGATATCATGAGAATACAAGTCAAAATTAATAAGCATAAAAAAACTCAAGCATAACAAGTAGCATGTATAGACGAGTTTAAACTAACATATATAACTCACATAAGCGTAACTGATGGCACATTTGGTATTGTGAACACATTTAATTTTGTTTAAAATAAATTTTGTAATTTATACATGTTGCACCCCAAAATGCATTAAAGTGTAAAAAGGGGGTCGAGTATGCTCACAGTTTTGCAAAGTTTCCTTTGGTGATTCCGTGAAGAGTTGGAGGTTGGAGCTTTAAGCTTCCTTTAAAACACTTAGTGTTTTCTTTTAGAACTCTTACAGTTCTCTTCCTTGCTTGGAAGATTTGAGAGAAGTAGAGAGGTTGAGAGAAGAATGGTTGGAACACTTAGTATTCTTTTAGAATTCTTAGAATTCTTGATTTACAGATATTGAGAGAATTAGAGAGATGGAGAGAAGAATGGTGTGAATAAAATGGTAGAAGGAGGTTGGTATTTATAGGTAGAGAAGTGGAAAAGGGTGAAATATGATTGGTTAAAAAAGGTGGAAGAAGATTGAAAAGATGATTGGTGGAGAAAGGAGGTGGAAAAGAGTGAAATATGATTGGTTAAAAAAGGTGCAAGAGGATTGAAAAGATGATTAGTGGAGAAAGTGGGTGGAAAATTGTGAAATATGATTGGTTAAAAAAGGTGGAAGTGGATTGATGAGGTGAAAAAGATAATTGGTATATTTCTTGGTATTTCTTGAGTATATATTATGTAATTGAGTATAAAAAGGTATAAAAGTATAATTCAAGTATTGAGGATGTGCGTATAAGTATTTATACGTACAATTGTGTCGGTTTGCGTATAAATACAATTTAAATGATCGGTTGTGTGAATAAAAAAATATGTATAAAATATGAATTTTATTATGATTAATGCCTCGAGTTGTGAGAATGAAATTATAATACGAATGTAAGGTTTCTAAAATTAGAATACGGATGCGGACATTTTTAAAATAGAAATACGAAGATACGAGGCGTTACACGAATAACAATTAATAATATATATATACACACACATATATTTTTATTATGTTTTAACGCCCCGAATTATGATACAAATATTTATTTTCTAAAATAAGGATGCGAAAAAGCGAGGCGTTATAGTACCTGTAAAAGGTGTTCGAAAACTGATACTGTAGCACTTATTTAGACTAGTTCTAGTGATGTGGCCTTACATGTTGGCAATATTTGTCCATGTAAAATGTAATATAAGATAATTAAAACCTCCAAATCGTTGTTTTTTGTGATCAAATTATAAACTGTTTGAAGGTTGTTTATTCATTATATTAGATCTTACATAAACATATATAGCTAGCATGTAATGTTACACCACCAAAAATAAACCACATAGCTAAAAACGTTTAACGCTTACATAACTATCTAAACCGGAAAACTTTTCACAAATACAACTACCTAACGAGAACACATAATAGCACGTTGCATAAAGTATCACACTAGCGAAAGTCTGTGGTCATTACATACCATTAAGCATTATGTAGTATCAGTAACTTCACTCGTCTATTGTGGGTAGGTAAACATAATAGGCTGCATCAATGTTCAAATCGATCTCTAGTCACCATCCTGTCATAAGCAACACGTTTGTCAAAACGATCTCAAAATTACTCTTTTGATCTTTACCGTGACGAATTGAATCGATCCGTCCGAACAACCTAAGGACTGGTACCGATTTTCGTTTTTAATGGTGTTCTCGACATTCCTACTGTCGCGTGATGAACCGAATCGATTATGACCAAATAGCATCCACCACTGGTACCGGTTGCTATATCGAGTGCCAAGATCGTATCGATGCTGTAACAAATAGAACCGATATCGACCGAGTACTTGCCGCAACACACGAGACCATTAAAAGTTGATTGGATCACACATATAATTTTGAAAATTATATAGTTTTTAAGCAAATATCCTAACCCTAAATTCCTAACAAAAATGGTTCACAAATACTAATCTTTTACTCAACTTTATATCAAGTAACGCAAAGTCATCAATATATGATACACGTGATTGCCTTGAAAATGGCTATAATTAAGCACATGTGAATTTAGAAAAACTATTATGAAAGCTAGTGAAACTGTTAAATGTTAATAAACTATTATAATTTTTGAGTATAAAACACATACCGGTTAACACAGCTGATTACAATGACTATGCTCCATATTTAGACACAAATCATGAGCCTGCAAATAAAAAACAGCATCAGAACATATAATTACATTTAAAAATTATGATAATAAATGGAGAGAAAAAATTACCTTCAGCATCATAGACAAGGAATATCTCTATACGCCAAGTCAAGCAATATTTCAAAAAACACTTCGTCCAACTACAAACTCTTAGTTCGAATTACGTCAACCAGTCAAGTGTTAGGACAATGCACAAATAAATTAAAAGAAAATGATGTTTGAATTTGATATTTCAATGTTGAATATACATACACAAGAAACCTCAAATCATGCAGTTACAACTTTACTGAAATACTGAGTGGGACAAATTATTCCTGCAAAACTGTTCTAAATTACCTGATCGATTAAATATTTAAATTACAGTGAAAACCAGAAAACAACATGCTAATCATACAACAAAGCAACCAAACATGGCTGCTGATAAATGTTGTGTAAGGTAACTTTCCATCACGAAGAATAATTTCACGGTTCCAAACAGTCTCCCAAATTGGGGTGTGCTCGTCGACCCGTTAAACACCACAAGCCCGGTTAAAATACAGCAATGTTAGATCATAATAACACAAACTTCTTTATCATTCCTCAAATGCATGTGTGCATATCCTCTCGAGAAGTATCGGCGAATCTTCTCCGAGTTGCTGACGGTTTAGCTCCATTGCAACCCGAAAATCTTGCAAAGATATTGGACGTTTCGTTTCATGTTCTTGAGTTTTAATTGGCCTCGTAAGTTCAGAACAAGACTTTATTATACCTTTCAAATAAGCATTTAATCCGATATTTAGTGCGTTTGCACCATCCACTGACACACCTTGTAGGCCTTGTGTTGCAACTATGGGCTCCATGTGTGCCCGCAATGTTATTGTATCTAACAAACAGTTGGTGTCTAATACAGTTACACCAACAGATTTATTAGGTGCAGCCCGGCGGGACCCACCTATACTCACCGGATAATACGGAATCCCAAGTGGCGCATGTAGTTCTTGATGATGATGCACGGGCCTTAGAGCATCATTTGGCCCGTTACTAAAATCTTCTGTATGTGACCCGAGAGCACTTTTACGATCTCCACCTTTTCGTTCACGCCCCCCGGTTCTTGCCTTTTGTGGAGATGTTGGCAAAACGTCTCCATTTGGTATAATCGGGCCTGGCCCATTTTGATGGTAAACACCATCTATAGGTTTCTTGTTTCCGTCCGGAACTTTCTTTGCACATGCATTCCTTAAAATCGAACGGATTAACTGATTATGAAGGGAGATATCATCCCTCCCGACTGTTCTTACACAAAGTTTATCAAACTCAACCTTACTTAACTTCAAATTCAAAAACTTCTTCAAATAGTCGAAGTATTGCTTTGATCTTTCGGGTCCAAGCTTTCTGATTATCTGACCTTTTAGTTCACTTAGATTGATCCATGAATGCTGCTCTGGTGGTTGCATTTCTCACAACAAAACTTCCATAAAATGCTCAACAGGTTTTAAATTTTCAACTTAATCAAACTTAACTAAAATTTGGGTTTCACTCCATCTACAAAATCCCATCTTCCATAACAAACTTAATCCATTCAACAACAATCCACACAAAGCGTAACGAAAACACATCATACCAAACGGTAACCACAAGTTACACTTCCTAACAAACTCTCCCACCAAAACACAGTCACCGAAGTATTCAAATTCCAATCCAGAACCACTCAAACCCTAACCTCAAATCACATCTACATCACACAAAATCCCCAAAATATTCAAAAACAAATATATTAACAACCTCCAAATCTTATATTCCCCTCACAACATATTAACAACCTCCAAATCTCAACAACAAACCCTAACTACAACTTCAAATGTCTCAAATTAATCAAACAACTTAACTTTCAATCCTCCAAACATCAAATTAGTTAACTTCACACACAAACCCTAACTACAACATCAAAACAACTGAAAATTTTAAATTTCAGTCCCCCAAACAGCAAATTACTCAAATTCGCACGCAATTTCAAACCAACAGCAACAAATTGGGGATATTTAACTATTTAAGCTACTAATTTACTCTTAACAACAAACGGAAACCGGTAAACTGACCTTATTGCATCTGTAACCGAAATTCAGATTCAGAAAACCTAAATTGTGTTTGATTTCACAATCTTCAAACTGTTTTTGATCGTTTGAACGCAAATTGATTGCAGTTGCGTTCGATTTGTGTGTCAATTTGTTGAAAATTTGTTCTTGCCGGAGGAATCGATGCGTTGAGGTTGTGCTTCGCCGGACGGTTTTGGTTCCGGTGGATTTGAATCGGAGTCTGGTTTTCCGATCGGTTTTTTCTGTTTCTCTCTCTAGTTTCTCTCTCTAGGTTCTTGTTCTGACTCTTTCCGTTTATGTGTATGAATTGAGAATGAGTTTTTGTGTTGTTGCAAAACAAACCCTTTGTCTTTGGAGATATGTACATATAAAACTTCTCTTGGCAAAAAGACGGTAACCAACGGGAATATTTGAAACCTGAAACATTCGTGAAGGTACTCAGGTATGGTGGTATGATCGAACTGATTACCCGAATCATATAACAGGAATTTTATAACTTTTATTCTTTTTAACATTTGTGTAGTAATGTTTCATTCTAGTAGTTTTATTATGTGAAAATCAGCTTTTCGTTTGGGATATGTGTTTAATGATAGAATATGCATTTTGTATGCTATGAACTATAAAGTACAAGCTTATTGTTTAGAGTTTATATCATCATGAAATTTACATAATTAAAACGCTTCAAACATTTTTCACACTTTCTCCTAATATGTATATAGTTTATCATATTTTAATATGTTATAGTTATTATAAACATATAATTTTATAAAAAAAATAAAATGGTAAGGAAAAAATGTACTTGGAAATCTGATTAGGTTGTTTTTTAACAAATTAGCGTGTATACCTGATAACTATGCGTATGTCTGATACATGATGGGTAATTACCTGTTGGGTAATAAGTTGGGTATGAAATACGGTTTTACAATTATGAATGAGACTAAGATTACCAGTACTTATCCGTTTACCAACCATATCATACATGAGTATCGACAATGCTCTCAGAAACATCTCCACATCATTTCTGCCCGCCTGACAGGGCCTTTGTTATATATATATATATATATATATATATATATATATATCACTCCAATTTTGATTTTTATATTAAATAAATGTTGAATTGTAGTTGTTCCCACTTGTTGCATGCATGAGAAGTTTGGAAGCTAATTTTGCTGAAGTGCAAGGACTTTTAGGAAGCTAGCAAAGACTTGGAGGGCTTATACTCTAAAGTATATTCTTGTGTGCCTGAAAGAACTTATTTAGGAAGAGAGTCTGAATCACTATTTTTTGTTCCCACTTCATCTTCACATATCAAAAAGTCCTTTTTTTGCTGTTCTTCTATCTGACTGTTGAATCACTTTTCCTTTGTTGTTCATATAATCTCATAGAAAGTTGAATTCCCTTTTAGCTATTAATTTGATATAGGTATTTGAGTTGTTGGAGTTATGTGAGAAATTTGGGATTAATTTATGGTCTTTTGTATGGTAATGGTCTTTGAATTGTTAATGAAGAAAATTTTGTGTTTAATCTTGGGTTTGTAAGCTTTCCTAGAAAAAAAAAACCTCTAACACACCCCGTATCTTCTTATCCTCTCATAACGTTCGGTTTAGTGTGTCGGTAAGAATGTCCTTCCTTCCTCCCTCCCTCTCCTCCACATCATCCCCCCTCTCCTCACTGGGAGTGAAAAACTATCCTAACAACATGCATTGGGATGCTGTAAGAGAAAAAAAGAGTGTATACATTAGAATTCAACAATTATAGATAATATATCTTAAGATTATTTAAAATAGTTTCTTAATATATGTCATTTGAAAGTGTGTAAAGGTAAACATGTTTGGAGTTAGGGCGGACCTAAGTGTTTGTTTTGGTGGGCAGGCGTACCCTTTGAAAAATAAAATTTAGTGACCGTACCCTTTGAAAATATACTTGAACTACTCATCCACACCCCTAGCAGATAATTCCTGCATCCATCACTGGTTGGAGTTCATTTAATGCTTCATGTAAAGTGGGCATCATTGTACTTCATTTGATTTATAGTTATCATGTTAGTAAATTTAATTGTTAAATTCATCGTCCAATATGAAAAGAGACACCATGCATGATAGTGCTACGCTAATTCATATTATACCTAGAAGATTTAATAGGAGTTTTCTTTTTGCTCAGTTAATTCATATGATACCTAGAAAATTTAATTATCCTATTTCATTTGGCTTAATAAATTAGTATATTTCTTGGGTTTCAGTAAGTATATAATCCATTCCTTCGGTGTTTCAAATATGTACGTTACATGATTGATTTTTACTTATATCTTTCGACTTCCATTACATTTTTTTACTTGCTTGTGAATAAATCTATCTCTCTCACTCTTTCTCCTTCGATACACTATCTTTTTGACAAAAAACCTAAACCTACTGGGAATACTCGAAACCCAAAACATTCAAGACGAGTATTCGAGTATGGGACCAGATATGAGATTAGTTTATATTTTTGTATGGCTATCAGATTAAGTGATAAATGACCCATTATGAATCCCTGCACCCATTTATCCGAACCATATACCCGATTCATATACTTGAACTACAACATAAAGCCAACTCAAGGCCACCATCTAATGGTCAAGTTGGTATCCGATATGTATAAGTTTTTAATAATTACGTAGGTGTGTGCATGCATGCACCCTCACACATATATATAGGTGTGTATAGATTGATTCTATCCAGAGAGTAATGTTCATGGATCGAGAAGAGGGGGAAAAGAGGTGAAGAGAAATCCTTTGTGAAGGGAGAGTTAGCGCACCAATCCAGACGCATGACTCATATGTTCAACACACACATGTGTTAACCTATCAAACACAGGACTCATGCATTTGGTGTTATAACTTTTTCGGTCGCATGTGTTCTGATTTCTCGTATCTGGAAACTCTGTCAAATTTGTTCCAGAACTTTTATTTATCTTATTAAACTAGATGGATTCGACACTTCTAGTGTGTTAGATCATAGAATTTGGTGTTAAACAATGTTTAATCACATTTAACAAGATCCTAATGAGATTTCAAATATATAATTATATAATAAAGAACATTATAATAAAAATAACTAAATAATATATATTATGATATACATAAAGACTATAAGTAAAATATATGTAAAAAGTAAATATAAATTCATAAAAATTAACTATCAGATAATAAACTAGTTGAATTCGAGTTTGAAAAACTACTTGCAAGCTGAGCTTGAGCTTTATAAATAGAGCTCTAAGAGCTGGAGCTGAATCTCTTATAAGTTAAACGAGACAAGCTTGGGCTTGACTTGACTCCTTTAGACCTCTAGGTGTCAAGAAAGGATCATTCGTCAACGTGTGTAAAGCAGTGATTGTAGCATTAGAGGAAACTATAGGATAGGTATGCATTTCTTCAACCGAAAATTATTTGTTATGTATAATTTCTACAATGCTAACATCAGAGGATGTGATCATTATGGTGAGAATGTGGATCTAGACGTTAAAAAGAAGTTTATGTTTAATGAAGTTGATGAATGCTAGGCCTATGATAGTTTAAATGGTGGTGGCTTTTACTACCAAATTGAAGGTTTTGTTACAGTTAATGCCAACCTGTTTGCTCTTACCGTTCACGGAAACTGGGCCTTATAGCCTTGAAGTGTACCATTTGCATAAATTTTATGCCTTAGAGAGTCACATGCGACGTATAATATGTGCATCAGATGGTTGGCTGGGGAACAAACTTCCATGCAATGTTATTGATTAATGCTCTATAGTTGTCATCCATGGCCATTATACAATTCAGATCAATAAGGGCAAACATGTGAGATTTTCTTATGGGAGAAATGATGGGGTTGGTTACGGTATGAAGTTATAATGGCACTACACCTACGGTTTAGGGATACCATTGTGACACCGAGTAGCCATGGAATGTGTATGTGTGGGAAGGGGGGTTAGAAGAGGGGGTGGCGTGTTTGGTGGTGGTGTGTCAAGGTGGTGTTTGAACAAGTGGCAGGGGCAGAGGGGATATATGCAGGCGACGAGTTGGTTGAGGGTGGATGTGGTGGCTCGTTTTCATAAGCTGGTGGTGGAGGAGGGTCGGGTAAAGGAATGAGTTGGTTTGTAGGGGAAACTGTGGGGTAAAATAGAAAGGGAGAGGATCGATGAACGAGTAGTTGGGTGGTGTTTGGTGTTTGTGAGTGAAGTGTGGAAAAGTAATTTCGTCAAAAGTGACATGCTGAGAATGGGTAACGATGTGGTTGAGTGTGAGTATAATTTTTGAAATATTTTTATCACTTTTACTTGCTTATCAAGCTTTAAATTTATAAAACACGATATAACACTATCAGTCTCTACAAAACATTAGGGCAAGTGCACCCATCGTTGGCGTAGTATACTGATGGTAAGATACCGAGTTCGTCCAACGACACAAGAGCTTTTAATACCAGAATATCATCGACGTCTAATCTAACTAAATTTTAAGAAAAGATGTTTAGTAAATAAAAATTAAAAAGATTTTAAAATATTAAAAAGAAACAATAGACAAAATAGAATCACTTGGTTCTGACTCTTCTTTTACGTATCCGTTGATGATTACCGCACTTTGGGTTTTTTTAAAAGATTATTTTAGTTGTAGTGGTATGTCCCTCTTTTGGAGGCAACGCTACACTCGGCCATATTGGTCTGAGTTAGCAGTGATACAGTTCCGAAAGGCCGGAATATTGGAAGATAATTAAGTTAGTTATTAATGCAAAATGTGGCATGTCCCTCTTTTGGAGACAACGCTACCCTCGACCATACTGGTCTGATTCAATAGGGATACAGTCCCGTAAGGCCGGTTTAAAGTTTTAATAGTAGTTTATTTATAAAGGATTCAAGCCGTTCTTACTTCCCCCGATTTGATGCTAACTACATCAAGAGAAGTCCTAATAAGCTTGAATCAAGTCATCACAGGATCTATACACTGAACGAGGCAAGAACTTTACCCAAACCACCCTTCTAACCCCCTTCTAAGCAGTTTACGTGCTACGTATAGACCGTAAAGACACGAATGAGTGATCAGTCTTCGATCCCGAGACTACTATACACACTCTAAAGATGGATGATGAAGGAATGTGGTGGATGAAGGTGTTGTAGTGGTGGTGGAATGGTGGCAGGTGTGAGAGAAGTGGTTTTCTAAGGGATGAGTTGCAAGTAAACCAAGCATCTCTATTTATAGCTGGAAACAAACCCTTCACACTGCCCTGTGTCCTTTTGTTGGTGCATATTTCTGACAACAACTTTTAGATTTGGTCTTTGGATATCTCGTAATTAGTAAAACGATAAGCAGCTAGCGGGTTGGGCTTTGCAATAGTTAGTTGTAGTGATTGGGCACCAAACCAGACCCACATAGTAGGGAGTGGCAGGCGAATTGGGCAGCCATGTGATTAAACCCTAGCCCAATTGCAAACCTGTCTCTATATAAACAGAGTTTTGCATTAGGGTTTGGGTTGCTAGTTAGTCACTTCAGAGAGAGTTGAGAGAGAATTCATAGAGAGATTGGTTTGGACGAATTCGTGTGATCTAGATTGATTGTAATCGTTGTGATAGATAATCAATAAAGATCGGGTTTATTGTGATTTTTGTTTCTACTCGTATTTCTGTGATAATCTGATCTAGAGGATTCCGCACTCTAGATTGGATAGACGATTCTATGAAGATCCATACGGATTTGGGGACCTACACCTTTTCTTCTTTGTCTTCATTTAATGAGTTGTGTCAGTCCGCATGCACACACGACCGATGCGTAAGAGGCATGGCCCCGTGGTCTTGTACTTGTTGTACTTTGAGAGATTATGCATATCTGGAAGTTGACCACGACCGTGTCCATGGGACACGGCCCCGTGTCTCTTGTCTGCTTCTGTTTGTCTTGTTCTTTATGGACTCTTGAGTGGGGCACGCCCCATGCCTTGGTGGCATGACCCCGTACTTGTCTTCTGATTTGTTGTTTTGGTCTTGGGGTGAAGCTTGGAAGGTAGACATGGTGTGTCAACTTCTCTTCTTTTGTATTTATGTCAAGGCAGCGGTAGCCCAAATAGTTAGTGGGGGTACCCGACAAATACCCACAAGGAGGAACAAATTACTAACTTGTGTGACCATGTAGCGTGGTGTTTGGGTAATAATACGTTAAGTTAATTCGAGTTATACTTTGCATTTAGGGGTTGTAGGTGTTTTGAGATGTGTAATGGTCTTAACTAGTTTTGGGATGCCAAAATGGTGTTAACTAGTTCATACACTATGTCTAGTGGTCGTTCGGGTACTTGTTTGGTGCTAGTTTCGTAGCCGAATGGTTAAATGACCAACTTATATAAATTGTATGGTATGATGTGTTCTTGTGTCCTAAAGATATTCCCAATACTTTTTAAGTTGTCTATAATGCTTAAAATCATTTCTGGATTTAGTATAAATTACCCAAATGCTGAATTTTTGCAGACGCTTTGCTAGTCATGGTCCATATCGATATTTTTAGAGCTAGTGCATTTTCCAAAAAGTATTAATGTATATCCTTGTTTTCCCACTTAGGATTTAATATAATATTAGTCTTGAACTCAAATCTGGGTCCTAAATATGTCGTTTAGCTGAAACTGGAACCGTGCTGACATCACTATTTTAACCGGTAAATCTACTAGTTGTTTTAGTGCATTGCCTAAACTGTTTGAGATGCGACCATTTAAATGAATGTGATGCACCATTAAGATGTATTCCGTGATATTTATAGATGTATAAGATGTAAGCATGCAGTATTGACGTTTTAAACACATAGTTGCATAATATAAAAGAATGTTTAATTGTATGGAATTTACCCAAAAGTGTCGGTTGTCACATTGTGTGACACAATACGAACGAAGATAGTGCTAGTGGTGGTGGTGGTGGGTGGTGTCGGTAGGTGGTGGTTGGTGGGTGATGATGTCAGTAGGTGGTCGATGGTGTGTGAGAAGTGACTGAGTGTGTTCAGGTTAGTGGTGGGAATTGGGTGGGGGTGGGGGTTGATGGTTGTGATAGCTGGTGGTGGGTTATGAAAAAGAGAGAGATAGCATATGCAAAGAGAGGGAGAGAACAGAAGAAAAAGATTATGTGTGTTTCTTTGAAATATTAATAAGTTATTAAATCATTATATATAAAATTACTAAAATACTCTTATTTTTATACTTGAAGTTACTAAAATACCTTTTCAGTTAATAAACAATTTGGATGGAGTTAGATGCGGGGAACAAAATAGAAAAAGCATAGTAAACTATTGGAAGAAAATGACTGTTTTTAAATGATTGGAACAAAACCGTTAAAACGACTAAACCACAGAAAGTAAAACAGAAGTTTACTCTATAAAATATAAATACTATTATCATATACGTATACTAAATAAAATATAAATACTATTTTCACATTATAAGCATACTAAAATAAATCACTAATATAAATACCATTAAATGAACTTCACAAGTTTACATGAACTATTAGTTAGAGCACATTTAGGCTCTTTTATTGTTGATTATGATTATGTAGAAATAGAAGTTGCTACTTTTTCTGGGTTTCAAATCCTCCATTTTCAGACTCATATGAGAACAAATGAAGGGTTTCATAACAAGACACCTTTAAACCGGCTTGAACCCGTGCCTTATAGCTGCTTCCCAGACCAAATCAAGTTGATCCACATTGATCGCACCAACTTCGTGGTGTTTCCATCCTTCAAGAAAATGAACGATCCCACCCGCATGACAGGCATGAACCACACCTCTTTCCAACGTGTACTACTCAAAACATATCATTAAAACAAATAGAAAGGTCAATTATGGCATAAAATCCTAATCTAAAAAAATACTTGCCCCTTAAAATGTAATAATAAATAATATAACAAGTATTAATGTTATTTTCTAGCTTTCTAATCGTTGCAAGAGTATTTTTTGTCTTTTTCACAACCCTCTTTAAAATAATAAATAAAATTTATACCTAAAGTCACTGGTCACTTCCTATGTCCTAATTTTGTGAAACAATATTAGTGTTCTCATTTCTCTCTCTTGTTTCAACCCTTCATATTATATATTATATATTATATACTATAATTTAGTAACATGTTTGTGCATTTTAAGTTATACTGGGTGCATTAAAGGTTTTTCGTGTTGGATGAGTTTGTACTCCTAGTCGCGGTAGTAACGTCATGTGTCACCATCCACTCGTCACACACCCTTTTATTTCTTCTAATGATTGACAAAAACACACTGAGGTTGAAGACGGTAGTGGTGGCCGTCCATGATGAAGATGTTGGTGGCTGTTTTGTTGAGAAGTGGCGGTGGAGGCAAAAGATTTGGGTTTCGCGACCCTTATTGTCTTCGCTAAACTGGGGTAAGCTCCACTTCTATTGCATGTTGTCGTATAGGTTAGTTGTGTCATGTGTGCTAGGGTTTCGCTGTAAGCATCTTATTCAATCTATGCACATTATTTTCTTACTAATCTGTGATGAAATTTAAATCTTATTTTGTTTTTCTGATATTGAAATGTGTTTGTTTCTAGAAGTAGTCATACTCTTCTGGGTTGGTATAATTTAAACTATTTTTTTTATCATAGTGTATAAGAAAGATAACTTTTGGTATTCATTTTGAAGTTATTTCACACTATTGGGGGTGGTGTCTTGACAGCAACACCCTTTTATTAAGACGTTATACTTTGGCTTTGATGTCAAATAAGTTATTTTCAACTCTGCAGAATTTATTTGAAGTTTAGTTTTTTTTTTAGAAAAAAATTGTAAACTGTATTGAACTTGACATCGTTCTTTTATTAATAGTTTATGGTTTTAATATTAGAACATAATTTGTATGGATACTGCGTATGAAACACAGTGTCCTGAATCGTTTGTTTCTTCTTTCTATCGAATAGTGAAGGTCACCTGATACTTCAAAGGTGAGAAAAAGTGATTTATGGAGCTCCGAGGACCAATTCAAGAGGGAACTTGATGGAATCCAGGTCGAGCTTCAAGCAACGGACCCCCCCCCCCCCCCACACACACACACACACACACACACTGAGTTGGATCTTCATGTTCTTAAAAGTCAGGCCAATTAAATCGATACGATGAAAGTGATATATGATCAAGAGAGATGTTAATAGCTTTTGGGGTATGTGTTCCTTTAAGCTGCCTAACTGTATGTTTATGGTTTGTGTTTGAAGTGGTATGTGCATTGATCTTGGCACTTTTTCTTAACCCTTTTCTATGGTTTTGGTCTTGGTCTACATAAGTAGCAAATTTAGTGATCTTTGGAAAATATGTTATGTAAAAAACTTATCACAAGGATATTCTTTATATTACCTTTTTTATTTGTTCTATAACACAAGTGGCTGGAAAACATTGAGCATTGTTGAAGTTTATTTTAACAATCAGCAAGAGCCTGTAACGCCAGTTACAGGGTTGACATGCCGGTTAAGGATTTTTGGAACTAAACCTTTTATGAAATGATCACTTGGACTTACTTTTGTAAAACGATCACATTGAGCATTATATCTTCACTTTTGTTACAGGAGCAATGTGGAAGATATAAACATGTTGTTTACGAGAAGAAATGGCTCTGAACTACCATCTAGCAGACCTCAAAGTGAATCTTAGCTTATTACCTTGTAGCTTAGTAATGTATGCAAGGAAGGGTGATTGGTTGCTGGTTTACAAAGAAATATGAAAGTCAAGCTTTTGTGGTTTCTGAACAAGTTGACCCATAGTTGCTTAGTTGCTAAGAAACCCACTTGCAACGCGGCGGGGCTTACATCTAGTTCCATTTAAAAATTAAAAAATGTTCATTTTCAATATTGTAGCTTTATTACTTAAAAGAACTTCTACTCAATTTCAATCATATTACTTAAAAGAACTTCTACTCAATTTCAGTCATATCTCATCTTATATTATCGTTTTATAATTCTTCAGTGTTAATTACTAACTATAAATATTTCATATGTTCAACTCACGTAATACACGAGTTTTGTGACAGCCTGGTCAAGCAAGTGAAACCCAATCCCACCCCATTTAAACCTGCAACCCAATAAACCTTAGTCCACTCCCTCTTAGCCCACTCCCACCTTGGCCCAATTTCCCCTAAATTCCTATAACAGTAGGACGTGCATGTATATGATAGAGTCATGCACATGATTAAACCCTAGCCTCCAAACTAAAAATCTGCAATCACTTCATCTCTCCCTCTCGCTACCTCTTCTCTCTCACGGCTCCCTCCACTCGTTGTTCTTTCCGGCCGGCGATCACAAGCAAACCACTAGATAACTGTTATGCTTTGTTAAGGTGTTGTGTTATGGTATTTGTGGGGTTCTATGGGCTGCCGTAACTGGGTTTAGGGGTGGAGAAGTCGACCCAAGCAATGGGGTCGTGATATGGAATTCTTAGTATGAGTATATGTCATGTCTTGATAAATATTTTGGATACGTGTTCTTGTTAGCGTAGATGAATATGTATATATATATAATTTCAGCGACATGGTTATTATGTAATAGTGTTGGTAGTCCCTTTTCGAGTCCATGATAATAGTACTTGGCACATGCGGGTTTACATGGGTTCGGTTAGGCATAGGGGGTACTTACGCATGTTTAGGGTGATTAAAAACTCATGTTCTTGTTGATGATTAAATCAATACGGGCGGGTGTCACGAAGGATATGGTAAAGTTCGAGTATAAACTGATACACAAGTGTTGATAAGTTGCATGATCGCTAAACATGATAACGGAACCGTTAGGACTCGCGAAGTAGTAGCTGAAAAACAGAAAGCTGTTTGGAAAGTTGGCTGTAACCAGGTCATAATGTAACAAAAACTAAATTTTCTGGAGCCAAAAACATAATATTTCGAAATACGCTTCAAATGGCGCTGGATTCGCGATTTTTGGATGTCGTTTGCTATTTTAAAAGGATTATTTTGTTTCAGTGGTCAAAGCTGCGTTTTTCTGCAGATTTTACGCGTTATGTTTTGAGTCATAACTTGGTGAATAGTTAGATTTAGATCATGGAATTTATACTGTGGTTAGCCTTATACGATAGTGTGAACCTCCAATTGGAAGTACATTAATCTACACCCAGGAGCCGACAAGATGTATCAAGATGCCATGGCCTTATCATGGGAAGAGTTAAGGGAACTCATGACAAGGTGCTTCTGTCCAAGAAGCGAAATCAAAAAGTTGGAAGATGAATTCCACTCGTTGAAACAAAAGGAAGGGGATCACACTTCCTACAACAAAAGATTTCTCGAACTGAACCAAATGATCCCTAATCTGTTCACCCCCGTGTACCGCCTGGTTGAACACTACATTCGAGGCCTCCCCTCGAAAATTCAAGACTCGGTTCTAAGCACTTCGCCTGCAACACTTGAAGCCGCAATGGAACTAGCTACCGAACTTACCGAGAATCGCATCCGAAACGGTAAATTCAAGGATGAGAAAAAAAAAGCCCCCATTGAGGCCCAAACTCCAAACCATTCCATCTCCTCTTCAAAGTTTACTGGTAAGAGGAAACGAAACAACAGAAATTTTGCCGTCACACAAACAAACCCTCCAATCACTGCCGCACCAATTACCCAAATTGCTCCCTCGGCTGCACCATTTAAAAAAGCCATACACCGGCCCATACCCAAAATGCAACCGTTGTCAATACCATCACCTCCCCAAAACTCCTTGCCAACATTGCACCAGTTGTGGCCGTGCGGGTCACACTATTCAAACTTGTCGCACACTTCAACGAATGAACCGAAATCAACCCTCAACCCAAACCCACCATCAGATAGTGGGTCAAGCCCAACAACCTTTACTTCTACCACCTGCACAACATATAGCCCAATCCTACTACCAACCCAACTACCCCATGATGCAACCCATGCGAGCATGTTACAACTGTGGAGACCCAAACACTTCAGGAACACATGTCCCCGTTTGGTGAACATCATCCATGCTCAAGCTCAAGCAAATCCGGTAAACCAAGCTAACCAAGCTCCTCCACCAGCCAGAGGAAGAGCTTTCAACATCAATGCCAACCAAGCTAGAGCTGACAACAACGTGGTTAGCGGTACGTTTCTCATAAATGGTAGTTATGCATCCATGTTATTCGATACTGGCGCGGATAAGAGTTTTGTGTCCCTAGAATTTGAACCTATCCTCAACCAAACTCGTGATAGTCTCATGGAATCTCTAACGGTGGAAGTTGCTGACGGAAAGCCCGTTTCATTAAATTCTATTATACGAAATTGTACCCTCACTCTAAACGATCACGATTTTCCAGTTGACCTCATTCCTATGAACTTGGGAAGTTTTGATATTATAATCGGTATGGACTGGCTCAGCCAGCATCACGCGGAAGTAGTATGCCGCGAAAAGTTCATTCGCATTCCTCTTGCAGACGGTCAGACCCTGCGTATCTTTAGAGAAACCCCTTCGAAAGGACTCAAATTAATGTCCTGTCTTCAAGCCCGAAAATATCTCCGCAAGAACTATGTCGCATTCCTAACTCACGTCGTCAAGAAGGGAAACAAGGAGAAGAAACTCGAAGATATACCAGTAGTGAAAGAATTCCCACAAGTCTTTCCCGACGACATCTCAGGACTCCCTCCTGTGAGAGAAGTCGAAATCCGCATCGATCTTGTACCTGGCGCTACACCAGTCGCAAAATCTCCTTATAGGCCAGCCCCATCCGAAATGCAAGAGCTGGCCAGTCAACTGCAGGAACTGACTGACAAAGGATTCATACGTCCTAGCTCCTCGCCTTGGGGTGCGCCTGTTCTTTTTGTGAAAAAGAAAGATGGAACGTTTTGCATGTGTATCGACTACAAAGAACTCAACAAGTTAACGGTTAAGAATCGCTACCCACTACCTCGCATCGATGACCTCCTAGATCAACTTCAAGGCGCCACCTGCTTTTCAAAAATCGACCTTCGTTCTGGTTATCATCAACTCAGAGTACATGAAGAAGACGTCCCAAAGATCGCCTTCCGGACTCGTTATGGTCATTACGAATTCATGGTCATGCCATTCGGTTTAACCAACGCCCCAGCTGTCTTCATGGATCTAATGAATAGGGTATGCAAACCCTACCTCGACCGCTTTGTCATAGTCTTCATCGACGACATCCTCATCTACTCCAAGTCTAAAACCGATCATGAACGACACCTTCGACCCATCCTTACTCTCTTAAGGACTGAAAAGCTCTACGCTAAGTTCTCCAAATGCGAATTCTGGTTAAGAGAAGTACAATTCCTTGGACATGTCGTCAATGACAAGGGAATACATGTCGACCCTTCAAAGATCAAGGCAGTACAGGAATGGCAAGCGCCACGTACCCCTACCGAAGTAAGGTCATTTCTTGGTTTGGCTGGTTACTATCGCCGATTCATTGCCAATTTCTCCCGTATTGTTGTACCGCACACGGCTTTGACTCATAAAGGAAAACCCTTCATATGGGGACCTAAACAAGAAGAAGCCTTCCAAACTCTAAAGCAAAAACTTTGTGACGCACCTATCCTCACACTTCCTGAAGGTTGCGATGACTTTGTAGTATATTGCGACGCATCAGGGCAAGGGCTAGGCTGTGTATTAATGCAAAGAGGAAAAGTGATAGCCTATGCTTCTAGGCAACTCAAAGTTCATGAAAAGAATTACACCACCCACGACCTGGAACTTGGAGCCGTTGTGTTCGCTCTCAAGATATGGAGGCATTACCTCTACGGTACCAAGTGTGAAATATACACTGACCACAAGAGTCTCCAACATATCTTCAATCAAAAGGAGTTGAATATGAGGCAACGAAGATGGGTCGAACTTCTTAACGACTACGACTGTGAAATTAGATATCATCCTGGAAAGGCAAAAGTGGTGGCTGATGCACTCAGTTGAAAAGGTTATGCGCACTCTATTCGTCTTCTATGTTCGCAAATCATAACCGACATCAAAGATCGAATCCGAGAAGCTCAACATGTTTCTGTAACCGAAGACGACGTACGCGATGAGCTGTCATGTGGAGCGGAACTCAAAATCAAAACCAAATACGACGGTATCCTATACTATTTAAACCGCATATGGATTCCTGATCGCGATAACCTTCATGATTTCCTTATGAATGAGGCGCACAAAACACGGTACTCTGTACACCCAGGAGCCGACAAGATGCATCAAGACCTACGATACACCTACTGGTGGCCGGGTATGAAAAAGGATATCACTGTTTTTGTTTCCAAGTGCCTTACCTGTTCCAAAGTAAAAGCTGAACATCAAAGACCTTCAGGACTTCTAACCCAACCTGAAATACCTGTATGGAAGTGGGAAAAAATAACCATGGACTTCATTACCGGGTTACCTCGCACCTCCAGTGGGTATGACACCATATGGGTAATCATTGATCGTCTTACAAAATCAGCTCACTTCATTCCGATTCGCGAGGACTTCAAGAACGAGAAGTTAGCTCGTATCTACATCAGCGAGATCGTAAGCCGTCATGGTGTACCTTTAAGCATCATTTCAGACCGTGATGGTCGTTTCACTTCACGAACATGGCGAGCCGTACAAACCGCTTTGGGTACACGATTAGACCTCAGTACCGCTTTTCATCCTTAAACTGATGGACAATCTGAACGCACCATCCAAACTCTTGAAGACATGCTTCGAGCATGTGTCATAGACTTCAAGGGAAATTGGGACGCTCATCTACCATTAGTTGAATTTTCGTACAACAATAGCTACCATTCAAGTATCGGCATGGCTCCTTTCGAAGCTTTACATGGTCGTAAGTGCCGATCTCCAGTATGTTGGCACGAAATTGGGGAAGCACAAATCACCGGTCCAGAATTAATTCAAGAAACAACCGACAAGATCCATCAAATTCGAAACAATCTTCTAGCGGCACAAAGTCGCCAAAAGAGTTATGCAGACAAACGACGAAAGCCCTTGGAGTTTGACATTGGGGATCAAGTACTTTTAAAAGTATCACCGTGGAAGGGAGTAGTTCGTTTCGGCCAGAAGGGCAAGCTAGCACCACGCTACATAGGACCTTTCAAGATACTCGAAAGAGTAGGTCCTGTAGCATACAAGCTTGACCTACCAGAGGAGCTCAACAGAATTCATCCCACATTCCACGTATCAAACTTGAAGAAGTGCCTCGCCGATGAAAACCTCCATATTCCGGTAGAAGACATTCAGATCGATGAATCTATGCACTTCATTGAAAGACCAGTAGAAATCATGGACTTCGGAGAGAAGCGTTTAAGACTGAGTCGTATTCCAATTGTCAGGGTACGTTGGGAGTCGAAACGAGGGCCTAAGTTTACTTGGGAACGTGAAGACTCAATGCGCGAGAAATACCCGCATCTTTTTCCTGTTACCACTACTACTTAAATTTCGGGACGAAATTTCTAAAAGTAGGGGATACTGTAACATCCGTCGAAAAACGGGTTTTCCAAAACCCGCTTCGTTTATTAATCGAATATCCAGTTAAAAATTTTCGTTGCGTATTTATTGCTCAAACTAATTTTAAACGATACATAATTAATAACTTTATTAGAATTTAAAAACCATAATTTATAAAAAAAACTCTTAATAAATGAGAAAAAAATAAAATGGGGACGCCGGGTTTCGAACCCGGGTCGCCCACAAACTCAATCACACAACACACCGCTCCGCCACTTGCCTACTTTGTTAATATACTGAAACAAATAATACTTAAATTAAAACTCGAATTCAAAATCCTGACTTAAGCGCGGCAGAACTCGCAATCACCGGAAAATCCGGCAATCCGCGAGTTTAGCCATTTACCTTTTGACTAAAACGCTGTAACCGACCTCGACATCGGTTATAACCGACGTCTAACAGTCAATTGCGGACATAACCGCCGGAGAAATTTTGACCGTGAATGAAGACCCAAAATCGGACCCAATTCACTCAATTATTTCCTATAAATACCCCCTCAACCTTCCGGGAATCCTTTCGCTCAGAACCACACACTTTTCGTAGTTGAAATTTTCGCAGAAGCTCGTCGCCGGAGATTCCCAATTTCGCCGGAACCTCGCCGGAATCGATCATCAGAAAACCGTATTCATTCCTCGACCGGTATATCTGTCTAAACTTCTCTGCTATCTCTTAGTTCATACTTTAATTGTTCAAACAAAGGTTCTAAACTGTTAATCATTATATTCAGTCGAGAAGTCACAAATCGGAGCTGGCGAATTTCGCCGGAAAATCTGAAGAAGACACTCTGTGATTGGTACATCTTATTTCTAAATTCCTTTCTTTAACTTCAATTCAATCAATCATAAGCGTAGTTGGTCAATTAAACAAACAGTCAATTCACTGTTCGGTAATTCGATAAACGAAGAAGATGAAGTCGAACATGTGTATAAGTTTAATTAAAACTGAATATTTAACCGGGTTAGACACATAGTCCAGCGGTGGACTGTGTGCAACATAACGCGCACGTCACGAGTTCGAATCGCACACATTACCGAGTTTCAGAAATAATACCAATCCTTTTTAAACCTATTCAGATCACCTTTCAACATGTATATAAATATAATATAATTCAGTAATTCAACAGGTTAAGCACACAGCCCAACTGGTTGTGCTGTGCGTACTCGAACCGAACGTCTCGAGTTCGACTCCGGGTCACTGAAGTCGGTTCGGCCATTTTAAATCATTTTTGAAATAAACTAAATAAGATAAAAGTTAATCAGTATATATATATAATTAAAACAGAGAATATTTCTGGTTAGACACGTAGCTTAGTTGGTAGAGCTGCGTGCACGCATACGAGAGGTCCCGAGTTCGAACCTCACTCAGCGCATAACTACAAACAATCCGATCGGTCAACGGTCAACGGTCAGAGTCAAAAAGTCAACAATTTTTTTATTTTTTTTTTATTTATTTAATCAGAAAATTATTTAAAAATACTTAAAAATAATATTTTTAAAGTTAGAAAATGTCCTTAAACTCACAAAATAAACCTAAAAATCCTATTAAGATTATGAATTAAAAGTATTAATCTCAAATAAAATCCATTTTATTTACCGAACCATTTCGTTATTATTTTAGGTTAGTTTTCCTCGTCGATCAAATCCCAAAACTCGTGCGCATCCAACGTCATCAAAGAACGCACCCAATGTAAGTGAATCTCTACCAATTCCCCGTTTTAATCACATTTTGGGGTGTATCATGTGTCGTTTAATTCCTTATTATATTTAAAACACTTATGCATCCATCATATCCGTGATCAAATGTGTATCAATTATGTGTTCAATTGTTGTGTGAATTATGTTTAGATTGAAGTTATCATTTCCAGTACATGCATTTCATTAGGCCCATCAGTTCCCCGTGAGATACGGGTTGGGTATCAGGTGCCTCATTCGATCGGCTCCGTTTGATTGAGCCTTGATCTCACATACACAATCATTCATGTCATTCGATCGGCTCCGTTTGATTGAGCCTTGATCTCATATACATCATCATTCATGTCATTTACTCATCCAATGTGGTTTGTGTTTTGTTATATATATATGTTCAAATGTGATTATTGCACAAATTTTCAACATTAAATACAACAAGAAATTAATAACAATGTTTTCTCAAGGTTCACTCGCCAACTTTTGTTGACCCAAAATATCCCCCGTTTTAAACATGATACAGGTTATCCAGTTGAGGCAAGAAACACATAGGAAGGCTTAGAAGAATAAATCAGTTTAAGCTTTGGATTGTTTTACTTAGTTTCATTTTCCTTGTAATTGTATGGATTTGATTTGAATATTTAAGTTGTAATTTGAATTTAATAAATATGAAACATTTTAGTAAACATCATGAGCTTTGGTGATAACCCAATTATGCCCCGACTCTTATTCCGCTGCGGGTCGGGGTGTGACAGTATCCCCTACTTTTAGAAATTTCGTCCCGAAATTTAAGTAGTAGTGGTAACAGGAAAAAGATGTGGGCATTTCTCGCGCATTGAGTCTTCACGTTCCCAAGTAAACTCAGGTCCTCGTTTCGACTCCCAACGTACCCTGATAATTGGAATACGACTTCGTCTTAAACGCTTCTCTCTGAAGTCCATGATTTCTACTGGTCTTTCAATGAAGTGCATAGATTCATCGATTTGAATGTCTTTTAGAGGAATATGGAGGTTTTCATCGGCGAGGCACTTCTTCAAGTTTGATACGTGGAATGTGGGATGAATTCTATTGAGCTCTTCTGGTAGGTCAAGCTTGTATGCTACAGGACCTACTCTTTCGAGTATCTTGAAAGGTCCTACGTAGCGTGGTGCTAGCTTGCCCTTCTGGCCAAAACGAACCACTCCCTTCCACGGTGATACTTTTAAAAGTACTTGATCCCCAATGTCAAACTCCAAGGGCTTTCGTCGTTTGTCTGCATAACTCTTTTGACGACTTTGAGCCGCTAGAAGATTGTTTCGAATTTGAATGACCCTGTCGGTTGTTTCTTGAATTAACTCTGGCCCGGTGATTTGTGATTCCCCAATTTCGTGCCAACTACTGGAGATCGGCACTTACGACCATATAAAGCTTCGAAAGGAGCCATGCCGATACTTGAATGATAGCTATTGTTGTACGAAAATTCAACTAATGGTAGATGAGCGTCACAATTCCCTTTGAAGTCTATGACACATGCTCGAAGCATGTCTTCAAGAGTTTGGATGGTGCGTTCAGATTGTCCATCAGTTTGAGGATGAAAAGCGGTACTGAGGTCTAATCGTGTACCCAAGGCGGTTTGTACGGCTCGCCATGTTCGTGAAGTGAAACGACCATCACGGTCTGAAATGATGCTTAAAGGTACACCATGACGGCTTACGATCTCGCTGATGTAGATACGAGCTAACTTCTCGTTTTTGAAGTCCTCGTGAATCGGTATGAAGTGAGCTGATTTTGTAAGACGATCAATGATTACCCATATGGTGTCATACCCACTGGAGGTGCGAGGTAACCCGGTAATGAAGTCCATGGTTATGTTTTCCCACTTCCATACAGGTATTTCAGGTTGGACTAGAAGTCCTGAAGGTCTTTGATGTTCAGCTTTTACTTTGGAACAGGTAAGGCACTTGGAAACAAAAACAGCAATATCCTTTTTCATGCCTGGCCACCAGTAGGTGTATCGTAGGTCTTGATACATCTTGTCGGCTCCTGGGTGTACAGAGTATCGTGTTTTGTGCGCCTCATTCATGAGGAAATCACGAAGGTTATCGCGATCAGGAATCCATATGCGATTTAAATAGTAGAGAATACCGTCGGATTTAGTTTCGATTTTGAGTTCAGCTCCACATGACAGCTCATCGCGTACGTCATTTTCTGTTACAGAAACATGTTGAGCTGCCCGGATTCGATCTTTGATGTCGGTTATGATTTGCGAATAGAGAAGACGAATGGAGTTCGCATAACCTTTTCGACTGAGCGCATCGGCCACTACGTTTGCCTTGCCAGGATGATACCGAATTTCACAGTCGTAGTCGTTGAGAAGTTCGACCCATCTTCGTTGCCTCATATTCAACTCCTTCTGGTTGAAGATATGTTGGAGACTTTTGTGGTCAGTGTATATTTCACACTTGGTGCCGTAGAGGTAATGTCTCCATATCTTGAGAGCGAACACAACGGCTCTAAGTTCCAGGTCGTGGGTGGTGTAATTCTTCTCATGAACTTTGAGTTGCCTAGAAGCATAGGCTATCACTTTTCCTCTTTGCATCAATACGCAGCCTAGCCCTTGCCCTGATACGTCGCAATATACTACAAAGTCATCGCAACCTTCAGGGAGTGTGAGGATAGGTGCGTCACAAAGTTTTTGCTTTAGAGTTTGGAAGGCTTCTTCTTGTTTAGGTCCCCATATGAAGGGTTTTCCTTTATGAGTCAAAGCCGTGAGTGGTACAGCAATACGGGAAAAATTGACGATGAAGCGGCGATAGTAACCAGCCAAACCAAGAAATGATCTTACTTCGGTAGGTGTACGTGGCGCTTGCCATTCCTGTACTGCCTTGATTTTTTAAGGATCGACATGTATTCCCTTGTCATTGACGAGATGTCCAAGGAATTGTACTTCTCTTAACCAGAATTCGCATTTTGAGAACTTAGCGTAGAGCTTTTAAGTCCTTAAGAGTGTAAGGATGAGTCGAAGGTGTCGTTCATGATCGGATTTAGACTTGGAGTAGATAAGGATGTCGTCGATGAAGACTATGACAAAACGGTCGAGGTAGGGTTTGCATACCCTATTCATTAGATCCATGAAGACAGCGGGGGCGTTGGTTAAACCGAATGGTATGACCATGAATTCGTAATGACCATAACGAGTCCGGAAGGCGGTCTTTGAGACGTCTTCTTCATGTACTCTGAGCTGATGATAACCAGAACGAAGGTCGATTTTTGAAAAGCAGGTGGCGCCTTGAAGTTGGTCTAGGAGGTCATCGATGCGAGGTAGTGGGTAGCGATTCTTAACCGTTAACTTGTTGAGTTCTCTGTAGTCGATACACATGCGAAACGTTCCATCTTTCTTCTTCACAAAAAGAACAGGCGCACCCCAAGGCGAGGAGCTAGGACGTATGAATCCTTTGTCAGTCAGTTCCTGCAGTTGACTGGCCAGCTCTTGCATTTCGGATGGGGCTAGCCTATAAGGAGATTTTGCGACTGGTGTAGCGCCAGGTACAAGATCGATGCGGAATTCGACTTCTCTCACATGAGGGAGTCCTGAGATGTCGTCGGGAAAGACTTGTGGGAATTCTTTCACAACTGGTATATCTTCGAGTTTCTTCTCCTTGTTTCCCTTTTTGACGACGTGAGTTAGGAATGCGACATAGTTTTTGCGGAGATATTTTCGGGCTTGAAGGAAGGACATTAATTTGAGTCCTTTCGAAGGGGTTTCTCCAAAAATACGTAGGGTCTGACCGTCTGCAAGAGGAATGCGAATGAACTTTTCGTGGCATACTACTTCAGCGTGCTGCTGGCTGAACCAGTCCATACCGATTATAATATCAAAACTTCCCAACTTCATAGGAATTAGGTCAACTGGAAAATCGTGATCGTTTAGAGTGAGAGTACAATTTCGTATAGTAGAATTTAATGAAACGGGCTTTCCGTCAGCAACTTCCACCGTTAGAGATTCCATGAGATTATCACGAGTTTGGTTGAGGATAGGTTCGAATTCTAAGGACACAAAACTCTTATCCGCACCAGTATCGAATAACATGGATGCATAACTACCATTGATGAGAAACATACCGTTAACCACGTTGTTGTCAGCCCTAGCTTGGTTGGCATTGATGTTGAAAGCTCTTCCTCTGGCAGGTGGAGGAGCTTGGTTGGCTTGGTTTACTGGGTTCGCTTGGGCTTGAGCATGGATGATGTTCACCAAGCGTGGACATGTGTTCCTGAAATGGTTTGGGTCTCCACAGTTGTAACATGTTCGCATGGGTTGCATCATGTGGTAGTTGGGTTGGTAGTAGGATTGGGCTATATGTTGTGCAAGTGGTAGAAGTAAGGGTTGTTGGGCTTGACCCACTATCTGATGGTGGGTTTGGGTTGAGGGTTGATTGCGGTTCATTCGTTGAAGTGTGCGACAAGTTTGAATGGTGTGACCCGCACGGCCACAGCTGGTGCAATGTTGGCAAGGAGTTTCGGGAGGGTGATGGTACTGACAACGGTTGCATTTTGGGTGTGGGCCGGTGTATGGCTTTTTAAATGGTGCAGCTGAGGGAGCAATTTAGGTGATTGGTGCAGCGGTGATAGGAGGGTTGGTTTGAGTGACAGCAAAATTCTTGCCGTTTCGTTCCTCTTACCAGCAAACCTTGAGGATGAGACTGAGTGGTTTGTAGTTGAGGTCTCTATGGGTGCTTTCTTCTTTTCATCCTTAAATTTTCCGTTTCGGATGCGATTCTCAGTGAGTTCGGTAGCTAGTTCCATTGCGGCTTCAAGTGTTGCAGGCGAAGTGCTTAGAACCGAGTCTTGAATTTTCGAGGGAAGACCTCGAATGTAGTGTTCAACCAAGCGGTACACGGGGGTGAACAGATTAGGGATCATCTGATTTAGCTCGAGGAATCTTTTATTATAGGAAGTGTGATCTCCTTCCTTTTGTTTTAACGCGTGGAATTCATCTTCCAACTTTTTGATTTCGCTTCTTGGACAGAAGCGACTGGTCATGAGTTCCCTTAACTCTTCCCATGTTAAGGCCATGGCATCTTCAACTCCTCGTTTACCCTTTTCTGTGTTCCACCAGGTAAGGGCTACCCCAAACAGTCTTCCTGTTGCATAACGTACCTTGCGATCCTCGGGACAATCGCAATTGAGGAAAGTGTTCTCCATTTCTTCAAACCAGTGAAAGAGAGCAGTAACACCTTCGGTCCCTTCATACTTTGGGGGGTCGCAAGATTTGAAGTGTTTGTAGGAGCACTTTTTGGAGGGAGGGTTGGCGATGCTCTGGTCTTCTTGATTGGGAAGGTTGATGGGATTTGCGGTGAAGGCTTGTTGAACTTGAATTACGATGTCATGAGGCACTGCGGCCATTTGTTTAGCAATTTGTGTGGCCAAGCATTCGTTTGACCTTCCTGACTTTCTACCTCCACGTAGTTGCCTAGCCGACATCTACAGGAACATACATAGGAAGATTGTAAGTTTAAGAAGTTTCTAGGTGTCATGTGTCGTTAAAAAAAATAAAAATAACATAACTAACAATAATGCAACTACATCCATAGGATGTCTTGGGTTTGCTCATGTTTGGGCCTCCAATGTCCCCCATACCATCGCCTGTATAGTCATGTGGGCCCCATGACTATTGGGCTTGGTAGGATTTACATTGGTGTTGGCTGATTAACACTCACATCACCCGAATGAAAACCGTGAAATATGATTGCGAGATGTATGGTAGGAGGGTGTGCAGGTGTAGACACAATGACAACTCAAAATGGGGTTAACTCACACGACGTTTGGTATAGCATACTTTGGCCTAATAGGTCCTTCGTACTCTCATCGTTAGTCCTCAGGTAGGCAAACTGGTCCTTTATTTTGGATTTATACGAATGCCAAGCCTAGACAGGACGTTCCGACTACCGGTACTCGTACCCTTCCAGTTACTACATGCCCGTCATGAGAACTCACTTTGATGTGATTTGAAAATACAAAAATCATTGCAAAAATCATGGGAATTGTGAGGTGTGTGCTCTCATGGATATGATATGTTATGAGGATATGATTTATGATGAGCATTGTATAATAACATGTATTTGTGAGCATGCTTGCATAACATTGAGTGTAAAAATAAACATAAAGCATATAAACATCATGAATTTTTTATGTAACGCATAAACAATTTAAAATTTTAATCAACTATAGTATAGGCTAAGGGTCTAATAACCTATCCTATATCCCTATAGTCATGGCTCTAATACCAATCTGTCACACCCCGACCTGCAGCGGAATAAGAGTCGTATGCATAATTGGGTTATCACCAAAGCTCATGATGTTTACTAAAATGTTTCATATTATTAAATTCGAATTACAACTTAAATATCCAAATCAAAATTCATACAATTACAAGGAAATGAAACTATGTAAATAATCCAAAGCTTAAACTGGTTTATTCTTCTAGGCCTTCCTATGTGTTTCTTGCCTCAGCTGGATCACCTGTATCATGTGTAAAACGGGGGATATTTTGGGTCAACAAAAGTTGGCGAGTGAACCTTGATAAAACATTGTTATTAAATTTCTTGTTTTATTTAATATGGAAAATTTGTGCGATAATCACATGTGAGCAAACATATATAAGTAAACAAACACAAACCACTTTGAATGAGTATATGATATGAATGATGATGAAATGTGAGATCAAGGCTCAATCAAACGGAACCGATCTTATGAGCCACCTGATGCTCAACCCGTCTCCCACGGGGAACTGATGGGCCTAATGAAATGCGTGCACTGAAAATGATAAATTCAAACTACATATAATCCACACAACAATTGATACACATTTGATACACATTTGATCATGGATATGATGTATGCACAAGTGTTTAAATATAATAAAGAATTAAACGACACATGATACACCCCAAAACATGATTAAAACGGGGAATTGATAGAGATTCACTCACATTGGGTGCGTTCTGTGATGACGTTGGATGCGCACGAATTTAGGATTTGATCGACGAGAGAAAAACTAACCTAAAATAATAACGAAATGATTCGGTAAATAAATGGATTTTATTTGGGATTAATATTTTTATTTATTACTCTTAATGGAATTTTTAGATTTATCTTTGTGAGTTTAAGGTAATTTTCTAACTTTAAAAATCTATTTTTTTAAAGTATTTTTAAATGATTTTTCAATTAAATAAATAAAAAGAAAAATAAAATAAAATAAAAAAATGTTGACTTTGACCGTTGACCGGTCGGACTGTGTTTAATTATGCGCTGAGTGAGGTTCGAACTCGGGACCTCTCGTACACGTGCACGCAGCTCTACCAACTGAGCTACGTGTCTAACCCGAAATATTCTCTGTTTTAATTATATTTATATACTATTTAATTTTTAACTTATTTGGTTTTTTATTAAAAACGATTTTATACGGCCAAACCGGTTACAGGGACCCGGAGTCGAACTTGGGTCCTTCGGTTCGAGTGCGCACAGCCCAACCAGTTGGGCTGTGTGTTAAATCTGTTTAACTTATGGATTATATTATTCTTATAAACATTATGTGACGTGATCTGATTAAGTTTTAAAAATGTTGGTTTTATTTCTGAAAGTCGGTACGCGTGCGATTCGAACCCGGGACGTGTGCATTGTTTGTGCACACAGTCCACCGCTGGACTGTGTGTCTAACCCGTTCGAATATCTAGTTTTAATTATATTTAAACCTATACTCGACTTCATCTTCTTCGTTTACAAAAAACACAGAACAGTGAAGTCCGACTGTTCTGTTTAAATCGATCATCAAGACTTATAATTGGTTGGAATGAAATGGATAAAGAGGATTACGGAATAAAATATACCGAACAGAATGTTTTCTCAGATTTCCGGCAAGAGTCGTCGGCTCTGATTGGTGACTTCCGGCTGAGTGAATTGATTAACAGTTTTGATCAATGTGTTGTGCAATTAAGTTACTAAACAAGAGATATCAAGAGGGTTTAGATGATTGTACCGATCGACAGTGAGACTTCGGATTTTCAGTGATTTTCCGGTGATTGTGGGAATTTCCGGCAACGTTGTCTGAGACAGATTCTGGTTGAACGATTTAGGTTAATACATGCCGAATAATGGATTACAAACAAAAGAGTCGAGAATCTTACCGATTTGAAGTAAGTCACGGTTTTCCGGTGAAAGTCCAGTGACTGCAGAATATCTCCGGCGACGTGTTTTGGAATGAATAAAGCTTCGGAAACGATCGTGGTTCTGAGCGAAAGGATTTCCAGAGTGTTCAAGTGGGTATTTATAGTGGAAACAGGCTGAATTGGGTCAAGGTTTGTGATTGAAGATTTCCGTCGGTTATGACGGAAATTGACTGCCGGCAACGGTATAACCGACGTCGACATCAATTTGTGCGGTTTAGTCAAAAAGGATTTGGCCGAAATCGCGGATTGCCGGATTTTCCGGTGATTGCGAGTTCTGGCGCGCTGATGTCCGGATTTGACTTTCGGGTTTGATTATAAGTGTTATTTGTTTTAATGTTTATCACAAAGACAGTGTGTGGCGGAGCGGTGTGTTGTGTGTTTTGGCTTGTGGGTGACCCGGGTTCGAAACCGGCGTCTAAATTTATTTTTTTATTTCTTATTTATTAGTAATTTTAAATTATGGTTTTTAAATTCTAATATATTTATTAATTATGTATCGTTTAAAATTAATAACAACTATAAATACGCAACGAAAATTATAACTGGATATTTGATTGATAAACGAAGCGGGTTTTGAAAACCCGTTTTTCGACGGATGTTACAGGTTGGGCGTTGGTTTTGACGCACGTTTTTTACTTTACATTTGTTACGCTTCCGCATTATATATATATATATATATATATATAATATTGGAATTGTTGATTGGTAAAACAATTTTTCTCATATAGAGATCATTCGATATGACTCGTGTCTAGATCTTGGTTTGTCACGCGTCTCGTGGTAAAATTATGCAAGTGGATTTTTGAGGATGTAATAAGTTTCTAATCTAGTAACTAATAAAAAGAAAACAAGTGACATTTTGAAACCATACATAGCAAGACAATTGGCTCCATTGGTAATCTTTTTTTTTCAACCAATTTTAGATAACCCTAAACAAAGGGTTAAGGGATGATATTTCTAAACAAAAGGTTAGAAATATAAATTTATCTGCACGCGGTACACAGATCCCCTGTTCCCCTCCCGATACTACTCCAAAAAGAAATAACAACAACAACAATAATAATAACAACAACAACAACAGTAACTATAATAATAATACTAGAGAATTGTCGTGTGTCTACATTACCTCACAGACGCCTAGTTCTTGGACATCATCAGGAAGTTTCATGGCTGCAAGCTTACCATAACTACAATCTCTTCTGAACTCGAATTCGGGTGGAACCACAAACTGATGGAAATGAGTTCCGGGTGGTGCCAATCTTTGTTCTCTTGGTGTTGTCCATTTTCCAAGAATCCATGTCTATTTATGTTCATGAAAAATATTTTAAATCAGTGCTAGATTAAGTTACCTTTTTTTCCCAATACTCAACTATCAACTAAGCTTATTAGACAACAAGCATCAACAACATCTGACCTTGCAGTGTTTAGCTGCTTCATATTTTGTTACTTGACACAAAAAGTTTTGATACTCCGGTAAAGCTTCTTGCTGAATGCTCTTAAATCTTTCTGTGGATTGCGTAAGCATCTGCAGGAAAACTTGATAACTCGATATCAAGATCTTAGATAACCAAAGTAACTAGAGGTGGCAAAATGGGTTGACCCGAAACAACATTTAAATTTTATGAATAACCTCCTTTAGTTATTGTGGGAAAACCGAGTATTTGGGACTGTTATGATTTTAGTCACAAACCTTCGCTAATCTAATTTTACGACCACTTTTTTTCAATCGCTAATTTTGGTCCCAATTGGCCAGTTTTCAAGTATTGTAGGCTGATATCTTTTTGTATTTACAAAAAAAAAAAAAGAACATACCAAGACTCTAACTTTACGACGAGCTAAATAAAGGGCTATAGCTCTTCCAAGTTTAGATGTAGATCCTGTTAGGAACACCTCTTTAATGTCTAAAGGAATCTCCTTAAGAATAACTGCTGCAGTCAATGTGTTTCCATGAAATACATAACTTTAAGATCAGGATGTTTCATCACAAAAAGTTTCCCACCACCATTCAAACCTTCATTCTGTAAAACCACAACTATTTTACTAACAATATTATAGCTTTTTAATGCTTTTTTTTTCGTTCTAATTTGTGTGTAATCATGTGTAAAACTAGAATGGTTTGATGCATAATATGTTAAACAATTAAATATGAAAGAAGGGCCCACTTTGGAAGGTCTTAACAGGCCACTCTTTTAGACAAAACCAATGTGCCCAACTATTTTACTAACAATATTATAGCTTTTTAATGCCTTTTTTAATGTACGTAGGATTAATTTCAATATTTCCTAGTAGTTTTTTTTTTTTATGTTTGACGATTTATATTTACTTTTTATGTAATCTTAGACATAGTTTTGAATTTCAATATTCGGCAAAACATGTGGGAGATAGTTATATGAACTTAATTGCATCATAATTTGAGAAAAAGACTATATGAACCTTGTTCAAGGCAGCAAGACTAAGAACCTTGACCCCCATCCTATCAGCCATACAAATAGCTTCTTCAATTTGTTTATTTATACCATCTTTCGCAAATGGTAAAAAATACTGCAATCTATTACACACGTTATTTGTAAGATACAATATTAGTTGTTATGGATGTTAAGAAAACTCAACACCAAAATGGACTAATAAGGTACCATGAAACCATATCTTGGCACAACCCAGCTGTGAAGAAATTGTCCTTTAATATAGCAGGAAGAGTACAAGAAAGTCTTGGCTCTAGTCCACATGAACAACATCACCAAGAAGCTAAAGGCCAAAGTGGGAACAAGATAAGGTTTGTAGTAGATGGCCATGAGCTTAGTGATCTAAAAAGAAACCGGGAATGCATTGACGACATGATATCTACCAAATGTGCAAGAAACACAAATTCTGGTGCCTTGGCTTTCTTGCCTACAAAAACAAGGAGAATTGTATTTGGTAACTAAATAAAAGTACACAATGTAGTCCATTAATTGTATACAATTTTTCTATAAACCATATAACCTAATTGAATATAGATTTGAAAAGGAAAATGATGCATGCCTTCATTTGAACTTATTTATATAAGAAGATCCCAAGAATTCTCATTAATGGTCTTTCCCAAAACATCAAAAAGAGGCATAAAGAGGCAAAAGTTGGTCTTTATGATGTATAAAATGGTACATAAAGAGTAAAACATACAAAGTAACAAATTATTATTTCTTTTCTTTGTTTCCTTGGATAATTAAACATGCTAATTGCATACAGAAATATAATAATTTTGCTTTGATTTCTATTTTATGTCACAAAAACCCATCAAGATTTCAGAAAACTTCATAATAGGCATCCAACTTTCAAAGATATTACCTTTTGATGCATAAACCCTAATTAAATTACAAAACTTACGTTGGCGTATACATAATATGTCTCAACATGGGTATTGTATCAAAAACGCTATGCGGAACAACTTCAACATTACCTGATAAATAACCACCCCATTCTCCATTTCACTCAATTTTATACCATTCTCACTCAAATTCTATACTATTTTCACTAAAATCAATACCATTTCTCAATGGCTAATTTCTCGTACTATAACTTGGGTATTTCTTTATCGCTCGACGATTTCGAAGACGATGTTTGTCAACCGGTAGTAGCTTAATTTTTTCAAAGAGATGCTTGAGGAAGCCGAAGCGGAAGCCACGACAACGTCCTCGGGCATTCCTAAAAATCATCAAACGTGATCGCATACAAGGTAACGAAAAAATCTTATGAATGGTTATTTTGTTGATGAAACATACTGATACCGGTTTTGTACGTCCAAACAATTGTTCCTAAAAATTGTTGGTGATGTGGAAGCACAATATCCTTGGTTTCAAGAGGGATATGACGGGAGGTTGAAAAAGAGTTTTACGACAATACAAAAAGTTGCATCCGCCATTAAACAAATCACGAGCGGTAATACTCCCGACGAGAACGACGAGTATTTACAAATGTCCAAAAAGATGTCGTGGGAATGCCTACAATTTTTTTGTCAAGCCATGAATCAATTGTATGGTAATGAGTTGACCGACAAACAACGACGTAGCGAATTTGTACACAAATCACGAAAAAACATCACATTCCAGGGTGTTAGGTAGCATCGAGTGTATGCATCTTGTTTGGAGGATGTGTCCCAATGAGTTAGGAAGCCAATACATGAGAGGTGATCACGAATACCCAATGGTCATGGTCGAAGCGGTCGTGTCATAAGATTTATGGTTTTGGCATGCGTATTGTGGTCTGACCGGTTCACTAAACGACATCAATGTATTTCAATAATATCCAATATATCTCGTTAAATGTAATGGAACCATACCCCAAGTGTCCATTTTAAGTGAATGGACACACTTATAAATTTGGATACTATCTAACCAACGGGTTCTATCGTACTTGGTCAACGTTTGTGAAAACATTTCAAGAAAGTGCAAGAGGGGGCAAGAAAAGCTGTGGAACATGCTTTTGGTATGCTAAAAGGAAAAAGGGGGCATACTTAGGAGATCCATGTGTGCTATGACTATGGACAAGATTATTAGCGTGGCGTATACGTGCATCATACTGCACAATATGATCTTAAAGGACGAGAGGCATGCGTTCTCACCAATCCACATCCAGGATCCAGTCGTCGAACCCGTTTTTACGATACTGTTCTTCGCGAGTTAATGGATTGAGATACGCATTTCCAACTTAGAAATGATCTTGTGGTCTATCTTGCAGCTCAAGATCTATCGTACCTCAAGCAGGAAGACGAGGAGTAGTTTGATTTATATTTTTTTTCTATTTTTAATTTTACTGTGTTTTTCTAATTTTATTAGTTTGTTTAATTTAAATTGTTATTTAATGAAATTTTAATTTTATTTAAGTTTAATTGTTGACATTATTAAAATTAAAAAAAAAAGTTTATGGAAGGGTAAGGCTTTGCCGGTGTTTTGTGTGTTAAGGGTATTTTTTTAAGGAATTTGACAAATAAATTTTAATTGGTTTGAGGAATTAGTGTGTTTTCACCTGTATAAAAATGTAAATGAGAGGGGTTTCAAAAAAGTAGCCCCGCTTAAAATAATCACAACTTGATAAGTCAATAAGGATTGAGGTGTTAAGTAGCAGATTATCACGTAATTACTTTTATATATATATATATATATATATATATATATATATTAGTTAGAGGTTCATGTAAGAAAATATAAAAATATGTGAAGGATAAGAAAGATTTTGAAGGTGACATGTGTCCATTTTTATTTTGGTAGTTTAAGGGTATAAGTGTAATTTAACTAATAAAATCTAATTATGGAATGAATATATGCAACCGTTTTTTGACAGTTATTGTAGAGATTTTCGAATTTGAAGGCAAACATCTTATAAAAGAAATAACACCCTAACTCATAAAAACACCACATCATGTATATTGAATGCATACATCTTATAAAGAACAAAAATATAACAGAAAAAACACCCTAACTCATAAAAACACCACAACATGTATATTGAAGGCACACATCTTATAAAGAACACCCTAACATTGAATATAACACCCTAATAAATCAATTTCAAAACACAATACTTTAATCAGAATCAAAATATGAATAACACCCTAAATATAACATCAGTCAACACTTTAATCAGAATCAAAACAGAAATAACACCCTAAATATATAAAAACAGAAATAACACCCTAACTCTTTGAGGGCAACAAAAACCTACTGAAGACACCAGAAACCACATTCAATGCAAGGACCTTTGTCCTCACATTAAATATAACAAGAATAACACCCTAACTCATAAAAACACCACAGCATTTATATTGAAGAGATACATCTCACGAAGACCAGAATATAACAGAAATAACACCCTACAATAAAAACACCATTGTATGAACATAGAAAAAACACCATGGACTAAAACATCCAAGCGAGACGTAATTTTTTCTATACATAAGTATATCAATATGATACTCATATTAAAGATAAAAAAACATTCATTTTTATCGTGTAATTTTTCTTTTTAAAAAGAGTTACGTATAAAAAGTTATTGACGTTTAAAAAAGAAGGGGGAATTTACATATGCATTAATGTTAGTTTCTTAATTTAAAAATGTTAAATTTACCTTTATGCCCTTAATCTTATTAAATTAATTAGTTTAATAGTCAACACTATTTACAAGATTGTCATCAATATTTCAACCATTAGATTAAATATCTAATGGTTTAGATTCTTTTTTATCCTTCTCACACTTTTATATTTTCTTACAGTAACCTCACCCTATATATATATATATATATATAGTGGAGAGTTCAAATGAGAAGAAAAATTTTGTAAGAATAAAAAGAATAACTTTTAAAACAATATAAATTCTCTATTTACATTTAATGTGTGTATCTAATGTTATGAGAAAAGGGCATATAGGTAAATTTATAATTGTCATTAATTATAACTCATTTTTTTTCATATACTCTTTCAAGATAAAATAATTTATAGTATAGGACAATTTTCGACATGTGTAGGATAAATTTTTGTATGAGTAGTATAAATTTTGAAATGTGTAGGGTAAATTTACATGTGTGTAGGGTAAATTTCGGTAAATGTAAGACATATATAGGATAAATTTTGAAATGTGTATGATAAAATGTTTTTGCTTTATTAATGAGAGATAACATAATTAATGAGAGGAGTTATAAACTATTTAATGTTTTACGATTATGTCATTTCTTCTTTCCTTCTCACATTAAATTTCTTCTCAAATGAATCTTCCCATATATATATTATATATATATATATATATATATATATATATATATATATATATTAGGTGATTGAAAAAAGTCTGGTTTGGAAGTCTTACTTTTAAAAGCCATAAAAAAACAATTTAAATAAATTTAATAAAATAAATATGAATAAACGTGAAAAGAAGCGTGGGTTCAATTCCCATAATGGTTTTTTTATTTATTGGGTTTCCTACTAAATTGGTGTGTAGACATTATGTCTAATGGAGATGAATCTGATCGGATGATTTCACTGGTGACGCGATGATACTTCAGTGATCGTTAGTGATTTAAATTTGCCAACAAGTAGGCTATTTAAGCACCAGGTTAAGAAAATATGTTTTTTTATGAAAATAACGGTATATTGCTAAAGGAACATATATTATTACAAAATGTGACCACAATTCCAAAATGTGAATAAAACTTTTCACATGTCTATCCATGCAGTTAATTAAACAACAGTAAACATAAAATATGAGACATATCACATCTACATGAATTTCAAACTTCATCCCATTTAATGGGGAGTATTTTCAACAAGTAGCACATGTAGGCACGATTATAAAGAAAATATATAGTTTTCTTTATTAGGGACAAAAAGGATATAGCCATATGGTTTGAATGAATATATATTTAAGTATTTACTAAATTATTAAAATTTATTAGTGTGCGGTGGTGTGTAGTAAAGCGGCCAAGGTGGTGTTGCGTGTTCCGTGATCCAACGAGACCGCATGTGATTGTAGTCAGGGCCCTTAGAATTCACGTACCCTGTTAGAGCTTGTAAAAACGTGTTCTAGCTTAGGCCTTAACAAAATTGGATATGGGGCTCCCTAAAGGTCTAAACCTAATGCCAATGGGCTAATAATTAATCTAAACCATAAAAATAGTTTTGTAAGTTGGCATATGTTGGTGTTTGTATAGATATACCCTATTAATTTATTTATTTTGTAACACCCTAAAAGCATTTTGACCCAAAACGACGCAGCGGAAATATGAACCATAAAATTCTTTCTTTATTAACTATATAACATACTTAAAGGTTCATTTATAAATTACTGGACACTTTCTTAAAAAGATTTACTACATTCCTTATTGATTAACTTGCTAAATGAAATACATAGTACAAGCTATAAGATCACTCTTCCCGTACAATCCATGTTCTTTGACTCGATCTCGTCCACATATCCCCCATGGTGGTAATGTTGATCTGACTAATCTGCGGTCACAACATACATAACCAACACGTTAGTAACAGGTGACATCGTACATAATTAAATGAATATATAATTAATCAATATCTACATAGCGTTCTAACTATGTTTACTACTCCATAATTATATTCTTCTAAATTTATTCTTTACACCGGACTTCGCGCCTTCGAAAGCCCAACACTTACATACCTGCATTCCTGTTTCATTCTTATTAGCAATACAATTAGTAAGACATAATCTCAAGGTATTATAGACCTCCAACTTCGCATAAACACACATCACAATTCTACGTTTAATAGTTACAATCCCTGTTTACACTCGCACACATCCATATACGTACATACATGTCACGTGTGCTTGTTCACATGCAATTACCGTACTTAAATCGTATACTCGACATTCGTCAAGATTCATACGTGTAAATAAGTTGATTCTTTCATGCCTATAACACATCCACTTAATCCGAGTTTTAATCATACAATTACATATTTAGATATTGGCACCCACATATGAAACCACAATCATTATACATATATCAAGACTCGTACTTTCATTCGTACTTTAGTTTTACAAGTCTAACATCATTTAATAGCCTTAAAAACATCTTACGGGATACCAGGTTGGAGCCGAATTAGTCGATACAAGAAACACAAATAATAAGACAGTTGGCTAAACCCACCGTAAGCTACGGTTAGCTACCGTAGTTTACGGTAGCCACGTTCTGCCAAAAATTAAATCCTCTACCGTAAGCTACGGTTAGCTACCGTAGTTACGGTCAGCTGCTGCTGATTTTGGGCTGCAGCTTATTTGACCCATTTCGAGTGCCGTTCGTTCATACCTATTCCAATTCATTTCAAATTAATCATTTAGCATCTAAGCGAGGTCTCGTTCCTCTTTATACTACCGTAGTCCCACTTTAACAATAAATTCTACATGTACACAAGTTCAATTGTACTTTAATTATGTCGTTTAAGCGATAGCTTACTACTTGGATTTGCTCCATTCGGTTTATATCATTCACCATTCAATTTAGTTGACGACATTATCAACCCAATATCATAAAACTCATCTAGGTACCTCCATTGTATTTACATTCCCACAAACTTCTTCAACAATTAAAATAAAACATTTCCCTTAAAGTATTTAAAGAGTGATTCCTGAAATCACTTACCTTAGCATCTGAATTCACATCTGTTACCTTGCCTCCCTTTTGACCCGTTAGCCTTCCATGCTTCCATCCATCTTGACATAATCCCTATACTTTCATGTCATCGCAATCACATTCTTGTTAGCATACACGATTGTACATATTAACGATCGTATCAAATGCATAACTCACATTTGACTTTCATAAGTCAATCCTAACAAGCATAAGGCATATACTCAAAATCACATCTTTACAAACTTGTATTATTCACTATGTCATCACATATAACACATATTGATATATTACATACCGCATGACTTTCTATAATCTTACAATTATGACAACAAGTCTAATCATGCTTCTTATGCACAGTTGACTTTCAGAAGTCAATGTTCATCATATGAACTTCCGACATAACCTCATATATTCGTGTCATCATATTAGGCCATATTAATGACACTATGTACATTTCATACACATCCGTTTCTAATTATCGTTAAGTCACAAATCCAACTTATGGTGTACACCACCATTCAAACATAGGGTACTAGTTCCTTAAAGCACTCTTTTACCGAATCACATCATCAATTACATTTCACATATACTTATCAAATACACTCCTAAACTTGTTTTACTAACAAGTATATCTGTGACACCCCACGAAACCGCTCAACCGCATTAGCTTCTTCAACGACTACTAGCAAAATTTCGGGACAAAATTTCTTTCCACTTGGGAATGATGTGACAACTCAGAAATCAAGGTTCATACCGAGCACCTTTTAAAAAAATTAGTATGTCATGTAGCGTTTTGTTGTTAATCTTTTACGTTTTATAGTTTTTGCCTTAACCATACCACATTCTTAAATCACAATTGTTGGCCCTAATAACTATTTTAACAATCGAGCCCAACCCACCAACCATATAACCCTCGGCCCATCTAAAGTTCCCAGCTCAATACACCAACTTCCCCAACTCAATTCTAATAAAAACACATTTAAGTGTTTTTTATTATGTTCAGGCATTCAAAACCAAACCCTAACCCTAGTGTGCAATCTTTGAAGAAGCGGCCCCTTCCCCCATTCGATCTCAACTCTCGGCTCTCTATCTCTCTCTCGCGGATCTCTCTCTCTCTCTCTCTCTCTCTAGCTCTCCCTCACTCAGGTTCATAGCATGTTGTTTGTTTATGTACAAGGGTGCGTTTTTATGTGTTGTGTATATGATTGATGATCTTGATGGTTATGATGTTAATTTGTAGTCTAGGGTTCATGAAAATCAAATATAATGGTTCCTTTTACTACTTATGTATGTATAGACATGTATATGTTCATTAGGGTTTTGATTCTTTATATAATGTGAAGTATCTTGGCTTCGTTTCTGGAATTATTGATAATTCTTGATGTTCTTTGATGATTACTTGTAATCTAGGGTGCTAGGATTCATGCTTGATGGGGTTATGAGTGTTAATGGGTTATTTGGTTACTAGGGTTTGAAATCTTGTATGATTGTGTTGAATCTTGATGGCTCTTGATGAATTAGGTGTTACATAATCCGGGTTATGATGGAAACCTGCTATAGATGATGTATAGATGTCATTCTTGGTTGCTAAGTACGGAATTTAAGCCATAGGAATCGTTTTAAGAAGCTGAGTGATGAAACAGAACCTGTCCTGAAAGTTACAGCCGACTTTAATCGGCTGTAACTGGGTCAAAAGCTAAAAAAAATTGATGTTTCTTGAATCTATGATGAACTTCTAGGAAAAACCTTTCAAACCCAACTAGAATCGCATTTTTTCGACACGGTTTGATATTTTTAACTAATTATTTACGAACAAATGCTGAAGCTGCGAAAATCTGCAGTAAATGGGTCATATGTTTTGGGTCATAACTTACTGCGTATTTGGATTTTTGCTATGAAATTCTTACTGCAGATAGCCTTTAATGTTTTAAGAATTTTTCCTCTGGTTTCAAGTCAATCGAATAAACGAGGAATTTTTTGAGAAAATATTTAGTGTGCAGGGGTCAGATTGCGACGAATCTGACCACTGTTTAGTGTTTGATTTTTCACGGAAAATATATAAAGAACTAGGTTCTGAAACTTTTACATAAAATGATATGGACCGTTTGCCGCGTTCTATAATTTTATGGGAATTTTGCAGTTCCAAAACTATATTAGAAAAATACTCGAAAACTGCGCAGAATTAAGTGTAAATGCTGAATTTTGACAAATTAATTTGACGTGCTTGTTTCTTGCTAGTGATATCATAAAATGTTCTAATGTGTTTGACGACTATATGATTGATACTAAGTATGGGTTATGATATGGTGTTATGTATGTTTACATTTGACTAAATTGTCCATGTATAAACGTGTTACATGCAAAATATTAGATTGCGTGTAGGAACATACGTGTTGCATGAACCCACACTAATGAACTACATGATAACCATCTTAGGACGCGGTTGATCGCCTTAGCTACGATTTGCACTTTATTTCTTACCGAGCAAAACAAAAGTGAGTTCACACCTTTACTAAAAGCATGTATTCCCGGTGGTTGGGAAACTCATTTTCCTAGGTATGGGATTGTCTTAGTATTCCTAGTATATGATACTGTTAACTTCACTTTCCCTGGTTAGGGGATGACCTAGTATTCCTGAGGATGGAATACTGTTAAACACTATTTATATTTCATGTTTTAGTGGACTAAACGAACTCTATCTGAAAGTCCCCACACATTATACCCATTAATCGTCGGGGCCTGGCGAACGGGATATTAGTTGATAGCGCTATTAGGTTCGACAAAACCTCACACCGTACCTGGGAGGACGGGCGTGACCTTTTATGCCTTAGCAACTGGTCAATGATGATAGACATTGACCTGGGGCACAAACAACTTAAACAGTCAAAGTTTCGGTACCACACAGTTTAATAGCTTAAAGATGGGGTAGCTCCCGTGACATGTTTTATAAATTAAGTATTAAACCTAAGTTTTTTTTTTAAAACAATACTGAAAAACCGTGAACTCGCCGACTTTATGTTGACATACTATTACATGCCTTGCAGGTCGTTAGGTACAGCTATGGGCGGGCTTTGCAATCGGCTGGAGTGTGTGGTTTGTTAACGCTTTATGTTTCGATCATTTATTAAACTTGTGGTTTTAAGTTCCGATGGGTTTTGCTTTATTTTTCCGCTGCAACATAAACTGTGTTATGGACATTTAAACTTTATCACTAATTATGATGATGGTGATGCTTTTATAATTTGAATGCTTGATTCAACATGATTAGTGGCTAGATCCTGGTCAGTCGCACGCCTCGCGGTAAAACTCCGCATGTGGATTTTGAGGGTGTGATAATATCATTATCACTTTCTCTACACGTTCAATCGTTACTTGCATCACATATTTGTCATTTAAACATTTCATCAAACACTTGGTGTACGTACTACCTTCTAAGCATAATGTACAAGTATTTTAAGCATGTTCTTCCCGATTCATCTCATGAACCATCACATTCAAGCAAAATCACATAATCATCATTTCTACATCAAGTTTATCTATCATAATCTATCATATAACACCTTGTGCATCACAAAATCACAATATTACATCTACATGTTCATCATCTTCACTCTCATGCAATGGGTTTCAATCTAAATCATCCAATAAGTAAAATTTAACCATTATTCAACTTCCACATGATAGCATTAACAAGTATTCATTCTAATTTCAACCAATTTCACGGATTTATCCTAACCCACTTCATGAATAGTCACCAAATCAGAAATTTCAACTTGCCATATGTTCATTAGGATGAGATGGTAAAGATTCTTCATTCATGCATTGATTTGGCTTCACATCCTTGTTCAATTTCATCAATTTGTGGGGTTGTGGGGAAGAACCCTAATTCCTCTTCATGTGTGTGTCGACACACATACTGAACACACACACACTTATAAAAATCTGAATTTTAATGAGTTTGCCCACTTGCTACTTCTAGTCCCTCTAGTTTGCCATTAATCACATTTACCACAAATCCTTGTATTTTACCATAAGACTTATAGTTCTAACTAAGTTAAATAACTTACCTGTCATTCCATATCTTATGAAACCATACTAGCAAGTCGAGCATTCGGGTTTTGGGGCGTTACATTTTTACATATACATATCGGATTCTTTTTAAAACAACGTGCCCTTCGAAATATCAGGCCATGACTGGTGGTTCTCTCCGCCCACCCTAAGGGCCGCCCATGGTTGTAGTGGTGGTGCAAGACAACGACCAACAGCGTTGCCTGGAGGTGGTAATCGATTTGTTAGAGAGAGAGAGAGAAAGAGAAAGGGTGGCTCACTTCGAGAGCGAGTGACTAGGTGGGTTGCGATCGGAGCTCTGGTGAGAACCAGAAGACTGAAGTGGTGAGACCCATGGTGTTAGCAAAGGCTATGAGTTCTGGTGAACATACAAGTTAGAGAGAGAGAAAGTAGTGGTAATCAAGTTCTTCACAAAATAAATACAATGAACATACATACATATAGTGGCGGATCTAGAAAATTTTCGTAGGGGTAACATTTTATTAAAAAAGGGTAACGAAATCGAAAAAAGATCAATTTTTCCAGAATTGACACTACCGTTGGAGCGCCAAGGGATAGCGGAGACTACCCCTTCCCCTAAAGTAGGTCCGCCCCTGCATACATATACATGTCCATGAATAAGTACCTTGACACATACTATTTTCCAACATAAAATGGCCAGGATACCCACGAGATCAAACATATAATCAAGTCAAACAAACAGACATAATCATTGATAAAGACTCGTGAACTTGTTACCATCATTAACATAAACTTCACCGAAATCATATCATGTAAATCCTCAAAGTTTAGCAAGGATTCATATAATCAAAGTGAACAAAGCATTTTAGCTCACACCACCTACAAAAACACCAAAAACACTTACAAAACCGGAATAAGACAAGACTAAAAAGATGAAAAACCCGAAATATATATATATATATATATATAATGTTACAAGTCACTAGAATTTTGCTCAGGTTAAAATTCTTCGCCCATTATAAAGTCTTGGGAAAATTGACCTTGGAGGTAATACGTTTTTGCTCCAAAAGTCGCACCTTGCAAATGAGCCGAATTTTGGGTTAAAAGTTATCTAGTTGTTCATACGAGTTGTGACGTGATGCGAGCAGGCTATAAATTTTATTATATTTTAAGTACTTTTTACTCATAGATCAAGCTTTAAATTTATAAAACACGATACAATACTACCACTCTACACACGTTAGGGCCGAATTTTTGAGGAAGTTTTCTGATAATAAAATTGTGAGCGTATCATAGCTTTAATTATGTGCTTTCTGATTTCTTTGTTTCGCTAAAACCGATACTGAGCTTGAGTTGGTTGAATTTTGGAATTCCAATACTTGAATTCGTTCGCCTAGAACAACTCATTGGCCAAACAAACATTGCAATTAAACCGAAGGAAGGGCGTATCCAAGGAGGGGTGAAAGAGAGGATGTTGGTGAAGAAAAGGAGGTAGAGCTGACTCTGACACAAACACAATATGATTCGACACAAAGTTGCTTACTTAATGTTGATTCGATACAAAGTTAAAACAGGTTAATGTGTGGTCATTATCACTCGTTTTATCAAACTTTATAGTTTTATAATTAACTAAAAATAGGTTTTAATAAACTTCCCACCACTAGGTTCTAACTAACTATTAATAAAAATACACTTTCACAGTTCATTTAACAATAATTAAGTTTCTCACTATCCTCTCCATCATAATTTTCTACTCTATCATTTAACTAAAAATCATACTTTTGAAAATTTATCTCTCATTTAAAAAATCTTCCACGCACATTCACCGTACCTACTTCTATTTCTTTTTTATTATATTTCTTTTTCTTTTTTTATTATTTATTTCTCTTTTTGTGTGTATGAGAGAGATAATAGGGGTGAATAGTAACTTTTTTCAAACTTGAGGTGAGTGTGTGGTTTTTGTTAAATTTTATATAGTGGATGAGATGTAGTAATGTTTTTGATAACTTCTATTTTATTTGACCCGTTTAACACTACACGACACATTCTGTCAGCTCTATTTATCTGAGCTCTGCTGATGAAGAAGTAATGGAGATCGAAAATTAGGTTTTACTCTAAAACCGACCATACATGGGCAATCCATATACCCAAATTGATTACATGGATTTTAATTTTTTTGTAAAGTTTTATCTTATCTGACCCATTTAACACTACAGGACACGTTTTGCCAGTTCTAGAACTTCATGCTTATGAAAAAGAAATGAAGGCCATAAATGAAAAGATTTGCATTAAAAGAAGGGAAACACAAGGTGAAACAAGCCTAACAACAAATAATAACAAAAATCACTATCACATTTTGAACCTTTTATGTCATAAGCAATCTTGGATAAAAAAAGGTCGGTTTGGTTAGGTGGCGTGACGGTAACTCACACCTGCAAAAAAAACGTGAATAAGGATGTTATGTGTTCTGGGTGAAACAAATATAAAAGAGTTGCCATGACAACTTATGGCCCGCCACAAAATAAGCCGGTTTGAGTTTAAAGTGAACAGATTTTAGTCATGAACAAGTCAAGTGGATAAAAAGGTTGTAAATGGGTTGACCACATAACTGATTTATGACACGGGTAACCCATTCAAATATAAACATGTTAAATGGTTCAACATGTAGGAACAACCTGTTTAGACCCGCTTATTAAATATAGTTTTATGCTTGTATAAATATATTACATTTGCTACCAATCCTATCCTAAACGGACTTTTTAAGGATTTTATGGCTTGTAAATTGTGATCACTTCCTTTTTATCGGGGCACTCGTGTTGTGTCATTCATTAACTGTGTTCAACGTATCCTGCTGTGTCAATAATCATGTTATTTGTGTTTATGAACCATTTAGATTTCATCATGTTAAATTGGTCATGTCATGTAACTTATTAAGCAAGTGTGTGTTTAGTGTTTTAGTGGTCGTGTCGTGTAACTTATTAAACATGTGTAATTAGTGTTTTAGTGACACGTTTAGCTCTACGCAGAGGCACAACTTCTTGTGGCCCGAAGGTGCCCCGGCCCCGACTGATTTTTCGCTCGTAGTGTTAATTTTACCAAAAATCTTCGGAAAAGAATATGTAGTGTAAAGTATTGGATTTTTAAGAGTCTGACCCCCACTGATTTTTCGTTCAAGCTCCGCCACTGGCTCAACAGGTCATGTCTGGTGTTTTAGTAAGAAACATGTTTGGCTAAATGGGTCATGTTAGTGTTAAGCCAAATCCTCCAAGTATAGCAGCATGTCAACGCCACACGCTTAACACGCCCCTAACTTGAACTTAACCCGTATTGCTCCACCAAATTTGAGGAATGGAATTACTAAACGAGACATGATAAACACTTTGACCTGCGCATTTCCTGCTTTATATTTCTGGAGCTCTTCCTGTTTACATAAAAGCCTACATACAGAAGAGACCTTTTTATATAATACATGTTAAGCATCAGTTACCAAAAGGTGTTTATGAACTGGTGTCTAGTACCTTCGATGTAAATCAGATATCTCATTAAGTAGTTCTTTTTCTTTCTCATTAGTTGCCTCTAGCTGCAAATAAAGATGATAATTGATTAACAAAAACGTTATTTATGTTCTGTTTTTAGGTAGGCCTATTGCGAAGTGAACAGCAAACCGTTCATATAGTTCGTTTATTTAGTAAACGAACGTGAACAAGATATATTTCATTTCCGTTTATTAAAATGAACAAAACTTTTCAATCATGAACGTCTCCTTGCAATTATGATCAGATTCATACCATTAATTTTTCTAGTCCAGTGATGTTGGCTGCTGTGCATGCAGCGTCTAAGCAGCTGTTGCCTGAATACAAAACATATATGAAAAATAGCCGTACTAAATTTTGAAGGGTTGATTCGGGTCATGTTTATCTCTCTCGGGTCAAATAAAAATAGCCAAAAACATAAAGGGTCAAACAGGAAAGCCTCTCAACGAGTATTTTTAATACATAAACATCCTAATCACTACTGACAAACAAACTGTTATAAAAAGTTTTACAATTCTGGACAGTAAATGTTTTGGATCAACCAAACCCGATCATTTCCCCTCTTGACCCGTATATGTTTGACCCGTTACCCAACCCTCCCATGTGTGGAACGAAGCGTAATTATAAAGAGAGTTATATTGCGACCTGTAGCCTCACCGGTACAATGTGGCACTGCAGAACTTGAAATGTCATTCTGTAAGTGATAACATGTAAGTGTTATTTTATTGCTTTATAAAAAGTAAAAAACCTGCAAAAATACTTGTTTAACTGACAGATACCCTTTGGAGATGAGTGGCTTGATTTTGTAGCATTGAAGCAGTATCCACTTGAGACAACTGAGGGCCAGGTGGATGTTCAATTATTACCTACACGCGGCATAGAAAACACTAACAAGTAATGAAAACATGACAAAGGCCAAGACATCATTTCAACTTCTTTATGATTACCATAAGAAGGACATCTAACAAAAAGCAGATGAAGTGATGATATACCAACAGCTGGTAAATACAAATCTCATGATGTAAAATAGTTACACAGAGACGTGGTAATGTTAGCGCATTTACCTATGAAGGGCTGATTTAGGTTAACAAATTTTAGCTAAAGATGTGACGTGTCAAGATCAAATGGTCAAAAAGTCACCCAAATTGTATTTTTAATGCACAGCACCCCATAAATTTTTGTATTCAACCAAATACCTCTAACCTTACATGTGGGTCTACGTATAAAAAACTCCTAAACCATTGTACATAAACAACTGCCATCAGGACAATATACTTTTGTAATCATTAAGGCCGTAAACGAACCTAACGTTCAGTGAACAATTCTTGAACCGTTCGGCGGGAAGTTATTTATGTTTGTTCATTTAATAAATGAACACAAACAAGAAATTCCGTTCGTTACGTTAACAAACAAACATGAATAGAGGTTGTGTTTGTTCGTTTATGTTCGTGAACGTTCGGTAACATGTTCATTTATGTTCGCTCGTTTATATTCATTTGTGTTCGTTCATTTAAAGGTTTTTATGTTGCATCTTCGTTTTATTGTTTTTATATTTTATAATTTTGAAACCTTAGTTATCCTATATGCCTCCCACAACATCCCTCATTTGACCATTTCAATTTCAGTTTGTATTATAGTTGACAAACTTCTTAATTCTGTGTTAATCATGTTTCTGATAATTATGTCAACCGTGTTGGGATAATTATGTCAAATGCTTATTTATTTTTTGGTGGATTCTTCATAATCGTTGTGATGAAAAATACAGATTTTATTCTAAAATGAATATATACGCGTGAGTATTCGTTTGTGTTCATTTATGTTCATGAACATTTATTTGAGTTCATTTGCGTTTGATAAGTGTTCGTGAACAGTTCATGAACACGTTCATTTCCTTAATGAACGAACACAAACAAGAATTCTCGTTCGTCAAACATTCATGAACATGCCCATTCCTTAATGAACGGTCGGTCCGTTTACAGCCCTAGTAATCAAATTTGACATACTAGTTATTTACAATTTACAAAAAAAAAAGAGTGTTGAACCACAAGTGCCTGGATGAACCCAACCGCACATCACATTTCGCCCCGTGCTAAAAAATACTTTTGACCTACCACGCCAGCAGTCCATTTTGCCACGCATTTACCAAAATACTATAAATTGAACTTTAGAAATGGAAGACAATGTTAGGCAAAATAATAGCACCTGCATGTTCGGGCTCTTTAGCGGTGAAGATGAAGCTACCTACAAAAAAATAATATTTGGTAGTTACAATCTAAATGCACATGGCAAGCTTTAAAAAATGGAAAAACAAATTACCTTATCCGTGTCGGGATCCTCAGAAGTAACTTTAAAACGGCCTTTTTGTTGAATAACTTGGCACTTCGATTTCTCATCTTGTTCATCACTAGTTACTGTTACACCAATATGTTAACAGAAAATGGACAAGAAATATTAGATGACGCAGAGCAGAAGCAATAAAAACAACAAGAGAATAATTCTCAAAGGAAAAGTTGTAATTTCTGAATCAATTAGACGTTTACTATTATAAAGGGGGATTCTAAATTTGGTAGGTTTGTCAAATTTTCGAAATTACAAAGAGACATTTACTATTACCAGTTTGCTAAAACACCAAGACATTAAAAAAATAAAATCCCCTCCGGGTACCAGATTGGGTTTGGCTTGACACGATAGAGTATTTTGTTCGATCTTTGCTAGTTTATAGATAATTAATGTATTGACTATGTGATTGAAAAAGAAAGGCAATAGTATCACATAAAATATCTAAATTTTTGGAAATAATTGGTTTTGGAGGTTGTGTGTATTAAAAATAAATAAAATTTGAGCAACTTTCAGCAGGACCCATTTGACCTTTTTGAGATAACAAAAACAACCCAAAAAACCAACCAAATTTATAAGTATAGGGGTCGAAAAACCACCTATAGGAATCATAACAATTAAGATATTGAATACAATAATGAAGCTGTTAAGTAAAAGATCAAACTAAAAACTCACGTATTGGTTTAGGAACTTTATCAGATGCCACGTCATCTGATATCAAGAGGCATTGAGATCCATTAGTGGTAGGGACTTCATGATTCTGACTTTGCAACTTGCCATTGAAACTTCCATTGAAAAAAAAAAAGAATAGCCACATATATAATGAATATTCAAAGCAATAATATAACTATTTATGGTTATAAGAACATAAAGCACATTGAGCCTCAAGTGTTAATTACACAACGGGAAGACTGTTTCGAGAACCATTAAGCAGCAAAAGCGTTTAAAAGTGAAGAAGATATAAATACAGTTACAAATATTCCATGAAGATATGCAAAAAAAAATTACAGTAAAAAGGTGGCAAATCGACCCATTTACTTATGCCGATTTCAGTTATGGAGTAGGTGTATTTTTGGGTTGATGTTTAGGAATATGAATCATTACTTGATTCCAAGTGTTCTAGAAATATATGCAAGTCTAGACATATAATAAAATTTAGAGTAAAACTTCATTTTCGTCCCTGAGGTTTGGCCAGTTTTGCGACTTTCGTCCGAAGATTTGTTATTCCGCATCTTGATCCAAAAGGTTTGAAATCTTGCCATTTTCACCCGGCTTGTTAACTCTAACCAATTTTTTCCGTCAAGTCAGGGCTATTTTCGTCAGTTTTGTTAACTTAAAGGGCAATTCCGTCTTTTTCAATTTATGTACAAGCATTAAAAATACCCTGGCCGTATCCGTAAGACTGAATTGCCCTTTAAGTTAATAAAAAAGACAAAAATAACCCTGACTTAACGAAGAAAAATGGATGGAGTTAACGAGCCAGATGAAAATGGCAAGATTTCAAACCTTTGGGATCCAGATGTGGAAAAACAAACCTTTGGACAAAAGTCCCAAAACTGATCAAACCTCAGGGACGAAAATGGCATTTTACTCTAAAGTTTACTCTAATACAATCATGTGAGTGAGATGTCATACTCATTGACTGGAATGCATCCAGATGAAGCTTCTCCTTGGTGCGAATGAAATCCGATTCCATTAACAGGTTTTCTAGTAATATCCAAGTTGCATTTTCCAACAATATCGCTCTTCTTGCAATTTTCATTATGTAAAGAACAGTTCTGCAAGCTCGGGTCTCCATTTGTAGAACTCTCATATTTGCCTCTGAAAATGTAAGTGTGACAAATGAAGGCCATCCACAGGATAATTATATAAAAGAGCATATGGTAATAGATAGGTCTGTAAATGAACCGAACGAACACAACAAAGGCGTGTTCGTGTTTGTTTATTAACTTTGACTGAATACTAACACGAACATATAATCGAACACATTTTTTGTTCATGTTCGTTTATTATAAAAATAGTCATGTTCGTTTATAATAAAAAAGTCATGTTCGCTTATGTTCATTTGTTTAAAACCTACACGAACAATTCACGAACGTAAATGAACATAATTTAACAACAATAAACAACACAAATGGACATAGTTGAACAAACATAAATGAGCACAAATGAACATAATTGACTAAACATAAAGTAATGTTTTGTATAAATTAGTGATTATAAGCATAAATTCCATTGGAAAACCCAGTTTTATTACTACAAAGTCCAATTACCGACTAGTCATATTTATATAAGTAGTAGAAAGTTCCTTTTATATTCACTACAAAGTCCTCTTACCGTCCAATACCTGATTAGTCATATTTATATAAGTAGTAGAAAGTTCCTTTTATATTCAATATTTTATATAAATATAACTACTTACTTATTTAAATTGAAACGAACATTCACGAACATAAATGAACGAGCAAAACATGTGTTCATGTTCGTTCGTTTAACTAAATGAACAAAAAATTGTGTTCATGTTCGTTCATTTATTACATAAACGAACTTCCCGCCAAACAAGTTCATGAACGTTCCGTTCGTTTACAGGCCTAGTAATAGATAAAAATTTAAGCACATGCAAATATATGTATTGTAGAACTTCGTATATGCAGAACATATATAGCATAGTGATTAATAAAATGGTGTGATTAAACCAAAGTTAACATACACAAAGAATGTTGCAGTAGAGTTGAGAATTGAAGCAGGTCCTGCCTGCAACAAGTTCAACCATTAGTTATAAAAGCAAGGAAATAAATAATATTAATGATAAAAAGGTGTATGTGTGTGTATATATATAGGATAAAACGAAAACCCACTTAAGTTGAGAAAACTCAAAAAACCTTTGTAAAAACCCCATGTAACATTTTTTTTGGTAAAAAAATAGGAAATGTAACATACATATATTTGAACATTTTTATGAAAGAAAAACAAAAAAGCGCCGAGTAGTTAATTTTTTTAAAAATGTTAAAAATTTCATGTTACATAATATATATGTCCAAAAAATGTAACATACAAATTTTGAACATTTAAAAAAAAGAAAAAACAAGTAGGCACTTTTTACATTTTTTTATAAAAATGTTCAACTACATTTATGTTACATTCCCTACTTTTTTGAGAAAAAAATAAAAATGTTACATAGGGTTTTCTTGAGTTTTCTCAACTCAAGTGGTTTTTCGTTTTATCTTTCACCTATATATATGTAAGCTATTAACATACAGAATCTGTAGCTTTTGAAGCCTTGCTCGTGTATGACAACTGATGTGGTGGTTCCTTTTCACAGGTACCAGTCCCATTGAAAGAAATTGCGTCCCGTAACTGATCTTTGTCAGTTATAGTTTCCTCATCCGGTATCTTGTTACATAAATAAAATTGCATTGTTGATAAACTCAAATCGTTCAGAATGGTTGTTTACGTTTGTCTAAGTTAAACGAAGGATGGTCAAGTAGTCAATAGTGTATTAGTGCCATTGATATAATGTAGAGGTGGCAGATTTGACTTTTTAATTTACGAACGGGTCAAGTTAGGTTGTGGTTTATCTCAAACTGATCAAACACGTGGAATGTCACCAAATTCTATTTCGAGTAAAATGCCATTTTCGTTCCTGGGGTTTGGCCAGTTTTGCGACTTTCGTCCAAAGGTTTGTTTATCCGCACCCGGATCCAAAAGGTTGGAAATCTTGCCATTTTCATCCGGCTCGTTAACTCCATTCATTTTTCTCTCTTAAGTCGGGGGTATTTTTGTTAACTTAAAGAGCAATTCGGTCTTTTTTACTTTATGTAAAAAAGACCAAATACCCCTAAAAAGACCGAATTGCCCTTTAAGTTAACAAAAAAGACGGAAATACCCCTGACTTAACATAGAAAAATGGATGGAGTTAACGGGCTGGATGAAAATGGCAAGACTTCAAACCTTTTGGATCCAGATGCGGAAAAACAAACCTTTGGACGAAAGTCGCAAAACTGGGTAAACCTCAGGGACGAAAGTGGCATTTTACTCTTCTATTTTTTATAAATACAAACCCAACCCGCCAGACCCACCTCTAACATAACATAAGTGCTTTAAAATGAGTATAAAGTACAATACCAAGGATGCCTGAGCTTTCAAATCTTCAAGGTCAAAGTCCCAGCTACTAATACCTCTTTTGTATTCGTTCTAAAAACAAGTTTTACAAACACAGTTAGGAATCAAAAACAATAAACACAAGAAAAAGGAATTTTTTACTCCAATCACCAAATGAGTTGGGAAGTATGAGAGATGTGTGAAAGAAGAAATGAAAGGAAATCAAAACATAACCCAACGGGCTCAGTCAAAATTTAACTGATAGCATATAGGACTTGTTTTCGCAACTATTGTCCCCAACGAGAAAAATATATAATGGGATGTTTGGATGTGTGCTTTGAAAGTGACCATATGATATTAAATAATCAAAATATTATAAGCAGTTGTAATCAAAAGGCCTGAAAATAGTGTCTGAATGTTCATTTGGTGTTTATAGTTGTGATATCCGACAATCAGGTGTGGCATACCTGTGACATTTCTTCCTTCTGTCCATCTGGTATTTTCTTTTGCACAAGCATATATTCTTCCTTTTTCTATTATTACAACAGATCAATTATAGAAGATTAAAATGGCATATATAGATAAGATAAAATCATAATAATCTCAATAGTCAACTTTAATGAGGTTAAAATAACATATAAGGATAAGATGTGATAAATAAGAATAACAGGAAGAATAGAGAAACCTTCAATGCCTGAAGGCGATCACCAAGTGTTGGCAGGCCTTCTAAAAGCTTACGTGCAATAAACTCGTTAGATCTAGCTTGTTTGAAAAAGGAATGCTTAAGTAGCTTCTTTGAAGTAGGACGTTTCGAAGGATCTTTAACCAAACAGCTTGCAATCATCTGCTTAAAAGACTTTGCACAGATAGCAGACAACACAAGTATCAGGCAATATGATCAATCACTAAGTGGTAAACTGTAAAAAATAAAAAATAAACTATTAATAATACCTTAGAAAACTTCTTGTCCCTCTCATAGTCAAGACCAGGAGGTGCATTTTGCAATGTCATGAGCAAAACCTATCATTCCAAAAGTAATTGAAGTTCTGATGACATGGTTTGAGATATAAAACCAACCAATAGCACCAAAGTAAACAACGCATGTAATTGCAAGATGGATGTACCTTCATTGGAGGATATTTTGAAAAAGGAGCATGACCATGAGCAAGCTCCAGAGCTGTAATGCCAAAGGACCAGATATCAGCCCTGCAGAAATATTAAGAGAATATATATATTAAATTTTACACTATTTGGCCTTGCTAAATTAATGAAATAGAATTACTGACTTGAAGTCATAGCCATGCAATTGTTCCATAACCTCAGGTGCCATCCTGTAAAAATGTTAAGAACGCAGTAAGTATAACTCCAGATAAAGGCATGTACACTGTTGTTCATATTAATTTGAAGTATAATAAATAAAATATTAAAAATAATTCATATATTGTATTTTTTGGAGTAAAATGCCATTTTCGTCCCTGAGGTATGGCTACTTTTGCAACTTTCGTCCAAAAAGTTTGTTTTTTCCGCATCCAGATCCAAAAGGTTTAAAATCTTGCCATTTTCACCCAACTCGTTAACTCCATCCATTTTTTAACATTAAATGAGGGGATGTTTTCGTCTTTTTAGACATTTTTGTGATGATTAAAGGGTTTGGGTGGGGAGAAAGTCAAGAGAAGTGGACCTTTATTTCTTATAGTGCTTTTATTTTGATAGAAATGTCTAAAAAGACGGAAATGCCCCTCATTTGACGGAGAGAAATTGATGGAGTTAACGAGTTTGATGAAAACGGCAAGATTTCAAACCTTTTGGATCCAGATGCAGAAAAACAAACCTTTGGACGAAAGTCGCAGAAGTGGCCAAACCTCAAGAATGAAAATGGCATTTTACTCTATTATTTATACAGATATAAAAAATATATATATACCAGCAGGGGGTCCCAACAAATGTATTCCTTGTGCGTTGTCTATCTCCAGAATTAAACAGGCAAGCAGAAACACCGAGATCTCCTAGCTTGATTGCACCTCTCTCACAGATGAGAATATTTCCAGCCTATTGAAACAGCCAAAAAATGTACCTGAAACATGGTTTAAACATCTATGCAAAGTAGAAGCGGTTTCACTTCAATAAATTTTCATAGCACAGCGATGCACTAGGGAAAAAAATACACTTGCAACTCTTAACCAATCATCTTTTACAAACATATAAATATCTCTAACTAAAGTCAAAGGCACACACACCAGCAGTAACGTGTGTGTGCTGATGCACATTGGCGTAGCTTCTATAGGGCGGGAGGGGGTGGCCGACCCCCCGAACTTTTCGCTCAGTAGTGGAGAGTATGTAGTTTTCGTATAGAAATTTTTGGGTATGTACGTTTCGACCCCCGGTCTTATAGAAATTATTGGGGGTATATATGTTTTCGACCCCACGGTCGGAAATCTCAAGCTTCGCCACTGCTGATGCAAACTCTTAAGACAACTAATCATCTTTTGCAAACAATCTCCAACTAAGGTCAAAGGCACACACACGATAACGTGTGTGTTCTGATGCAAACTCTTAAGACGTTTGGGTTTAAATGAGAGAAAAAAACTCACTTTGATATCACGATGAATGATACCGTGATCATGAAGATACACCAATGCCTTTAATACTTCGCGCAGTATAGTTGCAATAACAACTTCCTCAAAACCCTCAGGATGCGCAGACTTCAATATGTGGAGACAAGAACCACCAGGCATAAAAGGCATGACAACCCATACATTATGGTCGTTTACAAACGAACAATGTGATTTAAGAACATTTGGATGATCAACCAGGAACATTGTCTGAGCTTCGCGTGATATATTGTTCTGTTAACATATTAACAAACGAGCAATGAGATAATTAATGTGTGTACCAAGCAAACATAAATTAGGTTCCTACGAAGTCATAAACCAAATTTCTATAAATTTTAAGTGCAAACAAGAGAACTCATCTAGCCCAATTAACAACAAATGTCCAATATCAGTAACAAAGTTTATTTGTTACAACAAATGTTCAAGGTTCATCAACAGGATTCTTTGTTGTTTTCATTTGCTATCTAATATCATCAAATCATGACCCTGAAGAAGTAGGTGTTAAATGTTCATAAGGATCATGTTTACACTAAGTACACGTGTGAAAAGTGTGTGTCAAACTAATATAACCAACATGTCACACTTTTCAAAAATAACATTCAATGGGAGTATCTGTCTTAAAATTAGAATAAAAGAGAGTAACCATCAACTCATCAAGTGGCATTGTGGCAATACACCATTAGCTACGTGTCAGAATCCTCCTTCCATCTTATCAATTATAAAGACCAAAAGAGCATAATCATCAATAGCATAAGCCTATTTCCGAAAACAGCAACGAATTCTAGCGTTTCAAGACTCGTTCAATCTTTAATCATTGATCACAAATAGGACTTACATAACTTCAATGAGCAGATATATGATTGTCATCATGGAAAATAACTCTACAAGGTTCAAAGTATTCTCTCAATTACCAAAATAGAGTCACAAAGCCTAATCTATAACTCCTCAAATATCACTACTATACAGTTCAATTCATCAAGCAAAACCACAGTTTCAAAACCATCAGACTAAATACAATCCACATTACATATACACATTCACATCACCAGAAACAACAATATCAATGCACAAACAGAATTTACCAAATCGACACTGCCGCGTTCAAAATCGAGAACTTTAATCGCAACAATCTCATTGTTTGGAAGACACTTCGCTCGAAAAACCGAAGCGCTAACACCTTGCCCTACCTCCTCAAACAGAGCATAATGCTCTGCTCCGACTGGATACTTCTTCTTCTCCATTTCCTCCAATCTTAAATCAAACAACTATGTCTTAAATTAAATCTATTGAACATCAAACACAACGCAGATTCGGCTCGCAGGAACTCGTCTGATCCGAATCCTACAATAATTTTTCTTCAAAAACGAAAACGCCGATCAGGGTTACGATTATGTTTACGATTACGATTAATAAACTATAAAATCATGAATTAACCTATGCAATAGATGCGTAAACCTAATTTTGAGATTAATTTTACGTAGAAGAGCGTGAAGGCTTACAGGAATTGATTTCCGGTTCATGATTGTTGTAATGATAGCGGCAAAATCAAGCGATCGCCGGCGAGTTTGAGGCGGTTTCCGGTGAGTGAATTAACATTTAAGAGAGAGAAATGGCGCCAACTGGAACGCCGAACGAACAGGTAACTATTGCATGCTTTGGTATTCTGCCACATGTTATATGATGACGAGGAGTTAGTAGGCGTTGATTGGGAGAGTTCTTTTAGGAGATCTACCGATCAATTGAAACAAATAAATATATATATATATATATATATATATATAGTACAAGATGGAATGGCCACAAACGAATTGAACGAACATAAACATACACACAGTCTTGTCAGTGTTTATAAACTGTCTATGAAGATTTATCGAACGTGATTTTTTGTTTGTATTCGTTTATTAAGAAAATGAATCTGTTCGTGTTCATTTGTGTTTTTTCGTTAAAAGTTTAGGTACCAGACAAAAGCGAACACAACAAGTATTCATGAACAAAACAAACAAAAACCACCCTTATCTTGTACTGAGAATGATGAAGAACATGAGCGCAAAAACCCCTAAATTGAAGACTGGAATGAGAGCAACTGCGTAGTTGCGTCACATCTGCTTGGAATGAGAGCGGGAAAGACAATTTTTAACTAGGGTTTACAGGAAGGAGTAATGCTAATATGTAATGCACGATATCTAATAAATAATTTATTAGTGGAAATTTTGAAGCATTTAAATAAAAAATAAAGGATAAAAACCCTGATAAACTATCGAACACAAACGAACACATCACCGAACGTTCACGAACATAAGTGAACGAACGAGGCCCCTGTTCATGTTCGTTTTTTAACTTAACGAACAAAATTTCTTGTTCGTATTCGTCCATTTATCAAACGAACGAACACAAACGAACTTCCCGTCGAATGGTTCACGAACGGTTCGCTGAACGTTGGGTTCGTTTGCAGCCCTACTCGGTGGGAATCCTATGTGTCACACGAGCTGAAAAAATGTAATGTTATATACTTTGGGTGCATTTGATTCGGTTGAATTCAATGGAATTCAATTTAGTGGATTTGAAATCTGAATTCCAACTCTTAAAATGTTTGATTCACATAATTTGTTGAAATTGGAATCTCAATTCCAATATTTATGTGTTTGGTTAGCAAAAGAATTAGAATTAAAATTGGGTATGAATTTCTTCAAATTCTTTTAACTAAAGGAATTCAAAATCCTCTCTATATGTGAAGAAATTTAAGTAAATTTATTGGAATCACCAACCATTTTTACCCGCACCGCTTTGACCCGAACTGCTTCTCCCCGTTACGACCAAAACCACCCAGACCGTTTCGACCTTACCATCTTGTTTGCCTTTAATGCATAAAAGATGTACCAACTTCAACACCCTAAAATTTTTAAAGATTTACAGACAACTGGGACAACATAATTGACGACTTCATAGCATTTTAAAGATTTATTCACACCATCAAAGAAAATGAAAACAAACATAAACTTCAAGCATGATCCACACACTGATTCAGTCATACACAATATATCAATCACATACAATCATATTACCAATTTCTACACATCTTAAAGATCTACGCACTTCGGCTCAGAATTCGCGATCCGGAAAGAGGTGTGGGGCAACCATCGACCAGATGAACAAACCTGCGGTGGCCCACGAGGTTATTATGCGGACCCACACTGAAGGCCACCCAACATCCACCAACCTGCCACTCTCCCCAACTGAGGTTGACCATCCTGAGAGAAGCATTGCAGAGTACATGCTGGCAAGTGAGAAGATGATGTGGAAAAATGAGTACGAATACGTTACTGGCTTATTGTTCTCTTTCTCTTCATGCTCGTCTCTTTTGTCCAATGGGAGCAAAGGTTTGTCGTCACCTGACACGTGACAACCAACCGAAATTAGATATGTGAATGAAAGAATGATTTTTGTTCCTAATAGAGCTGTTTGGTTAATGGCCTGGTTGGAAAAGTAGATATTAAAGTCACAAATTTAGTTCAACTGGTTTTCTACCTTTAACCTACTCGAAGGCCACCATGGGTCCCATGAAAAAAAGAGATTTAGGCATACTCTAAACTCACTGACAGGGGTGTCTTTAGAACCTATACCCATATTGATTCCGCCCCTACTTTGGATGGAATTTTTGTCTTACGTGTTTGGATTTGTTCTTTAAGTGGGCAATAATAGAAGTTGATTAATTGATGATGAATATACTAGCACTGTAATACCATATGATTATGGGAACAATTAGAGGTGCTAAAATGGGTGGGTTAGGTAAATGGGTTTTATCAGATAAATCTATAGCACGGGCCTGATCGGGTTGGGTTGATCACAAAACACCTTTTTTTGTTGTTTTATATGGAGAACGAATTCGTCAACTATGATCACAAAGGCTATTTTATTATAATAATAATAAGATAAGTCTTTAAATAAAGCACAAATTAGAGGATTTAAAGCATGTAGTGATCAAGTAATATTCTGACAAACAAATATAGTAAACAGCTTTAAAATATAGTATTTGTTGTGCTGCTGCAATAATCAGCATCAGAGAGTTTTCACAAATTCTGATTATTAAGAAATTGATAGATCTAATGACCTAAAAAGGAAATTGTGAAAAATAGATGTTTTGTAAAATGCAAATAAAGTCTTCCAAATCATGTTTAAAAAATTGTGAAAAAGATGTTTTGTAAAATGCAAATAAAGTCTTCGAAATCATGTTTTAAAAAAAGTAATGTTGTTTAACCCTTACCTAATCAATTATATAACAAAAAAGATTATTCAACCCTAGATAATCAGATAACCGTAGCCCGACAAGATCTGCTAATCCAAAGCCCAAAACACTCAGATAACCAATTCCAAACCATTAACCCAAACACCCCTCAGGAGATTGTACTTCAAAGTTCAAATGCATTTATTCCACACTTCGGAGACTTTCAACTTGTTTCACTAGTTCAACCCAGTTGACCCCTTCCTTTTTAAAGGGGTTTAATTAAAAAAATTAGTTTTTGACAAAATTATCCAAACATTAAGGACTTAAGGTTGTAACTTTGATCCATTAAAGAAATAAAGTAGGCGACTTTCAGCCCTTCCTTTTTAGCTAATTTTCTTTTATTTTTTAAATATACCTGCTCGGGGCGAGCTTGGAGGGGAAAGCAAAGTTGTAGACGATCCAGCCCGGACAGCGGAGTAAACAACAGAGAGCACAGTAGTAAGCAACCCGACAGTAAGTGTGCCAGTGCTAACCGCTTTAGAATGCTTGTAAAGCCCATTGCAAGCATAATCTCTTGGTTCACTTGCAAGCCCGCTATAGCAAAGATACATGCAGTAGAAAGAAATAACAGATGCTGGCAATATGCTTCCACTTACCTAGATAAAGAAAATCAACAGAATTTGTAAAACAAAAAAGAAACACAAATATAAAATCCATAAAGAAAGGACTAGATATTAGATACAGGTGACAAAATGGGCAGGTTGGGTAACAAGTCAAAAAAATTCGGGTGAAAACAGGTAATTTTCGATATGGGTAAAATTCGTTAAGGTTGACCCAGGACTCTATTTGTCCTAGAGGCTAGACTTGATTTATGTTCCAAGTAGGGGTGAGAAAACATAACTGAAATTACTGATAACCATCCCATAACCGCCAATACCGCTGGAACTAAACGATGGTTCTGTTTCAGTTTCGATTAGGCATACATTAACCGACCACCATGACTGAACCAAACCAATGCTAAGATCATTTAGGTAAAACAGCAGCCATGATCAATGTGTGTGCAGCCAGGATCAGTGTGTGAGTTGCGTATGCACTCCGCAATATTTACGTGAGCCTAATACCAGTAGAAAAACAATATTATTTCAATAACAATCTGACTTTGGTCCAAAACAATTATGTTTTCTATAACAATTGTTAGTGTGTCAAATACAATTATAGAAACTATATTTTTGGAATCATAACCTAGCTTTTTGAAAAGAAAATGATCTAAAAGATTTGGTGCATTAAAAATACATATTTTAGTTTCTTTTTAAATTTTTACAAATTTGACATTTTCAAAATAAAACATAACCCAAACTGACCCAATCAAAAGTCCTAAGTAAATGGGTAAAATTTGCCACCTACAACAAATGCAATAAATGGAAGAGAACTTAATTCTAGCAAGTGGTCAAAGGGGTAAAAAAACTTACTGTAGGATGCAATGTGATAACAGCAAACACACACACGAGAATCAGAGTCATCACAATAAAGAATGTATTGAGCCCACAGTCTTGACCAGATGGCGTGAACAAATAGAACAAAAGTCCAGAGAACGAGAATGTTGCCACATAGCACACGAGTGAAACAATAAGCAAGGCTGCATACCTGCATCATTTAAAATAAATTGTATGAATAAAGAGATTTAATTAAAAAGAAAAATAGTTTGTTTCCTTGTCTTTCAACCATAATCTGATATTTTGAATAAAATTTGAAGGTTTTATTAATCAAGGCAAAATGCATGAAATGTAAAATATCATCATCATAATAATAATAATAATAATAATAATAATAATAATAATAATAATAATAATAAAACAAAAAACTTCACTCTTTATTTTAAAAGAGACCTACTTACACTTAATTACCAAATTCAGCAACCAAGTTACATTTTATTACCTGTAGCAGTAACAGGTTACTTTTTGCTGATTTTTTCAAAGGCTGCTGCTATGCACCTGTGCCAAGTGACTATAATTGAATCTGAATTCCTTGATTTCTATTGATGAAGAAGAGAACAATATATAATACAAAAACCTAACTAACTCCTAACTAATTCAGGGATAATTCCTAACTAATTTAGGGATAAAATATAAACCGGATATACATAAGAAATACATAGATATACATAAACTATAAAACGGATATACATCCGCTAATACGCCCCCGCAGTCGTAGCAGTAGGTCTTCCGATGCTTAGACTGGACCGAAATCGTTGAAACAACTGGCGTGGAAGACCCTTGGTGAATATGTCAGCGTATTGATAGTCTGCTGGAACATGAAGAACTTTGACAGAACCCATACGAACCTTCTCGCGAACAAAATGAATGTCAATCTCGATATGCTTGGATCGTTGATGTTGGACTGGATTCTGAGATAAGTAGACAGCAGAGATATTGTCACAGTAGACAACTGTGGCCCGGGTAATTGGAAGATGGAGTTCGAGAAGCAGGTTTCTGAGCCATGTTGTTTCTGCAACAGTGTTGGCCACACCTCTGTATTCAGCCTCGGCACTGGAACGTGAGATAATCGCCTGACGTTTTGAGGACCAAGAAACCAGATTATCACCGAGGAAGACACAGTAACCTGAAGTAGACCGTCGTGAATCAGGGCAGCCTCCCCAATCCGCATCAGAATAGGCTGTGATATGAGCTGATTTTGATGGTAAAATAGAGATTCCATAGTCTAGTGTACCCTTGAGGTATCGAAGGAGCCGTTTCATGAACTGGAAATGAGGATCTCGAGGGGAGTGCATAAATAAACATGGTTGTTGCACCGCATATGATATATCAGGTCGTGTGAAGGTTAAATACTGCAGTGCACCAGCAAGGCTACGATATAAGGCACCATCTGAGAAGGGTTCTCCAGCAGTTGCACTTAGTTTAGAATTAGTGTCAGTAGGTGTGGCACATGGTTTACAATTTTCCATTTTAGCACGAGCTAAGATCTCTGCTGCATATGTGGTCTGAGATAAGAACAGGCCACCATTTCGTCGGGTTACCGCAATCCCGAGAAAGTGATGTAGTGGTCCGAGATCAGACATGGCAAATTCCCTGGAAATAGTGGCAATGAAGTGCTGCAAAAGTGTCGGATTGGAGGCTGTCAAGATGATGTCGTCTACATAGAGAAGTAAGTATGCCATTTGATCACCCTGTTTGTAGACGAACAAAGAAGTATCACTCGTGGTAGATCGAAAACCACACTTTTGTATATAGGAAGCAAATCTGAGGTACCACGCACGTGGAGCTTGTTTTAGCCCATATAAAGACTTTTGAAGTCGACAAACATGCTTTGGATTTTTACTGTCAACAAACCCAGGTGGCTGAAACATGTAAACAGTTTCATTAAGGTCCCCGTGTAGGAAAGCGTTCTTGACATCCAGTTGATGAATGGGCCAAGAACGTGAAGTTGCTAAGCTGAGGACGGTACGAATCGTAGTGGGCTTAACCACTGGGCTGAATGTCTCGTCACAATCAACACCCACCTGTTGAGATTTGCCATTTACAACCAAACGCGCTTTGTAGCGCTATAATGTACCATTGGCATGGTATTTGTGGCAAAATAGCCACATACATCTGATAATATGAGCATCTGCAGGTCTTGGCACAAGCTTCCATGTATTATTAGCTATTAATGCCTGGTATTCGTCGGTCATAGCCGAGTGCCAGTTCTGGTCGGTCAAGGCCTGGGTGTGGGATTTGGGTAGTGGGAAATATTATGCTCGGAGGTGGCTAAGAGGGTGGGATCTGTTGAGGGTAGGGAACCCGTTTTAGACCGGGTCTGCATAGGGTGGGTAGAGGGTGGCGGTGTCAGGTTAGATTGTGACGGAGCTAGGGTGGTATGTGCATGTTCTGGGAAGAAAACAGGTCTGGATGCAGTAGAATCAGACCTGTTTCTGCGGCTGTAAGTGTGGGTAAGGGGTGGGGAATGTGGCTGTGAGACCGTGGGGGTGGGGGTGGGTGTGGAAGCATGGGCTGGAAAAAAAATGGGTCTGGATGTTGCTGGGTCAGACCTGTTTCGTCGGCTGTAGGTGTGGGTTATGGGTGGTTTAGATGGTTTGGAAGTAGTAGTGGTGTCGGTTGTGGGAGGAGAGGAGGTGAAATGAAACGGGGTACTCATGGGTGAAGGTTCCGAATCAGGGTGAGAGCTTGGGGTGGTATGAGGTGTAGGTGGGCTAGAGAAAGGAAAAGTGGATTCGTCAAAGGTGACGTGACGTGATAAATAGACACGTCCAGTTGAGGGGTCTAAGCATAGGTATCCACGATAATTCATTGGATATCCGAGAAAGATGCATGGTGTAGAACGGCGGGATAGTTTGTGGGGTCGAGTGGCATTGTGATTTGGAAAACAAGCACACCCGAAGGTGCGAAGGTGAGTGTAGGTGGGATGCCGGTGATAGAGTTTGTATGTGGGGGTTAGAAAGTTATGGAGTTTGGTAGGAAGAATGTTATGTAAATAGACGGCAGTGTGAAGTGCTTCAACCCAGAAATGGGAAGGTAGGGAAGCATGGGTAAGGAGGGACATAATGATGTCATTAATTCGTCGGATCATACGTTCCGCCTTACCATTTTGTTGTGAAGTTTGGGGACATGAAAATCGAAATTGAAGGCCGTGAGTGACAGCGAATGATTGAAATTTGGAATTATCAAACTCACCACCCATGTCACACTGAAAAGTTTTGATATATTTATTAAATTGGGTTTGGACAAGGCGGTGAAATTGAGTAAATTTGGTGAAGGTTTCGGATTTATCTTTGAGTGGATAAGCCCAAACAAATTGGGTGTGGTCGTCAATGAGGACCATGTAATATTTGTAACCTGTGTTGCTGGGTATAGGTGAAGTCCACAAGTCACAATGTATGATGTCAAAAGGTTGAAAAGTAACGGAATCAGAATCATGAAATGGTAAACGCTTATGTTTAGCAATTTGACAAGAGTTGCAAAAGAAATTGTTCTTAGATTTATTACAAGAAATTAAATTACGAGAAACTAAGAAATCCATAATAAAATTGCCAGGATGGCCAAGGCGATCATGCCAAACATTAGAGAGCGAAGAAGTAAGCAAAGCAGAAGCAGGTTGGTTGGTTTTGGTGTTGAAGGAGTACAGTGGGCCGGTACTATTGTGGCGGCTCAGGAGCGTTCCATTCTTGTAGTCCTTCACAGAAAAGCCAAAAGGGTCAAAAGACATGGAAACCATATTGTCAGTAGTGAATTTACGAACCGAAACAAGGTTTCGGATAATATTTGGGGTGTAAAGGACATTTTTAAAGGTGTAGGGGCGGACCCGGGAATTGGGTGATTGAATGGTTGTATGACCGGACCCGTGAATTGGCACACGGTTACCATTTCCAACAAATACAGAATTAATAGTAGTAGTACAAGGAGTGTGAATATTACCTGGTTCGTGTGTCAAATGATCAGAGGCACCGGTGTCAGCAACCCAACTGTCATCTCCCGAGTTCAGTGCCATCGCCTGGAAAGCTGCCCCTAATTCTGATGGTTCCAGTGGGTTTACATCTGCCAAGTGGGCCTGAGTAGGTGGAGTGGACCAGGGCTGGTGCTGTCGTGAAGTTGGGCCAGTGGCCTGTGGAGGCAGACCAGGAACAATCGGCCAAGATGGGCCTGCCCAACTGGGCTGAGTTGGGTAGGGACATGGTGGGGCCGCAGCCCACCATGGTGGCCAGTAGGGGGATGGACCTGGGCTCCAGACATTGGGTCGGACCAATTGATGCTGGGCCGAAGACTGAGAAGAACCACGAGGCTGGTTGCGGTTAGAGGGCTGCTGATTACCGCGACCTGTGCGATGTTGCTGTTGACCGAATGACTGCTGAGGCCTGTGAAATTGACGTCTTGGCTGCTGTCGGTTGTTGTTGCGATAATGAGGGGGGTCCCGGCGGGCCGTAGGTGGCTCGCGAGACACTTGGGCAACAACAGCCGGGTTGGAGGCAATAGAGTCCCGTGCTTGTTGGCGACGCAGATCTGAGTCGAGCATGTCGCAGGCATCTTCCCATGAGGGAAGGGTGTTATTGATGATAGAGGCTTGAACATCGAATTCCGGTGGTAAGCCTCGAACCAGCTGCAGGACAAGGCGATCTTCTGTGACTGGTTGTTCAACAGCTTTCAGTTGGTCAGCGAGATACTTAAGACGCTGAAAGTAGTCTTGGAGGCTGGGCATGGAGCGCAAGGTAAGATTGACAAACTCTGTTTCAAGGGCTGCTGCACGGGCGCCCTTGTTGTTCAGAAAGATTTTCCGAATCCGGGTCCATGCGCCATAAGCTGTTGTTTCCTCATCAAGAATACGTGCCAGCAGGTCATCTGAAAATGTCCCATAGATCCACTGAAGCACAAGAGAGTCAATTTTGGCCCAGTTGGCGTAGTCCGGATCTGTTTTGGCAGGCGGTTCAGTGCCATCAATGTGGTGTAGCACCTCGTAACCGCGTGCATGCAGGGTGAACAGCTTGACCCATGATGCATAGGTGACTTTGGAACCATCCAAAACACGAACTTTGTGCTGGATGTTAGTCACAGAATAAGCAGGGTGAAGGCTGTCAGTGTGCTTGGAGGATTCTGGTTTGTCTGACATCGAGATGAACAAAAGAAGGAAAAAGAATCGGCTGCAGGGTCCGTGGACAGGGGCTGCTGCGGATGAACAAAAGAAGGAAAAAGAATCGGCTGCATGGTCCGTGGACAGGGGCTGCTGCGGATTTGTTTTAGGTCAGAGCAGTAGGCTCTGATACCATATAATTGAATCTGAATTCCTTGATTTCTATTGATGAAGAAGAGAACAATATATAATACAAGAACCTAACTAACTCCTAACTAATTCAGGGATAATTCCTAACTAATTTAGGGATAAAATATAAACCGGATATACATAAGAAATACATAGATATACATAAACTATAAAACGGATATACATCCGCTAATAGTGACAACTGATGTGGCATTACTAGTTTCATATAAACATAAACTTTTAAGAGATCCATTTTTGTCAAACTTGCATATAAATCAATATTTTTTTAAATTCCTTAACATAAGTAATTTTTTCACATAAGTGACATCTGGCATGGCAGCATAGCATCAAGTCATCAACCAGTTCCAAACCAGCAGTTTATAGGTAGAATCAGTTAAAAAGGGGTTGGTTGCTAAACCGGTAATTAATTACAAGTCGGTTTCTAATTTGAGTATATTTTGAAGTTGGTTGCTAAAAGCCTAAAATCAGAAGAAAAAAATGTTAAGTTCCCTTCTATTTCTTTCTTTAGTCCTTATAATTACACTTTGGGCAACTTTTTACCCTTTTGACCCGTTTCCGTATTAACTATTTTCTGTATTTAACTCATTTGACGAATTAGAGGTATAACATAACCCGAATCAACTCATTCGTAACTCAATGGATCGATTTTTCCACCTCTAAAGGTTAGGACAGTTGAAAAAAAATATATATAGAAAAAAAAAACTAACCAGAACTGTTCATCGTATCCAACCCATTTGTCATTCCAGCGATGCACAAAATCCAACAACAGTACAACTTGAATAAGTAGGAATAATCCAGACCCAATTTTTGATGTCGACTCTGTATTCACAAATGTTGTAAGTATAACTTATTTCATATAAGTATTTTCATATGTTATTAAGAAATAGACTTACCATAAACGCCGATGATCTCGTTTGGAAGGAAAAACATAAAAATTACCAAAAGGCACCAACAAATGATTTTCATCATCCATCCACCATGATGCAAACTGTCACGTGGGTCTTTTTGGTTTTTCACCCCAACCATTAAAAGAGATAAGATTGAGAAAAACAAGAAGTTCCCCAAACTAACTCGCAAAACAGCATCGGTCTCAAACCACTCCCTATCCGGTGTTCCATAAAAATGATTAATCCCTGCATTGTCATCAATGATTAACAACAAATTAAATTATGTAGAAAAAGCAAAAAGGATTCAAGTCATGATAAAATATTCCTAAAATATTTTTACTTGTGTTATATTGTAATAATATCGTTTTGTTAATCATAATTAACAGATTGAACCATAGTTATTGATGGCGAATAGCAGACGATAGCGACAAGTTACCTATACGCTACGTAGCGATAGCGATGAAACAGCAGGCGCTATTTTATGTTTAGCAACACACTAGGAGAAAATGTAGAAATATTTTATAGTTACATTATATCCAAATAAGCTGTTTTATATGTATGCTTAACAAAAAACTTAAAAATCCACCTATTTTTTACCTATAAAATCCCGCTAGTTATATTAAAGCAGAAAAAAAAAAACAAAAAAAATCTAAAATCCCGCAATTTGCCTGCTATGGAGGCGCCAAAATCAAATAGCGACACATGAGTGCTACACTATTGCTATAGCGCTCACTGTGAGCACTATAACTATGGATTGAACAATAATCATTTGTAATATTTTGGGATAATGTATACATAAGCCACCCAAGTCTTCATTAACCAACACTGATAGAAAATATACGTGTTTTCAACAAATATTAAGAATAAAATAACTTACATGGTATCTTCTCCATGAGTGGAGCAGCAACTTCCCTTAAAATCCAAGCCACAATCAGCGAAAGAGCAAAGAGACCACAATACGCCATACGCGCAGATCGACGGCTAATCCCAGAAACCACCGATTGGCATGCACCACATGCACATGATGCACAACAAGAAGCCAGGCAACCAGCTGCCCACATCTTACTCTCTTTGCTTTATCAGCAATTTAATATTCACTCTGAAACTTATAATTTGACACCAATTTTCACACTCATAAAACATAACAATAATCCACAAAAAATTACAAGGACCCTTGTTCAACTTAAATACAATAAAAAGGTGAAAAACATGCATGATGCACCGTAACTTCAAAAGATTAAAACTCCCTAAAACTGTAAATTAAGACCTCAGCAGCTTAGTGATGCATAAACATGTAATTTAATTGTAATACAAGTACATTGTTATGTATCTTTGGATTGCAAATCACAACCAAACAATCACACACACAAAACAGAAATCAAACGAGAACGGAACACAAAAGTTACATGGTTCAGTCAGTGGGACCTATGTCCACGGTTGCAACTACCGGTATAACTCTTATTCAGGTGCTCAAGGAATTACAAAGGCCCTACACATCTATATATACTAAAAAATTATGGTTTACAACTTTGGGAACATGCAACGTTAATTTAGGCGGATCAAATCGACATATACGACACATATTTATATGGACGCTTGAGACAAGGCAAGAAGCTGGATCTTATTTTCGATAATCGGTATCCACATAAACTGAAAATCAACATCAAGTTACAGAACAGTATGCACAAACCTACGTATACCTTAAAAACAGAAAGCATCACATCTTGAATAGATATAAATAGTTTACTAATGCACTATTTACATATATATAGCTAATCATATCACTGTTCTGATCATAAGCCAAAACTCACTGAGACTCAAAATTAAGCGTCAAATCACCGAACAGCATGACTCGATTAACAAAACAGTATCACAAATCGTAATTTGATGACGATTATGATATCCTTTTCGATTGCCCTAAGAACTTGACAGTTTGAAACAAAAAGAACAGAAAATTCATGAGTACGGATAAATAAGGGTTGATGATTGATGTACCTATTGCGATCGAATGAAGAACAACGGATGATTGTGATGACGAACAGATGAGATTATGATAATAATATAATAATAATAATTGTAAAGAGGATAGTTCTATGACCAGGGCTTTGGAGAATGCTTTCCTACGCGGACTCACCCCCACTTGTACGTTAACGACAGAATATTAAAGGAGGAGGTGAAACTCCGCAGAAGTAGAAATTAGGTGGTTGTTGTTAATATCTATACTTTGAAATTGAGCCGACCATAGATCGTAATGGGTCGAGTTTGAGACGGGTTTAAGTAATTCCAATTTTAAACCCAGTTAGATGAGCCTGTTTTGAAACTCGTTGGGTTTCTACCACGTAAATACTCATCGTATATATTATATACCAGGCATTTAACTAAAATTATTCCTTAGTATACTACTAATCAGTTATATTAATTATTGTAATGTAAAAAGTTATCAATAAGTACAATGTATACGGAAATATTATATACGGAAATAATATATATATATATATATATAAAATTATATATATTATATATATTGGATGTATTATATTTATACATATTTAAAAATATAAAGAAATTATATCGGACATACAATCGGGTAAAAAGTACACTTTATCAGATAAACACGGGTATATCTTCAAATCCCAAACCCGATTAACCAACCTCAAAGTCGTCCCAAATGTGTCATGTCTCGGGTTTGGATTCGATTGTTGGACCAATGGGGGAGTGTTAGGCAGCTGCCTGACCCCCCATCTTGTTTTTGGGCAAAAACGTAATTTTAATTGAAGGCAAAATTATAATTTTAAAACAGGGATAAAGTCGTAAATCAGTTGGATCAATAGGGTAGTGTCAGAGAGCTGCCTGACACTATTCCCCCATCTTGTTTTTTCTGTTATTTTTATGTTAGGTTTTTACTTTGTCTAAGTTTTGACATCACTTTTGTTCAGAAACAAGTCGGGTCAAATATAATACGTTTTATTAAACAGAACAAATTCAAGTACTTTACATTTCAAACCCAATGCAACGTCTAGGAAAATTTACTAAGTTATTTAACAATATCCTCAAGCCATAATAATATAATATCGTCTTGCAAGAGGTATTTGACCTTAACCCGAAATAAAAGGTGCGGGTCATCTTACATATAAATATCCATCACCCATTCACTCACACACACACACACATCCCGGATCCGTTGTCTTCGGCGCCATTTTCTTCTCGACTCCGGTACGATCCTCCACATAATTCTCATCATTTTTCTGTTTATAAATCTCTACACTTTCACACTTCACATTAAATTCTTGTGTATAGATCTGTGTTCTGTTGATCCGATTTAACCGTTTCAGATCTGGAATGTATACCTAATTTAGACTCACTTGATTTTGCGATTTGACTGAATCCGCAAAATTGTACACTCGAGTGTGTGTTTTTATGAATGATTTGTTGATAATTTGTTAGATTTGTGTGTTTTGATTGATCTATGTGCTGCTGGATTTGGAATGATATTAGATTTGTTTTCGTGTTTTGTCGATTGGAAAACCTAATGAGATCTGTAGGCGTTTTGACAGCAATCGATTAGATTTTGATTTATGATGACAGTGCTTAGGAGTTGAATTCTTGTTGTGTAATGTAAACATGTCATGTTAGTTATAGAATATTAGAATTGTGGCTCAGGTTTTGGGAATGATTTACCATAGCCTAACCGTCACTTGGAAGCCCTAAATTTGTTATTTCTTTCATATAGCATTTAGGCCTTAACCTTTTGAATTAAGAGCTTTAAGCTAAGTGATCATGATTTTGTAGTAAGTTGTTAGTTGTATGAACTATGATGAGGAAGGAATGAGATTGAGACCACCCATGATATTGAGAAAGGAGTGTAGTTGTATAAGTGAAGGTATGGGTCGTCGTAAGTTTGCCATGTTATATGTTGGTGAGTTGGGCCTTGCATCATTATTATGTATACAATATTAACAGTATATGATGGTATACAGGCATGTTATTGTTCAATATTAACATTATCATGGTTGGTATTACAATTGGGTTAGGCAGAATCGGTGTGCTTGTTTTTTATCAGATGTCACATCCTGATTAATGTGATGCTTGCATATTGAAATTATGTGTAGTGATTTCTATGCCTATTTTTGTCTATGTATGTATGTACCCAAGTTGTAATAAAATTGGTTGTGGATTTTGATTACGAGTCAATTGAGAAGTGTATCAGATTTACAGTGTGTTTGAATTTTTTTTTCTAAAACTTCTAATCTGCTTATTGCGTTTTGATACAACAATAAACTGTTTGAGGGTGTTTGCCTGTTTGGGATATCTGAATGGAATAGTCTGTTTGAATTGTTTAATAAAACTTCTATCTGAATCGTTTGATTGAAGATTGAATCCAAAGATTTTTTTTCCCTAAAACAACGGTTTAAAGATAAATTTTATCAAGCACCAGATCGATTAGAGATACTTTGGTGGCCTATAAAACAAGTTCAATATATGACTGAAATTAATGAATAAGGTTGAATACTTTGGTGACATACAAGCCAACTGCATTCATTGTTATCTATTTATTATATTATGCAACATGTTTTTGTCATTTTCTTTTAGTAGAGTTACTTTTTAACAATGAAATTCATCTACTTTCACAAATTTCATATTAATATTATGTTTTTAGGTTCAATGTTGTTTCTTGTCTAGTTGCATTCTTGTTGCCCTTTACTTAATTACAACTTGTTTATTACTTAGCATATTTTGATTCTTTTAAAATTCCGATATGACCTAAAATTCCAAACCGACCCATTCATAAGTAAAAGGGTCCACATCACCACCTATGCTATTTTCTCTCTAACGTACTTGTTCGTTGTCCCTTTCAGAACTCAACTCAACATAGCCCGTTTTATTATCAAGGCCCGTTTTCTGGCGGTATAACACTATGGTTCTAGATGGTGTGATAACTTCACCCCACAGGAGGTCACAACCCGCATTCTTTTCACCATCATTCAAAAAACAACCCTCAAAAGGCGACGAATTGGGTGATTTTCCAACGATCGTTAGGCGACACCGCTTCCTTTTAACCGCCCTTGTACTACTTGCTTTCTTGTGCACCGTTTATCTTTACTTTGCTGTAACCCTAGGGGACTATGACACTTGTTCGGGTTTGACCGGAAGTCAAAAGGCATCATGTCATGCACAACATGTAAAACAATCAGTTTCCATGGGAAAATGAAAATTCTTTAGGGATTTAGATATTTATCTAGGGTTCTTTCTAGGACTCGGTTTAAAAACGAAGAAAATTGTGTATCCAACATTGTGATCTTACAAAAATTTGTCATAAATTGTGTTTTTTTTTTCTGGTTGTATGAAGGTTGTGATAATATTGAGGGTGAAGTTTTGGTAAAGGTTTAATACTTTGATTATTGCATTGACTGAATGATGATTTGGTGTTGTAACTTGTATAACAATAAACATATACTTTTCTCATGTATGAATTTAAATTGAAAATTAGCATTAGTTTATTATTGATTAATAAATTTATGTTGTCACATATGTACTAGCGTTTATTCACATGTGAATTTACACTTTCGTTTAATATCAATTCACATATGAACCAATGTCAACTAATATATGAAAATAATATATCGTGACTTTATATCAACCGATTATAAACCACGAATTTAAAATGTTACTATTGATATTTCTCAGTGATTTTTTTTTAAAATGCAAGTATAGAAGAAGAGACACGTGATGGTTGATATATTTTTTTTCAAAAGCATAACAATTTTTTATTTATCTTGGTAAAAACAATTTTCAAAAGAAATTATGGATTTTTGATGATTGTTTATAGTTCCCAAATATTTATAAAAGTTTCTATTTTTTATCAATTAGAAAAGATGGTAATATCACGTCTATAATCATGAGGTTACAATCTATTTTTACTAGCTTATTGCTTTTTTTATAACATATACGAAACCATATGTTACACCACAAAAAAATTAAGATACATGACAACATAAAATAATATGAGTCGCCTATTATTTATTTTTGTTCTATTTTTTGTACTACAGTCAAAGCAAAAGAAAATACATGAACACGAATTTATGTATCCCATTCTATATTTCTATATGTATGAAATTTTTTTGATATGACCACACAAGTATGATTTTCTCTAATATAATATTGTCTAATAAAACATGCTAAAAACATATCCTAATCCCTTATGCTTAGCTTAATACCTCTATCGCATTAGATTATGAATTTGTTTTAATCCAAGTCATAATGAACGCTAATGCTCATCGGGTCGGGTTTTGGTCTCCCGGATTCTTCAAGTCAGGCTGTTCGAAAACAGATCAAATTGTATAGACATTATATTACAGGGACAACACATCAAATTTTGTTTAAACTGAACCAAACCGAATTATAATATATCTTATTTGAGAGATGGTTATAACGTGTAAGCAGCTAACAAATGAAAAAAATAGTATTATTATTTAGGTATTATTTATAGATTTATACTAATTGTATAAACATTATATTACATAAAAAAAAACACAAGACAAGATGCACCATCCGCATAACACTAACTTTACAAAATGATACACTTCTTTTTTCTTTTTTTAATTATGAAAAGAAAATAAAAAAGACTTACGGTTCTTGTGACCCGTTATCATCTTCATCATCATCGATAGGTTCAGGATCCTGAAGCATATTCATGAGCATATCAACTTGGTTTTGAAGCAATGTATTTTGTCGTTCAACTTCTGCGCGTTTGCTTCGTTCGTCCAGCAGCTGAAGCTGCAGGTGTTCAAGGACACGCGAATCCTCTTCCAACTGCTCATTAAGCCCGTTAATTTCTCTGTCCTGTATTAAGAGTTAGTGATGTCTTTTTGCCTAATGACCCACTTGACAAATATGTGATTATAAAATTAACATAACTAATATTGGCCCAGCCCGGCCCGTTTGTAGATAAACGGGCCATAATTGCCACCTCAACTAAAAGTCTAAAACCATACATGAACTCATACTGTAAATCTGTAATTCTCTGTCACACACAAATGTCATATGTGATAAAATGGCAAGTTGCTATCTTGCAGAGGCACAGTCCACATGTTGTATGGTAGTTGACACACTATGTTGTATGGTAATGACACTGACAAGCAATGAACACAAACGTACAAATATTTTTTGTCCATTTACCAAAAAAAAGAAAATAATTGTTGTTATATATGATTATAAACTATATTGTTAATGAAAAAATTGGAAGGTAGTATATATTAGATATAAAGTTAAGGCTATTTTTGTCTATTTTACGAGCTGGATATAGAATATAACTGACATCAACCCATTCATGATTAATGCCAGAGTTGATGTAAAATTTACTTTTGAGTGTACAGCCTATTTCTTTTTCGTCCATACTTTATTCACCTCTAACATATCAAAACGGGGGTATACTTAAAAAACTTTGTTACAAATAAACTTGGCAATCTTAAACTTAAAAAATAAGCCAAATGGGTCAACACAAGAGGTAAATAACTTTGTTTACAATGAATTAAACAGGTATTTTTGCGATAAAAGAATTCACTCTCCTTATAACATATTACATATATAATGTCATAAAATTTGATGTAGTATATGATAAATTCTTTAGGATTTTAAAATATCTTTATCAAGAAGTTTTAACTTTGTAATTTATTAGTATCATTTCCAAAATCATAATTCATACATAGTTATAGATACTTTTCCATACTTAGTATTAGGATCGTGGTCCTACTTATTTATATTCATTGAAAAAAGACACAAAAGGTTTACAGCCAAACCAAGCATGACTCGTTTTGACTCACACACACACATGGTATAGTGGGAACCTGTTATCGGAAAATTTACGTGGCCCACCAATGCCCTGCTAACCAATGAGATAAGGTAAAACTCTGCTTACATTGGACAGGTGGCTTCAGAAGGGTTAAAAGTTGAAAATGAATGGAAGATAGATCTAAGGTGACCTAAGTACTCAAAAGTTTGATTCATATATTAATATACGTCCTCACTTAAACCTGTTTTAACTCGTCACCCAACCCGCCCGATCTCCTATTATCCCACCTCTAGTCTTTACATACACAGACCCCAAGTGCAAAGAAATGATACCTTTCGGTTCATTTCTTGTACAGCAATTCTGCGCATGCTTTCAACGACATCAACGTTTACAAGCTTCCTCTTCTTCCCAATTAGCCATCCGCGAGGGTAACTAGCGGAGTCAAAGTCGGGTGGGGGGAGTAAAGATTCAGTTGTAGGTCTTCTACCATTCAAATCCATTATTGGTTCTAGAGGTTCAAAGAGAGCCTTACGTTTCTCAGATAAAACTGTTGGAGTTGATTCTTCCATTTTTTCATCGTTCACTTCGTCTTCTTTCTTTTCAGGTGTCTGATTAACATCGTCTGTTGTGTCCTTGTGCAAATTCTTTGCACTAGCTGCAAGTTGCATTAGTGTTCAATTTAGATCACTTAAGTTTCACATTTATTATTCTGAAATTATATAACAAATGAACCAGTGAAGAAACCTCAATCTGAACATGATCAAATCAACAAAAATTAATCAATCAATCACAAAATTAACTAGGTTATGGTCAAAATCATTCACGAAATTACTCTTAACTATGATCAAAATCATCCACAAAATTACTCAGTTATGGTCAAATTGTTCACTGAATTACTCAATTATGATCAACACACCTACAAACTGCATCAAAATGTGCGGACACAGATCTACAACAACTAAACAATCAATCACAAAACAATTGAATTAAGGTCAAAATCATTCACAAATTTACTAAATTACCGTCAAATCATTCACGGAATATCGGAATAACTCAATTACTGTCAAAATCATTCATAAAATTACTCAATGATGGTCAAATATTGTCAAAACTACTGAATTATGGTCAGATTATACGCAGTATCGAATTACTCAATTATGATCATAATCACTTCACAAATTAACTCAATTATGGTCAAATCATTCACCTAATGTCGAAATTACTCATGTATGATGAAAATCATTCACAAAATTATTCAATTAGGATCATAATTATTCACAAAAACTAGTCAACTACAGACACATCATTTACGTAATGTCGGGATTACTCAATTCCGGTCAAAATCATTCACCGAATATCAGAACTACTCAATTATGATCAAAATCATTCACAAAAATGTCGATTACTCAATTACAGTCAAAATCATTCACAATATTACTCAGTTACGCTCAAAATCATTCACGAAGTGTCAAAATCAACCAGAAATCAGTCAAATACGGTCAAATCATCCACCGAACGTCGTAAATCACTATAACAAAACAGATTAACTCAAATTACTCAAATCCGGTCAAAATCATGCTCAAAATTAGTCAATCACGGTCAAATCATTCACCGAATATCGGAATTATCATCAAAATCATTCACAAAATTGCTCAGTTACGCTCAAAATCATTCACGAAACGTCGCAAATCACTCAATTATGATCAAAATCAATCATAAAACAAGTCAACCACCGTCAACACATCCACCGAACGTCAGATATCACTCAAATCATTCACAAAATCATTCTAACAAAACAGATTAACTTATATTACCTGATCTCTTCCTCGACTTCCAGAAAACCGGAGCAGAAGACACTGGAACGAATCCTTCAACAACCGTTTTCTCCGTCATCTTATCATCATCCATCACTGTTTTAAAATCTACAGCTAAAACTCAACAAATCGTTCAAAAACTCACCTGATTTCACCAAATTTCTTCTCCAAAACCTCACGAAAACACGGTATTAACAGTTGAAATGTGAAAACACACACACACAGAATGAGAAGAAGATGAGAGAGAATAATATTATTTCTTATTGTGTGTGCTGAGTTGTTGGATCGTAAAACGTACATATGTTGATTTTGTTCGCCTGTTGCTCAGCTGCACCGGATGATTATTATTTTGACGGTGAGATTGAGGGAGATGGACGGTCTGGATTTGATTGTGGGTCTTTGAAGTACACGGTGGATCGGTTGTTGTTGTTTCGGTCTTATTTTATCTGGATTGGGTGGAATTACTGTAGTGCCCTTGGGTTTGGTGAATATTACGAGGAAGGTGAGAGATTGTTTCAATGGTAAGAGAATTATGGGAAATGACAGTTAGGCCCCTTGTGTTATGGAGTTGTTGTAGAAAGAGCTTCAGTTTTTTGGATTGATATACTTTGTGAAAGTTTGTTGGATATGTCAATGATGCATAGTTATTAATAGCGAATACCAGACGGTGACAAGTTACCTATACGCTACCTAACGATATTGATGAAATCGCAGGTGTTATTTATGTTTAGTGACACATTAGGAGAAAATTTTAGAAATATTCTATACGTATACTATATCCAAATAAGTTGTTTTATACACTATTTTATATGTATGCTTATAAAAAACCTAAAATCGTGTTACGTTATTGTCACACCCCGAATTTCCAACTAAACACCGGTGGGCTCGGGTGATGAATATTATGACGTAAATTGATATCATCATAGTCAATTAAACATAGCACAGCGGAACTCTTGGATTTTAAATTACTATTACAAACCAAATGTTCAAAGTACGAAAAATAATAGGCGGACAGCTTGTAATGAAAAATCCACATGCGGATCATAAAGTATACAAAAATGTGTAACAGACTTTGGGCAGATCTAAGGATTTGCAAGATCCTCTTATATCACTACCAAGCAGCTTCCAGCCTATTTCGTATTGTACTTGCATCTTAGCCTTTGAAAATACGTCAGCTTTCGCTGGTAAATACACCCTACTAACTCGTATTGAAAACACTTTAAAAATGGATTTAAGTGCACAGGGCACGAAAAATCTTTTATAACTTGGGAAAGTCAGCCTTGTAACCTTGTTAACAGCTTTACATGTTTGTCCATACATATGGGGCCCAGTATGGAGACCGAGACATGATTAACGTAAACACCACTTATGAACCCACGGAGGAGTTATCCCCAACTAGTGCTTTGGTCGTGGCCATTATCTAATGTAATGAATCAAGGATATTCAGGACACTGCCGTTAACCCCCAATGTTTAAGTTATCAAACAAAACTGATCAAAACGGAATATGCGGATTTACTAGCCACAATCCGGCATTCGATTGATCCTATTTCCGACCAAACGGTAATAATTTACCGTAACCCAATCCCGTATAGGGTAAATAAGTCAAGAGTATCTACCTGAGCTAATATTGATTTAAAAATGCAAGATTTAATATCTCAGTTGTATTCAAAATGAAATAAGTGCAAATAGCATTTACTGGAAGGCTCTAGTCTGGATTATGGCATAAGCTAACCAATTAAAATGCTAACGGTCTTGTTTAAGTCTTAGACTTAGACCGACTAGCTTAAAGGATCAAAAACGGTACGGTACGCTAGATTAAGCGATGACCGGATAGAATGTAGTTTAAACCCAGCAAGTACTATGACTTGTTTAATATGGGCAAACAATTAACATTCTGGAATTTGAGATTAAAATGATAAGGTTAAACCTGTTTCGGTTAATTTTCGTAAACTAGTTACATATACTCAACCGTACGCATATAAGCGATATCAGGTAACCGGATGAGTTATGAACAAGTTCTATATGTCATTATACTTTAAATAAATGGTAATACCAGTAGGATATCAACATATATACCCGTTGAGGTTTTAAAATGAAACTACGCCTTATAAGGCGTTTTGACCCTTATGTGTTATATAAAATGAACTTGCATGTATTCTGATGTTATGATCATAAACATTCTGGAAAATACTTAATTTGTGATATATTATCAGTAAGAAGTTACACATAAGTGTGGTTTATGGTTTAAGACCAAACTATGCACCGAAATGGTATTTTGGTCTTTTAAAAGCATAGTTTGCGATATTATACTAAAATTAGTTTATGATCAGAATATTAACATCATAATATGTTAATTACATTAACATATCATTAGATAATTCATTTGCAAGTTCATTGTTGATTAAAACCTTATTTTATGTAAAAATGGCATTTTAGTCAAAGACTGACATTTTACGGAACTTGTGCGTAAACTCAGATTATGATTATGATCAAGTAATATAACCTCGGAGGGTTATGATACATTGTATTACGATCATAATGCGACTATAAGTCAGAAGTAAACTAATCTAAATCGGGTCAGAATCGAAAGTCAAAGCAGAAGTCAAACTTTGCGACTTTCGGTTGCGAACCGACCCTAAGACTGAAATTGACGAGCGAACATGTTCCCACATGTTTTAATAGTTATTACCAACTTGTTTAAGTGTCAAAAACATATTTTTAACATATATAAACTTAGATTATAATATTTATGAAATCTGACCCGTTTGACTTTTTAAAACATAAACTTTGACCCGTCAATTGACATAGTAAATGTGATCCTTAGGAGACGCCCTTTTAAGGAATTAACACCTACCCAATTACGATCACTTAGCCATGTTCATAATGCACAATGGCTAGACCATAATGGTCTTAACTGAAAGTCAAGGCATTTGTCGAAAATGCTTGATTTTTGGCTATTAAAAGCCTATAAAAAGAAAAGAGCAGAGATGGAACACTTGCAAATTATCCAAGGGAAACTTAGAACTCAAAGGAAGCTCCTAAGTGGTCAGGAACTTCCAAGAGTGTAATAGAGAGGAGAAAGAGTGAATGAGCAAAGAATGAGGTGAACTAGTGGGCTATTTATAGTGCAAGAAGGTGTGTGAAGATGAAGCCAGGTGTTAGAGGTGTTGTAGGATCTTCACAAGTGTCTAGCAAGGTGTCAAGAGCTGCAAGAGTGTGGCAATTTGCAGGAGAGGTGGCATCTTGACAGAATTTTAGGGTTTTAACACTTTTAGTCCCTCAAAAATAGTTTTGTGGATTGTCATGAATTGTCCCTTGACTTATATTCAATGACATAATGATGCAACTTGGTCTTTTCGTCCAACACGAGATGTATTGAAGAAGAGTACGAATAACCAAACGTTAACGGGTGTCACACTAGGTGTTCTTACGACTTATAAGTGTTTGCTAGCTTAAACGTGAAAGATACGAATACTTATGGTTTCATGGGTTAAATTACCCAAAATAGAAAGGTTAAATGTTCGGTGATGATGTGTGATACTCAAGAATGGTGAATCAAAGATATCACCTTAATCGGGAATCTTCGGGTCGAAAAATGACTTGGTTATGCAAGGAAAATGTAATATTAAAGTCTAGGGGCCTTTGGGTTATTATTTGAAAGTTAAAATTAGGTAAAAGTGAAGTTCTAGTGGCCCGCCGTACGCTACGGTTTATATATATATTAGATTTTTGGACACGTTTGAGGAGTTGAGTGCTAACTCATTTGAGGTATTTTTCGAGGGCATGTACACGTGTCGGTTTATTACCGAACACGAATTTTACGAGGTGTTACAGTTTTACATATAAAATCCAGCGATTTATATTAAAGTAACAAAAAAAAACCTAAAATCCCGCTATAGAGACGCCAAAATCAAAGAGTGACACAGGAGTGCTATGCTACGAGCATTATTAACAACTAAGCAATGATGATTGACAAAATTTAAAGTTTGAACATAGTTACAAGGTTTTTGTACATAATTAGCAAAGTTATCTTGTATATTGTATAGGTGAGTAAAAAAATAATAACGGAGTAAGAAAATAACTCAAATTATTACAAAAGTAAGTAACAAAGGGTTGTAAAACAAATTCTATAGTAAATATATTCAAAGAACTTGTATCTTAGTTGTATCAAAGTATTTATAGTAGTGATTATCTCTATGCACTTGAAGGTTCAAGTTCACTAGTGGACATTAGTGTAGATTTATAAAATTTATATTTGCCTTCTGTTCTATTAAAATGTAAATAAATCAAGGGGTCGTTTCATGTATATACTCGGTTGTGCCGAATTTTTTTATTTTGGTTCTAAATTTAAAAACTTTTGGATTCTAAACTTAATTGACACACATGTCTGCTTAGGATTATGCCTAATCTTGTCTTTAAAGCAAATTTTTGTTTTCATTTTAATATGTGTTTCTTGAGATAAAACCATTTTTACTTTTAAGTTAAAAAGTTTACATTTATGTCATATTTAAGTTGTAAACTTGAAGGAGCCTTAATGAACAAGATAAAAAGTGAGGGGGTTCTATGAAAATAATACACAATTACAGGGTATCTTATTAGAATTTGTTCGAACAAAAGAATATACCGGTAAAGGCTTCGACCGTATCACTCCGTTAAGCTCACGCGCTTGTCACGTGTCCGTGAATTTTAAATCTAATAAATAATAATTCCATTCCCCACATTTAGAAGCATTTAATAAATAATAATTCAATTTCCACACATTTAGAAGCATTCCTTCCGCACGTGATAAGATAATCATGAGTTAAAACATAAAGCATCCAAATTTTAATTCAAAAATTAAACACATAACATAATTGAGAAATTGTTTTAATTAAAGAAACGTAGAAAACACTTTTTCATAGTATTGATTTTAGGGGTCTGGGCGCCCCGTTATATAAAATTTATCATGAATTATAACAAGTGATACACTATTGCTATTGTTTCTCATCACTCGGAGATTTGAGCACGCGTGACCACTATCACACGTGTTAATTTGAGGGAAATTGTTGAATGTGATGAGTGATGAGCATTTCTACTAAAATCCATCACTAGTGATAGAATAAAGCTCAATGACGTAGCAGAACTTGATTGAATGTTATAAGTGATGGAATTCCATCACTAGTGGAGCGTCCCTACCCCTCTAACAATATAGTGCGAGAGAAAGACACATGCTCCAGTTATAACATTATACATGTTTTATATCAACTTAGAAATGTTTTGCTTAACTTTGCTCTAACTCGAAGTTTGTCTCAATTAAATTAAAAGAGTTCGAGTTTAAAGGAGCTTTGTGTATAAACTATAAGGTCCAGACTAAACTTGTAAACAATTTACATGTTGGAGTTTTAACTAGGTTCAATTATCCTTGATTATGTTTTAACTAATAATATAACATAAATTGTTACAAAATTCTGAGTAAATCTTTACAACATTTAAATGATCGAAATATAAACGTATATTTTAACTAATAATATAACATAAATTGTTACAAAATTCTGAGTAAATCTTTACAACGTTTAAATGATCGAAATATAAACGAATATCATAAAAGCGACCTTACGGTTTAGTTTTTTTTAAATAAAGTGACGTTTATCTTTTTCCGTCATTCTAACAAGTAACAACATAATATAATTCACTATGATATATTTCAAATATGTCGTGACATGTATAATTGATTAATGAGTGTCGGTACCATGTCGCTACCTGACGAATAGAACAGATTCTGACATGTATCATTAATTACTTTTTATGGTTTTCGGCAAATGTAAAACTTGTGTCAATACGTTTTTGGGTGTGTAACGACTTTAATTTTCTAGTGTTCACTTTCGATCAACCTTGCTACCTGCCGTTTATCCTTATACGTCATTCTAACAAACCGAATCAATACTGATCAAATTCCCGCCATATAACACGGAAATTACCACTAGTTTACGTAAAAAGAAAACAAAAAGGAAAGATACGCAACAATAGTCAAACATGAAAATTAATGAAATATTTACGTAAAAAGAAAATAAAACTATATTTTTAATATTATAATTTAAAATTCTTAATTTTTAAATATGGAAAGACCCTTACCCGAAGTTAAAACAACTTCTAAACAAAATAAGTTTGGATTGAAATAACTTGTTTTATAAAAAGAAATATATAATTCACATACTATATTTGTTCATGACTGCTAGCAAAGTGGGTTGCTTGTTGAACAAAGCCATTGCATATTAAAACTTGTTCTGCGAGGATAACTTATTAATATTTTTTAACTAAAATTATTTAACTGAAATAATTATAAAAGCTTGTTACTATTAAACGATTTTTCCAAGTTTATCTAAGGAACTTGCTTAGATGTTGACCATATATACTCATAATCTAGTGTGCAAATGGTATACGATTTATTGTCACATATGTAATATGAGTTCAAATCTTTGAAAGTGTCAGATTACATGATATTCATTGCCCTAGTGGTAAGGAGATGGGACCCTAAAGGTTTAGGCAGTGGCGGATTCAAAAATTTCTTTCAGTGGGTTCATTTTGATAAATTCTTACTATTTTTTTCCAAATCATACAAAATTCTCACTAATTTTTTCCTAACTAAGTTGGTTCATATGAACCCACAAAACAGGGCTGGATCCGCCATTGGGTTTAGGGATCAAACCTAACACCACCTGATTTCAGGGTGGCCCTAAGGGTGGGCGGGGAGGATTACCGGTCAGGGTCCGATATTTTAAAGGGCAAGTAATATAAAAAAACCAATATTTTTATGTAAAATTATTTTTTAATAGAGTATATCTATACAAACACAAACATAGACCCAATTACAAAACTATTCTTATGTATCAGATTAGTTAGTAGTCAATTGGCATTAGGTTTAGACCTTTAGTGAGCTCAATACCCAATTTCGTTAAGACTTAAGAACACGTTTTCTCGAGCTCAAACATGATACACGAATTATCAGGACCAGTCCTACCTGATTTATTTTAAGACACGTAATTTACCTCTATTATATTGATCATAAGACTCGTTAGTGGAGGAAAATTAGTGATAGCATACACCATAGATGCTATTTAGGTATAAGGGAACTGTTAGAAAAAGGATGTGTTACAACGGGAAGATGCCATCACAAACAAGACAAATTTGGGTCACACTGGAAAGGAACTAGTAACATTTAACATGACCATATTGAGAAAAATAAATATATTTTTTTTACCGGATGAAACAGTAAAATTATAATTATAATTACTTTTCTAAACAATAATGAGAAACGCTATAAAACATGAAAAAGAGTAGTACAATTATTATTACTTTACCAAACAATAATGAGAAACGGCCACATTTCATTCAAAAATATTTTTATTTATAAAAATTACCAGAATCAATTAATTTGAAAAATCTATGATAATCCGTTTGTTAAAAAAAACTATTGGTTATTTATATTATTAGGGTAGAATCTTGTGTATCTTAAGAGTTAAAAAAATGTTATATTATATACTTAGCAATTAAAAAATTATGTTATAATAAAACCCGTGTATTGCACAGGATAAAAAAAAATATAATGTAATCTCTTAACATATCTAGTACTCAAAATATGTCTTTAAAGATATAACTAAATCTATATTTAAATATCTAAATATAAACTCTTTTAATATCATTATCATTATTTAATAAACGAGAACGACGGAAAACCAAAGTTAGATTTTATTTTATTTTTGCACAAAAACAATTCATTAGAAGAGAGTCAACACGAGGGTAGAACATACATAAGGGAAAAAATCCAAAGAAAAAAAAAAAGAAAACAAAAAAATAACTAAAGACAGCTAAGCTAAACACTTATCCGGGTCATTACACCAATTCACCCAACTTGGACCTGTTCCTAGTCCAGAAGAACAACCGAGCAGTGATATTCTCCCTCATATTCGTGATAGGAATCTGGAAGTTCATAAAACGAGCTTGTTCCGGCCTGTCAAATGAACCAAAGGTGGTATAACCTATAGCAAACCCTAAGAATGGTGACAAGTGTCCTCCTGATTATTTTTATTATTAGTTATAGGGATTTCAATATAATATTTTAAACATATTTGACAAACAGACACACTAGTTATGTATAAAAACTTAAAAAGTTAAAAAAAAAGTGATATGTGAGGAGGTATGGTCCGCTTACTTCGATGACCCTCCACGTACACTGGCCGGTACCAGCGGTTGGGTTTCACAGCAGACTCATCCTCGCCGCCACCAGTACTCTCTCCGGCAACTGGATCGCCGGGATCTCCTTCAAATCATAATACCAGGGGTCCAACACTGGTATTGGCAGGGTCTCCGACGGAATCTCATCCGGCCCCCGGAACGTTAAAGGCACAGGAATAACACCGGCCTTCACAAAAAAGAATTTTGCTTCCAATCATGGAAAGACTTGGGAGGAGAGAGCAAAATTTCCCGCGCCTGCGTATGGTGTTGGAAATAATAAAACCCCATTGAACAATGAGTTGGTAAAAAATGCGAAAATGATCGACGGTAGGAACAGACCCCGTCGACCGACACAAGAACTCGAAGTGCTTTATCCGCACCATTCCCATCGAATTCAATTGGGAAAGGTGGAAGCCATGGTACTGCAGCACTTCAAGAAAGAATTTGGTAACAGGCAACCGGAAGTTACCTTCACCGAAAAATCATGAAATAAGGTGATATAGCCCGCCAGAGCATCGGCGGCTGTTTCACCCTCAGTTGGCAACCGGGCATCCCAGTTGGAAGGAAACGGAAACCAGAAACAATGTCCTCAAGATTCTGCCGGCTCAGCTTGCATGCCGGCAAGAGGGGCAAACCCCAACAACAGAGGCAGAATCAATGCCTCTAGACGCCATGAAAGACAAAGAAAAGAAAGAACTCAAAGACAACTCTGAGGAAGAATGCAAGAAAAAACTGAAGGAAAAGTTGTATGAATGAGAAAACCCTAAATGGAGTGCCTCTATTTATAGTGCTCGCATTTATTGCAGTTGCAGAACGTGACACACGCATGACAATAACAACCAACCAGAAAAAGACACTTAGCAAGCAAGTTGCTAGCGACAATTAGCGTGCGCGCGTGGCCGTCACTCTCTCTGCCAATTCATTAATGAATAGCAGGCAAAACGGCTGAGTGTACGCTACAGCTGTCAGATGTCTTTTCAACTCCCATTTTTTTCTCACCAACTCACATGAAACGTCAGAAGGGCAGAGTTTCAAATTCCAAGAGCTTGATAACAAAATGTTTCCTTCACACAAATGTTTTCTCTCAACCCTTGTCAAAATTTTTCGCCACTACATCAACGGCGCATGCAACAATCCTTTTAGTCCAGCACTCCTCCCACTTCACAACATGCGCGTAGAAGCAGCACTGGACCGGGGGACTTGATGTAACATTTGTCGTAAAACGGTTTCTAAAACCTGCTCCATTTTGTAATACAAGTATACGTTATGATGTTCGTTACGTATTTATGTCGAACGTTTAAAAACTCGTTATATTATTTGCATTAAATAATAAATAAAATGTTAAGGTTAAAATAATAATGATAATAAATAAAATATAAGTAATAAAAATAAAATAACAAAAGGGTGTAGACCGCGGGTATCGAACCCAGGTCTTCACCCAAATTAAACACATTACACACCACTATACCACACACACACATCTGTTATAATTTTAAACTAAATGATATTTATATTAAAACAAACTACTGAAATCAAATTTTAAACATCCGCCTGAAACGGATGAAACACCCAATTCAATCATCAATCTTCGTTTTAAAGCTAAAACTGTTTCTATAATCATGTGATAGACTCAATTATGGGGTCATAAATGCTAAAAAAACGGTCATGAAATCATTTCAGCCATAAATCTTTGACCGAAAATGTATGAAACCGAAACTCAAACTCAAACCACCCTATATCTATAAATAGTGATCTTTGAAACCTATTGAGAACTCACTCACTCGCAAATCTTATTCTAAACTCTCTACTCATCGCCGGAGAACGTTGGCTCGTCGCCGGAACCTCACCGGAAATCAAAGCCATCTTTCGTACGGTATAAACCCTCTTGAATCCTTTTTATTATTATTTATATTCAGTAATTGTTTCAAATAAAAAGATAAATCTTATCGGATTTGCAAAACAGTCGGATTATTATTCTGGGATTTCAGAATGAAGAAGATGAGTCGGAAGCAGTATATAAAAGAAATTAAAACCGGTAAATATACCGGGTTAGACACACAGTCCAGTGGTGGACTATGAGCATTTTAAACAAAGGGTCCCGAGTTCGATCCTTACCTACGCTGCCGTTCTCCTATATATTACCAAATCTTTTTATAACTTATATATAATAAGACTCAGTAAGTGTAAAAATTTAATTAAAAACCGATATCCTCCGGGTTAGTCACACAGCCCAATTGGTCGGGCTGTGTGCAACACAAAGCCTTGATCGCGGGTTCGAGTCCGGTCGGTTACATGTTTCTGAAATTATCAAACCTTTTCAAAATATAACCAGATTATGGTTAGGCTTAGTATGTATATATATATATAGTTAAAACTGAATAGATTTCGGGTTAGACACGTAGCTCAGTTGGTAGAGCTGCGTGCAAGTAAACAAGAGGTCACGCGTGCGAGTCTCACACGCTGCGTATAATTTCCCGGTTCAACCCGCTAAGGAGCATATTTTTTTAATTAACCTTTTGTTTATTTTTCTCTAAAAACTATAAAAATATATAATAAAATGAGTCCATTTTAAGCAACAAAATTAGTAACAAATATTATAAATTATCTAAAAAGTATAATAAAATTCATTAAAAAAATAAAATTTTAAGTAAAAGAAATATATTTACCGAATTATTACGTGAATATTTAGGTTAGCTTTTCTCATCGGTTGGTTTTTTTTTTAAATTGCGGCGCTCGTTATCAAATCAAGAACGCACCCACTGTGAGTGAATTCCTACAAACTCCCCTTTTTATTCATGTTTTGGGATGTATCATTTGTCATTTATTTATATCATTTATTCAAATACTTGTGCTACTACCATTACATGAACTAACGTGCTATGTGATATTGGTTTATCGTTATTTGTGGTTATACTTTCTCATTTCAGTCAAGTTTTCACATTAGGCCCATCAGTTCCCTGTTTCATACGGGTAGAGCATCGCGTTGCCTAATTAGATCAGCTCCGTTTGATTGAGCCTTGATCTCACAGCACATCGCTTATCGTGCTCACATGTACATTGCTAGATGATTATATGGTTTGTGGATAGTTTACACATACGTTTGCTCATATTTGGTTTATGCACATTTTTATTAAATTAATCAGCATATCATTTCTTTTTAATGTTTAAACGGGATTCACTCGCCAACTTTTGTTGACCCAAATCTCTATTTTACACATGATACAGGTGATCAGGCTGGAGCAAGGAACACATAGGATCGGGCCTTAGAAGAAAAATAAAGCGTTACTTGAATGTCTTAGAACATTTTTGTGTTTGTACGGTTTATGTGTTGGTTGGAATATTTCTTTTTAATTTGAAATAATAAATGTGAAACTTTTATAATAGTAAATGTCATGAGCTTTGATGAAAACTCAATCATGCCCTGACTACCATATTCGCTGCGGGTCAGGGTGTGACACTTGAGGAGGTATGGTCCCAAATAACCATACCCTTGACTACATTTTACAAGGATGAGCCTTGCGCACTCAGCGCAACGGTGAATTAGACTAACACCATCAGGTCATACTTGCGCACTCAGCGCAACGGCGAATTAGACTAACACCATCAGGTCATACAATGAGCCTTGCGCACTCAGCGCAACGGCGAATTAGACTATCAGCATCAGGTCATACAATGAGCCTTGCACACTCAGCGCAACGGTGAATTAGACTAACAACATCAGATCATACAATAAGCCTTGCGCACTCAACGCAACGATGAATTAGACCAACACCAATATGTCACACAAATGAACCTTGCGCACTAAGTGCAACGGTTAATTAGACCTAATGCAATTAAGTCAAACAACGAGTCTTGCACACTCAGCGTAACGACAAGTTAGACTAAACTATACAAGTCACACAACGAGCCTTGTGTATTTGGCATAGTGCGCGCAGGCTACTAGACCCTGCGCAGAACAACATCCCTCTGAGTTGCGAATCCTAAAACCTTGCAAGGACAAGACACACATGAGAAGCGCCTCATAATCTTGGGACAAAAGGATATACCCCTGACACCTGCGCTGGCGTGAAAAACACTGAAAGCCTCGCAGAAGGGGTAAGCACTAAGAGGTGTTGACCATACTCAAGGGTACAAAGTGGCAGAACTGTGACCAAGGGTTGCTCGGTAGGTTGCGTGTGACAGTGTCGCATGAGCATTAATGCAGACGTCAGACTGCACACCAACCATATCTCTGCCAGTGACTGTTTCACCTTCTCCACTTTCGGCTGGCAACATGCCTGACACCAGAGACGGTTGCCTTTACACGTGACACCACTCAACATCCACAAAACATGCCTCCTGACAATGGACATTAATTCTCCTGCAGGGAACATTTAATGTCTGACACAAAGGACAAAACGGATGTCTCTCGCTGTATGGGCCGGGCCCAAGGCCCACCAACCCATCTCCTGAATATACCTTTTCGGCTATAAATAAGTATCGGATCTCCAAGTAAAAGGACGCTTACACTTACACTGATACCTACATACACACTTGCAACTTACTCGCTACCTTACTTACCATCCTCAGATACTTATTCTCAAGCCGGAGTATGGTCACGGAGAAAACCACTCTTTTCCCTGTGACGAGACTAACGGCGTTGCTAGTTTTGTAGATAAGCTTAAGTGAGCTCACCCCGGAGAGTGAAGTGAAATGACAACCCTTTATGCAGATACACCCTGGTTGTAACTTATATACTTCCGGATATCCCTAGGTTCAACCGTGCTTCTTCAATATGTCTGGGTGTAAACAAGCTTGCGTTGTAAATGAGCTTGCACTTTATAGATGCCTTAAACCTAAATCAACCTATTATTTATACCAATATAATATTTTTTTAATATTCATAACAAATGTATAATGCATATTAGAAGTAACTAGTGGGTTATGCTCACACATTGTAGCAGTCCAACCGACTACTATTAAAACTAAAAACCATAAAAATGAATTCTGACTGAAAAATGTGTTGTGATATGCTCAAAATGATATTGACAATTGTTTCTTAATGTATGAGGTCCGCTTATACCAATATGGGTCTAACATTATTCCGTAAAAATCAGTTCGGTTAATCAAGGTACTGATACGGAACTGACACTCGCTATAGTCTACGAAATTAAAAAAAGTCTATTTGAATGCAACCTTATTTTCAACGAATTTTAGCTAGTACATCAATAAAAAAAGAGATAAAATGCAGTTGCATATTCAACTTTTTAAGAAGCTAACGAATGCAGGTTATTAAAAAAAATCAAGTTAACTGATTTAATGGGTTAAAAGGTGTAAATTATTATAGTATGAATGATTGAAATTAAAACCTTAAAAAAGAAGGGATGTTAAATTTAAATAAACTCAATTTTCAACAATTAGCCAACAACACTCTCAACTTATTTTTTGATATCAATCCCAAACTTACTGAACCCTAACCTAGTTAGTTTTTTTTTCCTGAGGTGACACTTGTGTGGTGACATGACATTAGATGTGTCATTTTTTATGACGTGGTAATTGAATGGCATCTAATTTGGTCTTTTATGACGTGTCAGCTGACGTAACTCTAACTTGGCTTTTTGATGATGTGGCAGCTAATGTGGCACTGGTTTAGTAACATGGCATCTGACGTTAGCAAACTGGGTTAATGTTGGGAGTAAATTTAAAAAATAAGTTGAAAATCGAGAGTGGTATTGTACAAATCAAAAGTTAGGAGTGCTATGTCCAATTGGTAAATTGCTTTAGTAATATATATAATACACATACGAATATGAGGACGCATTATGTTATATATATAAGATTTTAATTTATATACTTTATAAATAATTAATGAACACACCAAGTTTAAGCTTGAAGATTTTCCAACAAACCAAGAGCCGAGTCCAAGCTTTAAATATAGACCTCGAATCTTCGAGCTCATGTCTATATGGGCCACAGCCCGGCCCTTTCAAATACACGTGTTTTAACCTTTTTACCCGTTAACCAACCTCCCAGACCCATCCATCACATCTAGTCATCAGTCATAGCTTTATTTCTGCATAGAGTAAAAGCTTAAAAGGACCATAACAAATCAGATCACTAAACATTGCAAAACTAAGCAACATCAAAAGCCACAAACATCCAATATAGCATATAGTTAATACTTAACGGTGCATTAGCACAAGCACAGTGAAGGACTATGATCATGTAAAGCATTTACATCCCATCTGGCTTAATATTAAATATCGCTTCTCTGTATGTATATACATAATACATACATTCACTTCCCTCTATCCCCCACCAAAAAAAACTGTCCCTTAAATATATATCTATACGACCATATATAACCCATATAAAATTCGGGTAAGAATGGGACCTAATTTTCGCCAAGCGCGCAAGGAATGCAAGGTGGATCTTTAGCCTGGTCATCCGGAGTGATGTTTTGTAAGCATTGATCATGAAATGTATGCCCACATGGTAGAACTGCAACGGGTGGTGGCACCGCAGGTTGGAAAACCTCGCATTCTGATGTTAAAGCAACGTCCCTCTTGCATAAGAAGCACTTATGTCCACTCAGTTTAGAAGTTGCATCGGGATCTGCGTGTAATCAAAGTCGTTAGCATGTCCCATTAATCAAAAGAATTATCTATGAAAGAAACGGGTCAAAGAGTCAAAAGTTTTCTCATAATGCATATAACTTAGTAAATTGCGTTAATCGAAAAATTAGATTATTGCTGTAGCGGCATACCTTTGGTAAGTAGATTATTATATTTAACAGATTATAGAACAAAATTTGTTGCAAACGAATTTTATACCATATTTGGGTTATTTATGAGCTCAAAAATATGGGCTGAGATTATAAAGGGAACGGGTCAAACAGGTTGACCGGTCAGAAGTCACTCAAAAGTGTATTTTCAATGCTTACAACCTCCTGTGTATTTTCAAGATGTAGTTTATTATTATAATAACAATAGTTGTTTTTGTGATCATATCTAATGCATTAAGACTACCCATGTATTAAGCTACTTTATTCGCCAACTAGTACGTATTCAGTTTTGTTTATACCAATTCTCGCGAAAAAATGGCTAATGATCGATAATACCACTGTCACTGGATCAAGATATCAATAAGCAAAGAGTCGATGCAAAAAATGATATAACATATAGCACCCTTGTATAAAAGGCTATGTAGTTAATATTGGTTATTGGTCCCCATGTAAAATATCGGCGTCAAATATCGGTACCAATATTATCGGCGATATTGACGGATATTTGACTAGTATATCACCGATTTCTCTGATGTCAAACTACCTTTCTACTTAGTTCTACCATTCGTCTTTCTTCTTATTGTTGCTCTTAGTGTTTTAAGTCTTAATCAGTTTCTACTTGCCACCATAGTTGTTAATAGCGGATAGCGGTAAATAGCAACAAGCTACCTATACACTACGTAGCGATAGCGAGTGCTATTTGATGTTTAGCGATAACGTATTAGAATTCTTTTAAACAATTAGGGTTTTATTCACGAATTAAGGTTTTTTGATGCAACTAGTGAAGATTACAGCTGTTTGGTTGATTAAAATGCCTAAAAATTCGGTTTTTTAGTATTTAAGAAGAAAAATGTAGGGTTATTCACGAATTAAGGTTTTTTGGTGCAATTAGTGAAGATTACGACTGTTTGGTCGATGAAAATGCCTAAAATTCAGTTTTTTAATTTTAAAAAGAAAAGCAAAACACTAATGGTCGCTATTCACGCGATTGAGAGCTAAACATCAGATAGCGATGATCCAGCGCTACGCTACGCTACGCTATTCGCTATAGAGCTTGCTATCATCGCTATTAACAACTATGCTTGTCACAATTGTTAGTGTTTTGCAAGAAGCGAAAGGTTGATTTGTTAATGGTCGGAGAAAGGTTAATTTGTTAATAGTAGGAGAATATACTGAATTGCTAGTGTTAAATTGCTATATATATAAATCCTGCATGATGTTAAATTACCGACGCGATAACCTATATCTCATATATCTGTCCTTGACCGATATCTGATTTTTTACTGCATTAACTGCATAGATAGAAGGTGATTTATGATTGACAGATGATAGACATACCTTTCCATTTAATATGAGAAACAGCAGGGGCACTTGCTACAGGAACACGCACTTTAGCATTAGATACACATGGTATAACCGAAGGAACACGAGCAGGAACCGGACCCGCGTATTGAGTCCTTGACCTGACTGGTATAGAAGGATGAACAAGAGGAGAAGTTACAGGTATAGGTGGTTTTGGCATAGAGTGATGAACCGTTGGATGAATCATCTTCTGGCGTTGAACCCAATGGGAAGCTGATTGGGGTGCAACTGCAGTTCTCTTATGATGTGACCTAACACGAAAGTCAAACTTTTGGGGTTGACTATCCACACTTAAAGCTGCACAAATACAACATGGTGATGAGCCACAATTTTTATCAATCTTTAGAAGTAGGGGTAAGCAGAAAACTGAAAAAAACCGAACCGAAACTGAAAAAAAACCAATTAACCAAACCGAAAAAAAACCGAACCACACAAGAAACCGAAAAAACCGAACCGAAATTTACGGCTCGGTTACGGTTTTGTATTTTATGAAAACCGAAAAAAACCGAACCAAATAACCTCAAACATCATTTTTTTAATGTTTGTTATATATTGATTTAAGAATTATCAGTTTTATTCTTTATTGTTAAGTATTTATAATAAAAACATTAGCATATTTTTTATCTTTGAAATAATTTATCCACTGCCTACAAGAAATAACAAAATCTAACATAAAAATTAAATGATTTTCAAAGTATTATAAAAGAAAATGACTTAATAAAAACTTTGGAGAAAAATAAAAATAGACTAGAAGGTTAGGTTTATGTGAATTATATCAATTAAAAAGGTTAAACATAATAACTTAAATGTAAACATCTAAGAAAGATTCTTAAATCTTGGAATATACTTTTTATTTTTGAATCTAACGTAATTATGTTCCAAAAACGAAATGACCGGAAAACCGTAAGTTGCTAAAAGCGAATGGTTTTCAATAACCAAAAACCAAGCATTTCGGTTACGGTTTTGGTTTTACCATGAAACCGAACCGAACCGTGCACACCTCTATTTAGAAGTAGAGTTGGATAACGGTTAAAAGGAGTTCAAGTTGAACAGGAAACTTTTGGTGCAGGACCAGGTAATGTGACAAAACAAGGTCAAGTCAAAGCTAGTAACTTTTGGTGCGGGTCAGTTAATGAGTTGTAAGAAGTTCGTTAACTTTTGGTGCAGGACACAACTTTTTGTTTGCGTTGGGAACCAGGTGCAGGTCATGTAGGTTAGGTTTAAACCTGTGGTCGGCCTCAAAACTCTTAGGTCCAAAACCTTTAGAAATAATTAGACTGTCTAATATTGAATATGATTACAAAAGTGTGACATACCATTGGTGGAAGGTGCTCCTTGTGGACCTTTGGGACGCTGGATCAGTGCATTTTCAGGTTGGCCTGTAAAAATATAAAACAAGCATCAAATATGTAATACTGCCATCACGGACTTGTATTGTACTAACCTCAAACATGTGTGTGTTTCATTTACCGTATGTAAAAGATGGTTCTTGAAAACTCATGGGGTAACTAACAGGAGCACCATCATTACAACCTGAGTTGCATGAAACCAATTTAAATTATACAGTAAAAGAACAGCAATCTTTTTAATAAAAACAAATCAAGTAATCATACCAATAGGACTAAGAATATTATGTGTCATGTGGGTGGATCCTTTATCTGAAAATTGACAGTTCTGACCTGAATATACAGAACATAAATAACCAAATATTACAGAGCTCACCCTACAGCTGAAAAAAGTTCACGTAGCAATCATATATCTACTATAAGTCTATAACCTGGGGCGAGCAACAGACCAAAAAAACCAATTTAACCGAACCACACAAAAAACCGAACAGAGATTTTAAGGTTCAGTTTTGGTTTTGCATATTATAAAAACCGAACCGAACCAAATAACTTAAAAATCATTTTTTTAATGTTTGTTATATATTGATTTAGGAATTATTAAATTTATTCTTGAATGTTAAGTATTTATAATAAGAACATTAACATGTATCTATTTTTTACATAAAAAGTAAATGATTTTCAAAGTATTACAAGAGATAACATGATTTATTCATTGCCTATAAGAGATAACAAAATTTTACATAAAAAGTAAATGATTTTCAAAGTATTACAAGAGAACATGTCTTAATAAAAACTTTTGAGAAACATAAAAATAGATTAGAATGTTAGGTTTATGTGAACCATATTAATTCAAAAGGTTAAATATATTAACATAAATGTAATCATCTAAGTAATATTATTAAATCTTGGATTATACTTTTTTTATTTTTGAATCTTACGTAATTTTGTTCCAAAAACCAAAATTTCGGTTTTAGTTTTGCCATAAAACCGAACCGTGCACACTCCTAACTATAATTGTATAAAAATTGTGTGTGTGAGGGAGGAGGGGGGTGTACCTGTATTAGTTGTCTGTAAGCTTGTTCCCATGAGGGATAGATGTCCCTGAGAACTTTGAGGGTTATTTCTTACACTGGATTCAACTCCCAGCCTTTTGGGAAACGGTGCATCGATGCCAGCTGGACCACAGCCTACCCAAGATACCTGAGGGGTTTTTGTCCTCTGAGAATACAGATTACCCCCAAGAACTTGATTAGGTGTAGCATTTTGTGATCTAACTTGTCCTGCAACAAAACATAAAGAATATAACTTATTGCTTCGATAAAAAACATAATTTTTTGGTTGCAATAACGTATACGCTGGCTACCAAAGTTTCCACTAAGGCAGTCCAAGTAACAATTTGGTTTCATTTATACCAATTCCTGCAATATACTAGACTAGAAAATTGTAAATTAACATAAATGTCTTGAAACTGTAAAAACGTTTTCACATCTAGACTTAAAAAAAGCTCCAAAATTCACTAAAGCATCATCTCTAGATGAATTGTCAATACATATCTCAAATAGATTCAATGGCATTTTTGTCATTTTAAAACTATGGATGTGACAAAATCATAGTATTATTCCAAATAGAACAATTACCTTGCTTAACTGCATGATTTGGGCTGTTGGCAGTTGTAGAACGAAAATATTGTAGCTGCTCAGAAGGTGTATAATTAGTGGTCATCCATGAAGGTTTAACAGACCCGGGTGGTTTCGAGTTACGTTGTTGGGAATTAAAGAAGTGAGCAGAATTCCCACCAAGATTTGCTGAATGCACAGACTGATTGCCTTTATAACGATCCATATTTATAATCCTGCTATCATTTTGCTGCATATGTTGCATATGCAAATTAATTTGCCTGCTGGAACCCACCCCGCTATTTAACGTACCATGAACTCCAGCCTCATAGTTTGTTAACGTCATTCGATCCACATTACTAAATTGATTAGAGAAACCACTATTGTTTCTTTGACAACCCATAAAATCAACATCTATAGTTTGCCCTGTAGCTTTTCGAGCATTAACCATCTTTAACTCAGTTGAAGGGGATCCAAACTCATTGTTGGTTGGGGCCATTTGACCGACATGACTATACTGATTAGAAAAACCACTATAGTTAATCTGAGAACCCATAAAACCATCATCGAAAGTTTGACCGGTAGCTTTCCGAGCATGAGCTATCTGTAACTCATTCGTAGCTGCTTCTTTACGCTTATTAGAAATCTCTCTGCTATCCAGTTGAGAGCTAGACACGGTATCCGAGGTGCATCCAAGTCCAAGACTCAAAAAACTGCCCTCAAATTTCCCTTGAAGCCCACTTTGATTGGTATTTATACTGACATTGTTTTGAGTATACACTGGTGCAGTGTCTATAGGGAAATATACAGAAGATGAACCGGTAACATCTCTATTTACCTGTGGTCTATTTAAAGATCCGAAACTTGATTCTCCACCAGAAGATAATACATTATTCGCTTGATTCATATATTGTTGGACCCATCCCAAGTGCCAATTGGGCAATAATGGAACCTGTTGAAGATTTGTATTAGAACTATTGGAGTTCGGGTTAATTTGGGGATTTTGAAAGCTGTTAAGGCCCGTTGAGTAAACCCTAGGGTTTCTGATAGTTTCGGGAACCCCTTGTGTAACAGACCGATGAATATCCTCCCAACCAGCAAGAGAGAAGGGCATATCTAGAATGGAATCAAAATTTTCGTCATTGACTTTTCCGTCAAGAAGAGTCATACTGCTAGGTGGATGTGTGTTTAGAGAAATGCTACTAGCATATGCAGGTGCCTTGCCGTTTTCTTTTGGTCTACCACTTCCCATCATCAGATGACTCTGTTAATGATAGATCTAAAAGTAAGCACAACATAATCTCTACAAACTAACCTAATGGTCAAAGTCAAACTATTGATCTCCAAAATCAATAAAACCCCCAATTAACAAAACATTTCACCAATAGATATCAATCACCAAACAAACAATATACACATAATCCACATTTCTAAACAAAATCACTTACGATAACTAATCAGACAGCACAGAAACGCTAGATTTTAAAAAAAGGCCAAAACGCTTGAACCATGAGCCTTTAAACACCAACTGAGTCACATAACAGCGATGAATGTGAACAAATTACAGCCGCAGTTAGCTTAAGACCTATGAAACCTAACAATCGATTGTTTATCACAATCATCAGACAATAAAAGCAATCGCAATCAAATATCATACAGATAACAAGCAGTTACTAAACAAACAATCAACAATACACACATAATCCATCATTTTCAACAGAATCACGTTACGACTAATCAAACAGCACAGAAACCCTAGATTTTCAACCAAAAGCAAGAACGCTTGAACTATGAGCCTTTAAACACCAACCAAGTCACATAATAGTGATGAATGTTAACAACTTACTGCCGCAGTTAGCTTAATAGCTACGAAACCCAACAATTGACTGTTTATTGCACAACAAAAAGCAATCGCAATCGAATATCCGACAGTTAATGAGCAGTTAGTAAACAAACAATCAACAAAATGAACAGTATACACATAATCCACCATTCTAAACACAATCACCTTAGGAAAACTAATCAAACCGCACAGAAACCCTAGATTTTCAACCAAAAGCCAAAACGCTTGAACTATGAACCTTTAAACACCGAGTCACATGATACTGATGAATGTGAACAATTTACTGCCGCAGCTAGCTTAAGACCTACAAAACCTAAGAATTGACTGATTATCACAATCATCGCACAACAAAAAGGCAATCGCAATCAAATATCCTACAGATACAAACAGTTACTAAACAAGCAATCAACAAAAGGAAGAACACACAATCCATCATTCTGAACAGAATAACGTTACGAGAACTAATCAGATAGCATAGAAACCCTAGATTTTCAACCAAAAGCCAAAACGCTTGAACTATGAGCCCTTAAACATCAACCGAGTCACATGAAAGTGATGAATGTGAACAGATTACTGCCGCAGTTAGCTTAAGACCTACGAAACCTAACAATCGGCTGTTTATCACAATCATCGCACAGCAAAAAAGCAATCGCAATCAAATATCCTACAGATAACAAGCAGTTATAAACAAATAATCAACGAAATGAATAATTTACACACAATCCACCATTGTAAACAAAATCATGTCCAAGAACCAGTCAGATAGTACAGAAACCCTAGAATTTCAACCAAAAGCCAAAACTTTTGAACTATGAGCCCTTAAACATCAACCGAGTCACATAATAATGATGAATGTGAACAAATTACTTCCGCAGTTGCTTAAGACCTACAAAACCTAACAACGACTGTATATCACAATCATCGCATAACAAAAAGCAATCTCAATCACATATCCTACTCATTTTGAAAAAAAAAACGAGAAATAACAGAAGCTACTAAACAAATAACCAACAAAATGAACAATATACACATAATACATATTCTAAACAAAATCACGTTACAAAACTAATCAAACAGCACAGAAACCTAGATTTTCAACCAAAAGCCAAAACGCTTGAACGATCAGCCTTAAACACCAACCGAGTCACATGAAAGTGATGAATGTGAACAAATTACTGCCGCAGTTAGCTTAATAGTTACGAAACCTAACAATCGAGTGGCTATCACAATCATCGCACAACAAAAAGCAATCGCAATCGATTATCCTACAGATAACGAGCAGTTACTAAACAAACAATCAACAAGATGAACAGTCAACGATCGGAACAGTCCAAATGTGAAAATTGAACAAATAATCGCAAAATTTTACATTCACAGATACAGATATTGTTAAATTGAGTAAGATGTTCATACTTCTCAGTTCCGATTGACGGTGCGAGTGCTTGATCGATCGATCGATATATAGAGAGAGAAAGAGAGAGAGAGAGAGATGTGTGAGAGAGAGATGGAGAGAGAGAGAGGGAGAGAGAGTGGTGTGCTTTTTGGCGCATAGGGCTGAACGGAGAGTTTTAAAGGGTTCGGTGAGGGGACCACAGTATGCTGATGTCATCGGACACGTGGATATTATTAAGGGGATGTGTTGACGTGTCATTTTTTTCTTGTTTATGACAGGTTTTAGGATGTGAAATCAGGAAACGATACGCGTTCGAGTTTGGTGGCAGAGTTGTAATTTTTTACGGTGAGATGGGCATTAATGGAAGATATGTAGTGATATACGGTATCGATGTTAGACCATCAACGCTCGTAAAAGGACGTAGAAGGGGGTGGCCGGCTTTTGGAGTCGTGTGCAAAGGCGTTCTCGAACAAGGGATAATGTCGGGTTGGTTTTTGTATCGTGTTTCTTCACGATGGTTATACATGTATATGTGTGTATTTTGTGTTATATAAATTTTATGTATAATTAGTTGTCTAGGTAAGTCTGTGCTTCGCGGCGGGCAACAATTTTTCTGGCAGTACTAATTAAGTCGATATCATTTCGATTTTTAATGTGTAGAAAATTCGATAATATCATTTTGATTTATCAAAGTAAACCAAGGAAAAAATAAGAAAAAAACAAATAAATGAAAAATAAAAAAATATATTTACTTTGTAACATAACTTTATTTGACGACTTTAAATATTATGAACTAAAAGTAATGTTACAAAGAATAAAAATATGTGAAAAATGGCCTTTACTTTGACTAAAAACCAAAGTGTGGCAAAGAAAATAGTCACTATTTATTTTAGCAAGGGGTGATCGAGGACTCATTTTAGCAAATAATGTTTATTTTAGCAAAGGGTGACTAACGCAAATGATCATTGTTGAACTTCTTACTAATTATATAGATTTAATTTAATTTGTGAGAAATGTATCGTAAAAGATGATGATTGTGTGAATATACTAGGGTGTGTAAGGTTGTTTATACGATTCGACATAAGATAATTATATTATATTTATAACATTTGCGAAAAATGACATGACATAACCAGTTAGACAGGATTATGTGTGTTTTTGAGCAATTGGGTTACATATGGTTTTATGAATTTTAAACAAAATTTTAATAACATCATTGAATAGTTCATTTCGAACCGATTTTATATATTGATGCCTTAATTGGTTATTTAAAAATATATATATATATATAAACACCATAAAATATAGATAGTATAAAATTTTTGGAAAAATAAACAATGTTTGGGTCGATTATTTAATTTTCACTAAAAAAATCTCACCAACATTCTCTTAGGAAGAGGGTGTGAAAGTAATGGGGAGCAATAAGAAAAGAGTGAAAGTTGATTTGATTCTGGCATTTGGTACTTGACAGTACTAATAGAATGCCTAACACACACACCCACCATGCTTATATATAAGTTAACTATGAGACTTTAACAACTTTTTGAGGTATACATTCAAACCTTAAATGTTGCAATTACTTCTTGATCCTCCTTTATTTACAAAACCAGTCATTTTACAATGCACTCAACTTAATAACTACAAGTTTAGCTCTCTTTTAAAATCCATTTTACATTGCACTCAACTTAAAATCTACAAGTTCAGCTCTCTTTTAAATTTACATATAGTCCATGACCATATTAAAATCTTTAATGTCTAAGTTTAAAACGTTTAAAGTTTGAGATGTATGTTTTTCATTTTGTGATAAGTTTTGGTGTTGATACAAAAAGATTAAAAAAATGTGATAAAAAGATACAAAAATTTCAAATACACACTCACACACAAAAAACAAACAAAAAAACGCCAGCACTTCTTCCCTTTTGACTATCGACAACTTTCCAACGAAGACTACCATTAGTCGTGCTAATCAATGATGAGAGAGAAGATCATGTGCTTATCGATTGATACGTTTCTTTGATTTCTCGAGCTTTCTTAGAGGATCGACCATTGTCGATAGGTCCATCTCCAGTAAAAGCTAGAAGCACTTTGTTGCGAAAACAACCAAACGTGAGCGGCACAATATCAACTAGCGCAATTGTGTCAACAACCATTGCTATTGTAGTATTGATGGCTCTAAATGTGTATTTGGCTCATGTCACTCATCTTCACTAGCCTAATTATAATAGAAATAAAACACCCTTACCCTTAAGAGGAAGTTGAATCACTAATAACACATTTTCAAGTGAACGCTCATTGAGTAATTAGATGAATCAAAATGTACATGCTTTTGAAAACAATTGTTGAAATGGAAAATGTAAACTTTAATGATAAAAAATTAAAAAATACACACACACGTTAAAATTAAACTTTTGATGATAGGAAAAAGAAAATACTTATAAAATAATCTAGAAAAGTCTTAAAAAACTATGCCACCAGCTTTTTTATGTTGCAACCTTCAAGTCAACCCAACAACTACATATTTAGCTCCCCAGGCCCAGCTATCTTACGTGTGCAGCATCTAAGCCCAGTACAGAATACAAGCCCAGTCCTTCAATATAAAAAAAAAAATAGAACGAGCCAAGTGTCACGGAGTTACTTCTTCAACTCTAGTGCGGCCTTAGAACACGGTCTAAGTAAGCCTTGCCGACTTAGTATCGTTGAGTTTTTGGTTATGAAAGTCGTTAAAGGGAACGTTGGATCGCAAGTAAGTTGCTTGTAATACTTGAACACAAGTATACAAGATAAAAGCTTTGTATTATACAAAGAATGCTTACAAGTATTTAGATGTTTACAAGTATTTGGGGATGTCTCAGATGAGCACCCATGATGGCTATTTATAGTACTTTGATGCCTATCTAGAGTGTTCTAAATCTAGAACACTTCTTACAAAATATCAAGTATAAATATCTTACTAAGATATTTATTACAAAATATCATGATATTATGCTGATTTCTAGAATGTTCTTGGGCAGATTTTTATGGCTGAAGTAACCAGCCATTTCCAGCGATTTCTAGGCCTTTCTTGGCTGGTTCATGATCTTTCTAGTGTTATTACGTTGCTGGAAAAATTTGGGTTGTTCCGGAGTCTTTCGGGCGGCTCTTGATGCGTGTAGATGGCCCCGGAAAGTTCTAGAATACAGAGTTTTTGGGCTGCGTTTGTGCGGGGCGTGACAGAAGGTAGGCAAGGTAATAATAAATCATAACCTATATCTTTGATTGAATTGATAGATTGAATATGTTTCAACACATTATCATCACTTGATTTTATAATTTTAATTAAATTTAATTATATTTAATATATTTAACATGTTAAAAGTGAAAATAATGCTCAAAATAAAATCTAAGTACCTGGTTCAAATATTAAGTAAAACACAAACTTTAAAATGTTCACATGGTGTCAAATCTTCAAATCATCATGTTAATCATGGAGTGATAATTAACAAACCACCATCCATATTTAAGTAGGGAGTCATAACTCTTGAAAGAGTATCTGGAATTGAGTTTGAAAATTACTTATTTAAAAAGTCAATAAGTTAAAAAAATATTTGGTATTAGAAATGAATTCGGTATCGAAAGTACTGGTACCGAAAAAAGGGAAAAGTGAGTATTGGTGTTTTACTCGTAAATACCGGTACCGGTACCGAAAAACGAGAAAAGTGGGTACCGGTACCGAATATACTAGGTACGGTTCGGTGCAGTGCCCGGTACCAAATGCTCATCCCTATTTGACATTGACAAAAGTGCGTTTTATCTTGGCTTTTTGAGGAGTAAAAAGTTGTTTTTCAAATGCCATAAAAACTTGGCTTTTTAAATGTCTTTTGGCTTTTTGAACATAAAATTACAAATCTAACACCACCCTTTAAAATATCAACCAAACATGAAAACTTATCATATATTTTTAGTCATTTTACTATTTACCATCACAAAAGCTAACCTGAACACTTTTTTAAACTTATATTGAAAAAGCAATAAGTCAATAAGTAACCACTTATGACAAAAAGAACTTTTAAAGTTAAAAGAGTTTGGCCCCTTGGCGGCGGTCTTCTTACGTTAAATCAGTCTTAAGTTGCTTGGCCCTTTGGCAGTTGCATTCTTGGGGGGCTAGAGTAGAGATGGACAAAAAAACCAGTTGTACAACCGTAACCGGTAAATTAACCGAAACCGGTTATTTTTAAAACACAGTTTTTTTTGTAACCGGTCCGGTTAGTAACCGGTTAGAACCACTTATAGTATTTGCCTCGAAAACCGGTTATAGAACCGGCTATTATAAAAAACCGGTTAACCAAAAACGGCTAGATAAAACCGGTTGTAAAAACCGGTTATTGCGTGCAACGTGCAGAAAACGGTCAATGACCATTAGAGTTCAATGTGACCATTTTTTGGAATATGACGGCGAAGTGGACGAGGACAAGGTCGCAGCCGAATTGATAACCCCAATGACCGACGAAGAAGCCGCATTGGATGACTTCCTACGCAATAGTTTAAGTTCGGGTTCGAGCGAAGAAGACTAAACGAGGCTCAAGATATATTATTACTATTGTAGTCCCACTAAAAAAATATATATTAGTGGACGTTCTTGCGGATTAATATTTTAAGTTTATGCATTTCATTTGTTACGTTTATCTTTCGTATTTTCACTGTTATGTAAAAAATTAAATAAATTGGAAAAAAACATAAATTATGCATTTATTAATCAACCGGTTTTTTAACTGGTTTCTAGCTCGGTTTTTAAACCGGTTTTTTGACCGGTTTTCATGTTACAAGGGTTACAAAATTTTCGAACAAAAAACCGGTTAATAACCGGAACCGGTTAATAACAGGAACCGGTTATTTAATAACCGGTTTTATTGGACACAAAAAAAAACCGAACCGGTTTTTAACCGGAACCGATTACAATAATTAACCGCTTTGTACATCTCTAGGCTAGAGTTTGCAAACGTGAATTGTTAATGAAGACTGATGAATGGTGTTACCTAAGATCTGTGTGTTAAACCTGTATGCCAAAACACAATTCTCATTCCCCAAATCAAAGGACACGTGACTTATAATTATTTTTATTTATTATATATAATAGAAATAGAAATGGATTATATTGTATTAACTAGAAATTCTAACCATGTCTTTGATTTAGATCTCAGAATTTGTATCATATTTTATTGTGTGTATAACTATTATAATTTTAACAATAATAAAGCGTATACATAAACAAAACACATCCGATTCACTGGAATATGGTAAACGATAGTGTAGTATACCTTCCATCCTAAGTAGAGAAATGAACTTAAATTTAATATTGATTTATTTATTCATTATTAAAATATATGCAGCCAAGAATATGATATGTCTAACACACATTATAACATCATACAAAAAAATTGATAATATGTGATGTATTAATTAACAACAAAATAATACACACACAAAAGCATCAACACTTCTTGAAGGAAACCCTAGTAAGTTTTAATTAAAAACAAACAATTATACGTTATTGGGCCACAAATTCAACAGATAATCAAGATGTTCTTCTCTCTCCCCAAGTAACCATCATAGATCAAAAAGCTAAAAACCATTCAGATCAAGATCAAGATCAACAATTGAAAGCGTTTGGAAATGAGTAGTATCTAAATTCGCCTCTATTCGATCAATCGCCACATCCCCATTGTCGCTGCCTCTACGCGTATTCAATCGTCATGCCGTTTCATGTACTTTTGATCACCAGATCTGATCTAAATGGTATCTATTAATCTGTAATCCGTATTGAACTGCTTATATTGTACGAAACATTTCAACATAATATGCGATGCATGTCGCGATTAAAGCTGAGCTTCAGTAACCATTAGATCTATTATCATACCTCTTCTTATGATGTCACCGCTGAGCAAATAGGTTTTTGAATTGATAATTATAAAAGTGTTACATGTTTATAAATAAAATATAAGTTTCTCTATGAAATGTTCAAACCAATTATCAATTGAATTATCTAATATTTAGATTAAGTTTTATCTGTATTCTAGAGTTATGTGATTAATGGATGTTTATTTCTATATTGCAGAGATGGCTATCACTACCACGTGTCAGAATAAGTTTGAAAAGAGGATCTCGGAATCAGAGTAACTGCTATTTTATTGTAAATTAATATTTCCATGATAATATTTTGATAAATCAAACATAGTTTCTTTTTAAATTGATAACCGAACAGGTTTTTAAATGGATAATGTGAATTGTTCAAACCTATTATCAATTGAATTATGGTTTATAAATCTTAAGAGTTTCTATATTATGGATTCTATGTTTATGTAATTTATAACCGAACCAGTTTGTTGTTGATAAAACCTAAGGCTACTCGGTGTGGGTGACGGACTTCTCTCCAGAACGACCCGCCACGTCAGCAAACGCATCAGAGAGCTTGGAGGACGCCCCTGCAGAGGTGGAAGCTTGGAAATGGGTGACGACCCGCCACGTCAGCAAACGCGTCAGAGAGTTTTTTTATTTTTCTATATTAATTAAACTGTTTCTCCCGAGGCTTCACCACATTTTTCTTCACTGGTTACATTCACCACATGTTGTTGTTCCGGTAACCGGTTTTCTTGATTTTCCGGCGACACCCATTTTTCAAGATTGCCGGAAACCGCCATGAACCCACCACCACCACCACCGCCGCCGCTACCCGACAGCGTTGAAGTGGAAGTTGGTGGGCTTAGACTACTTTTAATATTATCCAGCACAGATTTGGTTCTTCAAAGTACTTTCTTTTCTTGCTCACAAAATCTTGAAAATGTACAACTTTTTCCGCACAAGTTACAACTCCCTTTCTTTGAAATTCAAAGGGTAGGGGCACCCCTTTCATCTAACTAACAACCACCCAACAGCCAGTGTACTCCGGCCACCGCAATCTGCCGCCAGAAATTCAAGAAACACAATAAAAATCAGATTTTTGCAAAGAATTTGTTCAAGAAAATGGATTTGTGCATGAAAAAAGAAGACCCATTTCAGAAAAATGAAAAAAGAAATGATGTGTGTTTTAGCTTTCCTCTGTGATTGCAAACTGAGTTACTTCCATTTTCTGCCATGGATGCGTGCAACATAAACAACTATATATTTAAAATATATATATCTCGCCCCGTCTCACACGTCCCCTGGAAGACTATCTCGACGACGCCGGGCCACCCGACGTGGTATTGGGGGCGTCGTCGCCGCGCGACGCGGCTCGGACGGCCCCCACACCGAGTGGCCTAAGAGTTTCTACATATGGATTTTATGCTTGTTTAATGATAACCAAACAGGTTTTTGAATTGATAATTATTAATCTGTGTACATGTTTGTTTATAAATCAAATAAGTTACTATCTCTGTGAATTGTAAATTCATAATCGAACCGCTTCAAACCTATTATCATTTTATTTTTGTAAGATATATAATTTTTATATTCATTTTTTAATTTTGCCTTGGGCTTACGCCACGTGAGGCGAAGGGAAAACGTCTCAAGGCTCGATTCGGTTCTTTTAAACCTTGCACGGGCCCATATCAGTGCTTACGTCTTTGAAGCGTTTGCGTTAAGTGGGTATCCCCCCTCTCCCTCTCCCTCTCTATTTCATTGCGTGTCTTCGCAGTCTCGCTCAATACTATTTTTATGAAGGCATTGAATTCGTGTTTTATATCGCCACCTTATGCGTTGAAAGCTCTATGCAAGCCATCATTTAGGTCGGCCAATTGTGAAACTAAACAATCTAGTCCACCATGGGCCTCCTCGAATCTTGCTTTCAACTCGGTTATGGATGATTCCAGATCTATAACTCTTTCATCCAAACAGATCAACATCTCTTTGGACTCACCTTGATCTTTCTTCACTCCTTGTCGAGACACGCCCCGACCACGACCTTTATCTCCAATCGCGATACTTTGTTTTGCCATCCATTGAATCGTTTTGGCTCTGATACCACTTTTCACGAAGTTCTTTAGACCTACATACGGCCTTAGATTAGATCTAAGTAAGCCTTAATGGGTCAATAATGTTGGTATTTAACAAAAGAAGACTTGATTATAAGAAATGTTATAAAGAGCTTTATAAGGTGATTTTTGGAGGTAACTACAAATGAGTCATCTAAGTTCTATATATACTAGTTTTCATGGTCTAGATTACTCTACATCTAGAATGATCTATACTATTTGTTGGGCTTGAAGCTTAAAGGTTTATTCATTTGAGGTGTATTTTGGGCTTTTGGGTTAGTTTGGGCTTCCTAGTGCCTAGTGGGCCTAGGGTTGTACTTTTAGGCTTTGTCATGTTTATAAATAGAGGGGTTAGGTCATTTGTTAGGGGTTAGAGAGTTGACAGTAAAACTTGTATCTGACATCTTCTGGTGTATGCAAGTTATATTATTCAAGTTATTCAAGTTGTTCTTCATCCTGATCATAATTTCCGCTAGTGATTAGGTTAGTGATACCTGTTTGATCCGTTTACGGGACTTACAATTGGTATCAGAGCCTGCTGTTCTAATACAGGCTCCGGGTATTGCTGATTGAAGAAGTTTTTGAAGTATTTTGCTGCTGTTCGGATCGATTTCTGATATTCCGGATTGCTGTTCATCGACGAAAGGGTACTGTTCCGAAGAACTCGAAGAAGCTCTGCAGATTTCGGATTTGACACTGTTCCAGATCCCAAAGAACACGAAGAAGGTTCTCATAATTCGGATTCGCTACTGTTCCGGATTCCGAAGAACAGAAGGAGATCATCCATTCCGGATTGATCCCTGAGTGTTGCTTTATTCCGGATTGTGATCCGAGTTACTGTTGCCGTATTTGACTTCCTTGAATTCCGGAATTCGGTTGCAGAAAAGGCGGGGACACTATTACGGATTGGGTCACTGTTCCGGATTTTTAGAAGATAAGTCAAGCATTTCAGATTCTTCGTTCCGGATTCTTGATTTCGGATTTCATTTCAGAGTTGCTTATTCCGGATCTGCATTTCGGATCTGTATTTCGGATCTGCATTTCGGTCTTCTGATTTCGGATTTCTTCTCGGGTTTTCTATTTCGGATCTTCAAATCGGACTCCTAGTTCCGGATTGTTCATTCCGGATTGCTGATTTTGGATAGTTCATCCGGGTTGATCAATTTTGACTTCCGGATTGTCATTTCGGAAAAATCTTTCCGGGTTGACCATATTGACTGCAGAATTGACCGTTTCGGACTAAGCACTGTTCATTAGAATCACTTAAATTAATTAAACTTAAATCAATTTTGGTAAATTTTTAATTAATTTAATTTCAATGGAAGGATTCATGACCGCACAGGACCTGACAAATGCCACACTGGCAGCCCTGCAATCGCAAACTTTAGCCCTACCAAGAGCTGGATCAGGTGATCGGCACTTCCACCAAAGTGCCTCGTTTATTATATGGAGATGAATATTACGAGTGAAAGTTCCGCTTCGAACAATATTGCAAGGCAAAGGAACCCGACGTGTGGAGATGCATCATGAATGGTCCAAGAACCATAGTGTATAGCATAGAGCAAGATCCCGAAAAGAAAATTCCCAAGCCTATGCACTTATGGACTCCAGAGGACGTCAAAATCATAGAGGAAGATGAGAAGGCTTCTGCAACACTAACCATGGCTCTAGGACCTGATATCTCTATCATGGTCAGGAACTGTAAAAATGCTAAGGAGGTTTGGAGTGACTTGCAAAATCTCTACGAAGGAAACGCTGACATGAAAGCGAGTAGGGTGAACTAGCTGAATCAGCAATTCAGCTCGTTCAATCACATATATGGGGAAACCATCGAAAATCAGATACGCCGCTATGTCAAACTGGTTTCCCAGATGATTTCAGCTGAGATCACCCTCACCAACAGCGCCATGAACCGACAGTTGTTGAATTCACTGCCCAAAGTTGGGATGCAGACGTGGGCATGATAAAAAAGATAAAGAACATGAATGATGTCACTCTCACTGAGATGATAGCTATTATCAAATCATGTGAAATTGATAACAAACAGAGGGAGATCAACCATCAGATCAGTCTGATGGCCGCAGGGATGACAGGTCAGAACGCAGCTTTAATGTCACAGAATCTCGTCTATATTCCTCTGCAAGGAACTGCACAAGCACCGGGTGGATCAAATGTGGTATACAGTCCTGTTGTCACGCCTCAGAACACTCAGTATGTGTATGGTTTTCAATCTCCAAATCCTACAACGGTTTCAGCTGCTCAAGTTCACCCACAGTACCACGCTCAGTATCCCAATGTGGTTTTCAGTCCTGCAACTCCTCAAACAGTGCAACAAGGCGTTATTCCTCAAACTGCTGCATCAGTCCCTGGCTCTGCTCAACCCGCATCCAACTCTGCGTTTCTCACTAAGGAGAACGAAGAGAAACTAGCGATTGCTGCATCAATGATCAAGAGCTTAAATGCCTTCCGGGCAGGCGATCTGACTCCTCCATCTATTCTTCCAACAGAAGTTGATCAGATCATGGAGGAGGACCTGGACGAGACCGATGTCTCCTGGAATTTGGCAATGGCTGCCTTTCGGGTCAACAAGTTTCAGAAAAAGTATGGAAGGCAACCCTTGTCCAACTTGAAGACTGGTCTCACAAAGGACAAACTCAGATGCTACCGATGTCACGAACCAGGTCATTTTGCTAGGGAATGCAAGAAGCCACCATCAGGGTATGTATCATCTAGGGTCGCTGATATACAAAGCAGTGACAGACAGTTGGTTGCCGTCTCTCCTTCCAAGTCAACTACGAGTCCATCCGGCAGCTTAGGCGGGAAGTCCACAGCACTGGTGGCCCAACAACATGAAGGTTTCAACTGGGTAGATGCTGCAGCTCAAATGGAAACCTTGAATCTATCCAAGAACAATAACCACTGCATGATGGTGCAGACAACTGAGACACCCGATCTTTCGAAAACGGTAAATCGAATACTTTGTTCTGATAGTTGTCATTTTAAATTATCACAAATGCGCGCCCACAATTCAACTCTGGTGGCTGAATATCAACAAGCTGCGTCACAGAACATCCCCCTTAAACATAAGAACAAGCTTCTTATGGAGAAGGTAGAAGCGCAGAAATAAGATGTGGCTTAGCTAAAGCTAGACTTGAACCAACAGCAATGATGGGTCTACGACTACAAGCTAAAATTAGCTGAAAAGGACTTAGAACTTCAAGCAGCCTTAGCCAAGCTGAATTCCTTGACAGGGAAGCTTCATGAAAATGAAATAAATATTAAGAAATTTGAAACTTCGAGCAAATTAGTCAAGGACTTATGTGACCTCCAGCTTAATTATCAAAAGAATTTCACTAAGGGTCTTGGGTACAATAGGGCACCTCCACCATATAATCATAACTACACTAGAATGCCTGAAACTGAGGAAGAAACCGAAAATGCTGAAAAAATGATGTATGGTAAACCGTCAGATTACTTATCTAAATCATGGACGCCCTATTACCCTAAGTTCTTCAAACCCACTGAACTCAAGAAGGATGATGTGTTTGTGGCTTCTACATCACTTCCTGGTGAAACTGGTAATCGTCCATCTAAGAGTACAGTGGGATTGGAGACAGAAGTAAATGAGGCAGAACCATCCACATCCTCTACAAAACTTAATGAAAAGGAATCTTCTGATGCTCAAACTAAATTTGTGAACGATACTAATGTGTCTAATTCATGTGCAGAAGAAATTTTAGTTGAGGACATCACACAGGATGATGAGGAAGAATGTCTGAATATACATTCAGACAATTCAGCTGATGATTATGCTTTTTATAAACCTGCCTTTGACATTTTAAATTAATTTCTTGCTGAACAATTTACATGCTCAAACAGTGTTGGTTGTGTTGAGAATTTAGACAGTTTGAATTCTGATACTGATGTTGTGAACGATGATAATAGTTGTGATAACTTATGTGATGAGAAAATGAATTTAGCTGCAGGTTCTGCATCAACAGATGACTCGGCCTCATCAGCTTCAGCTGAGGATACCGAACGTTCATCTCCAGCTGAGGATACCGAATGTTCATCTTCAGCTGAGGATACCGAACGTTCATCTTCAGCAGAGGATATCGAATGCTCACCTTCAGAGGCCGCATCTTTTGATGCATCTCCTAGGGATGACAGTGTTAACAATGACCAACCAACTGTTTCTGTCAATGTTGATGATGACATAATTCTAGAAGATTTGGGCGACTCAATACAAGGGACTGATTCGGAAATGACAGCAGATGAACACAAATCTCAATTTGATTCTAATGAAATTTTTAAACCTGATCGTGAATCGGAACCTCAAACTTCTCTAAATCACCATCATCTGCTAAAATTTCTGAACAGGATGTCCCTGTAGAGCCACTCGTGTCCTCTACAGAATCTGTCACGAAGTGTGATTTGAAGAATAAGACTAAAAAGAGGAGCACACGCCGATCTAAAAAGAAGAAAACCAAAGAAGCGTCTTCAAACACTGCAATGGCAACTGCTAAGTCCTCTCATCAAACTGAGGACTTAACTCAGCAGTCGCCCGTTACATCTGTTTTGCAAAAATCTCCATGTTCAAAATCTTGCAATTCAAATCACAAATCTAACAAGTGTGCTGATGGTTGTGCGCAGGACAACCCCAAGACCAAGACCGTGCAACAGCCATCAGTAAACGCCAGCAAGTAACCGACCGACAAATTGCCCAGATTTTCCCAAGCTGAACGGATTGTTTTCTTCCAGAAGAGGCAGGCCTGTTTCAATTATGGATCTCCCGGACACATTGCTCGAAACTGTCAAAAGACCTTCACTTCTTTCCACACTTTGTACTCGAGACATCAGAAGGCTATGCCTAATCGCCCATCTGAGGCACGATTTGTGGCCAAGTCTTCTGATCAAGACTTGAACTTATCCAACCAAATGAGTAAACCTTTGAGACCTTCGGTTTCCCAGAATCCCTCTAGCACTCCTAGGAATGTGCAGAGGTCTGATTCGGTAACCTGGAGGCCTAAGTTACTGGCCAAGAATCAGTCTGCTAACTCCTTGTCTAATAAATCAAAAGCATCATCAACCTTAATTTGATCTTTCGTGAGGTTACTTATGTTGATGCAAAAGGCAAACCCAGATCTTCCATGGCCTGGGTTCCCGTTTCTAACTAAAACCTATTGAAATGTGTAGGAACAGCTCTGGCGCGCTCTTGTTTGATTATGGTATATTGATAGCGGCTGTTCCAGGCACATGACAGGAGACATCTCGCAGTTGAATGACATTCAGTTTTTCGATGGCGGGTTTGTTTCCTTCGCAGGTGGAGAAACCGGGAAAATCACAATGAGAGGAACTGTTTGCAATGGAGCCCTGAGTTTTAAGAATGTCAATTATGTACCAGAATTGAAGCACAGTCTGTTGAGTGTGTCTCAACTCTGTGACAATCATCTGGATGTTCTCTTCACAAAGAAAGGATGTTATGTGTTAAAGCCATACTTAATCATTCCAGATGATTTGATTCTTCTGAAAGCTGCAAGAAAAGGAAACGCGTACGTTATTGATATGAACCAGGCTCCTTCTGACAAGCTCACATGCCTTTTCTCTTCGACAGCCGAACATGACGCCATGTTATGGCATTGCAGACTGGGTCACATCAACATGAAAAATTTAAATCGTCTTGCAAAAGGTGGTTTAGTCAGAGATCTACCAGTACCTGACTTCATGCAGATCGAAAAATGTGAATCATGTGCTCGTGGGAAACAACACCGTCAGCCGCATAAAACCAAAGTCATACCTGTCACACCCCGACCCGCAGCGGAAAACGTGATCGGGGCATGATTGGGTTATCATCAAAGCTCATGACATTTATTATGCGTTTCATATTCATTAAATACAATTTAATGGAACTTTACAATAAATATTACAACATGTTCTAACTATCAATCTAAGCTTCTTTGTTCTCTTCTAAGGCATTTCCTATGTTTTCCTTGCTTCAACCTGTTCACCTGTATCATGTGTAAAAGGGTTTTTGGATCAACATAATGTTGGCGAGTGAATCCTATGGAAAACATTTGAACAAGTTTATTTAAATTGATTATGAAATATGTGCACAACCACTCATGAGTAAAAATAGATGTAAACTTATTCAACAATAATTAAACATTAAATAAAGCACACATGAACAATAATGGAACATTTAGAGGCACGCGTTACTCAACTCGTCTCTCACGAGGAACTGATGGGCCTAATGAATGAATTGCATAAACATGATAATATGAAAGACATAACTACAAACAATATAAACTCAATGATATACACATGAACAATAATGAATTGGTTTTGAGGCACGCGTTGTTCAACTCGTCTCCCACGAGGAACTGATGGGCTTAATGAATGAATTTCATATGATTTGACAAAATGAAATAAGTAATCACAACAATATAAACAATCTAAGTTTAGATCACGATATGGTATGGCACAAGTTTAAATAAACAAGTTAATTATTTTTATGACACATGACACACCCCAAAACGTGTAATTTAAAAGGGGGAGTTGTAAGATTCACTCACAGTGGGTGCGTTCGGTTGATGATGTTGAATGCACGCGAAATGGTTTTAACCACGAGTGAAATTAACCTAGATAAGTAGCATTATGGTTCGGTAAGTAAACGGATTTTATTAATCTATTTTAGTAGGATTGTTGGGTGTATTTTTGTGAGTTTAAGGCTATTTTCTAACCTTAAAAATGTTATTTTTAAGTATTTTTAATTGATTTTTAATTAAAATAAATAAATAAAAATAATAAAATTTTTTGATTTTTTTGCTACAGTTGACTTTGACTTTGACCGTTGACTTGACCGTTGACCGGTTCGAATGCGAATATAAGTGCGCTGGGTGAGGCTCGAACCCGAGACCTCCCGTACGCGTGCACGCAGCTCTACCAACTGAGCTACGTGTCTAACCCGTCATATATCTGTTTTTAATTATATTTATATATTAATTAAGTTAAACAAAAAATCCTTTTATTTTAAAAACGATTTAATTGAATCGGACCGGTGCGCTCCACAGGTCTCGAACCCGGGACCTGTGGGTTGCGTAACACACAGTCCACCGCTGGACTGTGTGTTTAACATGTTATATAATCCAATTTTTATTATACTTAAATACAAACTATTTGTTTTCATTTCTGACTTATTTAAAAAGGTAAAATAATTGTCCGGGTCGATGCAGAAGACCGGACTCGAACTCGTGTGCTTTAATTAAACATACACACAGTCCACTACTGGACTGTGTGTCTAACTTGGTTATTATTCCGGTTATTAATATACTTAACATATAACAGTGTGACTTCGGTTCGGTTAACAAAAAAAATCATTTTTATTAAGGCAGCGTGTATGGAACAGGATTCGAACTCGAGACCTTTGTGTGTTTAATGTGCACACAGTCCACCGCTGGACTGTGTGTCTAACCCGAGTAATATCTTGCTTTTAATTAAGCTTAAACACTACCGAACATCGTCTTCTTCGTTGAGTTATAACCAGAAATGATGACTGACTGGTTTGAGTTTTTATTCAGGTTTCTTTAGCGTCTTATGATTAATTACAGATGAGATTAAGTAAAAAGAAAGGAAATTAGGCGTGAGGTATACCGACTAGCTTTCCTCTGTTTTCCGGCAGAAATCCGGCGACAGCAACAGGCTCCGGCGTCGGGTGTCTTGCAGCAGAGAGTCTTCAGAAAGCTTACAAAGTATGTGGGTGACTTCGGTATAAGTTCATTGGGTTTAGTAAGGCTTAGAAGTTAAGAACTCGGTTTCCGGCGATGAGCAGAAATATTCCGGCGAGTGAGTTTTCGCCGAGAAAGGGTGCGGTTTTGAGCGAAAATGTTTGCAGAGGTTCGAGGGGGTATTTATAGGGCAAGTCGTCGATGGATTTGGTCCGATTTCCGACTTGGTTCGTCGGTTATAAAAACTCCGGCGGTTATAACTTTGGTCGCGGACTCAGACGTCGGTTATAACCGATGTAGCGTTTATGTTTTACGTTATAACTGAAAGAAACGTTAAGTTTCGCGAGATTACCGGGATTTCCGACGACTGCAACTTTGGGCGCCGGTTTTTGAATTCGGAAAGACACGTTATCAATTAAGTGATTCCAATATTTAACAAGGAACATCAGTGGCGCAGTGGTTTAGTGCGCGTGTGTTAAGTTTGTTGCTGGACCGTGACTGACCCGGGTTCGAAACCCGGCAGAACCAAAGTATTTTTATTTTGCGATTTTTAACAGTTTTTCAAAAACTAATTATATATTCCCGTATAATAATTGATTATGTATCGTTTAAAATTATTTTGGGCATTTAATTCGCAATGAAAATTTTAACTGACTGTTCGGTTGATAAACGGAGCGGGTTTGGTAAATCCGTTTTTGACGGATGTTACAATACCCTCCACTTCTCAGGTCTTAGAACTGCTCCATATGGATCTCTTTGGTCCAACAGATATCCGCAACATTGGAGGGAAGGCTTACTGTCTGGTTATTATTGATGACTACTCTAGATTCACCTGGGTTTTCTTTCTCACACATAAAAGTGAAACCGCTGAGATAGTCAAACAATTTGTCACGCTTATGGAAAACCAGACAGATTTGAAGGTAAAGGCTAGTCGATGTGATAATGGAACAGAGTTTAAGAATCTTACCTTAAACTCTTTTTGCTCCTCCAAGGGGATTGACCGACAGTTCAGTGCAGCCAGAACCCCACAGCAAAATGGGGTTGCAAAACGCAAAAATCGCACACTCATTGAGGCTGCACGAACTATGCTAGTTGAATCCGAGCTACCTCTCATCTTCTGGGCAGAAGCAATTAATATTGCATGCTATATTCAGAATCATGCCCTGATCAACAAACGCCACATGAAGACACCATACGAAGTGGTTGAAGGTCGCAAACCTTCGGTCAAGCATTTCCGCAAATTTGGATGTCCTTGTGTACTACTGCTCATGGACACTAAAGGAAAGTTTGAAGCACGCGGAGATCCTTGCATCTTCATTGGTTATTCTAAAAATACGACATATCGCGTTTACAACAAGATCAAGAAGATGGTGGTTGAAACCTACAATGTGGGTTGGCTGGAGGAAAATCCCAAGGACAAAAGCATTGGTCCTGACTGGTTGTATGACTACTCTACCTTATGTAATCATTTTGATGTATCTTCTAATATGTGTACAGAAAATAGTTCGACTTCTTTCCCCCCAACGGTGCCCATTACTTCCGACGATGATGCTGACGCTGCCACACTAAATGAGACTCTAAAGCAGCTAAGTGTGGATCCTCCTGGATTCAATGACACTGTCTCGCCATCCTCCATAGTTTCACAATCTCAAGACCCATCTATCTTTTCGCCTGTTCAGCCAAATCCTACTGAGGATGTGGTTTCTGTTCCACATCCACCTACGACAAATGAAGGACTTCCTCCTGATGTTTTGGGCTCCTCCTTGTTTCCCGAGCCTACTCCCCTCAATTGTGCGGTGGATTATTCACCATATACCTCTACAGATGCATCGGTTGAGGGGGAGGCATCTGGAGTTGCTTCAGCTAGTGTTACCAACTTGCCAACCGATGTTTTGGTTCCCGCTACACCAATACCACAACGTTTACAGCGTGATCACCCCGTTGAGAATATCATTGGTCCTGTAAACGCTGTTGTTCGCACACACAGTCAATCTGGGGATATCAATGCATGTCTCTACTCTTGCTTTATTTCCAAAATTGAACCTAAAAGTATTGATGTTGCCTTGCAGGAACCAGGCTGGTTTGATGCCATGCATGAGGAACTCAATCTGTTTGAAAAGCTAGGTGTTTGGCAATTGGTGAAACTGCCTCAGGGAAAGCGCGCTCTTGGAACTCGCTGGGTTTTCCGCAATAAGCAGGATGACACTGGAGTTATTGTTCGAAATAAGGCTAGACTGGTGGTCCAAGGGTTTCGACAGATTGAAGGTCTGGATTATGATGAGGTTTATGCACCTGTCGTGCGTTTGGAGGCTATACGTATCTTCTTGGCATACGCATCTTATATGGACTTTACTGTCTATCAAATGGATGTCAAGACTGCGCTTCGCTATGGCAAGGTGAAAGAGGAAATATACGTGGCACAACCACCGGGCTTTACTGATCCTGACAAGCCAGATTATGCCTACAAACTAGACAAGGCTTTGTACGGGTTGCATCAAGCGCCTCGCGCATGGTACGCTACTCTTACAGAGTATCTGCTTGCTCATGACAACACACGTGGAACGATTGACCAAACTCTGTTTATCAAACGCTTTGATAAGGACATTATTCTCATCCAAATCTATATTGATGATATTATTTTTGGTTCCACAAATGATGGTTTGTGCCGGAGTTCGAAGAAATCATGAAGAAGAAATTTGAGATGAGCTCATTGGGAGAGATGACCATGTTTTTAGGACTTCAAGTTTGTCAGAGCCCACAGGGTATACTCATTCATCAAGGAAAATACGTACACGACGTTCTTGACCAAATTCAAGCTTACAGATTCCAAGCCAATGGCTTCCCCTATTGCAGAACGTCCTCTGCTAAATGAAGATGCTGAAGGAACGCCTGTTAATCCTACCATGTATTGCTCAATGATTGGATCACTCATGTATCTCACTGCTAGTCGGCCAGATATCATGTTTGCAGTCTGCCAGTGTGCTCGTTATCAGGCCACTCCTAAACTTTCTCATTTACATGCTGTTAAACGAATTTTTAGGTACCTCAAAGGGGCTCCATCACTGGGCCTCTGGTATCCTAAAAATTCTGAATTTGAATTGTTTGCTTTCTCTGACAGTAATCTAGGAGGTACAGATAGGGACATGCGCTCTACTTCAGCTGGCTGCCAATTTCTGGGAGACCGCTTAATTTCGTGACAATGCAAGAAGCAACAGACGGTTTCGCTTTCCACTGCAGAGGCAGAATATGTTGCAGCTTCTGCTTGCTGCTCCCAAGTTTTATGGATGCAACATCAGCTTGCGAATTACGGTTTGACTTATCTATACACAACGATTTATTGTGATAATATGCCGCAATACAAATACTTAAAAACCCTGTTTTCCACTCCAAAACCAAGCACATTAACATTAAAGTTCATTTTATCCGCGATTGCTATGAAAAAGGTCTCGTAAAGCTTGAGCAAATCAACACTGATGCAAATGTGGCAGATTTGTTCATGAAACCCGTTAGCAACACACGTTTTCAAGTGCTTGTGGATCTTCTCAAAATGATTCGGTTTTCTTCCTAGGCATCTACTATCTTCGTGTTTATTTACTGTTTTTCTTTTCTTTTAGTTGCTTCATAAATTTGTTCATATCTCCATACATAAATTTAGGGGAGAAAAAGTTCTTACATTTTTTTTTGATTTTGCAATGATAGGGAAATGAAATGAATATTTGTGATAAAATGTTTGACTAACACATGTAAGGTATAGAAGTGGAAAAGATTTGGATCGATAGTGATGTGTCGGTAGCTCTAAAACTCAACCGGATGGGGCAAGTCAAATGATATAAACATAACGATACTCAGTGGGTCACTTACTATAGGCATATGATTTTATGGTCTTAAATCTTGCGTTGATAGATAGCCAACATCTAAGGTTTCGGGTCTTTATGCTGTTGAGTCATCCAGGGATATCTTGATGCCCTTATGTTGCATCCAGATTATATGCAGACCTAGGCATAATCAGGATATTTTATAAAAGAGCCAAAATGGAAAGGCCAAAACCTAAGAGAACAAAAGTTTCTTTCTAAGTTCTTATGTACCTCATAAGGTATTTGCCTAACCCTCGTCAGTCACTATTGGTCTCTCTGCTGTACGGAAGTACTGACCTGTTCACCAATAGCCTGATGTTGTACAATAAAGGATGATCACGGTATACTCACCTGCTACGATGAACTGTTGTGCTTACCTTGATCGCGGGGGTATGTCATGGTATGGGACACATGAGTATCTTAGTATAATATTACTTTAAGCATATCATGGTGCCTAGACTACAAGGGTTGAGTTTTGGATTTAAGTAGACAAGTATACTGACAATCGCTTAGACCAACCGAATCTGCTCATATCGAAAGAATGTTCCTTGGTCAGCGATTGAAATGATTTGATCCCTTAGCAATGCTGTGTTAATTGTTTATGTCTGTTTTAATAAGTTCTCCTTGTGATGGTTGGATGCTTGGTTAGTTTACTGTGACTTTTGGTGGGATGGTTTTCTGTCAAGAGATATTGGACTGGCCCAGTGTGCTTTGGGATTTGGGCCAGCCTGATGAAATTGGTTTTTAAGTCTGAAAATTGAAGTTAAGGTTACTGTTCCGAATTGGGCTCACTTGGGCCAAAGATTACTGTTCCGATTGGACTTGTTCGGAAAGGCCCATTTAAATCTTTCCAGACAAGCCCAATGTGTTACTGTTCCGGATTGGGCCTGTCACAAGCCCAATCCGGATTCAAATTTCTGGCCCAAGCCCATTTCAGAAAATCTATATTGGTATCTCTGTTCTCATTTTGGATTATTCGAAATCCGAATTACTATTTGTCTTCACTGATTCTCTCTCTCGAACTTAGCATTTCGGACTGCCCTTTCCGGATTAGGTACATGTGTACTCCGGATTAACTTAATAAATATTTTATGCATTTCGGATTACATTCCGGATAGATCTTCAAATACTAAGCATTTCGGATTGCATTCCGGATGGATATTCATCCGAAATGATGAACTCGGATATCATTTCGGATTGGATCTTCATCCGGGATGTATATCTATCCGAGATACATAATCCGGATTGATAAGAGTGTTCCGGATTCATTCTAAGTTTGGACTTTTCAATTGTTGAACTCCTTAACTAATTTGAACTGGCTTTAATTTGAACCTTGATTTCTGTTGACCTGTCCAGTTAGTTTTGACTCTGTTAACTCAGTTAACTCAGATATAACTCAGTTTAACTTCAGTTGGTTGGCTTTTAACTTTGTTGATTTTTAACAGACATGGTGGAAGAAGCTTTCGATGCAGTGATGCTGGTTGAAGAACAGTTTCACAACCAGGCTAGATATCTTTCAACCCACCGGCTGAGTATTTTAAGGAGTTTCAGGTGATGATTGTGGGGCTCAACACTTGCGGATTGCCTACGCCCTCCGTGCGAACCCCGTGATATACAGAGATTTAGTTCACTCATTTTGGAAAAGAGCCAGGATACAGCCGAGAGGTGACGATGGTAGACCTTTCATACGATCACAGATTCAGGGGAAGGAGATTGTGGTTAATGAGGCTTGTGTGAGGGAGGTGCTACAGCTGACAGATACCTTCAGTGATCCAACACATATGTTAGGTGTTGCCGGTACTCATGGAGATTGGATATGAGGGTTCTCATCCGCCACTGCTGAAGAAGATGTTTCCGGCTTACTGGAGGTTGCTAATACACATGTTCATGCAATGTGTGTCGGAAAACAAAGGTGGACTGGATCAGCCCAATCAGGCACAGACATCGGCGATCGTTTCGTTAGTGATGGACTGGAAGTATAACTATTTGGTTATATCTTTGAAAATATGAGGAAAATATTAGAGCAGTCCAAGAAACGAATGTTTCTGTTATATCCACGTTTTATCCAGCTGATACTCGATGCTCGTTATCCAGATTTAGCAAAGGATGCTGCAGACGCTAATCTACTGAATATGAAGCTAATGGGGCCTACTATTTTTGCTACTATGAAGAAGAATCGCTCTACTTCGAAGACGGTATTTGTAGGTAGGTTTCCTTTGAAGAAGTTTGGCAAGTTTTTGAAGTTGTAGGTTTGCATGCTCCACCACCTCCTCCTCCTCCAGTAAATGCGATTGTGGCTGAGGACAGTAAATGCGATTGTGGCTGAGGAACATGATATACAGGCAAAGGAAAAAGAGATAGAAGTCGAGGATTTGGTTACAGATGGTGAGGATGATGTTGGACAATCCTTTCTGGATGATCTTGATGCGTTCAATGCTACGTTAACTCCTGTTCTACCAGAGCTATCATCTGAGAATCTAGCTGCCCTGATTGCTCAATTGCAGGGCATTCAAGAGAAACAAGGTGATCCCCGCTTGACATTCCGTCTGTTGTTGCTCCAACTGTTCAGCATGAAGAAGATGATGACGACGAAGAATATGAAGTACCGTTGATTAAGAGGCGCAGAACTGGGCCAATCATTTCAGCTAGTACATCTGAGGTTCCTGTTGTTGTTACTGTTGCAGCTTCTGAGTTGATTACTTCTACTGCTGCCGAGATCACTGCTGCTGAGGTTATTATTGCTGAATCTGTTGCTTGTACATCGGTGATTGACACACCTATTATTTCTACACAGCAAACTGTTCCTATCATTACACAATCCACAGTTGTATCCATACCTGCTGCCACAGCGTTGCAAATGATGGAATTTGGAGGTAGTTCGTCTGGTGTCGGTGGTTCAGAAGCGGGTGGTAGTGGAGCTGGTCATTCTGATGATGTTGCTGACAATTATAAGCGCAAATCTGAGAAGCGGGCATTTGAGTTTGGGGGATTAGACAGTGATGATGATGATACAGAGGTGGATGTTGTTGAGTTAAAGAAATAGGTTGTTGTGCTGGAACATGGGGGCTATGTTAAAGGATGCTCAGATTGCCTCCCTGCAGAATCGCTTGATGTTCGAGATCAAACTATCGAATAGTTGCAGGGGGATATGACGATGCTGATGACTATTGTCTTCGATTTAAGGGGCAAATTGGAGAACAAGTTTGGCAGGGAGTTTAGCGATCCAACCGATGATCCCATGAATGTTGAAACCTGACATCGTGCAGCACAGCAGCGTATGGCAGAAGAAACCGAAGAGCAGAGGTTGGCGGCTGAGCAGCTAGCAGCAGAACGTCAAGCCGGTCTCGATAATTACTTAAGTGATCCACGTAAGAAGTTCACTGCCAGTCAGAAATGAACTGCAGATCAGAGGAAGAAGAAGCAGGTGGTATTGATGAAGAATGTGAACGTGAATCCCCTGGACGAAAATTTTCAGCTGAAAGATCCATCCAATCAATCTGAGAGATACGTGATGGAGTTGGGATCCAGTTATTACAGTAAGGTGGGCAACAAGTCAAAGGTGTTGAGTTGGATGTATGATCATGTTAAAAACATGTGGATCATTGTACGCCAAGATGGAACGAGGGAATATTATTCGAAAGAGTCGCAGTTTGAGACTTGGACTAAAGTCGCACTGACTGATCTATTAAGAGCTCCATACACTGACGACGATACGACAGAGCGTGGACCAGGTTGGAGGTTCTTTAAGAAGCTTGAACGGGAGATTAGGACCGGTTTTAAGAGTATGAAGACTGTTGAACCGTATCTGAAGCAGCCAAGGGAGTTCGTGATGCACACATAGGCAAACGATTCAAATCTATGATGTGGCCTCCTACAGATAAAGAGTTGGTGATTCCTGTTGCTCCTACCTTTCCAAAGGGAATTCTGAAGAACTTTAATTTCTGGTTATACGATCCAAAGGTCGGAAGTGTTGCGATTGTAACGAAAGAGAAGGCTTTCAGGGCGAATGATGTGGTGGATCTGGTTAGCTTCCATGATGAAGATTTACAAGTTCTGGCTTCTCATCAAATACGTATGGTGAGTTATATGAGGTGTGTGCTAAAGACTGGATGGCTGCAGTTGCTGGGATTATTGCTGGACGTTTGGGTGTGGATGCGGCACCGAAGGACAAATGAAGAAACCTAGGGGGAGAATGTTGGGCTTGAAGCTTAAAGGTTTATTCATTTGAAGTGTATTTTGGGCTTTTGGGTTAGTTTGGGCTTCCTAATGCCTAGTGGGCCTAAGGTTGTACTTTTGGATTTTGTCATGTTTATAAATAGAGGGGTTAGGTCATTTGTTAGGGGTTAGAGAGTTGACAGTAAAACTTGTATCTGACATCTTCTGGTGTATGCAAGTTATATTATTTAAGTTATTCAAGTTGTTCTTCATCATGATCATAATTTCCGCTAGTGATTAGGTTAGTGATACCTGTTTGATCCGTTTACGAACTTACACTATTCTTCATACAAAGATCTAGTCTAACGTCTCTAGCAAGATTAGAGAGTTCTTGATGCCTCCACACTTTTTTAAAGGTGTGTAGCATGTTCCGGAGTGTTTTTGGGTCTTCTGGATTGTTTTAGACTTGGCTGGGTTGCTCTACAGTGTTTCGGGTTGTTCCGAACAGTTTCAGAATCTTTCGGGGTATTCCAGGTCGTTCCGGAGTGCCCTAGATGTTTCTAGTTAAAATCTAATACCATTAATGGTTCAAATTAAGTAAAAGACAAACTTTAAAATTTTCATACGAATAACATGCCATTTTAGTCCCTGTGGTTTGCACAGTTTAGTTCAAAAGTTTTATTTATCGCATGTGAGTCCAAAAAGTTTTCAACATTGCCATATTAGTCCAACTGACTTAACTCCATCCATTTGAGCATTAAATAAAGGGCAGTTTTGTCCATTTATCCATTTATAAAAGCCTTTAAATCAAAATAAAAAAAACAACCCACCAACCATACCCCTTTTCTTGCGGACGCCCCACCACCTCACCTCATAAATTCCGGCGAACCATCTCCGACACCACAATCCTGACCCACCTAGTTGCCACGACGACACAAGTATGCGGTCTGTCGTTTATGTTCTTCAGTGACCCTAAGTTAATGCCAGTCTTGGCTGGAACACTAGTAGCCAACTACTTTGGAAGCGAGCAGAACAAAGGGGTGGTCCAACAAGAACTTAGCATTGAGATGCTCCTTTCGTTGCTCGGATCCTACAAAAGTGGATTACCAAAGACCCAACCAATTGAAGAGCTCATTGGGTCAACTCAGTTGAGTCTGGATTCAAGAAAACTTCATGGTGATGCCTCTCAAATATCAAACCGAAGAAAACCAGGAAAAGTGGTGCACTCAGGAATCGCAATAGAAGTGTGAAGATTAAGAATCAGAAAGATGGTGACAAATCAACGAGGGTTTGTGAACCGAGTTCGGAAAGTTACTCCAATTTGATGATTCATTCAAGATTTCCTGTAAGCTTTATTGATAGGGCAGGATTGTTCTTTTCAACAGAATTATTGGGTTTAAACAATGGATTTTTTTGTGGATGGTTTCAGAAATGTCGTTGTTTTCAAAATAAGCCTCTTTGAGCTTGTGGGATGAGTTTGATTGGTTATAGGGTGGAGGTGAACAATTGTAGAAGAAGGTAGGATGTGTTTGATTGGTTACAAGGTTGGATTAAAGGTATAATTAAATAATAGATGAAATGAAAAAAATGCCTCTAAGGTAACGAGGACAATGGATGGGGTTAAGCTCGTTGGACTAAAATGAAAATGTTGAAATTTTTTTGGACCCACAGACGATAAATGGAAACCTTTGGACTAAACTGACAAAAGTGCCCAAACCACATTGACTAAAATGACTTTTACTCTTTTCATATGGTGTTAAATCTTCAAATCACCATGTTAATCATGGGAGTGATGATTAATAAATCACCATCCATATTCAAACATTAAGTCGTAGCTCTTAATTAATCGACTATAATGCGACAATGCCATAAGCATATCTACCAGGGTATTAGGGGTAATCGGGTTACTTTTCAACTTTGTTGGGAAATGGAAAATTAGTGTAAAAAAATTCTTTTTCATTTTATGTATTTATACTCTTAACATTGTTTTTTTTTATAATACCCTTAAATATTTCTTTTAGATCCGCAATTTATAATGTAGAATGGCTAACAATTGAAAAGTTGAATTCATAACGGATTAGGAATTACTAGATAGGCTGGTTATAGAAAAACTTTTATTCTTAAAACCAAGGTAAACGTGATAGTAATGATATCAAATTAAAGTTGATCGTTTGTTTTAGGTTTTTTTCTGTTGTTTTGATTTATTTAAAATAACTTTTGTTCATATTATTATCTTTATAATGTTAAGAGTTAATTATTTGGTTTAACAAATATAACACTTTGAGCACTAACTTTTATTTTATTTTAGTTTTTATAACATGTTCAGGTTCTATGGTTTCGATTTTGTAACACCTTAAGGTACTAAGACAAACGGTCGTTAAATTTTCTGTTGAAAATTGTGTAAATTGACTAAAATACTCATGACTAGCTAGAAGGACTACCTTATAAGAATTAAGAATTATTTTTTACTATTTTATTTGGATTTATTATTTACAAAAAATACTAGCTATGGAAACAAAAAAAATATAAAATAAATTATAAACTAATTATATTGTTATGAATTTTATTATTAATATTTTACTTGATTATAAATAGTATATAATTAAGTAAATAAATCAAAAAATAGATTATAAAAGGTTAAATAAAAAGAAAAGTTGGTGATAATGGGATGTTGGAATGGTTTATTGTTGTGGATTTATGGGAAAAAGTAACTTTGGATTGGTTGTTGTTTTGATTGATGTAACATGCTAATTAGGCAGTCTGAATTTTGGACCATGAATTTAGTGTTAACAAACACTTTTTTCACCTTCCATAGTCATATAAGAATGATCCCAAGTAAAGTTTAGTGACGAATCACATTTGAAATATTCGTGTGCGTTAAAACTTATATAAGAATAAAAGTTAAGTGACGAATCACCACGTCGGTTCTTCGATTGAGCCATGACGCCATATACCGGTTTGTGTAGGGTTGATACCTTCACAATATTGATTGGTAGTGTCTTGATACAAAAGTATGCTCTAACCAACAGCATAAAATAACCATTAAGGCTAAAAAGTATAAAGCTATCGTATCAAGTATTAAATTATACTTTAAGACATATATATGTATACTTTTTATATTATACAAAGGTTTCATATCAAATTTTAATTTTTCAAGTCTTTTAAACAATCTAGTAAACTATAAAAGGACAAATAACTCATAACTGCTACCATACGTTGACTAGTTATCTTCTTAAGTCATGAATGGCTAATCATGTACCTAATTGTCTACGTATCACTATTTAAACATTGAACTAATAATATATAGCATTATTCAAGTGTGAATCAGATCACAAATAAATTCTTTGAAATTATTAGGTATAAATTTGTCATGTCTGAAGTTAGAACACAAAAAGGTTGTATAATTACTCGGTATGAATAATTCTCAAGGGTGAATATTATTAGGATGATGTTATGGTTTCATAGTTTTTACTCTACATATCATCACTATATTACTGTTCTTTTTCACATTTGTGTGATTGTTTCACAACATTTGAAACATCAGGAACCAAAAATGTTTTTTGCTCACAAAACCTGATGTTTGAAACAAACCCTAAGAATGAAAAATCAGTTTACTCTTATTTACTACTATTCATTCAAATGTAAAAGTATTTGGCGCTTTAGATTAGTTGACCTAAGTTTTTATAAAAATACTAAAATACCATTACTAAAAAAAACTAAAAAGTAAATATATCCTTAGAACCCATTCTTGTCTTCTTCATGTTTCGTAGGTGAACCCCACCACAAGCACGATGCATCCACCCTCTAACCTTGTGCGTCAACGTTAGTTCTTCGGTTGAGCCCTGACGCCATACACCTGTTTGTGTAGGGTTGAAGCTAGGGGTGGACCTAGGTAGAGGTCTGGGTGGGTGGTGCACACTTTAAAAAAAAAGGGAAAATGTCACAGAAAACTAAGTTTCAAAAGTGTTCTAATTAGGTCACTCGTATCGTTTTTGTCCCAATTAGATAATTTAACATTCAAATCGAGTCATGCCCTTTTTTCCATATGTCAGGAGAAAAAATGGAGCATAAGATGCTAGGGTCGGGTTATATTAATATATAAAATTTTATTTATTAAAAATAAAAACACTTTAATTACATTAAAAATTAAAAAAACAAGTTAAAATTCACGTTCACTGGACGTTAGCATCAAATGAAAGGGAAAAAAGAAACAAAAATTCACATCATCACGGTTACCTATGAAATGGATGAAAAAACCTTAATTTTAATATTAAAATGAATGTGGAGTGACCTAATTGGAACACGTTTGAAACTTGAGTGACTTAATTGGAACATTTTTAAAACTTGATTACTATTCTACAAAGTTACCCCAAAAAATTGGTGTATTTTATAGGACAAAATCTCGATCGCACCCATTAAAATTTGGTTAAACCCCTTATTTGCACCCAGAAAAAATTTCCTAAGTCCGCAACTGTTAAGCTTACACATTGATGTAACCTTCACAACATTGATTGGTAATGTCTTCATACATAAGTATGCTCTAACCAACAACATAGTATAAAATAACCATGTATACATTAAGGCAAAAAGTATAAAAGTATCGTATCAAGTATTAAATTATATTTTGAGTTAATTACATTTTTCGTTCGTATGGTTTGTTAAAAATCACTATTTCAGTCCATTAGTTTTAAAATTGTCAAAACAGTCCTTATGATTTCACTTTCGTAACTATTACATTCCATCCTCACTAACGTTATCCATTACTTTGTTAGTTTATTTGAAACGACCATAATGACCTCTGTTAGTAAAACTACAAAATAAATAAATAAAGAGTTAATTACGCTTTTCGTCCCTGTGGTTTGTTAAAAATAACTATTACAGCCCATTAGTTTTAAAAAATTGCCAAAATAGTACCAATACTTTCAAACTTCCACCTTCAACTTACCAACAATGGTGGTTAACAGTTTCATCTATCTACTACCCTTTACTTTACTTTCACTTGTTGTGTTTCCTTAAATCCAGCCGGAAGATCACCTGCTCCGGTTCCACACCCTCTCCACTTCATCCATCTTCCATATCTCTCACCACTACATACGCATACATGAACGATGACCACCTCCACTGATCCATTATGCCTACCACCTCATCAAACTACCACCCACCCCTACCCCAACACCAATGGCCATTTTTTGGAACAAATCATCGGCCAACTTCTTTTTCTACCGATGAATTCTACCAATTCTGACACTACACAGGGCACCACCCATACTTCCTCTCCACCCTTCAAGTTTTTCAGGAGTGTTTAAGTTTTCCTACCAACGTCAATTGTGATGGGGAAAATTAGGTGCCGGATCTCAAGAAATGAAGAGAGTGAAAAGTAATTAACTCTTTATTTATTTATTTTGTAGTTTTAATAACATAGGCATTATGGTCATTTGAAATAAATTAATAGAATAACTGGATGCGTTAATGTGGGTGGACTGTAATAGTAGTAACAAAACGGGGAGTCAGGGACTGTTTTAGCAATTTTTAAACTAGTGGACTAAAATAATAGTTTTGACAAACTAAAGAGAAAAAAAACATAGTTAACTCTTATATTTTAAGATATAAATATATATACTTTTTATATAAAGGTATCGTATCAAAATTTAATTCTTCAACTCTTTTAAACAATGTAGTAAACTATAAAAGGACAAATAATTCACAACTAGTACATATGTTGACTAGTTATGTTCTTAAAGTCATGCATGGCTAATCATGTACCTAGTTGTCTACTTATCACTATGTAAATATTGAATATATATATATATATATATATATATATATATATATATATATATATATAATATTATAATTATTCAAGTGTGAATCGGATCACAAACAAATTCTTTGAAATTATTTGGTATAAAATTTGTCGTGTTTGAAAAAAAGGTTGTATAATTACTCGGTATGAATAATTCTCAAGGGTGAAATGTTATTAGGCTGATGTTATGGTTTCATATTTTGTTACTCAACATTATTGTTAGTAAGCATGAGATATTACTCTTTTTTTTTTTTCATATTTGGTGTGTAACAGTTTCAAAAGTTTTACCTGATACTCATTGAAAAAATAATTAAACTATGTAAAAATTAAACTTAAAAAAAGGATGAAAGAGGGATGAAGTGGAATTTTTTGATTGGATCAAACAATTAATACCCTAAGCCAAAAGTAAAGGATGCAGACATGGTGGGTGTGGAAGGAGTCATGCTATCATCTTCACGCCACTTTTTTCACCATGGGACGGTGTATAAACAGTGGTGGAGGTTAACAAAAAATTTAGTGTTGGCCGGACTTCTTAACATTTAAATTTGTAAGGGCCGAGTTCTTAAAAATTCAATATTTTACACAACAATTTTTTTTTTGATAAAACTAAACACTAGAAGTGAAAAGTCGGTGGGAGCCAGGGCACCTCGAACCTCCATTAACCTCTGCCATTGCGTATAGGGACATGAAAGAAGGTTAATATTCAACGTGGCACGTGGGCGTGAAACGATAAGGTATGGATTTATCCGCAAGTTTCATAGTAAATAGTGAAATGGGAAAGCGAATTTGTCGTATATTGGGGAATATCGAGGCTTAGACTATGGGGTGTGGATGAGGGTAGTCCTTGAAGGATGGCCCTTCACGTCAAATCCAAGGAGAATGTCTCTCCAAGGATGGAACCAAGGGTGTGGAGGATGAGCCTCCCCCCATTTTTTATTTTTTATTTTCAACTTTGACAAATAAAATATGCAAAATTTAAGCTATAAAATAAATTCTAGTTCTTAGATTACATTAAAAAAGAAATAAACTTAAAAAAATTGATTAAAAAAACTACCAGTCTTCATTCGGCATGTCGTCGTTGGGTTTGTTTTGTGTGTTCTTTCAAATGTATTCCATCTAGTCCACTTGACGGTTTTGATGTGTGTACTCGTTATGTAAGGAGAACCCGTTTAAATCTTGTTGTTCTACACTTACCAAACAAAATCCTGTTAGGCGCATCTTCGCCGTACTCGCAGATCGCTCTACCTTCGTATTCGATGATCATGTTATGCAGCAAGATACAAGTATATATACAGTATCACAACTTCTGTGGTGTAAAAGACATGTGTTGAATGTTTAAGGATATGCCATTTTTTGTAGAATCCCAAAACACCGTTTAATACTTTTCTCGCCCCTTTTGAAACTTGGCAAATTTCTTTCTTTTATCGTCTGTCGGGTGCGGATAGTTTTAACCTCTATAGAGTACATTGGGTATATTCCATCCGCAGATAGTAACCGCGCCTGTATTCCACCCCTGAAACCGTAAAATCGGTGTCTGGACCAGTTCCTGTTATGACTTCGTTAAAGATCAGATCTCTGATTGGTAGATGACGTTAAAGTCGTTAAGCGAAACACGAACACCGAAAAAAGCATGTCAAATCCACAGATCTTGTGACGCAATAGCCTCTAGTATTATAGTTGGATGTCCATGATCGCCTCGAGTAAATTGACCTCGCCATGCATAGGGTAGTTCTGCCACGACAGTGCATGCAATCAATGCTTCCGAGCATTCCTGGAAAACATGCCTTTCTTTGTGCGCTTGATATAATTTTTGGACGTCATTTGCGTTTGGTTTCCGAAGATATTTCTTGTATATAGCTTCACCACCCATTCGTAAAACTTGTACAAACATTCTCGTGCAGTTCTTTTGGACATCCTTAAATACTGTCCAACGAATCGGGTGTTGTCTCATATGCCAGTTGGCGAATGGCCGTTGTGCATTTATGTAAAGTGGTGAATCCCCTTTGCCCCTAGCGTCCTATGGAAGTGTGAAAAACGGATCAGACTGTGCCAAGTCGTCTGCTATACGTAAGAACAATTGTCACTCAGAACCAAACGTCTAAACATCGCGGTCATGTACATAGGTTCGTTGGCAAAATAATCAGCCACTAATCTATCGTAGGCACCTAAATTATTAACACCGAAATAAATATAACTAAATATATAACATCGAAAAAAATATAACTAAAATATTAACACCGAAAAAAATATAACCTTCTCGGTCTCGGTTTATGATGGCTTGACTAGTTCGCAATTGTGACGTCGTTTCTTCATCTTCTCCTTCTTCCATGATGATCTGTGCTGCAGTATTACGGCGTTCCCAAAAAAACAAATCGCCCTCACACGAAGATAACGAATACCACGATGAAGATGATGAAGAGGACATGGCTAACAATTTATAAAATTTAAAGTAGTGTGTAAAAACGTGAGAGAGATGGAAAAGATTTAGATTGAAATGATGAGATAAAGGGTATATATATAACGTGGGAGAGAAAAATAAATATTTTTGTTTTTTTTAAAAGCTAGCCGCTTTTAACAGCATTATTCTTTTTAATTTTGGCCCGTCTTGTGCGTTGAAAGCTTGGCAGAGACGACATACCGTGTAGTCTTATATCCATTCTTGGAGCTTTTCAAAAGTTTCGTGTCTAGTTTTGCTGTCATCTCAAGTTAAAAATATGTAAGAATCTTTATGCTCTAAATATTATTTTGTATGGTTTTAATTTAGCTTTGCCTCATAACTGGAGCCTAGAGGTGGCGATTTATAGATAACCTGAATATTTTGTGGGTTAAAGCTATTAAAGCAATACATTGTGTAACGCCCTGATTAGGGTTAACATGTCACTATTATGAAAAATGAGAATAAAGCATAATACCGTCAAAAGGGGGGGAAAGGAGGCGACAGTTGCATCTCGATTTCATAGGGCATCGAATCATAAAGCTTAAACCAATTCAAATGAAACGTCAAATTTTGCTGCTGGTTCAACTCCCTACTATCAAATCATTTTTTAAGAATTAACTCATTTTTTTAACAATGGAGTCAATTATGTTAGCATTTAATTCTCTTAATTTCATAATTAATGCAATTTCAATTCAAGTTAACAAAATTGTTTAAAGAGTAAACTACAGTTTTAACCCCCCTTGAAATAGGGGCTGTGACACTCTTACCTCCTATTTTCAGAATTTTGCTATCTTACACCCCGCGTATGGTCAAATTAATCAATCTTAGACCCTGCTGTTAAATGACATCACATATATCTGTTAGTTGTGATGCGAAAATACATTTATACCCTTTCTTTTTACACCATGTACTTTGTAACATCCATACATTTTAATCCTTGTGTACCTGTTAGACATTCCCGCCTTAAATGTTTAACCCTGGAAAGTCAAATAACCCTTTAACACGACTAGCCAAAGTCAAATGTGTAATTCATGCGTGACTACCAATTCTGATGTACATATATTGGCCAATGAAACATTCAAATGCACAAAAAATATGTTAGATATTAATATTTTAGATATTCAACACGACGTAGGTGTTTGAACTAGACATTAATAACATGATCTTCGTAAAAATAAGTTACCTAACATCAAGATCATCAAAATGCTTCTAAACATACATCATATAATGCTAGTCTTGATGCAAATGCCATCCGAGTCCAAGTTGCATGTCTAGCAGTGGCAAATCCAGGATTAGGTTATCAAACATAGTGATAACTATATGAATGATCATCCTTGGGAGGGTAAAAGTGACCCCAAATTCAGCTACAAAACAATGTTTACAATCAGTAGGATACCACATGTTCATTATAGGTTCATTATAATCATACCAGTAATACACAGATTCATTACAGGTTTTGTTTAAGGCTTGTATATTGTTCATTACAGGTTTTGTTTAAGGCTAGTATAAGACAATGTTTACAATCAGGCATCATACCAGCAATATACAAGCCTCATACCAGCAATATACACGTGGAAGATCAAAGCAATAATTCCCATGCCCCACTAATATTCACATTATGATCCTCCATTCCAATTACTCAACCACAACATAAATGATCCAACTGAACAGTTTTGATGAACAAATCGGTAAAATCCATCTATTTCGGTTCCTCATAACTTCGATTTCATTGTCAAAACCCATCGGTCATAGATAAATAGTAAACCCTTGTTTAGATGAACAGTAAAGCGACATTCTTATTTTCAAAGAGCCGACATTATTAGCGATCGGTCATACTTGTTTAAAAAGGGGTGGGGTAAATTTACCCCCTTTTCTTACTTGTCATACCCCTCCCCTAAAGAAATCACATTATAAATTGTTAAATTCCACGCCTATATAAAGCGTTACTTTTAAATAGGTTTCTTTTAAAAAAAAAATTCTCTTAATGATATAAGAAAAACGAATTAATTAAACTGAAATTATAAATAACCCAAAAAACACGAATTAAACAAGGACAAAACTAAAATTACAGGTATATTCAATAAAGGTGTAAGAACTGGGTGTCTGAAGTTTTAAATAAACAATGGATTATAATCAATAGCAGAATGAAAATCATAAGGTTTGATAAATTTCAAATTTAAAGGATTGAATTGTATGTGCCTGAAAACTTGATGAAGGGGGTATACCAAGTAAAACTGAAACAAATAGTGATTCGTTGTTTAGCAGCCCCCTTAAAAAGTTATGTTATTGAGATGAGATTATTAATGTTAAGGATGTGGGTTAGAATTATCAAGTCTGCGAATTATCTTAATGATAAAGCAATTACCTCTTCTACTTTTAGAATTATCTTTTGGTTGGGAGGTGACCAGCTTTTTAAACTTTTCCTAGAATTTACAATCTAGAGGTTGACAAAAATAGTGATCACTAATCAGAGGGTTTCGACGTGATGAGTGTGGAATTGGCGTAGGGATCTGAAGGGTGGAGTTGAAGTGGCACAATTAGAGGCTCCTGTTGGAGAGCTTCATACGGTTTCTTGGTCTTCTTAAACAGATGCATGGGTTTGAAATTTGGTTGTTGAAGACTTAAGGTTGCTAGAAAAGTTATTATCATGTAACGCTTTTGGTAGAAATAAAGCTACGCGATGGAATACGTTGAGAGGTTTTCATCCTCACTTGCCTTGTCTCACTAGATAAGTTACCAACTAGACAAAATCTTAGTGATAAAGGGTAAGACATTCCTTCGATTTTGTGCCCAACTTGTCAACAGTCTGTGGATCGACATGGCATATTTTGGGAGAGTGTCTCACAACGAGTAGATCTTAGGTGGCTATCTCTTGAGGGATGGAGATTTGGTTTCTTGTGTCTAGCGAACGCTCCGATGTCGATGCGTTCATGGTTGGATTTAAGTAGGTTCAATAAGCGGAAGAAATAGGTTATTGAAGCTATTATCTTTATGGCTTTGTGGTTTTCTTTTGAGAGTTTGGATGGAATGCAGCAATTTCTAGCAAATATTATGCCAAGTCAAAGAGTTTATTTTATTCTACTGTAAATGTTTATTTTTATGGTTTTCTTGTTGGAGCCATAAGGTGAATTTTGGTTTGGTCGAGTGGCTTAAAAAATTCGCCCCTCGTCATTGTAATTGCTTTTTGTCCCGGCTAGTCGTAATCTAGTCGAGTTCGGTATTCCGTATATAATTCAGAAAATTTATATCATTTATACGATAGCTTTTAGTTTCTGATTTTAATAAGATGTTATGATTTTTGAGCAAAACTATAAATCGCACAGATAAACAGAAGTCTAACGACAAAACCATGAAAAAACTACCTAATAGCACCTAAACTGAATACCCACCAAAACCAAGACGAACTCACAAATATTTGTGAGTTCTTTGATATGAACATGAAGAAACGAAATCAGATCGTACAAACCCTAACCAAAACAAAACAAGAGAAAGAACCGCTCTCAACAAACCGTAGACGAATGTGTGTATCTTGATCCAGAAGCTATCACTTTCTTCTAATACCTTCAGAATCATTATGGCCTTTCTTTTTAACAATTCTATAAGCTTAAAATATGTTGATCATGTGTAGGATCGTTGCAGTAATAGACCATGCATACGATTTCGGTTTTGATGTTATGATTGTATGATTTCACTTTACTTGATTTAGTTTATTAGAACACTAAACTGGTCAGCTTTGTTAAGATAGTATAAATAAAATAAAACAATTGGCTTAACAATAAACGACCAATAGGAGAAAGTTTCTTGAAGTTTTTGACTAATATTTAAAGGTTTAACATTAAGTTATATTGCACACCTTGTTCTTTTATCATGTTTAAACTTTAATCTTTCTATAGATCTTGACATGTAATTAACCTGTGAGTGATGCTCTCAATGAAGTCTTATAATATCAGAATTACAATTAATTCAATTTTCACATAACTAACTGTAAAATTTATATGAACAAAATGAACAGAAACAAAGAGAACAATAACACCTGATGTAGTGGCAAAATAGCGATAAAATCTTTTATTATGTTGAACCAACCCAGAAATCTCCTAAACCAAACCCTGGATCTTAAGATGATGAGATCTTAACAGTACAATATCAGAACACAACAGATCAGTAAGATCTATTGTACGATTGAACAAATCAACTACAAACCAACACAGAGATAACAAGATCTCTGTGATCCAACTGTGATTTCACTTACCATATGAGAAACATATCTCATAACACCAAATAGTCACAAGACTATACAACCTTAGAACAATATCTAAAAAACTTTGAATCACATTATTCAACAAAGATATCAAAATACAGTTTGATAACAAAAAGTCACACAACTTTAAAAATCAGAATCACGTCTGAAAAAATTCATGTCAAGACCTATAAAGAACAAAAAACTATTTGATATCGTCAAAAAATGTTTACAACTTTACAACATCTAGATCACAACAACTGAATCACAAGATTCATCACAAACTTGACGAAACGAGAATTACACAATTCAACGGCAGACAACAATTATACACCCAAAACTTTAGTTGAAATAAAACCGCATACTTTTTCAAACAAAAGTAATTCATTAATAGAGAAGACACATAAGGCTGTAAAAAAACATTCAAGGCCATCAAAACTCGATCTAACGAACCATCCTGATATAGTTTTAAAGAACAAAAAACACATCAAGATACAGTTGAAAAATATCATGTTAACAACAAAGCAAATTACATGATCCAAGACAAATTTGTGCCACACTAATAACACGAATAACAAAATATTGAATCCTGACGACAAACAAACAACCATTTATTTATAATCTGAACATACAACCATGAATAACAAATATAAATCTCATACAAGATTTAAGAGATTTAAGAACGTCTCATATTATAATCTGGTACATGGTTTTCAATTAACAAGCTTGAGAGCTTAAAAAAACAAACCAATCAACAGAAAGCAATATCTGTAATAACTTAACACAAAACATGTTGTTTCAAAAAACAAATATATTAAAGATGCCTTTTGATACTAGACACATAATCAAGCTAACTCACAAATACAACAGATCAACTGTCAAATAATCACTAACAAGAATCTATATTCTTAGAATTAAAGAACATATAAATCATGAGAATAAGACATATGAACCACACCTGAAAGGCATATGTTCAAGACAAAACCAAATTGATTTATCCAATACGTAGACATGTAAGATCCTATATACACGAGAATCAAACAAATAACCATGAAACCCAACTTAAGCTAGGTCACAAATCAAGATGGGCTATTCATGAAACAACCTTCTTTTTTTAAAAATATGTGAAACCTCGTTTAAGAAAACTTAAACATATTTAGTAATACCAAAACAGATTTAACACCAGAACACTTTGATTCAAAACAAAAACCATAGCAAGAAATCAAGAACACAAGATCTGTATACACCTCTATGGATCAGATCATCACTAGAACAAGAAGATGCACACTAAATATGCATATACAATTCAGATAAAAAAACTTGATACAAATCAGCACTACAATTTCAAGAGCTTAGATTCGATAATACAAGAATCTAATGACAGCTCTAAACCAGTACAACTACAGAACAAGTATGTACAAAATCAGATCAACACGAAAAACTGATAGAAACCGACACTACGGTCAGCGACGAAGTTTCAAAGAAACAATAAGAAACAAATAAGATCACCAACACGATGATCCTACACAAACCTCTACGGTCAGACTAAAAACATGAAGAGTCCTGGACCAGTGAGATAAAGGCAAACACTGTCAAAGAATAAATCTTCAAGATAGCATAACCTTTACAAGAAACGAAGTTGTACATTTTTTATGAAAAAACTTATTCTGACCAAGACTAGTAAAAAATCTTCCAATAACCATGAAACAAGTATTAGTCAAAGCAAACATAATACAACAGGTCTATAATAAAACAATTAACAACAAAACAATTAACAACCAGAAAATACAAAGATGGTCCTATATGTATCAACCTTATATTGCAAACAACCACACTTATCATTTTTAGAATTGATGAATTCAAACAACAATGAGTTTCTAGTGTAAAAGATATAGTTCACAAATAAACGTGAACAAATATACCTTTGTAGAGAAATGAAGAGAAACGAAAATGAGAGTTCTATTAAAAAAACATGAAATGCTTTTATTATTTAATTCACAAATTTTTTTATAGGCAAATAATCCTAATAATACTATTCAATAATCACAATACAATATTTACAACTTGGTCAGGCTCATAATCCTTAAAGTTTAAAGCTTAAAGTTTAGAACATCTATTGAAATAAACATTTATGTTTACTTTTTAAAAGAAAATAATACTTTTTAATACAGAACTTTAAATCCCTTTTTAACTTGATCAAAGAAAACATGAATGACTGAAAAATGCTATCTTAACATATCTTGATATGAAAGAAATCACATCAATACATAAAGCACATACCAAATACACATTTTTGATGCACACATAAATGAGAGGTGTGTCTCTCCCTTGTGCACAATACTAATCTAACTAGTCAAGTGATATATATGCCTATCAATATAACTCGTGTCACAATAATTAAGCTAAGTATAAGAAGCTTACAGAGGTTTTAGAAGGACAGGCAAGAATTCGTTAAAACCTTTTTGCCGTAATACAATAGACCAGTCTGGATATCACCCGCATCTTAGCAACCAGTTTCAAAGCTTCTTGCCTTCAACACTCGTATCCGCACATTCCAATAAACCACTTCTAGTCTCCAAGAACTCCAGTGATAGCGCTTGGAACGTTAACAGACAACCAATAAAACTCTTTGGCATCTTCAATATTTCCACATGAATGAAACAATTTTTCAGTTGCTCGCCCATATAGAGCAAGAACCAGATTAGTACCCGTAATCAAAATTGAAGAAATTGTGATAGAATAAATAAATCACAGATTTAGGGTTTTGATAATGAGAACCCCAATCATACACATCTTAAACTAAAAACACATAATGCATAAACCTTTCTTAGCAGCAGAAGATGAACTTAAACCCTAAAAATCAACCCAGAACCAACGAAATAACAGATAAGACTATGAATCAAGAACCTTGCGGGCTCTGATACCATGTAAAATTTATATGAACAAAATGAACAGAAACAAAGAGAACAATAACACCGGATGTAGTGGCAAAATAGCGACAAAATCTTTTATTATGTTGAACCAACCCAGAAATCTCCCAAACCAAACCCTAGATCTCAAGATGATGAGATCTGTACAGTACAATATCAGAACACAACAGATCAGTAAGATCTACTGTACGATTGAACAAATCAACTACAAACCAACACAGAGATAACAAGACCTCTGTGATCCAATGTGAAATCACAAAGACAATGGATGAACAAGAAGAACACAACAGAGAGCAGAGAAACCCTAGAAATATCTGGAAGCTATCACGAATGAACTGGCCTTCTCTCTTCTCCTTTTATACTCATCATAAAACAACTTTCTACAGCAACCCTTGAAGTCTCTGTAAACTTACAGTTGGCACCTTAAAGAATGACCAGCACACAAAATGAACCTTAACCGGCCCAACAACAATAACAAAAATATAACAAACTTGATCCAACTGAACCAACAACATATCATAACTGGCCCAACAAGATGTTTGAAGATAACAATCACACTCAGTGTTTTAACACTAATACACATTATTCTATTTTATGATTAAACCTACTTTCGTCAAATTATCTTGTCGATCAACAATAACACTTTTTATTTGGCTGATGCAGATAATTGGTACATGCACTTCAACCATCACTTCGCAAAGGGTGTGCCGGGTGAGCGGGTGCACTTGGGTTAGCTCGATCATACATGCCCGGTACATGTGAACCATTTGGGGTTCTAGCGTCATCTCGACCGTGTATGGTCTGTCCCGTTGAATTATCTTCTTTTGGTGACACTGTAACGAAAAAAAAGATATATAATTTCTAGTAATTTATCTGAAATTAAAAAAAAAACTATTTATTTCTTTTAAATTTGTGAATTCTGTGGGTAAAATATTCGAGAAATATTAAAAGCTGTTTTTTTTTTAAATATTATGGGATCCATCAGTAGTTATCTGTCGGTGTTATTCGTATACTTAGTAGTGTGATATACAAATAGATAATAACTTTTGTTGCAATATTGTTAATAAATATATAGTAAAAGAAAGTAATTTCTTAACGATGATGTATTTCTATAAATGGGTATAGTAATTTATAAGTTTGTGCGATTAGTCGTTGTAGAGTTGCAATATTTATCATAAATATATCGCAAAAGCAAGTAATTTTCTAATAAAAAGTAGTTGGCAAGTGTACCTCCTAGTTCTTCTATGGCTGCGTCATTGCCTTCATTGCTTAAGTTTGGTTTATCTCCACGGTAAAACGTTTGGATCTTTGACGGTGCTCCATCAGGTGTTGGCAGTTGCGAGTTAACTCGACCGTTAGTTTCTTGCCTCTTTGACGGTGCTAGATTTGGTGGTGGTGGTGACGGGTTAACTCGGTTGTAAGTTTCTTGGTCCTTTGATGGAGCTGCATTTGGTGGTGGTGGAGATGATGGGTTAACTCGGCCGTAAGTTTCTTGGCCCTTTGATGGTGCTGCATTTGGCGGTGGTGGTGGTGATGGGTTAACTAGGCCGTAAGTTTCTTGGCCCTTTGACGGTGCTTCATTTGGCGGTGGTGGTGGTGATGGGTTGACTGTGCTGTAATGTTCTTGGACCTTTGGCGGTGCTATTCTTGGTGGCGGTGGTGGAAGAGTAACTCGACCATAAGTAGTCTGGTCATATGATGATGTCAACGAAGAAGACTGTGGTAGCCAAAGTTTTTTTTCTCTGGTTACCATTTGAATTACGGCCACATGAAACAGTGGCCGTACATGAAGACTTTCTTTTATGGGTCCCTCTACAATCAAAACTAGTTATTATTAGTAAAAAATATGAAGAGAATTAATTATGGAAATAATGAAGAAAAAAAGATGTTTATTTTGTTATACCATGTAAATGTCTAGCACTATAAGCTTCAAAAAGAACAAAAAGAGTTAAGAAGACCAAAGCAAACTTCATGGTCATCATTGTTGTTAATGAATGAATGCTGAAGAGTGTGTCTTTAGCTATTTATATGTAAAATCATCTAATAAGAATAAAGTTAAGATTTTAAAATGCATGTGAAGCACGCGTTTGACCATATACTTTAGTCACCAAGATGGTATAAAAATAACCATTGCATTTTTGCAAAAGCAAAAAGGTTTAGTGTCAAGTATTTAAGTTTTATTTTAAGACATGTGTGTATTTTATCTTATAAAAAAATTCATGTTTCAAGCCTTTTAAACAGTCAACTAAAGGAGCACTAGTTCACAACTAGTACCATCCTAGTTGTCTACTTGACACTTTTTAATTATTAAGCAAATAAAAATTTTCAAGTGTGAACCAGACTAACAATATCTTTGGAATTACTGTCGGTATAAACCATCGTGTTTAAAATTTTAAAGTTTGAATTCAAAACGCTTCTATGATTTCAAAAACATTGAATTCTTCAAGAGCTTCTATAACTTCAAGATGAGGGTGAATTCAATAGGAAACACAGAGACCTTTGGAAAAAGTATTGAGACAAGATATTCAGGAATAACACCGATTATATGATTAATTTTAAATAATTTAAGGGTTTTAAATGAGTATATGATATTAACCAATAACAAGTATCCATACACCTTAAAATATCTACACCCTCAAAATATTTTATGTGTCCACCACTATATTTGAGTATAAAAATAATTAGTTGGCGAACTAGTAAAAAATACCACACCAACACCATGACTCAGTCAAGCGGCGATATCTCACCCACAACTACTGCCAACGGTACCATTTGTTATCCCCGTTCAAAAATATTGCAAGCTTTGTTAGTATATCACAGTCGTTTCAACTTTTTTGGAGGGCCAAAGTGGAAATGAAATTTTAGGCCTTTCTTCCTTCTTTAATTATTATAGACGATGCTTTTCTATCTGTGTATGTAATCAAACAAAAATCTAACACAACTATCACACATAGTGGTTTGCTTGTATAGGAATCAAACAAATCTAAAACATTAAGTTTGCACTAATAGCTAGCGTATTAATTTTCTTTTAAGTGGAGGCCTTATTTTTTTGAAGGCTCTAGGCCCAAGCATGAGTTATTTATACTATAGGTCTGATGTGAGCGAGATGTATGTGATTTTAAAATATATATTTTAAGTTCTTTTCATTCGTTTATTTAAGCTATAAATTTATAAAAACACGATATTCAACTATCGCTCTCTACAACACGCTAGAGCAAGTGCACCTACCATTGGCATAGTGTAGTGATGGTAAGATACCGAGTTCGTCCAAGAACACAAGAGCTTTTAATACCTCAATATAGTCGACGTCTAATCTAATTTAATTTTTTTAGGAAAAGTTTTTGATAAGTAAAAACAAAGAAATAACTAAAATAATAAAAGAAACAAATAAACAAGATATAATCACTTGGTTCCGACTATTTATTTACGTATCCTTTGATGATTTCCACGATTTAAATTTTTTAATAGATTATCTTAGTTAAAGTGACATGTCCCTCTTTTGGAGGCAATGCTACCATCAGCCATATTGGTCCGAGTCAGCAGGGATACAGTCCCACAAAGATGGAATAATTAAAGATAATTAAGTAAGTTATTAATACATAATGTGTCATGTGCCTCTTTTGGAGGCAACGCTACCCTCGGCCATATTAGTCTGAGTCAGCAGGGATACAGTCCCGCAAGTCCGATTTAAATAAAATACACTAAAAGTAAAATAATCCAAGCTAAGCCGAGTCGAGCTAAAATGTGAGCCAAACCGAGCCAATTTGGCTTGTTACGAGCCGAGCCGAGCTAGGCTCACTTTCTTACCGAGCTGAGCCGGCTCGGCTCACTTTCAAACTGAGCCATATCGAGCGAGCTTATTCCGAGCTAAACCCGAGCGAGCTTTTTTGACAGCCATTTTTAAGAGATTATTTAGTTAAAGTGGTATGTCCCTCTTTTGGAGGCGACACTACCATCAACCATATTGGTCTAAGTCAGCAGGGATATAGTCCCGCAAGGCCGTGTCTTCCTTCTTCTCTGTCTTCATTTAATACGTATGTCAGATCAGTTTGCTATACGACCACGTGTGTCAACGGCACGGCCCCGTGACCATTGTACTTGCTGTACTATCCTAAATATGCAAATCTGGAAGTTGACCACGGCCCATGTCCAAAAGGACACGACCCTGTGTCTCTTGTCTGCTTCTGTTTGTCTTCTTCTGACCTGGAATCTTGAAGGGGCACGGCCCCATGCCGACTAGGCACGACCCCGTGCCAGATTTCTTATTCGTTGTTTTTAGTCTTGGGGTTAAGCTTAGAGGGTTGGTATAGTGTGTTGTCTTTTCGTCTTTCATACTTATGTTGGATTTTGTTGTTAATTTGTTCCTTTTGTTCATTTAAGCTCTTTTTATCCTTAAAATCAAAGGTATATAAAGAAACACACTTTTTCCAACATTAGTACTAAAAAGGGTTGATTTTAAACCTTAATTTGATACAATTTATATATTACCTTTGACGCATATCAAATACCCTCACACTTGAATATTTGTTTGTCCTCAAGAAAACTCTTTGATAATTGCTTACACACCCAAATGGAATTCGTAGAGAAGAAGTTTTTAGGTCTTGTTTAAAGAGTGTCGGGAATCCAAGTTCTTGTTATTCTTGTTTTTATATTATTTACAATCCTATTCGACATGATTTATTTAGAACATTTTAAGAAAAATAAATATTTTTGGGCATAATCTGCCTTTATAAAATTTCATTTAACTATATACAAATTCACACCCCTCACAATGATCACTCAACACTCTCGGCCGAAAATTTATAAGTGAAACGCTCGATACCTGTATGGAACTTACTCCTACCATATGCTTGACAAGTAATCAAATCTCCTCATTTTCAGCAAAATCTTTGTAAATATCAAGAGTAATCTAAAAAAGAGGTAGGTTTTGGCTAGGGGTAGGATAGTTTTATTGAAAAGTGACTAAAATTGTTAAATGTCAGTTTTCTTTGGAAAATTTATTTATTTATGACTTAGGTATAACATACATGTTTATAAGAAATAATTTTGCTTAGTTATCTCAAGCAAATAGAGATTTTTCTTTTTTGATAAACAAACGAAGTCAATTCTTTTTTATAAATTTTAAAAGAACCGCATTTACTAAAATAAAGGGGTGTGAAAAGAAAATGTTGGTTTGGGTGATGGGTAGTTTGTGCAAAATGGTGTTTTGCGGTTTTTTTTTTAATGAAAGGTTTAGGCTTAAAGGGGTTAACTAGGGAAATATTTTTGTTGTTTTTGTTTTTTGTGGGAAGATAAAAAGAAAATAAAGTTGAAGATGAAAAAAAGGGTTTAAATATCCTAATACCTCTATCATATACTTACTTGGATTAGTTGGTAAGGACCGGTAATGTATTGTCTTGTCAAGTTCTAGATTCGTAAGAACCACACGGCTTTTCACACAAGAAATGAAAATAAGCATTTAGTGAAGATATAAATTGGAATGCTTGGTAAAGGCTCAAAACTCACATTTTTGTGGGAAAAGGGTAAAAGTGTGAAATTATATATACAATCAAATTTTATAAAGAATTGTCATGCCTTTTTGTAAATTATTTTCTTATAGGGTTTTTTTTTATCACGACGCTATCGGTTGTAAGAGTTATAAAAAATTAAAAAAATTTAAATCTTGGTTTCTAACTCACTACAAACAAAATAAAAACAAACTAAAAAAATGTTTTTGAAAAAGATTTGGGGTGTTTTAGTGTTTCTAAGTAGAGTTTTATGTAATGCTTGTTTTTGGGATAAACAATTTTCAAGTTAAGCCCCCCCCCCCCCACACACACACACTTAAATTATATATTGTCTTCAATGTATTCAAAATTGGTTAAAATGATTAAATGTGTAAACATGGGTTAAAAACAGCAAATTTTTCAAAAACCAGGCACTGGACACATGGCCGAGTTTTGGGACACGACCCCGTGCCAAAAGTGCTAGTACAAGATTTCTGAGAAAAATTTCAGAAGGCAGACACGGTGGCGTGGTTAGGGGACATGGCCCCGTGTCAAAAGTGCCAGTAACGAAAAATTTTCCAGAAGCCAGGCATGGGGGCGTGTCTATGGGACACGACCTCGTGTCAATATTCCAGATTCAAAATTTTTTTTGTAGACTTGAGGTACGGGGGCGTGCTTACCTTACACGTCCCCGTGCTACACTTATTGTTATGAAGATTTTGCTTCCGTAAGTGTATGTTTATGTGCTTGGGGTGCTATTCCAACGTCACTTTGACCATTTCACCCTTCCTTCGAGTGTAGTTTATTCCTACAAAGAGATAACTTACAGAAAAATATTAAAATAAAGATTACGCTAAAATTTAAATTAATTAACCTAAGAATAGTCCATGGAATGCCTCCATGGTGCGCTACGTTTATTAGGGTCCTTGGCTAGACTCAAAGTTGGTCAAATGTTACCCGAGCGGGATAACTCGCATCCCAAGTTGCATCGACGAAGGGTGTAGTCGAGGCTCGAGTATATGGCTTTGATGTAGTTGACCGGATCATCCTCCACCCTTTGTCCCACTTCGAACTTAACTCCTTGTCACCTACCTTAATGTTAGCCTTCCGTCACTCATGTCCACCCTTGCTCGTGCGGTGGCAAGGAATGTTCTTTTTAATATGAGCGGGATCTCGGTGTCTTCCTCCATATCTAGGATTACAAAGCCGGCCGGGAAAACGAATTCTCCAACCTTTACCAAGAGATTTCTACGACACCTTAAGGGTATTTTACCGACGTATCCGCAAGTTGTATGCTCATCCTTATAGGATGTGTGTAACATCCTTTGTAAATCGGGTTTCGAAAAACCCGCTCCTTGTTGTTTCAATAAAAGAATTTTTGTTTATGTGTTTAGTTATTTATATAATGATTAAATTTAATGTTTAAAAATAAACTAATAAATAAAGTTTAAAGGTATAATCCAATAATTAATAAAACAAATCAACTAATTAATAATTATATTTATAATAATTCAAAAAGATAATAAAAGCAACTAAAGAAAAGCGGTTTTAAAAAAATAGGTGAACCGGGAATCGAACCCGGGTTCCCCCGGTTAACACACACAGCCAACACCACTACGCTGCACACACCACTTGTGCTGTAATCAAAATCATAATTCCATTATATTCAGTTTAATGTGAAGCCTGCAACTATACCAGAAAAATCACGCGCCTTTCCTTCTTTGTTTGAATCATCCGACTAGCCAATCATCGGCTATTTTCGGCAAATTGAACCAATTTGGCTGTCATCCTTCTGGCAGTTATCAATCATTGAATCAAGTTTCCAAATAACCGAAATCGAATCTCCTCTGTTTTTCATCTATAAATATCAACCAATTTCGCACTAACCAACTCGCTCATACCCTCCATTCACTCTCTAAAACCCTGTCGTCGGAAAACTTTGGCCACCGGAGAAACCCACCCGCTGGAGCTCGAGATCCTCCGTTCCGGTTCTACAGTAGATTCCTACTCACCCTTTCTTTTGAATTTTGTTAAACAACTTTAACATTCTGTTGTTATGGGGGATCAAGATTTCATGGGCGGGCACAGGCTTGGGTAATTCAAACTGAAGAAGACGAAGCAATAACTCGTGTTTTATATATTTTAATTTTAAGATTTAACCAGGTTAGACACACAGTCCAGTGGTGGACTGTGTGCAAATATACCCGCATGTCACATGTTCGAATCTGTGCATATCCACCGGCCCGGTCACTTTCAAACCTTTTTAATATTTATCATTTCTGCAACAACAACTTAGTGTATATATATATTTAAATCACGAGATTTGTCGGGTTAGACACCCAGACCAGTTGGTCGGGCTAGGTGCATAGCATCTCAAAGGTCACCGGTTCGAATCCTTAGACTCACACTGACCGAACTATTTAAATCTCTTTTTAAAACTTTATCAAAAATTTAATGAACTTAATTTGTGTATAACATTAACTAAAATCATGATTCCTTCGGGTTAGACACGTAGCTCAGTTGGAAGAGCTGTGTGCACGCAACCGAGAGGTCACGAGTTCGAGCCTCACCACACGCATGCTAATACCCAATCGAACCGGCTTGACAACCCCTTGTCAGACTGACAAGTTTTTAATACAATTTTTTTATTATTATTTTTATTTTATTCATTTATTTATTTATTTTATATTTAAAGAAAAACCAAATGAAAGAAAAATACTTAGAAATATATAATTTCAAGGGTTCTAAAAATATCAATACAAATCACAAAAATAACTTAAAAACCTAAACAAGGGTTTTTAACCAAAATATTAGTTTATTTATTTATCGCATTACTATTTTTAGGTTAGTACTTCTTCGTCGGTTAAATCCACAACTCGTGCGCTCTCATTCCCACTCAAGAATACGTACCCAAGGTGAGTGAATCTCTACAAATTCCCCATTGTAATCACGTTTTGGGGTGTATCATGTGTCGTACCATTTCTTTATTTTATTTAACGCTTGTGCTAACATCATTTCGTGATCAAATGTGTATTGTTTGTTATGTGGTTTATATGTGGATACATTTTATCATTTCAGTGCAATCATTTCATTAGGCCCATTAGTTCCTCATGGGATACGGGTTGAGCATCAGGTGCCTCACTAGATCGGCTCCATTTGATTGAGCCTTGATCTCACATACATCATCCATTATGTCATATGTTCATTCAATTGGTTTATGATTTGTTACATATATACATTTGCTCACATGTGATTTATGCAAAATTTTATTTAAACAATAATAAGATTCATTCACTTAAATGTTTTATCAAGGTTCACTCGCCAACTTTTGTTGACCCAAATTTTTCTGTTTTACGCATGATACAGGTGATCAAGTTGAGGAAAGAAACACCTAGGATGGCCTTAGAAGAATAATCAAGCTATTTCGTTGGAACAATCGTTTGGTTTATTATTTGTGTTTGCGTGAAATTTTGTGTTGGATATTTAAATTTAATTTGAATTTAATAAATATGAACTTATTAGTAAATATCATGAGCTTTGGTGATAACCCAATTATGCGCCGAATTTTATTCCGCTGCGGGTCGGGGTGTGACAGATTGGTATAGAGCTTGTGACTATAGGGATATAGGATTGGTTATTAGACCCTTAGAGCCTATACTATAGTTGATTAGACTTTAACTGTTTATGTGTTACATGCAAAATTCATGATGGTTATATGTTTCATGTTTATTTTCACACACGATATTATGCAAGCACTCTCACAAGTATATGTTAATATGCAATGCTCATCATAGTTCATATCCTCATAACATCATATCTATGAAAGCACATCATTTCAAACGATGATGCATATTTCATATCAATCACATCAAAGTGAGTTTTCACGCGGGCATGTAGTAACTGGAAAGGTACGGGTACGATAGTTGGAACGTCGTGTCTAGGCTTGAATTCGTATAAATCCAAAATAAAGGACCAGTTTGCCTACCTGGGGACTAACGATGAGAGTACGAAGGACCTATTAGGCCAAAGCATGCTATACCAAACGTCGTGTGAACTAACCCCACTTTGAGCTGTCATTGTGCCAAGCCCAACAACCCTTACTTCTACCACCTGCCCAACCCATGGCCCAACCTTACTACCAACCCAACTAGCCCTTACCTAGTGGAACACGGAAAAGGTAAGCGGGTGTGGAAGATGTTATGCCTTATCATGGGAGGAATTGAGGGAAATAATGACAAGAGCTTCTGTCCTAGGAGGAGATCAAGAAGCTGAAGATGAATTCTATTCTCTAAAGCAAAAGGAAGGGGATCACACCTCCTACAACAAGAGGTTTCTTGAATTGAACCAGATGGTTCCTAATCTGTTCACCCCATTATACCATTTAATCGAGCAATATATTCGAGGCCTCCCCTCGAAAATCCAAGATTCAGTTTTAAGCACAGTCTCCCGCAACACTCGAAGCCGCAATGGAATTAGCTACGGAACTTATGAAAAATCGCATTCGTAATGGCGATTTTAAAGATGAAAAGAAGAGAACGACCGTTGAAACCCCTACTTCGACCCATCTGGCTCCTCCTCAAAGTTTGCTGGTAAGAGGAAGCGAAATGGCAAAAACTTCGCCGTCACCCAAATCAACTCTCCATCACTGCTGCTCCAATCACCCAAGTTGTCCCTCCAGCCGCACCATACAAAAGGCCATACACTGGCCCACACCCAGAGTGTAACCGTTGCCAATACCATCACCCTCCTGAGAACCCTTGCCAACATTGCACAAGTTGTGGCCGTGCCGGGGACACTATCCAAACTTGCCGTACACTCCAACGATCAAATCGCAGTCAGCCTCCAACCCAAACCCAAAACCAAACGGTGAGCCAAGCGCAACAACCCTTACTTCTACCACCTCCCAACCCATGGCTCAACCTTACTACCAACCCAACTATCCCATGATGCAACCATAAGAGCTTGTTTTAATTGTGGCGACCCAAACCACTTCAGGAAAACTTGCCCACGCCTGGTAAACATCATCAATGCCCAAGCCCAAGCAAACCCGGTGAACCAAGCTAACCAAGCTCCTCCACTTGCTAGAGGAAGGGCTTTCAATATCAACGAAACCAGCAAGGGCAGACAACAACGTGGTCAATGGTACGTGTCTCGTAAATGGTAGTTATGCATCCATATTATTCGATACTGGTGCGGATAAGAGCTTTGTATCCTTAGAATTCGAATTATTCTCGACCTACCTCGTGTTAGTCTGCTGAATCGTTCACGGTGGAATGTTGCTGACGGAGAACCCATTTCGTTAAATTCTATCATACGTGATTGCACTCTTACCTTAAATGATCACGACTTCTCGATTGACCTCATTCCTATGAAATTGGGAAGTTTTGATGTTATCATCGGTATGGACTGGCTTGCCATGAAAAGTTCATTCGTATTCCTCTCGCCAATGGTCAGACTCTATGTATCTTTGGAGAAACTCCTTCGAAAGGGCTCAAATTGATGTCCTGCCTTCAAGCTCGAAGATATCTTTGCAAGGATTACGTCGCATTTCTAGCCCACATCATCAAGAAGGAAGGCAAAGAAAGGAAGCTCGAAGATATCCCAATCGTGAAAGAATTCCCGCAAGTTTTTCCCGATGACGTTTCAAGGACTTCCCTTGTGCGAGAAGTCGAATTTCGAATTGATCTTGTGCCTGGCGCTACACCAGTCGCAAAATCTCCTTATAGGTTAGCCCCATCCGAAATGCAAGAGTTGGCCAGTCTGCTGCAAGAGCTGACCGACAAAGGATTCATACATCCTAGCTCGTCGCCTTGGGGTGCACCTGTTCTTTTTGTGAAGAAGAAAGATGGAACGTTTCGCATGTGCATTGACTGTAGGGAACTCAACAAGTTGACCGTTAAGAATCGCTATCCTCTGCCTCGTATTGATGACCTGCTAGACCAACTTCAAGGCGCCACCTGTTTTTCCAAAATCGACCTTCATTCTGGTTATCATCAGCTTAGGGTGCGCGAAGAAGATATTCCAAAAAACTGCCTTTCGAACTCGTTATGGTCATTACGAGTTCATGGTTATGCCCTTCGGTTTAACCAACGCCCCCGCTGTCTTCATGGATTTAATGAATAGGGTATGCAAACCCTATCTCGACCGTTTTGTCATAGTCTTCATTGATGACATCCTCATCTACTCCAAGTCAAAATCCGATCATGAGCTACATCTTCGACTCATTACTGAAAATCTTTACGCTAAGTTCTCAAAATGCGAATTTTGGTTAAGAGAGGTACAATTTCTTGGTCACGTCGTCAATGACAAAGGAATTCATGTCGATCCTTCAAAAATCAAGGCAGTACAAGAATGGCAAACGCCACGTACCCCTACCGAAGTTAGGTCATTTCTTGGCTTGGCTGGTTATTATCGACGCTTCACTGCCAATTTCTCTCGTATCGCCGTTCCGCTCACGACCTTGACTCACAAAGGAAAACCTTCATTTGGGGACCCAAGTAAGAGGAGGCATTCCAAACTTTGAAACAAAAGCTTTGTGACGCACCTATCCTTACACTTCCTGAGGGTCGCGTTGACTTTGTGGTTTATTGCGACGCGTCAGGGCAAGGTTTAGGCTGTGTACTGATGCAAAGAGGAAAAGTGATAGCCTATGCCTCTAGGCAACTCAAGGTACATGAGAAGAACTACACCACCCACGACCTGGAACTTGGAGCGGTCGTGTTCGCTCTAAAGATATGGAGACATTATCTCTATGGTACCAAGTGTGAAATATACACTGACCACAAGAGTCTCCAACATATCTTCAATCAAAAAGAGTTGAACATGAGTCAACGAAGATGGGTCGAACTTCTCAACGATTACGACTGTGCGATTCGGTATCATCCTGGCAAGGCAAACATGGTAGCTGATGCACTCAGTCGAAAGGGTTATGCGAACTCTATTCATCTTCTATGTTCATAAATTGTAACCGATATCAAGGATCGAATACGGGCAGCTCAACATATCTCTGTAACGGAAAATGACGTACGCGATGAGCTGTCATGTGGAGCTGAACTCAAAATCGAAACCAAATCCAATGGTATCCTGTACTATTTAAACCGTATTTGGATACCCAATTGTGATAACCTTCGTGATTTCCTCATGAATGAGGCACATAAAACACGATACTCTGTACATCCAGGATCCGACAAGATGTATCAAGACTTACTATACACCTACTGGTGGCCTGGCATGAAGAAGGATATCGCCGTTTTTGTTTCCAAGTGCCTTACATGCTCCAAAGTAAAAGCTGAACATCAAAGACCTTCAGGACTCCTGGTCCAACCCGAAATACCTGTATGGAAGTGAGAAAACATAACCATGGACTTCATTACTGGGTTACCTCGCACCTCCAGTAGGTATGACACTATATGGACTTCAAGAACGAGAAGTTAGCTCGTATCTACATCAGCGAGATCGTGAGTCGTCATGGTGTACCATTAAGCATCATTTCAGACCGTGATGGTCGTTTCACTTCACGAACATGGCGAGCCGTACAAACCGCTTTGGGTACACGTTTAGACCTCAGCAACGCCTTTCACCCTCAAACTGATGGTCAATCTGAGCGCACCATCCAAACCCTTGAAGACATGCTTCGAGCATGTGTCATAGACTTCAAAGGGAATTGGGACGCTCATCTACCGTTAGTCGAGTTTTCGTACAACAATAGCTATCATTCAAGTATCGGCATGGCTCCTTTCAAAGCTTTATACAGTCGTAAATGCCGATCTCCAGTATGTTGGCACGAAATTGGTGAAGCGCAAATCACCGGACCTTGATTCAAGAAACAACCGACAAAATCCTTCAAATTCAAAACAATCTTCTAGCGGCTCAAAGTCGTCAAAAGAGTTATCCTGACAAACGACGAAAGCCTTTGGAGTTTGGCGTTGGTGAGCAAGTACCTTTGAAAGTATCACCGTGGAGGGGAGTGGTTCGTTTTGGCCAAAAGGGCAAGCTAGCACCACGCTCCCTTTCAAGATACTCGAAAGAGTAGGTCCTGTAGTGTAACGCCTCGTATTTCCAAGATTTATTATTCTTATAAAAATTGACGCTCGTTTTCTATTTCCTGAGTCGCAACTTCAATCGGATCGAAAAACGGTTTAAAATCGGAAAACTACGCGTTTTTACGCGTTTTAACGAAACGACAACTGAACGCGATCATTTTCGAGCGCCGACGTTTAAATCGCGTGTTTAAACCTAAAAATGATATTATACCCTGTTATGTCACGTTCGGGTATGAAACGGGGACTTAAAAAGTGATCGGGCTGCAAACGGGTTTAGGCCCAACTCACTTAAAACCCTAGAAGTATATAAAGACTCAGCTTCTTAATTCTTACTCAAACCCTAGCACACAACCCTGAAACCCTCTGCCCTCTCTCTTCCTCCTAGAACTAGTAGCCGGACTCCGGCGATAGACCGATGACCTCCGGTGGTCTCCTTCTCCGGCCGCCGCACACCCCTCACACTCACACACCCCTGCGATCTCTTAAACCCGACACACACACACACCCGCATATATACTTACAGACAGAGAGAGAGAGAGAGAGAGAGCTGTGAGGAGAGAGAGACGAGATAGAGAGAAGGTAGGTGGTGGTGGTGGCGCGACTATGACGGCTCCGGGGGGTTTCGATCGATGGCGGCAGCAGCTGTCACCTCCAGCGGGCGACGGTGGTGGTGGGTGATTCAAACGAAAGATAGAGCGACGGCGGTGCGGTGGCGTGGCGGCGGAGCAGCGTCGCGGCTGCGAGGATGCATCGGACTAGCGGCGGCGGCAGTCGCCGTGTCTCAGCGGCGACAACAACAGCGGTGTAGCTGCGGTTGTCCGGCTCGATGGACGGCGGCGGTAGTGGTGGTATTGGTTAGAAATTCTGTTGTTCCGGTTCACCTTCGGCTCGGGTTCGGGTCGAATCAGCCTCTGTTCAGTTCAAGTCCAAACTTGGGGATTTGTTTCGGGTTATCTCGGGTCTTGATTAGAGTCGAAAAAGGTTTGGGTCAGATTTAGTTTGGGTTTGGTCAGCCCCGGTTCAGTGTACGGTTTGACCCGGTTCAAGTTCGAAACAATTTCGGTTTCTTCGGCTCGGGTCATGAACGGTTCAACACGGCTCCGCACAGTTGGTTCGGGTCTCGGTCAAAGCAGGTTAGCGAGCAGATTTGGGTCAGCTTGGTCCATACACGTTTCGGCTCGAGTCGAACCTGGTCAAACAGTCAACGCCAGTCAAACCAGTCAGATTCGATGTTCGGTTCGGTGTTCGGGGCCAAGTTCAGTCAATGCTTTAGTCAACTCAATCAAAACACGACACGGTATACTATTAACGCCGCAAATTTTTATTATTAGTTTTATTGTGTGTATATAATTTACATTTTGTTCAAAACTTCGCTGCTTAACAAAAGCATTCGTATATCGTTCATATTGTATCATTCAACGTTGTGTTTTGAAAACATTTAATCGACAACTAGATTGTCGGGATCGTCCAAAAACAAGGGGAAACTCTGCCCGTTTTCTGACAAAAATATACATATATTTATTATACTCCCCGACAAAGATATAAGATATATTTAGTTAATACGTTTTTCGACAAAATATATTATCTAACGACAAAAGAGATATATTACGGTTTTCATAAAAGATATATACAATTAACTATTATTCTTTTCGTAAATATATATATACACATATATATTATTCTTTTCTTTCCTTCAAAACATATATAGATCCAGTAATCTTTTCGTCAAAAAAAAATATATATTTTGCTTATTAGTTAAACATCGAAGATCGCGTATCACATCCAATGGATTTTTATATAATAATAAATATATCGATAGTTACGCTTATTTATTATTTTTGACAAACACTTCCATACCACTTTCGACGAATTTAACTTTAGAGTCGTTACATAAATTCCGTGCTAAACGTACACGTATCTTCAACTCCGATTCGATTATTCATCCATGTTCGTTGTCATTTAAGGTGGCATTGGTGTCCCCTTTCTCCCACTCATCAACTCGTCGTGGAATTTTCAAAGAAGACTTAGCAATTCTGTGAGTACACTCGACCCACATTTGTTTATATCACTTTTTGGGTGTAACATGTTTCCATATACAAAAATCACAAACACTTAAACTTTATGAAACGCACAAACAATCCTATACACATGACTACTTGAATCGTATACTTGTTGCTTGTCTGGGGATAAACATTGTGCTATGCTTTAGTCATTAACTATTTTTAGCCTTTGTTTGACATGCTTAGCGCTATAGGAATTCACGCATCCACCTCCATCGTGTTATTCGTGAGGTCATGTTAAAACATCGTGATTGCGTTACGGGTTTGATTATTAGTATTGCATGCCTTGATATGCTCTTGTATAGATTTGGTTGCCATGAGGATTGTTAAAACTTTATTCGTATACGTATGCTATGCTTAAACTTGTGTACTCGCCTTTGCTTTTGCATTGACTTTATTTTAAAACATGTTACAGGTTGAAGGAGATGACGCTATGAAAACAATATAGCAAGGACTAGATACACACAAATTAGACGTTAGGTTTAATGTCGACGTATCAATCTTGTTATGACTTTGCAAATGTTAGGTTGTTCTTTGTTTTGTTACATTGATGTATTGACAATTCTTATGTAATGAAATATGGTTTAATTAATTATTGTCACTTAATAATGTTGTGAGCAATGAGCAATCTCGTTTTCGTCTCATCCCGATGTTTCCGCCATCGGTTGGGATGTTACATGTAGCATACAAGCTTGACCTACCAGAAGAACTTAACAGAATCCACCCCACGTTCCACGTATCAAACTTGAAGAAGTGTCTCGCCGACGAAAATCTCCATATCCCTCTAGAAGACAATCAAGTTGATGAGTCAATGCACTTTGTTGAAAGACTAGTGGAAATCATGGATTTCAGTGAGAAGCGTTTAAGGCGAAGCCGTATTCCAATCGTCAGGGTGCGTTGGGAGAAAAAACGAGAGCCCGAGTTTACTTGGGAACGTGAAGACTCCATGCGCGAAAAATACCCGCATCTCTTCCCAGTTGCAACCACTACTTAAATTTCGGGACGAAATTTCTAAAAGTAGGGGATACTGTAACATCCGTGTAAATCGGGTTTCTAAAAACCCGCTCCTTGCTGTTTCAATAAAAGAATTTTTGTTTATGTGTTTAGTTATTTATGTAATGATTAAATTTAATGTTTAAAAATAAACTAATAAATAAAGTTTAAAGGTCTAATCCAATAATTAATAAAACAAATCAACTAATTAATAACTATTTTTAATAATTCAAAAAGATAATAAAAGCAACTAAAGAAAAGCGGTTTTAAAAAAATAGGTGAACCGGGAATCGAACCCGGGTTCCCCCGGTTAACACACACCGCCAACATCACTACGTTGCACACACCACTTGTGCTATAATCAAAATCATAATTCCCATATATTCAGTTTAATGTGAAGCCTGCAACTATACCAGAAAAATCACGCGCCTTTCCTTCTTTGTTTGAATCATCCGACTAGCCAATCATCGGCTATTTTCGGCAAATTGAACCAATTTGGCTGTCATCCTTCTGGCAGTTATCAATTATTGAATCATGTTTCCAACTAACCGAAATCAAATCTCCTCTGTTTTTCATCTATAAATATCAACCAATTTCGCACTAACCAACTCGCTTATACCCTCCATTCACTCTCTAAAACCCTGTCGTCGGAAAACTTTGGCCACCGGAGAAACCCACCGGAATAATCGAAACCCACCCGCCGGAGCTCGAGATCCTCCGTTCCGGTTCTACGGTAGATTCCTACTCACCCTTTCTTTTGAATTTTGTTAGGCAACTTTAACATTCTGTTGTTATGCGGGAATCAAGATTTCATGGGCGGGCACAGGTTTGGGTAAATTCAAACTGAAGAAGACGAAGCAAAAACTCGTGTTTTATATATTTTAATTTTAAGATTTAACCAGGTTAGACACACAGTCCAGTGGTGGACTGTGTGCAAATATACCCGCATGTCACACGTTCGAATCTGTGCATATCCACCGGCCCGGTCACTTTCAAACCTTTTTAATATTTATCATTTCTGCTACAACACAGTTAGTGTATATATATATATATTTAAATCACGAGATTTGTCGGGTTAGACACCCAGCCCAGTTGGTCGGGCTAGGTGCATAAGCATCTCAAAGGTCACCGGTTCGAATCCTTAGACTCACACTGACCAAACTATTTAAATCTCTTTTTAAAACCTGATAAAAAATTTAATGAACTTAATTTGTGTATAATATTAATTAAAATCATGATTCCTTCGGGTTAGACACGTAGCTCAGTTGGAAGAGCTGCGTGCACGCAACCGAGAGGTCACGAGTTCGAGCCTCACCACACGCATGCTAATACCCAATCGAACCGGCTTGACAACCCCTTGTCAGACTGACAAGTTTTTAATACAATTTTTATTATTATTATTTTTATTTTATTAATTTATTTATTTATTTTATATTTAAAGAAAAACCAAATGAAAGAAAAATACTTAGAAATATATAATTTCAAGGGTTCTAAAAATATCAATACAAATCACAAAAATAACTTAAAAACCTAAACAAGGGTTTTTAACCAAAATATTAGTTTATTTATTTATCGCATTACTATTTTTAGGTTAGTACTTCTTCGTCAGTTAAATCCACAACTCGTGCGCTCTCATTCCCACTCAAGAATACGTACCCTAGGTGAGTGAATCTCTACAAAGTCCCCGTTTTAATCACATTTTGGGGTGTATCATGTGTCGTACCATTTCTTTATTTTGTTTAACGCTTGTGCTAACATCATTTCGTGATCAAATGTGTATTGTTTGTTATGTGGTTTATATGTGGATACATTTTATCATTTCAGTGCAATCATTTCATTAGGCCCATCAGTTCCTAGTGGGATACGGGTTGAGCATCAGGTGCCTCACTAGATTGTCTCCATTTGATTGAGCCTTGATCTCACATACATCATCCATTATGTCATATGTTCATACAATGTGGTTTGTGATTTGTTACATATATACATTTGCTCACATGTGATTTATGCAAAATTTTATTTAAACAATAATAAGATTCATTCACTTAAATGTTTTATCAAGGTTCACTCGCCAACTTTTGTTGACCCAAATTTTTCTGTTTTACGCATGATACAGGTGATCAAGTTGAGGAAAGAAACACCTAGGATGGCCTTAGAAGAATAATCAAGCTATTTCGTTGGAACAATCGTTTGTTTTATTATTTGTGTTTATATGAAATTTTGTGTTGGATATTTAAATTTAGTTTGAATTTAATAAATATGAAACTTGTTAGTAAATATCATGAGCTTAGGTGATAACCCATATATGGCCCGACTTTTATTCCGCTGCGGATCGGGGTGTGACAATGTGGCTTTCCTAGCCAAATGCGATTAAACATAGAAGCGTGCATTAGGTTGATGCTAGCCCCTAAGTCGGCAAAAGCATTGCTTATTGGTGACCCTCCAATGGAGCAAGGAATGGTGAAGCTTCTGGGATCAATCTTCTTTTAGGGGAATTTGTTAAGAAGTTCCGCTGAGCATTCTTCACTTAAGTTGACTTGCTGGATTGATTCAGTCTTCCTTTTATTGTAACATCTGACGAAAAACGGGTTCTAAAACCCGCTTCGTTTTGTAATCGAATATATGTTATGACCTTTTGTTTCGAACTTATGTTAGACGTTTAATAGATATTGTGTTATTAATAAAATAAATAATAGTAAAGATAATAAATTAATAATAATAAATAAAATATATAAATACAAAACTTATTAAACTAAAAAAAACAAATAAAAGTCGACCGCGGGATCAAACCCGGGTCTCTACTCAAGCCACACACACTACACATCGCTGCGTTACACGCACAACATTTGAAAGAAACCAAACCCAATAATTATTTATACCTTCGTTCTTTTGATCCGGATTCAAAAAGAAGCAGCCACGCTTAATCACTGGTAATCATCCAATCCGTTTTCCTTTGCACAATTAACGGATGTAACCGTTTCAAATTGTGTAATTAGACTCAATTATGAGTCTAACACATTCAATTTCGGAGTTTCAAACCTCGTCCATCATGGCTTGACCGAAACTGAAAATTAAAACTGGGTAATCGTCTTCACTTATAAATAGAGAGCTTAGACTCGTTTAGAATGCACACACACTCTTGCACACACTCCCTAAAACTCTTTCCAAGACTCTGTGCACTTATAAAGCGTCACCGGAAACTCCCGCTTGTCGCCGGAACTTCACCAGAGAATTGGAAGAACACCACTCATTGGTATAAATTCACGTAAAAATCCTTTTCATTCTTGTTATTTAACGTCACTAGTAGTTGTTTTTAATTGTTAATCAGAAATCCAATCGGGTAACTATCTGTATATTTTGAAATGAAAAAGATGAAGTGGAGTCTGTGTTTAAATGTATTTAAAAACGGTATTTAAACTGGGTTAGACACACAGTCCAGTGGTGGACTGTGTGCGCATGAATCATAAGGTCACCGGTTCGAGTCTTATACATGTTCCGATTACGCCCCATATTTAAACCTTTTTAATTAAATTAAATTGTGAATTGAGCTGGTAAGTATATAAGATTAATAAAAATCTTATATCCTCCGGGTTAGACACACAGCCTAATTGGTCGGGCTGTGTGCAACACGAAGCAGAGGTGACAAGTTCGAGTCCGGTTCCACGCACAGTCCTTATAACATTTTTAATTAATCAAAATATGGTTTAATTCAGTAAGTATATAAATGTAATTAAATCTTGATATATTCCGGGTTAGACACGTAGCTCAGTTGGTAGAGCTGTGTGCACGTAAACGAGAGGTCACAAGTTCAAATCCCACACGCTGCGTATGTCTGGCTGGTTCGATCAAAAAAGAAACATATTTTTTAGTTAAATTTTTAAAAACTATAATAATATATAATCACATAATCTCTTTTTTAAGCAAATAAAAATAGTGATAAATACAATAAAGATTATCTTAAATATCTAATAAAGATGTGTAAATAATAAATTAAGTAAAAATACTAATTTTAACAAAAGAAATATATACTTATCGAATTTATTACGTGAATATTTAGGTTAGCCTTTTTCGTCGTTTGGTATCTCAAACGCTTAATCGTGCGCAATTTTCATCAAATCATAAACGCACCCTCTGTGAGTGAATTCTTACAACTCCCCTTTATATTCATGTTTTTGGGGTGTATCACGTGTCGCTTTTGTTTATCTCACTAATTCAAACCTCGTGCTATTACTATTATGTGATCTAACGTGCTATGTGATATTGTTGTTTATTGTAATTTGTGTTTATATTTCTCATTATAGTCAAGCTCTCACATTAGGCCCAATTGTTCCCCGTTACTTACGGATGGAGCGTCACGTTGCCTAATATATTAGATCGGCTCCGTTTAATTGAGCCTTGATCTCACAGCACATCGTGTATCGTGCTCACATGTACATTGCTAGTTGTTTGTTTGGTTTGTGATTCAGATTACATACACGTTTTCTCATATTTGGTTATTGCACATTTTATTAAAAATAATAAACATATCATTTTTCTTAATGATTAAAAGGGATTCACTCGCCAACTTATGTTGACCAAAACTCTATTTTTACACATGATACATGTGAACAGGTTTGAAGTATGGATCACATAGGACCTGGGCCTTAGAAGAAAATAAATTGTTATTTGCAAGTTGTTTGGAACATTATAGTGTTTGTATGAATTATGTGTTGATTGGAATGCTTTATTTAAATTTGGAATAATAAATATGAAACTTTTTTAATAGTAAATGTCATGTTTTTTGATGAAAACTCAATCATGCCCCGACTACCATATCCGCTACGGGCCAGGGTGTGACATTTATCGGTTAGAAAGTCTCTCATGAATTTGGAATATTTTGGCATTTGGGTGAGGACCTCCACAAAAGGAAGATTGATATGGAGTTGTTTAAGCAAACTTACAAACTTGGTAAATTGCTCGTCGGTCTTTCCTGGAGTAAACGACCGGGGTAAGGGATCGGGGGTGGTTTGGTTGGTTCGGTGTTTTGGGGTTGAGTATTTCCTTGGTTATTGGTTATGGGTGTTTTTGTGGGTTGTGAATCGGGTTGTTGTGGTGTTGGTTCGTCCTCGGGTCCTACCCTTCGGTTTCTTAAGTTGATAATGTTTACTTGGGCGGTGTTACTAAGCAAGGCCCCTTGTGGTCTTTCGGAGAAATTTTGGGCAACTTGGCTTACTTGTTTTTCGATGTTTTGCATGCTAGCCCGTTGGTTCCTAATTTCGGCGTCGGTTTTTAGGAACCTTTCCGAGTACCTCTTGTCGGATTTAGAGATGAGGCGAGTGATGAGGTCCTCAAGCCATTCTCTTCCTCCTTGTTGTTGTGGTTGGAAACATTGTTGCTCATTTCGGGGTTGTTGTTGAAAGTTGGATCGTTGGTTTTGATTTTGTTGGCTGCTACTTCCCGAATCTCTCCAACCAAAGTTGGATTGATTTTGCCACTCGGGGTTGAAAGTGTTAACTTGACCACCAGGTGGACGAGGGCGGTTATTAAGGTAGTTTACCACTTTCATTTGATTTTTCATTTCTTTCATACAACTCCAGTTTTCATGTGGTCTACCACACCCTTCGCAAGCCATAACCGAAGCAATTTTATTTAATTCAAGTTTCCTTATTTTCGTGGTTAAGGCTTCGATTTGGGCTTGTAAAAAGGTGGTTTCATCTACTTTATGGGCATCCGGGGCAATTGATTTTGAACCCCTAGGGGTGTGCCATTGAAAATTATTTTGAGCAATTTCCTCAATTTGTTTATAAATTTCCTCAGGTCGCCGATTCCCAAGGAGTCCCCCGGAGTTGGAATCAAGGATTGCCTTGTGTGTGGTAAGACTCCATTGTAGACAAGGGACACCTGTTGCCATCGTTCAAAACCATGATGTGGCATTTCCTTAACAACTCTTTGAACTTCTCCCATGTTTCGTACAAAGATTCCCCGTCGTCTTGAGAGTATGAATTAATCTCAGTCATGAGTTTGGCGGTTTTAGCGGGAGGGAAATATTTGTAGAGAAATTTTTGGGCGAGTTCATCCCAACTGAGTACGGGCCCACTTAGGAGGGTGTTTAGCCAAGCTTTTGCTCGGTCTTTGAGGGAAAAAAGGGAACAAACGGAGCGGGTAGCATCATTGGAGGCTCCGTTGATCCGAAAGGTGTCACATATCTCCAAAAAGTTGGTAATATGTAAATGGGGATTTTCTTCGGGTATGCCGTGAAAGGTGGCAGAATTTCAGAGCATTTTTATGAGGTGTGGTCGAAGCTCAAAGTTATTGGCATCAACATTAGGAGGGTTAATTCCGGCTCCAAGATTACCGACCGTAGGCCGTAGGTAATCTATCTGAGTGCGTTGATCCGCCATAGGGGGTTTTAGGTCGAGGCTTTTTGTTGGTTTTTAGCTTGAAGTCTTTTTCGGAAAAAGCGCTCGGGTTTGTGGGAGGTGGAGGTCATGCACCGGATTGTATTTTGGAGAAGTATTCAGAATGGCACGACCTTCTGTGAACAAAAATATAAAAAATGATTATCAGAATAATAGCATGGCCTCGTGTCAGGTTGGCACGACCCTATGCTGTCAAGAAAAAGTTTTTGTTTTCAGGTTCCTAGATACTGGAGGTTGGACATGGCCTTGTGTTCCTTTAACATGGCCCCGTGTCTTATTTCTTGTAACCATAAACAGATTCTTTCCTGTGCTGTAAGTCAGACACGACCCTGTGTTGATCAAACACTGCCCCGTGTCGTTTCTACAAAGAAAAGAAAATTTTGAGAAAAAAAAGAAGAAAATCCTAAAAAGAAAAAATTATAAAAGCATAAAAATTATTAGGCCGCCGATTTTAAACTTTTTTAAAATCCTTGTGTACACGACAATGACACTAAAAACATGACGTGAGGGAGATGTGTAGGATTTTTAAATATATATTTAAGTTCTTTTCACTCGTTTATTCAAGCTTTGAATTTATAAAAACACGATACGAAACTATCACTCTCTACAACACGCTAGGGCAAGTGCACCTATCATTGGCGTAGTATAGTGATAGTAAGATACCGAGGTCGTCTAAGGACACAAGAGCTTTTAGTACCGTAATATAGTCGATGTCTAATCTAATTTAATTTTTTAGGAAAGGCTATTGATAAGTAAAAACAAAGAAATTACTAAAAATAATAAAATAAACAAATAGACAAGATAGAATTAGTTGGTTCCGACTTATTATTTACGCATCCTTTGATGATTTCCACGCTTTGGATTTTTTAAAGATTATCTTAGTTAAAGTGGCATGTCCCTCTTTTGAAGGCAACGCTACCCTCAACCATATTGGTCTGAGTCAGCAGGGATACAGTCCCGCAAGGCCGGAATATTGAAAGATAATTAATTAAGTTATTAACGCAAAATGTAGCATGTCCCTCTTCTGGAGGCAGCGCTACCCTCGGCCATATTGGTCTGAGTCAGCAAGGATACAGTCCCGTAAGGCCGATTTAAAATTTTAATAGTAATTTATTTATAAGGGATTCAAGCCATTCTTACTTCCCCTGATTTGATGCTATCTGCCTCAAGGGAAGTCCTAATAGGCTTGAACCAAGTCCTCGTAGGATCTATACACTTAACGAGGCAAGAACTTTACCCATTCTACCCTTCTAACCCCATTACAGGCAGTTAGCGCGCTTTATATAGACCGTAAAGACACGAGTAAGTGAATCAACGAAACATGAACAGATGATAGAATAAACTTCACTTTCAATATAAAAAAACTAGTTATTAAAGTCATTAATACATACTCAATTAAAAAGTTAACCAAAGCTAGGAAATTAAACGTAATACATAAATAACTTGTCTTCACCAAGTGATGTAAGAGATTAGCCAATCATGGCCTTTGTTTGACAAAAACTCTTATAGTCAATCTTGAATCCCGAGACTACTACACACTCTAGGATTGATGATGGATGAATATGATAGATGATGGTGGTATTGTGGTGGTGGAGTGATGGCAGGTGTGAGAGAAGTGGTTTGCCAATGGATGATGTAACATCCGTCGAAAAACGGGTTTTCCAAACCCGCTTCGTTTATTAATCGAATATCTAGTCATAATTTTTCATTTCACATTTATTGCTCAAATTAATTTTAAACGATACATAAATAATAAATATTTTAGAATTTAAAAACTATAATTAATAAACAATAAAAACGAGTGAAGAAAAAAATAAAGGAAGCTGCCGGGTTTCGAACCCGGGTCAGCCGGTTCATCAAACAAACAACACACCGCTCCGCCACTTTACTTCTTTGTTATTATATCGAAACAAATAATACTTAAATTAAATCTCGAATTCAAAACGGGACTTCAGCGCGGCAGAACTCACAATCACCGGAAAATCCGGCAATCCGCGAGTTCAGCCATTATTCCTTTTGACTATAACGTTATAACCGACGCCGACATCGGTTATAACCGAAGACTAACAGTAAATTGCGGTCGTAACCGCCGGAGAAACATTGACCACGAATCAAGACCAAATTCGGACTCAATACGTTCTGTTTCTTCCCTATAAATACCCACCCAAACCTCTGGTAATCTTTTCGCTCAAAATCGCACAAACTCTCGAAGCTTTAGCACTCGCCGGAGAAATTTTACAGTCGCCGGACTTTCACCGGAAAACGGGACTTACTTCAAATCGGTAAAATTCTCCATTCTTTCGTTTCCAATCCATTATTAGACAAGTACTAACATAAATCGTTCAACCAGAATCCGTCTCAGACAACGTTGCCGGGAATTCCTACACTCGCCGGAAAATCTCTGAAAATTCCGAAGTTTCGCTGTGAATCGGTACAATCATCTAAACCCCCTGATATCCTTTGTTTAGCACCTTAATTGCACAACTCATTGATCAAAACCGTTGATTGATTCATCAGACGGAGATCACCAATCAGAGCCGACGCCCCTTGCCGGAAATCTGAATTAAACGCACTGTTTTGGTACATTCTGTTCTTTAATCTCGTTAACTATTACATTTCAACTAATTATAAGTTTTGATAATCGAGTTAAACAAAACAGTCGGAACTCTCTGATCTGGGTGTTTGTAAACGAAGAAGACGAAGTCAGGAAAAGTATAAGTATAATTAAAATCACATAATCAAACGGGTTAGACACACAGTCCAGCGGTGGACTGTGTGCAAACATAAACGCACGTCACGAGTTCGAATCTTACAACGTACCGACTTTCAGAATTAAACAACCTTTTTAAACTGAATCAGAACAAGCCACAGCATGTTTATAAGAGTAATATAAACCATAAGTTAAACAGATTAGACACACAACCCAACTGGTTGGGCTGTGCGCATACGAACCAAAGGACCCGAGTTCGACTCCGGGTCCCTGCAAGAGGTTCGGCCATTTTAAATCATTTTAATATTAACCCAATAAAAATAACAAATAATTAGTATATATATATAATTAAAACATAGAATATTTCGGGTTAGACACGTAGCTCAGTTGGTAGAGCTGCGTGCACGCATACGAGAGGTCTCGGGTTCGAACCTCACCCAGCGCACACTTAACCACAGTCCGACCGGTCAACGGTCAACGGTCTGGTCAACGGTCAAAAAAGTCAAAATTTTTATTTCTTTTTATTTATTTATTTAATTTAAAAATCAATTTAAAATACTTAAAAAAATATTTTTAAAGTTAGAAAATGTCATTAAACTCACAAAAATAAATCTAAAAATCCATTTATTTACCGAACTATTTCGTTATTATTTTAGGTTAGTTTTTCTCGTCGATCAAATCCCAAAAACTCGTGCGCATCCAACGTCATCAAAAGAACGCACCCAATGTGAGTGAATCTATACAAATTCCCTGTTTTAATCACGTTTTGAGGTGTATCATGTGTCGTACAATTCTGTTATTATATAAATATAAACACTTGTGCAATCATCATATCTGTGATCTAATGTGTATCAAATGTGTACAAATTGTTGTGTGAATTATGTTTAGTTTGGATTTATCATTTTCAGTGCAAGCATTTCATTAGGCCCATCAGCTCCCCGTGGGATACAGGTTGAGTACAGGTGCCTCATTCGATCGGCTCCATTTGATTGAGACTTGATCTCACATACATCATCATTCATGTCATACGATCGGCTCCGTTTGATTGAGCCTTGATCTCACAGTCATCATCATTCATATTATATACTCATTCTAAGTGGTTTGTGTTTTGTTATATACATACGTTTGCTCACATGTGATTATTGCACAAATTTTCAATATTAAATACAACAAGCAATTAATAACAATGTTTTATCAAGGTTCACTCGCCAACTTTTGTTGACCCAAAATATTCTCCCGTTTTACACATGATACAGGTGATCCAGTTGAGGCAAGAAACACATAGGAAGGCTTAGAAGAATAAATCAGTTTAAGCTTTGGATTGTATTACTTAGTTTCATTTTCCTTGTAATTGTTTGGATTTGATTTGACTATTTAAGTTGTAATTTGAATTTAATAAATATGAAACATTTTAGTAAACATCATGAGCTTTGGTGATAACCCAATTATGCCCCGACTCTTATTCCGCTGCGGGTCGGGGTGTGACAGATGAGTTGAAATGAAACCAAGTACTCCTATTTATAGCTGGAAACAGACCCTTCACACGGCCCCGTGCCTGCAGGGCATGACATCGTGTCTTCCTTATTCTCTGTCTTCATTTAATACGTATATCAGATTAGTCTGCTACATGGCCCGTGGCCATTGTATTTGCTGTACTATCCCAGATATGCAAATATGGAAGTTGACCTCGGCCCGTGTCTTAAAGGACACGGCCCCGTGTCTCTTGTCTGCTTCTATTTGTCTTCTTCTGATCTGGAATTTTGAAGGGGTATGACCCATGCCGTCGACAAGGCACGGCTGCGTGCTAGACTCCTGGTTCGTTGTTTTTAGTCTTGGGGTGAAGCTCCAAGGGTTGGTATAGTGTGTTGTCTTCACGTCTTTGTTGTTAATTTGTTCCTTTTGTTCATTTAAGCTCTTTTTATCCTTAAAATCAAAAGTATATAAAGAAACACACTTTTTACAACATTAGTACTAAAAGGGTTGATTTTATATCATAGTTGATAAAATTTATATGTTGTATTTGACGCATATCAAGGTCCGGCCCTAATCGTTAAAACCATAGCTCTGGTTGAACATATCTAATCCAACCCAACCACTCCCACCGATGATAAGTTCGTCTAGGATCACAATAACGGTTATGTTTCATCTTGTATTAATGTCACCTTGTATTCTTCAATCGCTCATTTTGCCTAAGGAGCAGCCACCGCAATATGAAACCCTTAAGGTGGCGTTAATACAGGATGGAACATAACCATCGTTACGATTCTAGACGAACTTGTCATTGGTAGGTATGGTTGGGTTGGATGAGATATGTTTAAGCATGCCTATGGTTTTGAGGATGATAACTATTTGATTCTTACATGCAAGGAAATTAGTGTATGTTAGTTTTATACTAACACAGTTTGCGATATTGGTGAACTGGGAGAAACGGTTGGTATCTTTGTTGGGTGGTGTGGATGAGTTATTGCCATTTGATTGAGCATGTTGTGGGGGTGGTATTTTGTCAGGTGGGTTACGGACAATAGATTGAGTAAAAGTAGTGGGAAATGTGTTTTTTTAGCAGCAAATTTGGATTACTGACGGCCCACTGGAGTATAATCGTGCCACCAGCAGAACCACCCGATCATATCCATATCCACTAAGCAATGCCTATAAATCAATTGAGGAGAAAACCCAATAAATATGAGAAAAACCCTTGTGAGAATCGAACCCAGGACCTATTGGTCTCAAAGCTTATCCCACCCATAAGATGCCACTAAGCTATACACCCATGGGCAAAAAGAAATATGTTTAGTAGACCAAGTACTCCTCTTAATACATAATTGAAGTGAAGTTGTTTTTCTTCATTTCAATCCACATATTACGGAATTTAAAATGCCAATTCTAGAAAAGTAATTGAAAAGACGAGACATTAATACTGATAAATAATATATTTAACTAGAATATAGCCTGTCGCACGTTGCACTTGCGGGACAAAACATTCGCTAACTTCGTATAACTACATCTATAAAGACTTCCAAAGAGGTAAACAACCATGATGTGCCCCAAGTACCTAAACTCTGAGTTATTAACTAAAGTCCCCCAACTTTAGGCTAATGATCTAGAAACACCACATTTTTTTAAAACTTCCAAGCCGGGGCCTTTCGCTCCTGCTTTTGAGCTGGATCTGTTCTTGTCCTAACCTGGACATGTCATGTTCACAACGCCATGATTAGCCCTACACGCAATGTGCAAAGATTGTACTTGATAATATGCATCAAAATGATAACAAAATGGTCTTAAAACATGAATATCACACGCCAATGATCAATTCCACATTAGATGATAAAAAAAGGTGATTATGAGCTAGTAGACTTATACTCCTAACTAAAAATAACCAAATACGCTCGAATATGATTCAATTTAAAAGGGTAAAACTCGTATTACATCTGGAGTTATCAATTCGTAAATAAGGAACATACAGTTTTCACGGACCGGGTCGTATAACAAAACACCATAGTTGGTTAACCGTGGTTGAAGCCAAATTTCAACTTGTACATCCCCCAACTTCCAACTAAAATTTAAATTTATTGTACTTCTTTTATATAACTTGATTTACCACCTGTCGTGCCGAATAGTACCAATGCCACAACACTGCCAATGACAAACATTACTGAAGTTACAACGTGTTAATGCGAAAAAATTAGACTGCAAAGTAAAACATAGAAAATAATAATTAAGTCGATTTAAATAGACGACGAAAAAATAGACGACGTAAAAAGTTGAAACACACACGCATGTTACGCCGTTTTAACTTGCAAAATTTAAAAGGAAACGTAAAATGAAAAATCTGCGAAATATGAAAAGTATGGGGAACAAAGTTGAATGTAAAAAAAAAAGTTGTGAGTTTAAATTATTAAAGATGAAAACTTTTGGGTTAAAAGTAAGAAGACAAATAGATTTGGCTTAAAAGATTAAGATTATTTTTTTTTTGAAAAACTCTCGATGCATTTGAGTACAACACCTATATACACGATTACGTTGCTAATTTATAGTTTGTTAATGGTTTAGATATTGGATATTATATTAATATTCTTACTTGTCATTTATTTTTCTGCTTCAAGAGATGATTCACATGGGAATGTGGTAAGCAATTATGACTACAAGTTCAGCTGTTTAAATTGGAAGTATGGATAATTGCTATGCCATAAAAGTGAGAATAAATGATTGAATCAAAGCCCCTCTATGATACAAAGAGATTTGTAATTCCATCAATTTGTGCCTTGAATAAAATTGGTTGAACTTGTTAAAACTAGTAGTGTTCTGCACAAAAGAAAATAATATATATACATATATATTTTTTCAAAATATTTAACATTGAAAACATAGAACATTCAATGTTCATAACCAGATAATTGACAAATTAATTATCAATTAAGGAAAAGTTCATTAACTTGTATGCAAGGGAAGTGAACATACCTTAGCCCATTTCATAGCCATTTTAGTATAAGCATATTTAACTGTGCAAGTAAGTACTCAATCTACATCCTCTATTCCAATGCCTCTCAATCAAACAGAACTCAGTTCAAACTATATACCATTGATAGTTTACCTGTGGCAAATCTAAACAATTAAAGGTATCGCCGGCAAAGGAGTGTAAAAAATAAAATTGAAGACGGTTGTTCTTCAGCAAGATCAAGACGGTCCAAATTCTTTAATTTGATATGCATCCGACCAATGTGAGGAATCTGGTTACTTGAAGAACTTGATAAACAACAGCTTATCAGACAAACAAATCTTCAAGGGTTTTGACCAAACTAAAATACCTTGATAAAGATCAGGCATTTAAGTTTTTAATCAATTTTTTTTTTGAAAAAAAAAGGGTAACTTAATTTAATGTGGGTACCTCAAAATCTCTAAAAAATAAACAACACAAATGACTATGTCTGCAAAAACAGGATCATGTGGTCTACTATTATGAAGATAATGTGTAATAATACAAAGATTAGCAAACAAAAATGTGAAAAGGGTTTGTTCATTTGATAAAAAAGAGAGACCCCGAATGAATTAAACATCAACCCACTTAGGCACTTAAGCATTAGGTGTATCTTAGGATTATACATAGAGAAATATATCACCGATCACCGGCAGCATCATCATCGGACGTGTCCTTTTCCACCACTGTTGTATCCAATTCTCCTCTAGCATCAGTGGCGGATCCAGCCATGTTTGTTTTGTGGGTTCACATGAACCCACTTTGTTTGGAGAAAAATGAAAAGAATTAGTAAGAACCTTGAATGATTTATGAAAACTTAGTTTGAATCTAACAAAACGAACCCATCAAAAAAATTTCTGAATCCACCACTTTCTAGCATCACTAGCCTCAAATGTCCAAACCTTAATAAACCCTAAGTTAAATCAATAACCACCAACAAAGGCACAAAACTACCTAAAAAATCCGTTTGCAGGCGAAACTCACCAGGAAAAAAAACTAAAGGAAACCAAACACAATCGGAGTTAGAAAGAAACACAATGTCCTTGAGTGATACAGGTGGCATTCGGCTCACAATTCGCTCCGGTGAATACCGCTCGGCGACAACCTCAAGCCTCTCTCCGGTGAATGAAAAGCCAAGTCAAGTCTCTGGAGCCGCCATTGTGGTGCGGCTTATTCCACGGGGCTCTGATTAGAACCAAAGTAATGTCGGTATAGGAGGAGACATGATGAGTATTCTGGTTGATGCGGGTTGAAGGGGTGGTGTTGGAGTGGTGATGAGGGTGATGCGAGGTATTAGCATTGGGGAAAAATAGAAAAGATACGTGGCTATGTCAGATGTGAGAACGTGGCTGAAGCAAATAGGACAAATAACACATGGTTGCACTAAAGTACCTTACCTTTAGTGCATGAAATTGTTGTAAATTATACTTGTATATAATGCTCTAAAGTACCTTACAATATACAATACGAAGAAGCAAGAAAGACAACCTTCACTGCATGAAATTGTTGTAAATAAATAATATATAATAATAAATACTTAAAAAAGTTATTTACTATTTAACATAGGTTCTAAATAAATAATAAATAAATTATATATATATATATATATTTATTATATATTATATAAACACATAAAAAAATAATTATAAATTTTTTTCCTTTTGTCTTTTTCTGTCTTTCTTTTTAATTTTTTTTGTTTCTTTTTGTATTTTCTTTGTTTTTTCTAAACTTTTACCCTTTAACTTTTGAGCATTAACATTTACAACCTTTTAACTTTTACCCTTTAATATTTAGTATTGAAACTCATAATCCTTCAACTTTCTAATAATTTTATAATTATTTTTTATGTGTTTATATAATATATAATAAATATATATATATATATATATATATATAATTTATTATTTATTTAGGACCTATGTTAAATAGTAAATAACTTTTTTAAGTATTTATTATTATATATTATATATTATTTATTTAGAAACTATGTTTAATAGTAAATAATTTTTTAAGTATTTATATATATACTTGTATATAATATAGAAGCAAGAAAGACAACCTTCGCATGAAATTGTTGTAAATTATACTTGTATATAATGATCATAAAGGCTAAGTTATTTTTGAGAGAAGTGTTACATGTTACGGAATTTATTATGTCAATTCTAGGCAAACCTAAGGAGTTGAAAAGAATATACCTTAACGCTATTAAATACTATATTTAAAACTAAATTGCATTTAACGTTTTTTAACACTATACGTAATGGACATTATAGGAGTGTGAAATGATATGATAACGCTCCCACGTTATTCCATATGAGCATTATAGAGGCATGAAGAGGAATATACATTTCTAGAATAATGACTAATGAGAAGAAAAAACATGAAAAGTAATGAATGAAAAAGATGTCTTAACCATTACATGTGACATTATAATACGGATGTAACGAAAATGCCCCTTAAGGGACATTAACCATTAATCAATATAAATTAGAGACGAAAAAAAAACAGGGTGTCAAAATCCAAACCTTACTACTAAAAACTGGGTATCAAGAATTTGTTTGTATTCCAAAAAAACATTCTTCAAAACCAAATCAGGGACTTAGCAAATCAGAAACATGGGATTCAAAAATGGTAAACTGGGCTAGCCTTGAATCAATCGTTAAACCGACCTGGATTCAAAAACCTATGAATCATCCAAAGCCTACAAATTGACCCTTAAATATGAAGTTTGAATTAATCATTATTTGCAATTTTATCGAGTTGTAACCATAATTTTCCATTCAGTTCATTAATAAGAAAGAGTCCGGGGTTCCCCAGAGAATTGTTTGCTTGTTCTTGATTACCTTGCTCCATCTAATTTTATTTCTTCTGGACAAAATAGCATAAATCAATTTTTATATTATATCTAAACTTCATTTCATACATTTCACTATAAAATCGGACAAATCCAACCTTTATGTTCATGTTTTGTTACATTCTAACCTTTACAACTAATGTCGTCCAAAAACTCAGCTAAGTTACCTCACTTGCTTTGTATGTGAGTGTACTATGGTCTTTTATAACATAAAGGTTTATTTGTGCAAAAATATTTATATATATATATATATATATATATATATTGCAAAAACATTATTATTTATTAATAATTATATATTTATATAAAAATAGTTTTATAAAAATTCTGATTTTAATATTTTGATAAAGTAAATAATAATGAAAAGATAAATTACTTTTTATGTAAAGTATAAATAAAACACAAATTCTTTTAAAATAAAGTTATTATAATATCCGGAATACTTTTATAGTTATATGTAGTTATAACGGACTTTTTAAAACTACTCAAGCTAAAAATTATTTTTTATGTATATGTAAGTATGTGTTTATAAAACAAAATATTAGGAAAATTTTATTGAGTTGGTGAGTATCAGATGTCCACATGGTTTAGATTTTTTTATTAAGTATTATTATTTATTTGTTAAGCTACTCGGTGTGGTAGATAAAGGTAAAGAGCGTTCACCAATAAAGGGTTCCCTCTCAAAAACCCAAAACCATAAGATGGTGGACGTAAAAAAAAAAGACATTATATTTATTAAACACTAATCATCATCTTCTACCATCAAACCAAAAATGCCTCACGCCCCATGAGAAATCCCAAACCCCGAAGGGGCAACACCTATTTTGTAGTTAGAGGGTGTGGTGGCGTGGCTAGATGCCTTAGATGTGGATAATTATTTGAACATTTGAGTTTGAGTCAAAAGTGGTAACGTGTAATATATATATATATATATATATATATATATATTATATATAGGGATGATTATTTGAGAAGAAATTTCAATTGAGAAGAAAAAAAATATAATAGTAAAAATTAAATAGTTTTTATTTTATCGCATTTATTATTATATTTGACTAATTATTAGTCATAAAGACTATCATCTTTCATACTAATTTTTTTTGCTACAAACATCAAAAGTTATTCTACACATTTCGAAATTTATTCTACATATATTAAAATTTAACTTACACCATTCGTAAATTATCCTACACACCTCGTAAATCAAAAGTTATCATACACATTTCGAAATTTATTCTACACATATTAAAATTTAACTTACATCACTCGTAATTTATCCTACACATCTTGTAATTTATGCTACATTCTAAATTATTTTTTTTAAATAAGTTACAAATTTAATGTACTTAGCTACTAAAGAGTAAGACTACAAATTAATGATCTATAAACTTTACCAATATACATTACAATAATATTTAATACAAATATTAAATAAAGTAAATAAATATTCTTTTGTTTGAATATCTTCTTTTTTTCTATAAAAAAATTCTTCTTATTTAAACTCTCCACATATATATATATATATATATATATATATATAGTTAGAGTAAAATAAAAACTATCCTTAGTTAAGAAAACCAAAGAAACTCATAACATTCATTGATTTTTTGTGTTTGTGTGGTTTAAACCTAATTTGCATTCCCTATTTGCTAAAAAGTACAAGATGCAATTGTTTATTATTAACAGTACACTAGAGAACGTTTTAGATCTTTGCCACTTTCTCTCCACTTCAAATATGCGGATCATCATTTCTTTAAATATCATCAAATCAAATTTATTATAAAAAATCTCTATTTTCTTATTTTCTCTAAAAAAACTAAATTTAAACAAAAAAATATTACATGTATTTAAAAATTTACACTTTCATAAATCACCAAAATGTGAAAAAAAAACAAATGTGACAAAATAATTACATGGACGTAAATATTTACATTGACGTAAAATCACCAAAAGAATGTAAAAAAATAAAGCCTAAGTCAATCTTGATCTTTCATCATCCTCGTTCGCCAAAAACACTACAATACGTATGCAACGATTTAAATGTATTTTACATCCGTCTTTAACAAAATTTCATGTCGTCATTTCCCATGTTAACACAAATATACAACGCCAAAAAAAATTATCAAGTTGTTAAAGTATTTTATGCTAATGTAATTGGTTTTTATCACTGAATTTTTTTGTCATCATGTAAAAAGTTTTGCAAAAAAAAGTTTTACATCAAATTTTAATTACACTGCTGTAATTTTTTGCAAGGATGTCGAACATCAACATTTTTTTTATTTAGAAATTTTTTCTCATCTTTAAATTTTTACAAGGATGCCGAACATCAACATTTTTATCGTTAAATTTTTGGTTTATCATGTAAAAAGTTTGCAAAAGAAAAATTTTCCATCGAATTTTACACTACCGTACATTTTTTTAAGGATGTTAAACATCAACATTTTTATCATCGAATTTTTGGTCATCATGGAAACATTATTATAAAAGAAATTTATACATCGAATTTCTTTTACACTGCTGTACATTTTCTTGCAAGGGCGTCAAAACATAAACATTTTTATCATCGAATTTCTTTTATCATATAAAAGTTTTGCAAAAAAAAAAATTTACATCCATTTTTTTTAGTGCCGAATTTTTTGCAAGGATGTCGAACATCTGCGTTGCGTAGAAATGTTTGGCTAAATAACAAAGTTTATTGTCGTTGGTCATGAACCAACTACTTCTCACCCATAAAATCAAACCAATAACTATCAACCTTCAACTATTCTTTAAATAACTAAACTTAGACAAATTCACAAGCTAACATTCTACAAACAACGAGTTGTCGGACTTCCTTCGTAAGTGTAAATCCACCGTATATCCTTGTAGAATACGCAAAATCAAAACGAGTTTCAAACTAGAAATTGCGAAGATGAACAGGGAGGCTGTTAAGGGGCTCGTTTGGTTTTGTTAGCGAAAGGGCTATGTTCACATCAGAAAACCCTAAACAAGTCGAAACCCTAACTTTTCCAGTCACCAATAGATCTTGAAATTCCTTTTTATCAACCATGCTCGACTTAGCTTCTACTCAACAAAGATCGAAAGTGGTTTGTTGTGAGGTGCTAGAGGTTTTGGGTGAAGAACATATATTAAATGCGTGAAGATGGAGATGCAGATCTATCAAATAGATAGAGAAATGAGATCTAGCAGAGGAAAGAGAAAAGGATCTGAGAGAGAGTTTTATTTTGAAAATATGAGAGAGTAGAGGATTTTGGAATTTGTAATTGTTAGGAATTTAGAGTGGGTTACAATATTTAGTGAGGTGTTAATTTCTAATTGGTCAATATGAGTTTTTAGGGTTCTCGTAAGTGAGGGTGGTTGTTCCTTGAATCGGATCCTATATATATGTGTGTGTTGTGAAGTTCAATGCAAAACACTAAAAAGACGGAAAACCAAACCAGAAATCATACATTTAAAGTGTGAAATATATCCCAAAGATTCAATTCAAAATACTATTTGTTTTAATTTTCAAAACTTTTGCATATAAAGATGTATAGAAATTATTCTAATAAAAAATAACTTTTGTAATTAGTTTTTACCTTTTAAACTGTATTTTAAGTATTTTTTTTTTAAATTTTTTATTAGGTTTCTACACGTATTCATATGCAAAAGGTCTAATAAAAGATTTTGAATTTTTTTTAACAAGTTAAATTTTTTGTATGATATATTTAACATGTTAAATATGGTTCCCGGTTCCCCACTTTTTTAAAATGTGTTTCCTATTGAACCTAACCTATATATACGTATTAGAGAGTTTAACTGAGAAGACATTCTTTCTAAGAATAAAAAAGAGAAAAAAATCAACCAATAAGAATGCCCATTATATTTTATTTAGTATTTGTAAGGTATATATTGGTAAAGTTACATAGATCATTTTGTAGTCTTTTCTCTTTATTAAATTTATAACTTGTTTTCAAAATATTTATTTATTTCAAAACAATTAATTTACAGTGTAGAATAAACTATGAAGGATAAATTATGAGATGTGAATATAATTTGTGATAAGTGTAGGATAAATTTTAATATGTGCAGGCAAAAAGTTTTAGTTTGGAGGATGATAATTTTTATGAGTAATTAACTTGAAAAAAAAGAAAAAAAGGGTAAAATAGTAAAACACTAAATAGTTTTGACTCATCTCATTTATTATTATGTTTGACCAATTAATCAGTCATAAAGACTATCATTTTCTACACTAATTTGTTTTTGCTAAAAACGTCAACGTTTATCTTACTCGAAATTTATTTACACATATCGAAATCTCGTAATTCATCCTACACATCTCGTAAGACATACACATTAAATTTAATTTTTTTTGAAAAATATATACTTTGAAAATAAGTTACAAATTTAATGTAGTTACTTGTTAAAGACGAAGACTACAAATTAATAATATATGTAAGTTTATCAATATACCCTTACATTAACATCAAATACAAATATTAAATGTTTAAAAATGAAGTATTTTTATTGGTTAAAATTTTCTTTTTTTTCTTCTTACAAAAACCTTTTTCTCATTTGAACCCGCAACTATGTCATTAGTGTTAACAAAAGTAAGATGGTGTTAAATGCAAATTTTAGGGTGTATGGACCCATATTTCCCTTCTTAAGTTAACTTGGCCTTAATGATCGTCAACATAATTGCATTTTACGTTCTTTAAGATTTAACGAAGTTGCGGACGTTATCTTTTAACTACAAAAATTACCGTGATATAATTTAAGTTACTATTTTTATCGGTGGTGTTCTTTAGCACTAACCTGGTTTAATTTTAGTGTTAAGTCTGATCATGTGCTTCTCATATGAGGGAACTCAAAACCTCCCTATCTCCGGCACCTCAAAACCATCTTCCCCATCTCGGCAACTCAAAACCATCTTCTTCGATCTAAGTTTTTTCACAAAATCCCCCTTAAAGAATCCTTGCTTTTGAAACCACCATTACAGACTCGATGACTCACGGTGGTGGGATTCCTCTAAAGCGTGTTTTTCCTACAAAGTGTAGGGAATGTTTTGAATCAATGGATGAGTGGTTTAAATGGTTGAGATTGGATGTGACATTTTTGTAATATATGTATTTTAATTAGTGATTGATTTAATTGATGAAGGGCATTTTGGTAATTGGGCATGTTTTTAAAAAATAAATAACATCATTCCTTCTTTCTTGCATAACTCTCTTATATTCTCTCTCCTCATAAAACATTTTTGTAATTTTGTTTTTTTATCAAGTATTTTGTTTTGTATTGGTGATAAAACACTCTGTGAAGAAACTGTGAATACAAATTTAATAGAACCAGTTTAAACACATTCCGAAGAAAATTGAAGAAACCATTGCGAAGATATTGTAAAAAAACATATTATGACGAAACTGTGAAGAAAAACACACTGAAAAACACACTTTGAAAAACTATGAAGAAAAAGACATTGTGAATACCAGTGAAAAAACCACTGATAAAACACATTGTGAATAAACTAATAATTGATTAAACACAACGTCAATAAATACAAAAACGTGTCCTTCATGAAACATAAATTGCTATAACACATTTTGAGTAAACTTATACCTGATAAAAAACGTTAAGAAATTGTTCAAGAACGATAAACTAGTGTGTTACGTGTGAAGAAACCATAAAACAAATAAAACACAACCTCAAGAATACATATACATGCAAAACAACATCTTAATCAAATACTTGCATGTCGAACAACTAAAACAGGATGCGTTTACCATTACCACAATCAATCAATCATTGCATTAGACATCGACATTTTTTGATCTGTATATGAAAAAAAAAAAAAAGAATCATCCGAAGGATAAGAGAATACGTGTGAAGAAACCAAAAAACAAATAAAACACAACGTCAAAAATACATGTACATGCAAAAACGATAGCTTAATTAAATACTTGCATGTCCAACAACTAAAACAGGATGCATTTACTATTACCACAATCAATCATTGCATTAGACATCGACATTTTTTATCTGTAATGTGCACAAAAAAATTATTCGAAGGATAAGAGAATGATGCATGTTTAATTCTATGTAACTCATACAACTCCATGAATAAGATATACGGTTTCCTTAAAAGTCTCATTTTGTTATTTTAGATTTATCTTTTCCAAAAATAACTTATTTGATAAATTACCATTGTATCCTTTTATTAAAATTCTCTAGATGTCACATGTCATAACTATATCACTTCCTACACTTCGTAGGAAAATATAACTTTGTAGCCAACTTCTTCCCTATATATATATATATATTGCAAGAACACACTAAACAAAATGAATCACCCATTTATTTTAATCATTAAAACCTAAAAAGTAAATGAAAATGTTACAAACGTTGGTTATATGTAGGTTAAATTACCTATACGAATGTAGGCTATGTGTAGGTAAAAGTATATGGTTTTTTTTATGTATGTATAATACACATATTAATGTAAGAAATATAAAGTTTAAAAAATACGTACCTTAAATCACAAAATTTAGTGATTTAGATTTATTCTTTTTGTTCTCGTAATAATTAATCATCACATATATATATACACACACACCCTAGTTGCGAGAACCATGAGAACTCCCTTCAACCAATATAATCTCGCATCATCACAATCACATTTAAATCTGAAGGGTAATATGATAACTTAATCCACCTCTAATCTCTCTCCTCTTTATATAAATCACACATCTAATCTCTTTCCTTCTTTTTATACATCAAATCTCAAACTCAAAACCCTTATATCCTCAAACCATTCTCTCTCCTCAAAACCATTGATCTAAAAGCTCAAAGGAGAAGAGTTGCTGAAAAAGATGACGTCGTATCTGTTGTATGAAGATAGATTTCGATGTACATAATCTCCCAACATATCTCATCAATAAACGGCAAACGAGAAACGATATTTCCGAACAAGAAACAAAGAGAATGTTGAGATCGTTTAATTTTTGTCATATTTTTGATGATTTACGCCAATGTGCGCCAATGTAATATATATATATATATGTGTGTGTAATGTCAATATTCTAAAACTTAATTCATTGAGTTAGATTTGTAGTAAATTTTTGGGATGAATTAATATGATATTTACATTCTGTGTATAACATATTTACATTAATTTGATTGATTTTAAAAAAACAATTAGGAAAAGTTGACTTTAGTATATAAAGTAAATGACCTAAATACCTTTTAAGTCCTTTTTTAACTATACTAACTTTAATGTAAAATAAAAAAATAATTCCATGCTTTTAATCTCAACGATACACATCATCTTGATTAAGGGACGAGATTAGTTTTTTGTTTCTCTCAACTAAGTTTAATTCTCATTTTACCAAATCCATATATATATATATATATATATATATATATATATATATGGATAGGATAAAATGAAAACTTATACGAGTTGTGAGAACTTAGAGAACTCGACTTTACGAAATGTTTTTTCAAAATTTTTATTACTAAAAATCTTAAAAAAAATCAACTTTTCCAAATAAAAAACTAGTATTTTTTCCATTTGCAGTTGTTGTAAATGCTGTAAAAAGTGATGTCATGCTTATGTTATCATCTTCTTACAGCCGAGGTAAGGGGCCGAAAACATCATTTTGAATTTTTTTTTAATTTATTTACGGTAGTCTTTCTAAACATTTTAATTTAGGGTGCGAAAAAATGGGGCAAAACTCGTACAGGAATGCCGAGTTCTCTAAGTTCTCACAACTCGAAGTGGTTTTACCTTGATCTTGATCTGACACACACACACACACACACACATATATAGGGTCTAGTTAACGTACAACATCCCTTAACGTATATTGGGTAGGAGATGAAATTACGCACGTTATAAACACACAAAATCATAATCACGCATGTTGAAAAAAAATAAAACACGCATGTTTGAAAAAACATAATTACGCATTGTTATAATTTTCAACATTCGTAATTATGGTTTTTCAACATGGATAATTATGATTTTCAACATTCATGATTATGTTTTCAACATGCGTAATGTCATCTTACCAATGTACATTAAGTGATATTGTATTTTACACTTTCATTATAGTTATATAGGAGGATTTATTAGGAAACACTAAAAATGTGGGTAACCAGGGAACATTCTTAAAAATTCAACTTAACATGTTAAAAATCAATTTAAAAAAAAATTCAGCGCTTTTCTTTATAAATACATGTAGAAGCATTTTTAATTAAAAATTAAAAACTAAAAATTAAAAAAAATGTTTAAAAAACAGTTAAAAAGGCTATTTTTTACAAAATGATTTTTTATTAGAATGGTTTCTGCCCATTTTTATAAGGAAAAACACTACAAAAATTTTAAAAAACTGATTTTTAATATATTAAATTAATTGAATAAGATATATTTAACATGTTAAATGCATCGTTTCTTATTCTCCAATTTTTTATTGTTCTCTAATGAACCTCACACACACACTATATATATATATATAGGTAGAGGTTCATGTAAGAAAATATAAAAATGTGAGAAAGATAAGAAATATTTTGGAGGTGACATGTGTCCCTTTTTTATTTTGGTAGTTTAAGGGTATAAGTGTAATTTAACTAGTAAAATCTGATTATGAAATGAATATATGGCAGTTATTGTAAGGATTTTCGAATTTGAAATAACACCCTAACTCATAAAAACAGCACAACATGTATACTGAAGGCATACATCTTATAAAGAACATAAATATAACAGAAACAACACCCTAACTCATAAAAACATCACAACAGTTATATTGAAGGCACACATCTTATAAAAAACACCCTAACATTAAATATAACAGAAATAACACCCTAATATAACACTAGTCAACACTTTAATCAAAATTAAAACAGAAATAACACCCTAAATATATAAAACAGAAATAACACCCTAACTCTTTGAAGGCAACAAAACTGTCACAGCCCGACCCGCAGCGGAATAAGAGTCGGGGCATAATTGGGTTATCACCAAAGCTCATGACATTTACTAATATGTTTCATATTTAATAAAGTCAAAGTTACATTTTCAAATATCCAAACATGTTCATACAATACAAAGAAAATAAACCAAACATAACAATCCCAACTCTAAATCATTTTATTCTTCTAGTCCAATCCTATGTGTTCCTAGCTGCTGCTGGTTCACCTGTATCATGTGTAAAATGGGTGTTTTGGGGTCAACATAAGTTGGCGAGTGAACCTTATTAGATAAACATTTATTAATGAATTACTTGTTAGTTTATCAAAGAAAAATTGTGCATAATCATAAATGAGCAAATGTAAATAATCAAGCAGTGGCAAATAGCAATCACAACTATAACATACAATAACATATGACAACATACATGAACATACCAACATCATACGATAAATAACATAAATGAAACTGTGCGATCAAGGCTCAATCAAACGGAGCCGATCGTATTGCATGTACTGAAAATGAAAAATGTCTGTGCGATCAAGGCTCAATCAAACGGAGCCGATCGTATGTGGGCACGCCAGGTTCAACCTCATAATAAAATGGGGAACATGCTCAACGCTCATAATGTAATGGGGAGCGGCGGCCTATGAAATTGCATGTACTGAAAATAATAAATTGCATCCAACAATGACTACACAACAGTTGAAACAAACTGAATACACATGTTCATGATATGATGTATGCACAATGGTTTAATTATAATATATATAACAAGACACATGATACACCCCAAAACGTGATTAAAACGGGGAATTTGTAAAGATTCACTCACATTGGGTGCGATTGAATGGAGATGATGAGATGCGCACGAATCGGAAGAATTGAACAACGAGATTTTCTAACCTAAATAATAACGGAAAAATATAGTAAATGAGTGGATTTTATTAAGGATTTTAATGAAATTTTTAGATATATTTTTGTGAGTTTAAGTCTATTTTCTATCTTTAAAAATGTTATTTTTAAGTATTTTTAATTGATTTTTAAATTAAATTAAATAAATAAAAATATAAAAAAAATTGTTTATTTTGCGTTGACCGTTGACCTGTTGACCGGTTCGGTCAGCGAAATTGTTTGCGCCGGGTGAGGCTCGAACACGAGACCTCCCGTACGCGTGCACGCAGCTCTACCAACTGGGCTACGTGTCTAACCCGAAATAATCTTGTTTTTAATTATATTTATATACTAATTCGGTTTAACCAAAATTCTTTTAATTTCAAAAACATTTTAATTCAACGAACCGGTGCCAGTGACGGGTTTCGAACGCGCGACATGTGACTTAGTGTTGCACACAGTCCACCGCTGGACTGTGTGTCTAACCTGGTTAATATCTCGGTTTTTATTATACTTAACAACTAACGGAGTTAACCCGGTTTAGTTTTTTAACAAAAAGGCATTTTATTACATAAGGAGTGCGTGTATCAGGGATCGAACTCGGGACATGCGTGTATATTTTGCACACAGTTCACCGCTGGACTGTGTGTCTAACCCGTTCATTTTACTGGTTTTAAATAAACTTATAACTTAACTAACTTCGTCTTATTCATTCAAATTTCCGTCGACTGAATCACTGATCCGTTTCTTGTTTTTACGATTATCAAACATTCTTAAGGTTAAAATGAAATGACAGAAACGGTGTTGGAAGTAACATACCGTAGGAATGATATATCACAGAATTTCCGGCAAATGCGTCGGCTCTATTTTTGTGCACCTCAACTGAACCAAAACAATTAACCATTTTGATTAGTCAATCGTGGAATTTAAGTGATAAACAAACGTTAACAGCGGGATTGAAGGTCCTTACCGTTTCACAGACGGAAATAAAGACTTTCAGGAAATTTCCGGCGAACTGGAATTATCTGATAACGGTGCCTGAATTCAATTTCAAATGGATGGATGGATGGTTTGAGTTAGAAACAGCCTAACAACTGTTAGATTACGATGGTATTGAAGAACTTACCGACTTGAGGACAAATACGGTTTTCCGGCGAACCTTACAGAAATTTCCGGCGAGCTGATTTAAGCGTTCTGATGGTCTGAAAATGTGACGAAAGTGAAATGGAATGTTGGTGTGACGTTTCTGAGTCGCGAGAGGGGTCAGGAGTTGAAGTAATCTGGACTTGATTATTTTTCGGTTATAAAAATCGATAATGATGAGGATTGATGTTCAATCAATTCCGACTTGATTAAAAATCGTCGGTGCATCGGTTATAAACTGAATGTGCGAGTAATCAAGTGATTTGACGATTGATTTGCCGATTTCCGTTTCTCAGTTGGCGCAACCGGTTTAACCGAGTTTGTGTATAAATGTTATTTGTTTCCTAGAGATAACAGAAAACAACAAGTGGCGGAGTGGTGATGTGAGTGTGTGTTAAGTCGTTGGAGTTGTAAACCGGCTGACCCGGGTTCGAGTCCCGGCAGCAGCATTTCTTTTTTATTTAATTTGTTTTAACTTTTTATCAAATATAATTTTTATAGTTTAGTTTATTTATTAATTATGTATCATTTTAAATCAAAATACTCATAAATACTCAACGTGACTTTTATAACTTGATATTCGATTACAAAACGGAGCGGGTTTTGGAAACCCGTTTTTGACAAATGTTACAGAAACCTACTGAAGACACTAGAAACCACAGCAATGTAAGGATCTTTGTCATCACATTAAATATAATAGGAATAACACCCTAACTCATAAAAATAACATGTATATTGAAGGCACACATCTTACGATAAACGAAAATATAACATAAATAACTCTTTACAATTAAAACACCATTGTATGAACATAGAAAAAACACCATGGACTAAAACATCCAAGCGAGACGTAATTTTTTTCTCTACATAAGTATATCAATATGGTACTCATATTAAAGATAAAAAACACTCGTTATTATGGTGTAATTTTTTTTTAAAAAAAGAGGTACATATAAAAAGTTATTGACGTTTAAAAAGAAGGGGGAACTTTGCATGTGCATAATGCTAGTTTCTTAATTTAAAAATGTTAAATTTACCTTTATACCCTTAATCTAGAAAAATTAGGTAGTTTAATAGTCAACACTGTTTACATAATTAGCACTATGATCTCAACCATTAGATTAAATATCTAATGGTTTAGATTCTTTCTTATTCTTCTCACACTTTTATATTTTCTTACAATAACCTCACCCTATATATATATATATATATATATATATATATATAGTGGAGAGTTCAATGAGAAGAAAAATTTTGTAAGAATAAAAAAATAACTTTTAAACCATTAGAACTTCTCTATTTACTTCATTTAATGTGTGTATTTAATGTTATGAGAAAAGACATATAGTTAATCTATAATTGTTATTAATTAGCTAATTAATTAAACTTATAACTCATTTTTTTCATATACTCTTTCAAGATAAAATAATTTATGGTGTAGGACAATTTTCGACATGTATATGATAAATTTTAGTACGTGTATGATAAATTTTGAAATGTGTAGGGTAAATTTACATTTGTGTAGGGTAAATTCCGGTAAATGTAAGACATATGTAGGATAAATTTTGAAATGTATAGGATAAAATGTTTTGCTTTATTAATGAGAAATAACATAATTAATGAGAGGAGTTATAAACTGTTTAATGTTTTACCATTATGCCTTTTCTTCTTTTTCTTCTCATATTAATTTTTTTCTCAAACAAACATTCCCTTATATATATATATATATATATATATCAGTGCCTATGGCTTTATAGCTTAGCAGCATCTTAGGGGTGAGATCTCTCGAGTGAGACCTCTCGACACTATGAGTCTATGACGAGTGAGACCTCTCGACACTATGAGTCTATGACGAGTGAGACCTCTCGAAATGTGGTATTATGTAAGTCAAAGTCTAGGTAGAACATATCAAATTATTGAAAATATTTATCAACTAGTAAACTACGCACTATGAGTCTATGACGAGTGAGACCTCTAGACATGTGGTATTCTGTAAGTCAAAGTCTTGGTAGAACATATCAAATTAATGAAAGTATAATCTCAAAGTTGCTAAATTCCAAAATTATAAAATTTCGAACTGTGAACTAAAAGAATAATATGAGATTGACATCAATCCTACGGAATTTTGTAATTAAATTTTGCATTGTGAAAATTCAACCATAGAGAACTTCTAAATAATAAGTTTATAATCATTAAGATGTGTATGGTTATTAAACGTTGTATTAAAGATGTAATATATGCAAAGTACATGATCAAAGTAGTTAATTTTTTTCTTTTTTAGTTTGTTCTCGTATAATCTTATAATCTTTTAGGCCTTTAGAAGAGAAACATAAGGTTGTATACTATGGTTACACGCCCCTGCCACATGGCAAGGGGATGGCATGAATGGGCGGGGCACCTCGGAGAAGGGGTTGACATGGAGGCGAGCACGACGTGGAAAGGGAAGATTGAGTGGGGCGGTCATTTGGCCGTTTAAACATAAAAAGACCAGTTAAATTAATTTAAATCTAAGCTATATAAACTCAAATATCTATCTCATTTATTCCATCTCTCTCATATCATTTCTATCTCTAAAATACTAAAATATTTTTGTTATGATGAATTTTCAATTCGACTCATCCGATTCCGATCTCGAAGACGAGATAATTACTAAAATTGTTAACCCGGTTATGTAAGTTTTAAGTTATCAAGGGGAAAGTTCGCAACCACGTACAAGAGCAATGAAGCTAGAAAGGGACCGTAAAAGTGCTCACAATCGTTTGTTTGATAAATGATTACTTTTATAATAATCCGATATATACCCCAGATTTATTTTAGCGGCATTTTCATATGTGGGGCGGACGATTTGTGCGAATTGTTAACGACTTAGAGGACCAGTTAATTTTTTTCCAACAAAGGGAAGACGCAAGGCGTGTACTTGGATTCACAGCTTTACAAACAATGCACATCGACAATTCATCAATTGGCATACGACGTTTTGTTTGATTTTTTGTACAAATATCTACAATTGTCAAATACATGTTCTCGAGAAAGTCTCCACCATTTTTGCGAAGGTATTATTATTGTTGTTATTGTTATTATTATTAACTAATAATGTTGTTGTTATTATTATTATTATTATTATTTATTAACAAATATGATTGCTGTATATGGCAAACAATATTTGAGAAAACCTACATTTAGAGATATTCAACAAATATATGACGTACATGAAAGTATATACTGCTTTCCAGGAAGACTTGGAAGTATTGATTCCACATATTGGAAGTGGGATACTTGTCCAAGTGGTTGGCGAGGTGAACACCATCTTGGTGATCATCATGGCCCGACCTTAATACTCGAGGTCATGGTGTCATATGATCCTGGGATATAGCATGCATATTTCGGAATGGCCAGCTCAAGCAATGATATTAATGTCATTGAGTAGTCGCATGTATTTGATCAGATGATTAATGGGTTTGCACAAGGCTCTTCATCTATGCTAATGGAACTCAATACAAGCACGGGTACTATCTTACCGATTTGATTTACCCATATTGGGCACTAAAGTGAAGGCATTTTTATATTCCAATAATGAAAAAAGAAAACATTTCACAAAGAAAACAAGAATCGGCTAGGAAGGATATTGAGCACGTGTGTCTTTAGAGTGTTGAAAATTGCACCACCAGCACGATCGTGGGCAAGGCATTTATTAAGGGACACCATGTACACTTGCATCGTACTCCATAATATAATATTGGAGGACGAGGGGAAAATGACTTGTCAAAATTGCGAAGAAAACGCCGAATCGCCTGGATGTACACTATCATTCGATGAGAAACTTGCTAATTGGGCAAAAGTAAGGTTAGAAACAATAAATACCACACTGCGAGCAGACTTAGTAGACCATCTTTGGTCTAAATGTGTCGAAGATGCCAACGATGCCGATGATGAAGACGTGGAAGATTAGTTTTTATATTTTTGTTACTGTCTTAATTCTAACTTGTTTGAATTTTAATGTATTAACTTTATTGAATTTTAATGAAATTTTATTTAACTTAATATAATTTTATTGAGTTTCAATTTTTTTTAATAAATATTGTTACAATTATTATTAAATTATTAATGTAAATTAGTTTATAAAAAAATAAGAAATAAATACATGGGGAATGATTAAAAACGATTGAGGTGGGGTGATGTGGAGTTAAATGGCGTAAAACCATAGTAGAGATTAGTGAAATAAAGTAAAGAAAAGTGGGGAGATGATGTGGCAATTTTTATATGACGTGACAATGATGTGGAGTGAAAGGACGTGAGTGAAAAAGGCATGAAACAGTAGGAGATAGTCTAAATGTGTGAGATGAGTTATGTGTTCTGTGAAGCAAAGAAGCCGAGACTGTGGAGCACATCTTCACATCCTGCTGGATACGACTTTGGTGCGGCAATTTGTTAGTCATTGGTGCAAGTTGGCCTCGCCTTTTCTTTTAAAGACTTAATGGAGATTCACGATGTGCAGCAGCTGTGTGAAGATAAGGCCCAGGTGGTTCAAGGTTGATATCATGATGATAGCCACTTGGTGCATAAAAACAATCGGTTTCTTGTGGTTAAAATACAGGTCTAAATGTATAGAGTGGGATTGGACAAACTGGTGTCCATACCGATGTATATGTTTGATGCATAGTTTAGGTTTTGCTGTTTCATGCAGGTTGTGGGTTGGTGCTGTTGGTTTAATGAATTTGATTCTTAAAAAAACCACACCATTTGTCCGATAATAATTACCAAACTTTTAGTACTGAAACTAAAATTAATTTCCGTTTTCAACAATTCAACATACTAAACAAACAAACAAAACTTACGGCAATCTACTTTAGTCAAATATTAGTTAGTACTAATAGTGTTAAACATTCTTTACTTCATCTTATTTTTTCTAAATACCCCCTAATTCCTTGAATCATTGATTTTATTTATATGTTTTCACCCAACAGGATGTACATTTAAAATACATGGGAATATTTATAGCCAACCCTAGTTTAAAATAGTAAAAATACTACTGACATAAGATGGAAGCTGATAAAAGGTTATTGAGTGCCACCGGTCTCCATTTAAATATCCTTCTGAGCCACTTGAGATCGGTATATCTCCACCAAAAACGCTTGGATCGGCGATGGTGATCCTTTTGGCGGTGATGGGACGGGCCGTAAGTTTTTTGGGCTATGTGATGGCGCTACTCTTGGCGGTGGTCGTGTCGTTTTACACGACCATAAGTTGTTTGGCCCGTTGATGGTGCTACTTTTGGCGCTGGTTGTGACGGGTTAACTCGACCATGAGTTGCTTGACCCTTTGATGGTGCTACTTTTGGCGCGGGTGGTGACGTGTAAACTTGACTGTAAGTTGCCTGGCTGTTTGACGGTGCTAGCTTTGGTGGCAGTGTGCAGGAGTTCTTCTTCTCTGGTTACCATTTGAATTACGCGGCCTGAAAAAAAGGTCTGGCATTATAAGCTTCAAGAAGAGCAATTAGAGTTAAGGTAACCAAAGCAAATTTCATGGTGGCTATTATTGTGAACTTGTAAGCTTATGCAAAGATGAAAGTGTGAATTAAATGTATGTTCAAGGGTATATATATAGCCACTTATGTATACAATCATCCAATAATAATAAGTTAAGATTTTGCGACTTGTTTATTGACTAAATCAATAAACACTTTCTAACTCCCACGCGTTTAACAAGACGCCGTCAAAGCGTTTTTAACATGTTTAATTCGAGTTTATGTGAAAAAAGTGAGACATTTTTAGTTCTACTAAATGGTAAAATGTGCAGGATATACAAATTTAAGCTTTTGTTTATAAGACCACGCGTACTGCAGGGGGTTTTGGGCGTTTTTCGCTAAAAAAACACTCTTCGCGCCATGTTAACCGCACCTTGAGCGTTTTCTTAAAAAAAGCATGGGCATTTCGTTAAAAACGCCCGAATAACAATTTTTTTGCCAATCGACTGTTGGCAACGGTCCTTTAACAGCTGCATGTATTTTTTTAATTCAAATTCCATATCTATATATATACACAAGCACAATACATTTACACTAACAATCCATATACCACAACCCACAATACCACAAAAAATAAACACAAATCCACACCATCTCCTACAAAAATGGATTCCCTCGCGTCTTCGTCACGTTGCCAATTATTACGACAAAGAGTTTTTAGCCGACGCGTGTGAGTGACTGACGAGGAGGTCGAGCAAGAGGCAGTTACGAGTGCGTGTCAACTAGCGGCACAGTATATGAAACACGTTAGTTGCCCTCCATGCCAAATTTTCCCAAGAGAATATATGGAACGAGACCGACTATCGGAAAACGCTCGTTTGATAAAGATTATCATGAAGACGTTTAGGAACCCATTCGATGAAAATTAATACATTTTAAGAAATTTCAAGAGTCTGCTCAAAAGAATACTGAGAGATGCTTTGGGGTTCTTCAACAGCGTTAGCATTATCTGAGAATCCTTGTCGTGCATGGACCAAAGAAAAAAAGAGAGATGCTTGGTATGTTTGATTAATAATACACAATATGATATTAGATTATGAAGGAAAAGCAATATGTCAAAACTATGTATCGGAGGCAGTTCTTGAAATTCCGCAAGCGACAATGAATGAAAGAGTGAACAATGCAAATGAAATGAAGATGGCGAGGAAGGCGAAGATGACGAGGAAGGCGAAGATGAAGACGAACGCCGAAAGCGAAGATGAAAATTAAGTCCAATAGTATTATTTGTTTGTGTTTTAGTATTTGTGTAATTTTTATTTATTTAATGAATTATTATTTGTTTTAATTTAAAAATAAATAATTAATTAGGTAATTTATAAGGCATTATGGGACATTATACCACTACACTTATTTTAGCTTCAAGCCCTATAATGCTCTTTTGCTGACTATGCTGCCACATGTCGATCATGCTCAAAGGAGTGGTTTGAAATTCACATACCACTACACATGGTGTAATGTAACGACTTGAACTAAAATTAATGTATTTTAATCTATTAATTAGGCTATTCCTATATTTTTATAAGACATGTATTACCACATAAGTGTCAATTAACTGTGAGATTATCAAAACTAGGATTGTGTGTCTAATTATAGGCAGGATGAAATTTTAACAGATGTGAAAACGGTTGTTATAATTAATATTTATATCAAATTTTTAGACTGCAATCCGAACATCGGTAAACCTTTATAACTCGTATAAATTTTTTAATCTAAACGAGTAAGAGGATAACAAATAAATCAGGTTAGAGAAATTTATCTTATAACACATCAGTTCATTTATGCTTTGATACACAGAACATCTTTCAATTTCGAGGACCACTTGTAATATTATTTCAAGACGAAGAAAAGAAGGGAATGAGGGCCAACCCATAAATATACAATAATAGTGATGATAGGGTCACCCATAATTCTACATACAAAAGTATCACTTAAATGAGTTTAGGATGGTGTTCAACCCAAAACGTCATTATTTTCTTGTGTTTTTCAAGTCACTGAAATCATGTAGTGGTGAAGCTCCATAACTCTCATAAATGTGAGATTATACAAGTGTTAATTGTGTAAGAAAAAGAGGTTATATAACTTAAGTGTATAGTAAGGTTATACCTTTCAATTATACATATATATGTATGTATATATATGTGTGTGAGAGAGAAACAAAGGGTGGCGTCGCTATGTATTTCGCAAGGGTTTTGGCAGCAAAGGCTATAGCGCCCCTGGGGTGGTGTGCGGTGGCGCTATACAACGCGATGGAGGTGGTTGGCGTTATATCACCTTCCACTACGGAAGTCTAAACGTCTTCCTCACCGAAGCCACGGTCCATGCTTACATTTTCGGATTCTGGTCTTCTTGAATATCTAGAACAAATTTGCTAATATATCCAGTTAAACAAGTAACAAAATTTTGCTTAATGCAAGAATTGTACTTCCAACTTTGATAAAGAACATGATCTCATTGTTGTGTGTGGATATATTGCGAGAGAAATGGTTTTTCATTTCTATAGGATTCAGATCAAGGGAAAACCTTTACGAGTTGTGAGAACTTAGAGAATTTGGCCTTTACGTTTAAAGTTTTGCTCCCATTTTTCACACACCTAGATTAAAATGTTATAGAAAACCGAAAATGTATATACCTAAAATTCTATACGAAAACTACATACCGGACATTACTGAGAGAAAACTTCGGGGGTCGCCCATGCAACTTCAAGTAGATTGAAAAACCAAAGAGATATATAGATTATATTTTGATAATACAACATTTACAAGAACATAGTAGTTTAATTACTTATAATATAAAGCTAGTGTTGCACGTCAAAGAACCGAACCCACGTTAACATGCAATTAATATTTTTACTAGAACTCATTTTAATTTGGACATTTAACTTTTTCATATTGCCATCTATAATATTATTGAGAGTTGAATGTGTACAATAAAACTCTGCGTATTGTTTTATAATGTTTGATGTAAGAGAGTTAATAAAAAACCACTGTGAATTAGAGGTGGGTTTGACTTTTTTAATTTTTTTATTTGTTTTTTTTATGTTTGTATATTTTACCCTTTAAATTTTAGCATTAACACGCACAACCTTTTAATTTCCTTAAACTTTGTAGTCGAGTTTTTACGTGATTATTTTTATGTACATGTGTGTATAAAATTCAAGTTGATTTGTGTTTCGACGTGAATTATTCTAGAAATGAGTCGGGTCAAATAGAATACGTTTTCGTGTTTATCTTTACGTACGTTTTCGGTTGTTCCATGTTTTAACGTAAAATTTGTACGAAACGCCGTAACAACGCGAGAGGCAATTTACTAGTTCAATATAAATAGCAATAATATATAATATGCATGAAGGCGACCAATCAACTTACCAATTGTCACACTTTCACCTAATTATTTTTTCAGATAAAGATGATCATTGCACAAGTATAAAGGTTTTATATAAAACTAGTGGGATTCCTTGCGCTTTGCTACAGTCTTTTGGTCAATATCGGCACGATTCATTAAAGTATCTGCATGATACCTGTACTTGGTATAACAACCAAAAGACAGACACCCAAAAGAATATTGGCACGGTTTTACTTTAATCGAAAAGTATAGAAATAAATATTGGTAATGGTACTAATGTTGTTCGGGTGAGGCATCGATTCAGTCGTTGAGACTTGCTATAGCATACCGTATTAAGATTAATCTATTTCAATACAACTTTATTTTCAATCACTTTATGCCGTCTCGTTGAGAAAACCATAAAAACGAATACGGTACCAGTACCGATATAGTTCGAACAACATTGTTTGGTTCGTCACGGAAAAAATAATAATATGTACCCGTTCAATTTAAAGTTTTATCTAACGTAGATAAAAATAAAGATGTTATAACGACGTATTCAAAACTTTATATTTTGTTACTCAAATAACAAAAAAAGTAAAAGATGTAACTGTATAGAAAACTCAATGAATTTGGTATCACCAAACCCTAAAAGCATAAAAGCATAAAAGCAAATACAACACGGTATCGATTTTCGTCTGAATAAAAATTTTATCGAAATTTAGATAAAAATAAACACGTCGCAATGGCATATTCGAAATTTTATTAAACGTATATTACATTATTCGAATAACGAAAGGGTAAACAACTTATAAAACATTATGTTATATTATATTGCTTATAAAAAGTGTAAACAACATCACTTTATATTACTATGTATAACTCAGTTTTAAATGAAATTTCAGTCTAAACGTAGGAAAAAATAAGTACATCGCAATAACATACTCATAACAAAATCTACTCAAAAGAAATTATAACAACAAAAAATAAAAAAAAATTATTTGATAGACTCACAATTCACTTTAAAGGATAATTAAAAAACTAAAAAGATAAACTAATATATTTGATATGGACTAAAGTAGAGTTCAACCTCTTCTAAAATGTAAGTTATATAATATAATATAATAATATTTAAATCATATCTTTCAATTGCACCCCTAAAATTGTGCTATTTTGTTTCCATTGTTATATATCTTGTAATGCATTTGAAAAAAAAATGGTGAAACTATCTTATCTTTAGTGAGAAATTGCAACGTAAATAAAACAAAAAGAGTGATAAACAACGTATGAACACTTATGTAGCAAATCAACCACTAAGCGAGATTTTAAAAAGAAATTGTAAAAAAAATTAAAATTTATCCAGTTAACTTAACTGGTCTTAGTGGTAATCGGCTGTCCCAAACTAACACAGTTACACACAGTGACGAAGCTTGAGATTTTCGATCGTGGGGTTGAAAACGTATATACGTAAAAAAATTATAAAACCGGAGGTCGAAACATATATGCCTAAAAATTTTATACGAAAACTACATACCGGATAACACTGAGCGAAAAGGTTGGGGGTCAGGCGACCCCTCCCCACCCCCCACACCGGGGGGCCTTTCTATCCTGCGCCCCTGATTACACAGTCACAAGCACTGAACCGAACGAGATGTACATAGGAATGGTTTATTGTCCTAAAAACAGAGGATTTATAAACAATTACCATCCGAAAATTGACTAAAAACAAAGGATTTGTAAACAATTACCATCCGTTGACTGGTCATGCAAAACATACCTATTTTGAAGCAAGTTGTAAATCATTTTGAGGGATAAAATTAGTACAATATAACTTTGTAAGTTTGAACCAGACAAATAAATTCTTCATCCTACTATGACTATAAAGTTTGCCGTGTCTGAATGCAAAAAGGTTACATAATTCCAAAAGTATTTATCTTACGTTTTTGAGTGGCCACTAGGCAGTATACACTAGCTAGATATTGACTAAAAACAAAAAATTTACAAACTAATATCACCCGTTGACCGGTCATGCAAAACATACCCATAAGCATGTCAATCTAGATAAGAATGAGATGGTTATTATTCATGGGCTAATCATCTTCTCGTGTTGATATATTTGAAAAGTTTTAAAAAAAATGTTTTTTTTTTCAACAAAAGATACTCTGTTGAGGAAATTATCAGAGATATCAAGTCGCTAGTTTTTTTTGGTTGAAATATAAATCCATGTATAAGACTCTTCAGTTAGGTATAATTTTCCCTTATATAATTGTAATTTGTTTCTATTTTGGTTGCCCCTTTCAATTTGGTAGAGTGCCTTGCTGCTGTTTTCAATTAAATTCACAGTTAAAAAAAAGTTTGATCATTTTTTTAGAATAAAGTTAATAATATATAAACTATATAAGGCATTGTTTGACAACCTCTAAACTAGTAAGTGCTGATACGATAAAATTTCTAATCGGGTAAGAAACTTTGGACATGTAAGTACTGAGTCAGTAGTACTGTTTGACAAAAGCTCTAAAACTGTGCAAAATGACTATTTTACCCATCAAAACTATTTTGTGTCGAATGAAATGTATCTGGTGGTTGGCGGGTAATGATCGTGGTTGTTGGCGGTGGTGATAGCAGTGGTGATGGTGTGGCAGTTGGTGGTGTTGTTGTGGTGGTTGGCGGTGTTGGTGGAGGGTAGTGATGGTTGGCAGTGAAAGGTGGTGATGGCGGTGGTTGGCGGTGTTTGTCATGAGTGCTGGTGGTGGTTGGCAATGTTTGTCATGGGTGGTGGTGGTTGGCGGTGCCGAATGGTGACTGAAGTTTTAGGGTTAAGGAAGTTTATCAGGGCAATGATAAATCTGTCTCTTAACCATTCAGCATCATCTTTTCACTAAATCACTAAGTCATTAAGAGGTAAAATAAACCATTAAAAGATGTTATTTTTGTGAAACCAAACATCTTACCTCTTACCGATTCAGAAATAAATAACCCCTAAGTGTTAGCTAGACGATTAAGCTCTTAAATTACGATGACTTTAAAATTCGTCGTGATTGAATAATTGAGTGCAAACAGGTTATATAATTCCAAAAATACTAATATTTAGTGTTGAGTGGCCAATGGGGAAGAGGCACTAGCCAGTATTGATAAGCAACCAAAAGTAGAGTTAAATAAAATTTTTGGTCTATGCAATTTAACCCAGACTAGAATCATGTCTACGTGTTTGCGTAGTAGACGTGGTGAATACATAGTTTTTCAGATATGCATGTAACGTTAATGGTTGTTACATATTTGGAATACGATCAAAAACATAACACTTTGATACAAAATGTCATACAATATAAAGTAATAAAGTTATTCATTTTCTTACAACAAATACTATTGCAGCTATAAGCATACTGCTTTTATAAAAATAAGAAATCCAACCGAACTTTTGTGTACTACATAAGCATGATCATCATGGTGTTGTGGCAACGTCTTTTATCAATCAGTGGTTCCATTCGGTTGCAGGTACATCATAAAAAGAGGCTTAATTGTTGGTTACACACATCGGTTGATACAACAAAAACACCGCTTGTCTTTGAATTGCGTGTGCCGTTTGACCTACAAAATTGATAATGGTTATCCCTGAACATAACAAAAGGCAGATAATAAATAAAACGATAAGTATTGTGCATACCATGAAGTAATCACTCCGGGACATGCATCCCTGCCCGACATGTAAATCTGAAATACGCACCCAACTGGGCAGGCAATAAGGAAATAACTAAGCTAACACAGTTCTGCATAAAGTATAATAACCTATTGCACAAAAGAGCAAAAAAGTATAAGGTATACACCAATATATAACTCTAACCAAACTAAACGGCTTACCAACCATTGTTGGTCACAAGCGACCATAGCTTCAGGTCAAATTAGGTATGGTTGCTTATCAAAAGTCATCTCAGACGCCTAAAGTAAAGAGCCTAATCAATAATGCCTAATATTAGTTATGGAGACAACGTTAAATACACAAAACATACAAAAGATCGTTGTGAAACATATCATGCAGGAGGGGTTATGTCGTCATACGTATTCATAACACTTTGCCAATGCTTCTAGAAATACTTGGGAATGAACTTCTCAACCATCTTAGCGTCAAACTTGGGTGTCTAATCTATATTTTATATAAGTATAAAACAACATAACTTTTATTGGCATAAATCGTGTCTGTTAAACCCTTTTGTGAATTGAATTGAGTGATGATGTTAAAACTACTTCAATTCAAATAAGTTATAATCATAATGCATTTGTGGTCAACATTGTATGTTTATCTACGTTAAAATGTTGATTTATGAAGAAAACATGAAAATAAAGAAGCGTTTGGAGATCTTTAGGAACTATTTGTGCCAAAATTATAACCTATAAAGTAACATTACACCTGCTAGAATTGTTGATATATAAAGCCGCGATGAGAGAAAATGCCAATGTGCACGCACGCTCATTCGATATGTTATTCACTCTTTCTTCCTATTATGTTACAGGGTGTGGTATAAAACCTTTAGAAGCTTTATCATGCCACCTCAGCGTCATGTCAACGTCACGTCACATAGGAGGCTTTAAAGCTCCTTCCTTTAACTTGCATGCAATGGTTTAAAACAAAATAAAAAAAACATAATCTCATTAAAATAAATAAAACATTACAAAGTCTTTAAAAAATACTAGAAAATAAAAAACTACATATATTTTGCTCGGATTTTTGCCTTACAGCCTCCAAAATGACACTGTCCTCCTCTGATAGTTACGAAAAGTCTTTCGCGAGATATTCGATATTTTGATCGATTTGTTTCTCCATTTGTAGTTCTTGCACCTTTTCCTTGATCGAGAGAAGCTTGTTGAGTCTATTGTCGAACTCATCCAACCTTGGCGGCCATCTGATGGCATTGAAAAAGATGTGTCTCGTGATCGTGCAGCTGCCTTACTTCTATCCCAACCCATCGTCGCAGCTCTCGCGGTTCTTCAAATCCCTCGAAGTCTTCGTTTAGATTAATAGTATTACGAGCATCGGACTCGATGGTTAGGTAGTCGATGTTGATTTGGACTGTTTTGACCTATGAGTCGTTTGCTCAAACGGCGGTACAAGATACCACTTGGGAGATTTGCGAAGAAGCTCCCATGAAGGTATCATCGTATACGCATGCCCATGATTAATTCTACAATTGTTGTGGGCAGCGGTCATAATGTCCACGTCGCTCAAACCGCTTCTTCTTCTAAGATTGCTGACGAGATTATTATGTATACGCCTCCAAAATACTTTTACATCTTGGTCGTCTCCTATAAAAATACAAAATAATTATAAATGTATATTTGTTAAAAAATGTTTATAAATGTAAAATTATAAAAATATATAAAAAAAACTTTATGGAGAGTGATTTGTGGTCGAAATCGATATTCTTTTATGTTGAAGTTTATATTTTTACATCACTTTTAGTTTCGAATAGTCTACTTTTGCTTGGATTTGTGTTTTACAGGTCTAACGGAGTTTAAGGAGCTATACGGAGCATCGGGACAAAAAACGGGTCAACCGGGAACGCGAAATGAAGAAAACGGAAACCAAGAGTTGGGCATAATGTTGGTGACGCCCTTTGGTTATTCGCGTCAGCCAGAAACTTGCGTAGACAGTGTATTAAGTCGTCGGCATAAATCCGAAAATCTAGAGGCCGTCAGGAACGCCCTGTTAAGCAGTCGGCGACGCCCTCCAGAAAGTGATGTCACTGAATTTTGTTTGTTGAGTGTTTTTAACGAGTTCTAACCCATTTTTTGGGGTTTTCAAAGGGAGTTACATGTTTTTGAAGTTTGAAACACCTTCTTGGAGCCAAGATCACAACCACCTACACCATTCTTCCACACCAATCATGCGAATCATCCTACCAATCCAAACCCTAATCCACCACCATCATCATCATCATCCAATCTTCAATCCATTCACCATCACCATTCACCATAAACCCTAATCATTATCATCCTCACCATCAAAGCTCCAAGATGTTCACCTTCATGCTCTCATCAATCATTGATCGCGTTTCGTTTACCATGAGCGGCTAATTCTCGCAGGTTTCACCCCGGTGTAGACTTTTGTAAGGTTTAGGGTTTGCTTTATGTTTCTTAGTTGATTTGTGACAAGTTGTTTTGTATTTTGAATTGATTGATAATTGTCCTACATTTGAACTAGATTTGTGAATTGTTGAATGATTATAAAATTTGACTTTTCGAAATACTTTTGTTTATTTATGCTTTATTTTTCAAAAGGTTAGACTTGTCCGAGGTAACGAAGTGCATTGCGGTCTGTTATACGCGTTGATAGCAATTGACACCTAAGCTTCGTGATAGAAAACCGTTAATGACAAATTCAATTGAATCGATCTAAAAAATGTATAGCAACCCTAGGCTTTACAATTGTTGAACCGGGTGTGAACCTTGTTTCCCAGTTATTGTTTTAACATTTAATCAAGTTTTCGTGGCAACCAAATTGTCATGTGTTAGTAGTAATCAAAGCGTTAACGAAATCGTTAGTTCATTCCGACACTCTTTCAAACAAACAACATTCAAATTAAACCATAGCAAGCTTCATAAAAGTGACATTCTTTAAAAATCAATTTTGTCCACGCGCAAACCACAAACTTTTCGTGGATTGACCCCGTACTACCACTAACTCATTGTTAAGGGTAATTTGGGATTATAAATATTATCTTTGATGAGGTGCGACACCCGGGAGACCCTCTTATTTCAATCCAAATTGGTAAATTTAAATTAAGAGGGCGCTCTAGATCTTGAAGCCTGTGTGAGTATCTTGCCTAGGAGCTTGTACGACCAATATGATTTTGGTCCTTTGAAAGAGTTGACACCCCCATAGTGTTGGCCGATTAGACTCCTACGCCTCCAAGGGGTATGGTAGAAGATGTGATAGTGAAGGTTGATGATTGCTACTACCTAGTAGACTTTTTGGTAGTAGACTATGTTGGATGTGTTGAAGACACACAACCGATAGTCATATTGGGTAGACTATACCTTGCAACTGCTAATGCCATAGTAAATTGTGCAACGGGAACGGTAAGCATGAAATTCGGGGACCATGAACTAATCTTGAATGTTTTTCCCAAGTTTTACTAACCCGCTCGGTGATGATAAGTGTCCTAAAAAGGACATGAATCCAAACAAAAAGATATGTGCTGTGGTTGGTAGGTTTGGTGAATTGAAGACGAAACCAGTCAAGAAGAAGAAGGTGAAGAAGTCACCTCAAGAGAAGAAGAAAGATGGGGAATTAAGAAGGTTTGGCTCATTTGGTAATAAATGGTATGAGTCACCAGTCGGTGATGTGGAAGAGTTCGCGTGCGACAAGCACTCCATTCGATCACCATGAGGTGGTATGTTATTTGTTGATGCATATTTTTTTTAGTTATTTTGTTTCATTTATTTTTAGTTTTTTTATTTTATTTCTTTTTGTATTTTGTTTAGTAGCTAAATAAACTTTGTGCGTGTGTTCCATATATTACGCTCACGAGACCTACTCGTCCTCCCGAGCTATCGGGAGGTTCAAAAGGGCTTGTTGCATACGCTAAGTGCAACCGTGATTTCGACGAAAATGAATTAGGTTTGTTGTAAAATATTTTTTCAACAAGAAAATCAAAGTTGAATAGAAACTTGGTTTGGTAAATTCTTTGTAAAAAATGGTAGAACTAAATAACTAACAACATTTGATGGTTGTGAGAAGCTTGCTTTTACACGAGGATTGAGATTTGTAAGTATATTATGTTCGCGAGACGAACATTTTTATTGAAGAAAGAAGAGCACACAAGGAACGAGCAAAAAAAAAGGTGCATATGTTTTTTTAGCTTTGGTTATTAGTTAGTTAATAAGTGAATTGTATTTTATACATTTTTTGCTGGGGTGAAATTTTTGGGAGTTTGATCGTGTCACATCCCTTGTGCATTTTATAAGCTCTATTCCTACACATTGAGAACAATGTTGATCTCAAGTGGGGGGATTGGGATAAAAAGTTTAGGATAATGTTGACCTCAAGTGTGGGGATGAGGGAAAATTTTCAAAATTTTTTTGCAAAATGTCTTTGTTTGAGCAATCTTAAAAATACAGGTTACCAAGTTAATGAGGATGGCACAACCCATGTGGTCTTTTATCATGGTTAAGTTCGAATTAATAACATGATAGGTATTTAGCGAGTGGTTATTTGGAATAATTCGCTTAAGGAACTTGCATTTTGTGCATATCACATACCATACCCTTTGTACGTGAGATGTTGAGCCGCTTTTACACATCGTAGATGTAGATATTTATATATATATATATATATATATGGGAAGGTTCATTTGAGAAGAAATTTAATGTGAGAAGAAAAAGAAGAAATGACATAATCATAAAACATTAAGTAGTTTATAACTCCTCTCATTAATTATGTTATTTCTCATTAATAAAGCAAAAACATTTTATTCTACACATTTCAAAATTTATCCTACATATGTCTTACATGTACCGGAATTTACCCTGCACACATGTAAATTTACCCTACACATTTCAAAATTTATCTTACACATACTAAAATTTATCTTATATATGTCAAAAATTGTCCTACGCTATAAATTATTTTATCTTGAAAGAGTATATGAAAAATAAGTTACAAGTTTAATTAATTAGCTAATTAATGACAATTATAGATTTACCTATATGCCCTTTTTCATAACATTAAATACACACATTAAATGAAGTAAATAGAGAATTTCTATTGGTTTAAAAGTTATTTTTTATTCTTACAAAATTTTTCTTCTCATTTGAACTCTCCACTATATATATATATATATATAAATGAAGTAAATGGAGAATTTCTATTGGTTTAAAAGTTATTCTTTTTATTCTTACAAAATTTTTCTTCTCATTTGAACTCTCCACTATATATATATATATATAATATATATATATAATATATTATAGTATAAATAATATGTAATCTTTGTTTGAGTGAACCATTAGTCGTGTATTGTAAAACTTTGCAACTTTTGATACGTTTGAGACCATAGACCGAATACGAGTACATGAACGATTAAGACATTAGGTAAACCTTTTCCTTTTACGACATTCATATATCCTTACCCGAAATCAATCTCTTAATCACCAATTTTGAGCCTAAACCTTTCGTGTCACACCCCGACCCGCAGCGGAAAAAGGTGATCGGGGCATGATCGGGTTTTCATCAAAGCTCATGACATTTATTATAATGTTTCATATTTATTATTACAATTTAAAGGAGATTATACAATCAAATCATACAAGTACAACATGTTCTATACATCTTTCTAGACTTCATTATTTTTCTTATAAGGCAATTTCCTATGTGATCCTTGCTTCATCCTGTCCACCTGTATCATGTGTAAAAATGGTTTTTGGGTCAACAAAATGTTGGCGAGTGAATCTTATGAAAAAAAACATTTCAACGTGTTTATTGTATTGATTATAAAATAAAGTGCATAACCACATATGAGTAAATGTAGATGTAAATTTATTCACAAAACACATAATATTAAATATTACACACATACAACAATTGATTTTTTGAGGCACCGTTGTTCAACTCTCTCCCATGAGGAACTGATGGGCCTAATGAATGAGTTTTGAGGCACGCGTTGTTCAACGAACTGATGGGCCTAATGAATGAGTTTTGAGGCACGCGTTGTTCAACTCGTCTCCCACGAGGAACTGATGGGCCTAATAAATAATTTGCATACAACTTGACAATATGTAATACATAACAACAAACAATATTTACATTCTAAGTTTAGATCATATAATGGTATAGCACGAGTTTGAATAAGCGAATTAATTTAAGCGACACATGATACACCCCAAAACATGAATAAAAAGGGGAATTTGTAGGAATTCACTCACATTGGGTGCATTCGTTTGATGATGTTGAATGCGCACGAGTTTAGAGAGTTGATCGACAGGGAATAACTAACCTAAATAATAACGAAAAGGTATGGTAAATAAGTGGATTTTATTAACAATTTTAATAGGATTTTTAGATTTATTTTTTTGTGAGTTTAAGGTCATTTTCTAACTTTAAAAATATTTTTTTAAGTATTTTTAATTGATTTTTAAATTAAATAAATAAAAAATAAAAAAAAAAGTTGATTTTTTTTGGTTGACGTTGACCGTTGACCGTCCGTTGACCAGTCCGTTGACCGGTCGGACGGTGGTCTGAGATGCACTGAGTGAGGTTCGAACCCAGGACCTCTCGTACGCGTGCACGCAGCCCTACCAACTGAGCTACGTGTCTAACCCGTAATATTCTATGTTTTAATTATATTTATATACTGATTAAATGTTAATATATTTGGTTTATATTAAAAGGGTTTAAAATGGTCGAACCGGTGTCAGGAAGCGGATCGAACTCGGGTTCTTTGGTTTGTAAGCGCACAGCCCAACCAGTTGGGCTGTGTGTCTTATCTGTTTAATTTACGATTTATATTAATCTTATAAACAAACTGGAGCTGTTCTGATTCAGTTCGAAAAAAATTGGTTTTAATTCGGAAAGTCGGTGCGTTTGTAAGGATTCGAACTCGTGACATGTGCTAAGTGTTTGCACACAGTCCACCACTGGACTGTGTGTCTAACCCGGTTTAATAACTTGTTTTAATTATTCTTATAAACATCGTCGACTTCGTCTTCTTCATTCAAAGACTCAGACGACCGATATTCTTCTGTTTTTGTTTAAATCGTTCGTCGAACATATTACTAATTGAAATGTAATGGATAAAAAGAGTTAAGGAATCGAAATGTACCGATCAGACTGTATTTCTCAGAATTCCGGCAATGGTCGTCGGCTCTGATTTGTGGATTTCGTCTGATTGAATCAATTAACAGTTTTGATCGATTAGTTGCGAAATTGAGTTACTAAACAATGATTATCAGAAGGTTTAAATGATTATACCGATTCACAGCGTGATTTTGGAAATTCCAGAGGTTTTCCGGCGAGTGCAGAATATCCGGCAACGTCGTCTGGGACTGATTCTGGTTGATGGATTGAAGTTAGTAATAGTCTAACAATGGATTGAAACCGAAAGAGTCGAGGTATTTACGTTTTGATGTAAGTCTCGGTTTTCGACGAAAGTCCGGCGATTTCAGAATATCTCCGGCGAGTGAAATTGATTCGAGAAATGGTGCGATTTTGAGCGAAATGATTTCCAGAGACTTGGGTGTGTATTTATAAGGAAGAATCATGATGAATTGGGTCTGATTTTAGTCTTGATTCGTGGTCAGCCTTTCTCCGGTGGTTATGACTGTTGTCGCGGGATTAGACATCGGTTATAACTGATGTCGATGTTAATACATACGTTAAGTCAAAGGAAACCATCATAATTGGCGAAATCGTCGGTATTTCCGGCGAGAGCGATTTGGGCACGCTGATGACCGAATTTGATTTCGAGTTTCATTATATGTATTAATTGTTTCGTTATATCAACAAACAACTCAAGTGGCGGAGTGGTGAGATATGCGTTAGTTATGTCTTCTGGCTGACCCGGGTTCGAAACCCGGCAGCCGGTTTTCTTTTTTATTTACTTTATTTTCACTTTTTAATAATTATAGTTTTTAAATTCTAAATTGTTTATTAATTATGTATTGTTTAAAATTAAAATAAATCATAAATACGCAACGAAATTTTATAACTTGATATTCGATTAATAAACGAAGCGGGTTTGGAAAACCCGGTTTTTTACGGATGTTACATTTCGTTTGACCAACCCATTTAGCCTTTGACCGTTGAGTCTTTTATTTGTAACCCGTGTGATGAAAAGTCGATTCTAGAATTAGTTGTTTGTAAATTGTGGTTTATTCTTGCCAAAAAATAAAAAAATCAAAAAATATCAAGAAAAAAAGCAGGAAATGGTTGGGAAAAAGCACAAAAAGATGTGTGGTAGTTGTTGAATAAAAGGCGAATGTTTTTACCTCCTAGTTTGTTTTTTCGTAGATTAGTCGTCTTTAAAGTAGTTGTTTATGTAATAAAATCTGAATTTTCATCACCTTAGCCATTTAAAATATCCTTTTCCACACCCTTAGCTAGCCTCGTTACAACCCGAAAAGATCTTTTGACTTGTGCTTAGTATTTGTGTTCGGTGATGGAGAATGATTGAGTTGCAAGCCTATGCGGGTACGTGTTCTAATCGCTTTGAGTGATTACTTCAAAAGTGCTAATACATCATTGATTAGCCCATTTTTAAACTGAGTGGAGAGAACATTGTGAGGGATGTGTATGATTTGTGAGTTATATGGGCGGGTTAATCTTGGGTAACCATTATTATGTGTTAAATCACTTTACTGCTAAATATTTTAAAAACTGTAAGAATCATGAACCGAGTATGACGTTTGTAACGCCTCGTATTTCTGTATTCCTATTTTTAGAAAGTTCGTATTCGCATTCTATTTTTAGAAAACACTGATGATACATCCTCTGTTGGTCTTCAGCAGAGCTTTACCTTGATAGACCTTTAGCCTTGATCTTCAGCAAGCTTTTTCTTGACAGACCTCTTAGCTTTAGTCAATAGAGTTTTGTCTTGGCAGACATTTTAGCTTTATTCTTTAGCAGAGCTTTGCCTTGGCAGACCTTTAGCTTTAGACTTCAGCAGAGCTTTGTTTTTAGCAGTGCTTTCGCTTGACAGACCTTCAGCTTTCTTCAGCAGGGCTTTGTCTTCAGCTTTAGACTTCAGCAGAGCTTTGCCTTGCAGACCTTTAGCCTTGATCTTCAAGTAGAGCTTTGTCTTGACAGACCTTTAGCTTTGATCTTCAGCAGAGCTTTGTCTTGGCAGACCTTTTAGCTTTAGTCTTTAGCATAGCTTTACCTTGGCAGACCTTTTAGCTTTAATCTTTAGCAGCCTTGGCAGACCTTCAGCTTTAGACTTCAGCAGAGCTTTGTCTTTACCAGAGCTTTGCCTTGGCAAACCTTCAGCTTTAGACTTCAGCAGAGCTTTGTCTTCAGCTTTAGACTTTAGCAGAACGACGGAGAGAATGACATCAATGGAGTGTTCAATCACAGAAATGAAAGATATGATGAAGCAGATGTTACAAAATTCTCAAAGCCAACCATCAACACAGCAAACTACCAATGAGCTATGGAAATCTGTGCAACCAATCATTATAGCTCAAAGGAATTTGGTTAACACTCACCATGAAACTCACATAAAGCTAATCAGAAACATGGTTGAGTCCAGATATAAAGATACTCAAGCAGACATCAAGGCCATCAAAAAAACATTTGATAAAAACCACTGGCTCTGCCCCTACAACAATCCTTCAAGAAGAAGTTGATGATGATGATGATGATGATGCCAAAAAGCGGGGAAAAGATAAACCGATAAAGTTGCAGCCAAATTTAAAGGTACAACAAAAGCCAATGTCTGTTACAACCGCAGCTGCAAATCAACGTTTGCTGTGTCATCAGATGCTGGTGTTCAAAAAGGGATTGATAAGACCCTAAACAAACTAGCAGATTTAATTGCCACAGAAAAGCAGAAAAGGCAAGATACACTAGAAGTTAAAGTTTCTAAACTAATTGAAGAAGAAAAGCCAAGCAGATGGAAAAAGAAGACATTGGCACTTCAAAAAGAAGAAAGTCAACAAGAAATGTCAAACAGCCAATAACCACCTCTTCTAGAACCATCGCCATGCCTACAACAAGTGTATCCTCTGCTCCAACAAAACCAACACCACCACCTCAAAAGAAACAAAAATCCTCACCAAGGAAATCATCTTCATCACCAACAGATGTTAGTACAGCTGATGTGCCAACAAATGCTGGAACAGTAGATGTTCCAGCATATGTTAAACAAACCTCTACCATGATCACATTTCCCACTTTAACCCAACCATTATCCACATCACCAATAATTCCATTACGACCACCTTCACCATAAATAAAATTCCAACGCAAAAGAAAAACTTCTGTTGTTGAAGATGATGATGAAGGGATTCCATCACCAGTTCCTTTGTCATCAAAACCTATCCCTTCATCACCATCCTCATCATCTTCACCTAAAACTACTTCACTTCCAACTATTTATTAACCACCATCCATCATACCTTTTGCTACCAAATATCCTTTGGGAAATTGATGGTTGTGCGAAAAGAAATTGAATCATTCTTCACAGCAGAGGATAATACAAAACTTGACTTTTCATCTCTCTTTGGTTACATAAAGCCAAGAAATTTAGATGAATATCTAAAGTTGAAGGCTACACAGGCTGAGAATATTGCCAAAGAGAAGAGCAAAGGGAAAGATGACAAGACTACTCAAGGCATTTTGTCTTATGGACTGAGCAAAGTAAGAAAGATTGAAGACTTTGCCAAAGATTTGAGTAAGTCTATGTTAAAAAGGCCTGTGAATGCTGAGCTAGATGAAGAATTGAAACGGGATTACCTTGACCACATTGGAAGAAAAACAGGCAGATAAATCAGAACAAAGCTTTAAAGCTTAAAAGGATGAAGCAGCTGCTAATTATGGTAATGCAAGGTCAGTTGCTAGATGGTCTGAGTCCAGGGTTGTAGACACCTACAGAAAACTAGAAGAGCTTAGGAAGAAAGATCCTACAGTTTCAATAAAACCAAACTACTCAACAGATGTTATCCCTCATCAGACCTAAACCTTTAAAAAACAGCTCTTATCCTCTGCCTTACCCACAATTGCCTTACATCAAGTAAAAAGGCAAAAGTAGATGGATGAGAATGATGAACAGAGGTTTGAAGAACACAGATAAAAGGGAATCAAAAACCAATTACTCTATAACACTGATGCTGTAAGTAACAAACTATAAGAAACAATTCCAAACTTATAAGCAAATCACTTCCACTAATCTCAATAATAAGTCTTCCCCCACAAAAGCCAGATGATTCAAAAATTCTAAAAAGAAGTCATCCCTAGACACCCATGAATTGACTCTGCTCAGATCAAATGGCAATATTCTAAAGCTGAAAATAGAGGATGCATATGGTCTGGATGCAGGCTCATTGCCAAGATCTACAGAACCTAGATTACAAAGGGGTCTGAAGATATGTTCTCTGTGAACTTTGAACTACATTTCAAAGGGTAAATTAGGGAATTTTTGTTGAGAAATAAAGGTCATAAATAAAGAAGAGTTTTGTCATCATCTGTTCTAGGGGAGTTGCTGGATCTATTGAACCCTACAAAAGAACATATGATTGAAAAGCCAAAACAATCTCTTACATCTGATCCTTTATAATAAAGATCTGCTACTCTAAACTCCGCTGAGACTTAAAGATTGTTCACGAGATCTGATCAACGGCTAAGATCTGCTAGAATCTAAGGTCTGTTGATAAGAACCTCTGATAAAGATAAAGTCTGTTGAAGTAAGTCTGTTGAAGACTAACAAAGGATAAAGCCCAACAGAGGATATCTCAACAGTTGTTATCATCAAAGTTTATATTTATTTTAATGTAACAGTTCTAGGTCTAGTAGAGGTTAGATTTTGTTAGGTTGTTAAATGTCACTTTCATAGTGACTTCAGCCAAAGATGCTCAGTAGTTTGTTATGTACTATAAATAGAACAATGCATGTGCTATTCTATCTATCACTTCTTCTACACATTTTGTATAAACAAATTAGAGTGATCTTAGGCTGAGGGGGAGTTTATAATTTGCATGCATACGTGATTAATATTACAAAAGTATGTCAATGAAAACAATCTTTCTATTATTGTGATTTCAAAGTTTTACACATTTCCGCTGCACTGTTTCATTGATTATTATCTTCTTTCATTGATTTTATTTAAAACAATCACATCAATATCAAACTCAGATCCTAACATGAACCATCGTCGGGCGGTTTTGGGTGGGTTATAACATAACTGGTTGAGGTAAAAGTGAGTGTCTCTTAGGATCAATATGTATTTGCCAAAAATACGTTGTTCAAATTCCTAAAAATTCTATCAATAATTTGTATGTCAAATGTGATTGCAAAAGTTTTTATATCATGTTAATAGCAACCTAATTTATTTTAACACAATGATTTAGGAAGTTTTATTTATGAAAACTGCATTTTGGGTAATTTTAACCATTTTTCTTAATGTTGAGAGAGTTTGTATCCTATCTCGAATTGGTCATATATAATATAGTTTAAAAGGTACGAAAGTCCATGTTAATACATAAATTTCTAATTAATTACGGTTTTCAAATGCTAATTAGGTTATATTGTAGTGATGTTATATTAAGGTAATTGGCTGGATTTATATTGTTTTGGTGAAAACTTTAAAATACCTTTAAAATTCATTTTTGACTATTTTTTGGATGGTTGATTGTAGCTTAGAATCATGTGACTTTTTCTGGGCAGTTTGATTGTAGCCCAGAATCATTCACTTATTCGATAACCCATCTGTATGAAGGTGTGACGAAAAAGCGTCATTCTCCTTGAGGTTGGGGGCTCTATTCCTATGCCGGATAAAAGTTTAGATTTAGAATGAGTTAGCTAGGAAAAAACATATTCTTAGAGTAGGGAGATTGTGGATGATGCACGATGTAGGAGAAGAAAGAATTAACCTAGAAACGAATGAGGAGTGTTTCTAAACTTGACTTTGAGCTCGTACTAAAAATGGATTCATCTATGAAAGAACGTTTATAGAAATATGTAGGATTTTTCAGTTTTGTCATTGGTTTTTCTTTTGCCCCTTTAAGCTAAATTACGGTTTTACCGTCAGTTTAACTTACCATTTTGCCCTATTTAGATTTACAGTTTAGCCATTGGTTTTGTTTTTTCCCCTCCCAGCCAAAAGAAAAGGTTAAAATAATATATATTATTTTAAATATAAAATTACTATTCATCGGCGTTTGAAAACAAAACAAATATAGAAGGTGATGTTTCTTTTTTATATTTTCAAGTTACGTTAGAAAGAAGGTGAGGACCTCAAAACATAAAATTCCTAACGATGAAATTTCACGTTTTTAAAGTTTAATATATAGTTTCATGAATATAACCTTCTTCTTCACTAAAAAATCACGTTTAACTCCAAAGAAAAATAACATAACCCCACATTTATTTTCTAGGGGCAGATCTATGGATATTCTAGGGTTGCCCAAGAAACCCATCAACTTTCTTGACAAATTGTAAAAGAAACATAAACTATTATTTGTTTTATATATTGGATACCCTGAGCATAAGTTTTGATACCCCTAACTACAAAGAAAAGAAGAAGATAATTTGATTACCTGACCAAAATGTTTCTCTCCGATGATTGTAGTTTTTGTAGTACATCTTCAAGAAAATAAATGAATATAATTTTGTGTATATAAATGTTACACTGTGAACCCCTAGTCATAAACGTCTGGTTCCGCTAGAGCAAATGTATTTTCGCACAAAAGCGATCAAATTGGATTTTAGGTTAGGGTTTAGTTACTAATTTTAGTTGTGTATTTGGTTCTATGAAGGTACACTATTTATTTAACATTGAATGAATGTGTAGTATAAAAAAATTGGATGGCCCTGAAGTTTTCTTCTATTTCCACCATTGTTATTTTCCATTTTTTCACAATTCTATTAAAAATGCATTTTCTATTAAGCATCGAAGAAACAACAAGAAGATCTTGAGAATATTTATTTTCACCCAGTCTGTTTTTAGCCCCAGCTAATCATTATCCCAAATAAAGTGATTAGCTGGGGCTAGGGTTTGGACTAGTGTTTTGTGTTTGTGATGTTAGGACAAAAAGAAAGGAAAGAAGGTGTAAGAAGAGTCTTTCCCACATCTACACCAAAATGAGGTTGTGCAGACTTTTTTAAATGAAATGTTTTTGAGAAAACAAATACTTTGCAGACTTAAACGTATGTGCATGATCTGCATGGCACATACATAAGAGGAGAAGAAGAACTTTTCAAGAAAAACAAACACCCTCTAAGAACCCTATTAAGAGGTAAACAAACAATCTCTTAATGAAAACTTCTTTTACACAACTCAACTTTTAAGTGTTTGTAAAATTGATAGGGTCATATGCATAGTCGATCTATATTCACTCGATTTCAAGCTTCAAGAGTTCAATTGATTAACCACCTGGGCTATATTCCGAGTTCATGTATTGGTTTATAGACTCAACAGTCAATCTTTAAGGAATCAAGGTGTGTGTATTTTAGTTTGTTTTATTAATTAGATATTAGGTCTATTATTATGAGTCTATACACCTATTAGGTATTTCGGGTTGGTATTTCGTTCTCAATATATTATAATGGATTCGTGGGTTCATAATAATAAATCTAATATCCAATATGTTTATGTCATTGTGTGATTCTATTAAGTGTTAACCTAATATATATATACACACACATACACACACACTCGTTTGTCAATAAAAAATTACATGAAGATAGAAGATAAACGGGCAACAAGCTGCGCCGCTTACATGGAGATAGAAGATAAACGGGCAACAAGCTGCGCCGCTACTTCTATCAAGTCTTTTTGGTGTTAAGTTGTTAACTTATTCATCTTGTGTAATCTTGATTTGGAAGTCTGAATTTCTACTTGGATATGTGTGTTATGATTTGAAGTTTATACATTTAAATTATTAAAATATTTCAAATTAGAATTCTCAATGTGGAAAGCCTAAATTTCTAAACCTGAAATTTGAAATTAGCAGTCTGATAGTGGTGCTCAAGTGTGCACTTACATTAGAGTTGGTATAGTGTCTGACAACATTCATATTTTTCTCATTATTTCTATCATATAAATACACTAAAAATAAAATGTTTTATTTCTTATTTTCAATTAAATTATAATCGGTTCACAACACTTTCAAAATATATTAAAAAATTTTATAAAGGTTAAACAATATCCCCTCAAATATACAGATGAACATTGATATTTTTTTCTCCTCCATTTACAACCACTTTTTATAATATAAAGAACACATTCACAAAATTTGATGAAATGAATGTGAATGCTTTTATATCCTTAAATTATGAGAGAAATAATAAGATTTGATCAATTTTCTAACTCCATTTAAGTTGAAATACTTATTCCTTATCCTTGTAATTTCGTCTAATACTATTATGAATCGGTAAATATATCAATCCCGTGCATTTCATATAAAACTAGGGTATTTCTTCACGCGTTGCGGCGGTATGTGACCGCGAGCATTTGATGTGTATTGGTTTGATATGTTACAGTACTGATACGATACATGCACTCGGTATAGAAATCTATGTGTGCTTTACATTATCCGAAAATAATAAAACAACACCGGTACAGGCACCGATGTTCAAACGGTATCAATCAATTTAGATCGTCATGGTATTGTTACTGATATTCAATCGCCGCAGACAGATTTATACATATAAATGAAATATTATCGAAATCAAAAAACATAAAAATAATCCATGTACTATCCATGTACTAAGTACTTTATTTTTGTCTTGTAACATCGAGTAATATCAAACAATATATATAGTAATATACGTTTATCTTGTATTGTATAATATATAAAGGACTTAAAAAATATATGAATTATATATATCATAAAAGGAAACTAATAATATTAAAATACTATTTATATAATAAAAGGAAACTAATAATATAAAAATATATGAATTATACATAAAAAATTATTATTATATATATATTATATATATATATATATATATATATATATCTTTAAGGAAATTAATAATATTAAAATACTATTTGTACACAATAAGAAAATAATAATATTAAAATACTATTAAAAAGTATTTTAATATTATTATATGTATTATATATATTATAAAAACAAATTACTAATATTAAAATATTATTTATAAAATAATAAGAATTAATAATATTAAATTAAATTAAAATAGTAAAAGTACTTACTGTTCATGAGCAATTGAAAATAATTAAAAAAGTATTTTATTATTATTACATGTATTATAGATATCATAAAAAGAAATTACTAATATTAAAATACTGTTTATATAATAATAGAAAATTAATAATATTAAAATTAAATTAAAATAAAATACTATTAAGAAGTACTTACATGAGCAATTGGAAATAATAAAGATAATATAATAATGTGAGACGTTTTTTTTACTAATTCATAATAGCAATTAATAACAATTGATCAAATTATATCAAATGTTAAATTGATTCAATTAATTTTTTTTGAATAAATGTATTTTATGCTTCAATTATATTATAAGATTAAAGATAATAAACTATCTGCTCTAATATCAGATCCCATACACTACTATCATGAAATATCTACTTTATTGATGTCACATTCCAGATTTTCAACCTAAATCCATACATCAGTAGAGTCCGGGTGGGGAGTATCGTGACGTCAGTTAATAATCATCATAGTCAATTAAACACGGCACAACGGAGTCTTGGAGTAAAGTTACTATTACAAACCGAATGTTCGAAATACAAAATAATATACAGGCTCGTAATAGAAGATCCACAGGCGGATCATAAATTGTACATGGAAAGAATATAAAACAGACCTTAGGCAGATCTAGGATTTGCAAGATCCTCTATCACTACCGAGCACTTCCAACCTATTTTCATATTGTACCTGCAGTTTAGTCTTTTCAAAATACGTCAGCTTTCGCTGGTAAATACACCCAACTGACTCATCTTGAAAACATTTCAAAAATGTTTTAAGTGCGTATCAGCACAAAATCTTTTTATAACTTGGGAAAGTTGACCATCCAACCTTGTTAACAGATTTACATGTTTGTCCATACATACAGGGCCCGGTATGGAGACCGAGACATGATTAACGTACACACCACTTTGGACTCACGAAGAAGTCAATTCCTCCCAACCTTGTGGGAATGCATTATTGAGCGTCTATCGGGTCTATGCCTACACCTGCGCTAAGGTCGTGGCCATTTCTATTGTAATGAGCCGGTAGTTAACCCCTGATGTTTAAGTTATCAAACAAAACAGATTAAAACAGAATACGCGGACCACAATCCGGCATTCGATTGATCCCATTTCCGACCAAGCGGTAATAATTTACCGTAACCCAAGCCCGTATATAGGGGAAATAAGTCGAGAGTATTTACCAGAGCTAGTCTTCTTTAAATTTAATAACTCTGCCGTACACAAAAGTACTAAGTGCAGATAGCATTTATCGCAAGTCTCTAGTCTGGATTATGGCATAAACTAACCAATTAAATACTAACGGTCTTATTTAAGTCATAGACTTAGACCGACTAGCGTGCTTAATCAAAACGTATGACGCTAGATTAAACGATGATTGGATAAAATGTAGTTTAATCCCAACAAGTACCTTGACTTGTATAATATGGGTAAACTATAAACATTCTGGATTTTGAGACTTAAAGGACAAGGTTAAACCCGTTTCGGTTAATTTCCGTAAACTAGTTACATATACTTAACCATACGCATATCAGCGATATCGGGTAACCGGATAAGTCATGGACAAGTTCTATATGCCATTATATTTTAAATAAGTTGTAATATTAGTAGGATATCAACTTTTACGCCCGTTATGGTTTTAAATTGAAACTATGCCTCATAAGGGCATTTTGGTAATTTATACCATATAGAAGGAACTTGAATATAATTTAATGTTATAGTTATAAGTATTCTGGAAAAATACTTCATTTATGATATAATATCAGTAGGATATCAATTATGTGTGTAATTTATCTTTTATGACCAAACTATGCACCGAAGGGGCATTTTGGTCATTTTACACATAGTTTATAAATTATTTGGGATTCTGAGTTTATAACATGTACATACTGTAAATATGTTTAAAATAAGTTTTACAATCAGTAGGTAACAAGTCTTGGTCAAATAATATGGTTTAAAACCATACTATGCGCCGAATCGGCGCTTATGTCGTAAAATGACATCTTTATGCGATGTTTATGAAAACTGATGTTAAGGTCAGATTAAATTTTTTAATATGTTATTTAATATAATATATCAGTAGATAAATAATTTACCTTGAAAAGATTTGACTAAAACTATTTTATAAGCCACAAGGGCTAAAATCGTCATTTATCGACATAGTTTAAGGACCTGTTTGAAAACTCAATTTATAACTTGGTTTAACATCCCAAATAATCTACTATAATATTACATCAGTAAAAAACTCATTTTTCAAGTTCATTACTATTTAAAACCTTGTTTTATGCAAAAAAGGACATTTTGGTCAAAGATGGCATAATTATGGAACTTGCGCATAAACTTAGATTCTGATTATGATCATGTAATATAACCTCAGAGGGTCATGCTACATTATATTATGATCATAATGCAACTTTAGTCATTAGGTAACTAATCTTAAATCGGGTCAGAATCAAAAGTCAAAGCAGAAGTCAAACTTCGCGACTTTCGGTTGCGAACCAACCCTAGAACTGAAATTGACGAGCCGAACATGTTCTTACATGTTCTAATAATTATTACCAACTTGTTTAAGTGTCAAAACAGTTTCATAACATATATAAGATCAATTTATGATTTTTTCAAAAATGGCATGTTTGACTTTTTAATATCATAATTTTGACCCGTCAATTGGTCCAGCAAACGTGATCTTCAGGATGTGCCCTTTATAGGGATTAACATATACCTTATTACGATCACTTAGCCATGTTCATTATGAACAATGGCTGGACCATAATGGTCTTAACCGAAAGTCAAAGTGTTTTCCGTAAAACCTTGACTTTTGGCTATAAAAGCCTATAAACGAAAATGCACAAGAAAGAAACACTTACCAGTGATTCCTAGGGTGCAAAAGCTATGTTGGTTGCTCCTTTTAGCTAGGAACTTTCCACAGGAGGAAGAAGAGTGTATGAATAGAAAGGTGCAAGTTGGAATTGTGAACTTAAACACCTATTTATAGTTTGAGAACTCAAAGGAGGTGAAGCATGTGTTTAGGGGTGTAAGAGGAAGCTTACAAGTGTCCCAAAACGTGGCATAGCAGTTTGGGAAGCCATGGTTTCGATTTAATGGTTTTTTGCATTTTTGTTTGGAAGCCAAGAAAACTTTTTGCAGTAGAGCCTCTCTCGCGCCCCGCGAGAGACAGGCCAGGTCTCTCGCGGCCCGCTGACCGCCACTGGCCAGTTTCAAAAATTGACACTTTAACCCCCTAACTTTATAAAGTTTCTAAAAATCTTTTTAAAGACCTTTTTGGCACTTTTAGCCCTCCGTAGCCAATACTTGGCATACCCGGGATTATTCCCGGACATTGTCGAGCTCTCGGTTCGTTAAAAGTCATTCAGAGTATAATTAACATGTTGACACTTTTAATCCCTCTATCATCCAACTTTCACATATTTACAAAAGTGAACCCTCTCATCCAACAAATGGCACATATGAAAGTTAGGACTTAACAAAGGATCACTCAGAGGCTTATTATAAGCATGTTGACTCGATGTCACTCAGAGGCTGGGCATGTTGACATATCAGTCACTCAGATGCCAAATTTCAAGCATGTTGACATATCAGTCACTCAGAGGCTAACGATTTAAGCATGTTGACATATCAGTCACTCAGAGCCTGTTATTCATGCATGTTGACATTGGACCGTCACTCAGAGGCTCAGTTTGAGCATGTTGACGCCTTTAGTTCTTATTAGTCTTTAATAGACTATATTTAAAATACAACACGTGTCACTATATTATTGGACACGATTTTACAGGTTGTTACAATTGATATAGTAGTTATACAATTGAAGTATGTCGTGCTCAAACATTTCATGATTACAACTTAGTTAACAGAAAGTTAGGAATTTTTCCTCTTTATAATTATAGCTATATTTTAAAAAAAAAATCATAATTTTTTTTTATCAAAGTTATTATAAACTGTTATATTTTTGTAATATATTTATAAGTTGTGTTGTACTATACTTTATACACAAAAGATTTTAGTAACTAAAAAAATCCCTCAACGAGCAACTCTTATAATACTATATTACTCATATAAATTTATCTTATAATACTATATTACTCATATAAATTTATCTTATAATACTTATACTCATATAAATTTATCTTTGACTCGTACAGTGCTATATGAGTTATATGTCTAAACTTAAACTTTTTTTTACCAAACCTACTAAAAAAGAGTTGATATTTTTTTGAACCGCAAATAGCTTTTATTCAACACCCCAAAGGTTCATAAGTACAAATGGTTAGTAAGCTACTAAGCCAACCACCTATTACATAATCAGCCTATGAAGTCGAAAATTCAAAACCATAAAAAACATAAAAATAACAATGTATCATACTCCATTATAAAACTCGAAATTCACCTACTTCCTCCGGTCCAAATCCGTTCTCTTTGCTTTGCATTTAATCCACATGAACGTATTTGCCTGCATTTCTCTAAAGATCCCATCTATATTTGCTCTCTTCCCATTACAAATTCCTTAATTCCTTGCTTTCCATATGCTCCAACAAGTCGCTAGTATGATGGTTTGAACATATTTCGTTTTCAGTTCTTCAATTGACTGTGTTTTATAAAATTCCAACAAATCTTTCATAGAGAAGGCAAAAACCGGTTGGGTGCTTCACCACGGATTCACCTTATGCCACAATATTGCTGCTACATAACACCTCGTAAACAGATGATCTGCATCTTTTTCTTGATCTCCACATAGCTTACAAATTGGCGCACTTGAGAGCATACCCCTTTTCTTTAACCCGATCATTGTTGACAATCGATCTTGTACTCCACGCCACCCAAAAATATTAATCTTTTTTGCACCCACATGACCCATTCATAAGGATAGTAAGGGACGGCAAACCTGTTTAGAACTGCCCGAGCTGACGTAACCGAGAACGACCCATCACTAGAAAGGAACCCACGACCATTTATCAGCTCGGTTCTCCAACCTTGTCCTTTGTCTCAAGATTAATAATTGCTGCAGCTGATTAATTTGTTCGTTTGTACTCGGGACCGCCCTCCACTCCAAATCAGCTAATCGCTCCTCGACTGATACTCACTTATGTTTTTCTACTTCAAAAACATCCGGAAATCTATTCTTCAAAATGTCATCCCCAACCCACCAGTCCAACTAGAATCACACCTCTCTTCCATTACCTACGTCGCCTTTTATCAAGCTTTCAACAATAACATTATTGTTTTCCAATTCTTTCCGGATCCGAACAATATTGTTCCAGGTACCAGGGATGCCTTCCTTAATCGGGACATACGAATAAGAATGAGTATGTACGTGAATTTTGGATATACGACTCGTATAACATAGCCGCCAGACGACATTTGACGTCATTGACTATAGTAAGACTTGTATAACCACACACGAGTAGTAGGTATCACTAATGTCCAAATAAGATGACTGTGTGTCTGGTTAACACCTCTCTTTAAAATGTAAAAGTTTCTTTAAAATGTAAAGTTGTCGGTTTGGAAAAGCAAATCTAAAGAATAAGGTCAAGATTCTCGACAACATGTCTGTTCTTTTTCTTGTCAACAAAGCAAATTGAAATAACAAATTATTAATTTTTACCTTTATAATAAATTTAAATTAGGTACGATACCATTCACCTTCATTCCTTCAATCAAGACAACCAAATGAGGTGGTTAAATATGTAATTGCATATACATTTTTTTATTTTAAATTTATATTTATATTGGTAAAAGAAACATAAAACTTTATATAAAAAAGAGAGAAATGTAGAACTAATGTCAATATAAGTGTATCACTACCCGTAGTTTAGAACATTGAAGGAAAGGTATACGATGTATATAAAAATTAAATATGGTTTTAGCCTCAGTGGTCTAATACAACTTAATTAGTACTTTTTTAACTGTAAATTTCTTTTAATCCTTATCGTCTGTGTAACTTGAACACAAAATCTCTCCCTTCCAAACCCCGATGTTCAAAGGCTTTACTTTTACCAATGGACCACCACCCAATTAGTACTTAATTAGTATTTGATCGATGCATTTTAGAAATACTTTATTTTATATTAATGATAATATAAATACATCGATGTTGTTATTACATATTTATTTTTCCCAACTATTATTCTTCTATTGGTTTTATGCAAAACGAGTTAAAATGATTAGGTTAACGAAAAGAAACATGAAACGTAGTTAAATAATCATCATAAGAAGAGAAAATTAAGAATTCAAAGCATATGGATCATATTTATTTTTTCATTTGATTTGCAGGAATTAATTCTATGTAATAAAGTCAACACTAATGTGCTAACTGCTATATTCCATCAAGCATAGAGAACGTTAAGTATGTGGATTCAAATATTTATGTGGTTGAAGGACTTAATTGGGCTTTAAGTTACAAACACCTCACCCTGTGTTCATCATCTAAATGATTACGATTATTCTTTATGTCAATGATATATTATTCTATTCTTATCCACCAACCTAATATATTATTCAATATGGTGTGGACCATCACCCCAACTATTATCCACTATCTTTCCCGATCAATCAAAATTCCCAATTTAAAGAGCATCATGGTTGCCATGGATTAAACCATACGAACCGCCATGATTTGAGAAAGGGCTGGTATACCAAGAGAACCATGTCACACATGACAATTCATGATCCAATCCACCACTCTCATACCCCATAACCTTAAGCTCCGAAGGAACAAAACGAAGGTTTAGAATAAATATGGGTTAATACAAGTAAGTGAAATTAGTCAGGTGGAATGTGCTATTTTATTAAGGGAAAATCACCATTATAGCAATTGAACAACATGATTTATCAATTTAGCCATCTAAGACCTATGTGGGAGAGGCCTCACTGTTAATCAAACAGTTGAGGCATCTAGTGCATAATGTTAAGAAGTTTTACAAATCAATCAATTAAAAAACAACATTTGGCAGTTTTTGGCTTGAAACGACTGGTGACTCCATAGCGTCGCAAATTCATGGAAGCGTCTGGATTGAGCTGCTTGCATCAGCTCAAGACGACTTAGAGTAAAATGGTTTAAACGGCTCAAACTTATTGAAACGTCTGGCTTAATCGCTTTAGCCCTTTTTTTAAACCACTGAACGTTTTAACATTATTTTTTGTCTTGTTTTCATTTTTTTAACCAAGACCTCGGATGACTAAATTGGTAAAATAGTGATTTTCCCTTTTATTAAACTTAAACTTTCACCTTGTATTTAAAAGATTCATCTATGAGAAATGGTTTATAGAAACTAGATTATTTGCCTGCGCGTTGCGACGATACGTTATCGTGGGGATCTGATTGGTATCAATTTGTTCGTTACTTGTTAACTGTTGCGACACATGCACTCGGTATAGAAATCAACACTTGTTTTGCATCGACCGAAAATGATAAGAACGAACATTGATACCGACATGATGTTGTTCGAACTGTATCGATAGTTCATATCGCCACGGTACTAGTCCGTTATTCGTTCATCATTGTGGACAAATTTATAAACAAAAATTATCGAAACTGACGTCAGTTTATAAGAAACAGAAACAATAAAAAATATAGGTACCAGTACGGATGTTGTTTGGTCGGTTTTGGTTCGGTTCACTACGGTAGTGGCACGAAATCCGTTATTTAAAGAAAAACATAAAAATGAAAATAGGTACATATACCATGTTGATCAATAGGGTATGGTAGCAATAAAATGTCAGTTTATCGAAAGCAAAATCAATTAAATAAATACTGGTATCTATATATGTGTGTGTGTGTGTGTGAAAAACTAAACGAAAACCCACTTGAGTTAAGAAAACCCTACGCAACATTTTTATTTTTTTCTAAAAAAATAGGGAATGTAACATTAATGTACTTGAATATTTTTATAAAAAATGTAAAAAGTGCCCACTTGTTTTTTTAAAATGTTCAAAATTTGTATGTTACATTTTTTTATGATATATATATATAGGGTGAGGTTATTGTGAAAAAATTTAAAAATGTGAGAAAGATAAGAAAGAATCTAAATCATCATATATTTCATCTAATGGTTGAGATCATAGTGGTAATTCTGTAAATAATGTTGACTATTAAACTAACTAATTTTCTAGATTAAGGGTATAAAGGTAAATTTAATATTTTTAAATTAAGAAACTTACATTAATACACATGCAAAGTTCTCCCCTTCTTTTTTAAACATCAATAACTTTTTATATTAACTTTTTTTATAAAAAATTACACCAAATAACGAGTGTTTTTTTATCTTTAATATGAGTACCATATTGATATACTTATGTAGAGTTATTTCTGTTTTATATATTTAGGGTGTTATTTCTGTTTTGATTCTGATTAAAGTGTTGACTTGTGTTATATTAGGGAGTTATTTCTGTTATACTCAATGTTATGGTGTTCTTTATAAGATGTGTGCCTTCAATATAACTTATGTGGTGTTTTTATGAGTTACGGTGTTATTTTTGTTATATTTCTATTCTTTATAAGATGTATGCCTTCAATATATATGCTGTGTGTTTTTATGAGTTAGGGTGTTTTTATTAGTTAGGGTGTTTTTATGAGTTATATTTCTGTTCTTTATAAGATGTTGCATTCAATATACATGCTGTGGTGTTTTTATGAGTTATAGTGTTATTTCAAATTCAAAAATCCCTACAATAACTGCCAAAAATCTGATTGCATATATTCATTTCCATAATTAGATTTTGTTATTAAATTACACTTATACCCTTAAACTACTAAAATAAAAAGGGATACATGTCACCTCCATAATCTTTCTTTTCCTTCTCACACTTTTAAATTTTCTCACATGAACCTCTACTATATATATATATATATATATATATATATATATATATATTATTATATATAATATTTTACATGAATTTTAACATTAAAAAAAATAAACTACTTGGTGTTTTTCTCTGTTTCTTTCATAAAAATGTTCAAATATATGTATGTTACATTTCTATTTTTTAGAAAAAAATAAAAATATTAGCATAGTGTTTTTACAAAGGTTTTTTGAGTTTTCTCAACTCAAGTGGATTTTCGTTTTATTCTTCACTTATATATATATGTATATATAGAGATACATATTTATAAGAGAAGAATAAAACGAAAACTCACTTGAGTTGAGAAAACTAAGAAAACCCTATCTAAAATTTTTATTCCCATGATTAAGAAAAGGTAGGATGAGTACAACAAATATACTCTACATGTTATTGCTAGCACAAGAAAAGAAGCATTTAGATGTGGAAGTGTTTGATGCCACCTTGTATAATTAGTTTGGAAATATTGTTATTTCTATAGACTGTTACCGGAGACTTTCTTGCAATAGATCCCATGATCGTCTCAGGAAAATCTTGCTCGTGATGAATCATTTTTTCATCCATGACATTCTTGCAACAGATTCCATAATCTCTCAGGGAAATCTTGCTTGTGATGAATCATTTTTTCATCTCGAGCTAGATGGCTATGTACATAGTCAACACCTTCATTGTGGCTTGGTGCTTATGGAAAGAGCGAAAGGTAGAGTTCTTGGTAGGACAAATAGATCTCCAGACAAAATCATGGAAGACATTATCTTTACTTTATTTAGTTAGATGACAAACAGCTCCAACACCATTAAATGTAGTTGGGAATAGTAAGTTTCTAAACCAGTCTGACCCAACCCTTTTTTGATACTCAGTTGTAAGAATATATGTACCAATACAATGCACATACACATATTATACAATTTATGTTAGTGCCTATATACGTTTTACCCTATAGTAGATCTACATTTAGACCGGTTCAGTAATCAAGGAAATAAGAAGGCAAGATTACATACACACTTCCAGCTGCCGCCAACAAAGAACTGTAACAAAAGAAAAAAAAAATGAAAATTGCCATTGCCAGTCACTAATATTGAGAAAGGCTCAATCTATTCACATACCTCTGCTACCTATTTTGACACCCTTGAGCCCTAGACGGGTCGTCTAGGCCTAGACGCCCGTATAGGCACTGATTTTTAGGAGTCAGCAGGTACTGGCAGGACGCACAAATTTATGTCTTAAGACGGGCCGTCTAGACCTAGACGACCCGTCTACAAACTTGTTTTTTTATTTGGAAAAGGGGTGTTTTGGTGGGGTAGATTGGTTGTTGTTGGAGTTTGAAAAAAGGTAATGTTTTGGTGGGGTAAATTGGCTGGTGTTGGAGGTTGATTTTTTTTTTGTGGTGTAATTTTATATTTTTAAAAAGTTTTGTTTATTGTTAAAAATAAGTTATCTTTTTCGATCCTTTAAGATTTAATTGGTTTTACGTTATGTTTTTTTTATATTATATTAAAATTAAATACACGTCGATTTAACACAAGCAATCATCAAGTAATCGAATAACTGAAAACAAAGTTAAATATTACAAATATATAACATAACTTTGTACATCCATAACAATAGGTCAAGACGACTTGTACATTTACAACTAAATTATTTTTTGTATAACTATTAACACGGGGATGGGTACAGAAACCACCAAGGGGATAATGGATATGGTAACAACTACCAAGGCGGCAGGGGACCGGGTAACTACCACCCACAACGATTCTCCAATTCCAGATCAACGTTGTTTATCACCCTGGGTGAGCATTGGAAGCCCGACAAAACAGTCTTGCAATTAGTTAGCAGTCATTACTTCTTAACCCTTGAATCCCAACGCTTCTCCTTACATTCTTCCAACGAACCGGCTCCTTTGTAAGAACTCTTATTAGAGAATTCCGACGACGAATTTAAAGTTTTATGCGACATCAAATGCTCTGCATGGGTCTATTTAACAAAGAAATATACGCCCCGTCTAGGCCTAGGCAGGGCGTATACTACTAGACTGACATGCATTGAATGATATCAGATGAAGTAACATAAGTAAAAGTTCATGACGGAGAGAATTCCTGACGAAGAATTGAAAGTTTTCTGCGACACCAAATGCTCAGCAGGGTCTATTTAACAAAGAAATATACGTCCCGTCTAGGCCTAGACGGGGCGTATCACTTACTTTACTGACATGCATGCAGAGCACAAACTTCAAGACGGGTCGTCTAGGCCTAGAGCCCGTCTTGAGATGGTCGTCTTTAGCATCCTCACCCGTCTGATGTGACTGATTTGACGCTGTACGCCAGGAATGTGTCGAGAAAGCAAACTAGCACCCGTCTAGTCTAGACTGACACGTCACATTGTTAGATTACCGTTTTGCCTGATATCAGCCTAGACGGACACGAACCAGGGTAAAATGGACTTATTTCTAGAACACAGACGGGGACGTCTAGTCAGACGCGACTCATGCAAATAATTTTTTTTGTGTAATTAATATGATTTTGTTTACTTAATACAAACTTATTGGGTAAATAAATCTTTTTAATTTACAAAAATTTCCCTAATTGTTTACAAAAGTTTGTATTAATTACCAAAAAATCGTACTAAATATCAAAAATCATATCAATTTAGCAAAAACCTCACTTCTTCAATTCACAAGTCGACAATAAAACGGTTAATTCGTTGGGATTCATTTCGAGGTACCATTCAACGACCGGACGCCTGCCAACCATTGTTCTCAGCGCGCTTCAGGTAGTCACCACAAATTGTACTGTAGGCATCGGAACTCCTATCAGCTTAATATGTAGAAGTGTTTTGTACATGTTAACGTTATTATGTGTTCTCGACCCGTCTAGGTTGTACGGTAAAAACGTGAAGAACATCAATCTTAGGTGAACACGATACCATACTTTGTGTAACTAAAAATGGTGGGAAGTTCAATAATGGGGGTGGGGGGCAATGCTCCACTGATCCCAGATTAGGCTCTGACGATGCGTGTAAAAGTACCTTCTCCATGTTCAAATCTGGCGCCCGATCGACGCGTTCTGATCCATCCTATTGAAAGTCTTTTCGATGTGTTACACGTTCTCCAACCCAAGCCCACAGCCACAACCGATAACCCATTGAGTTGGCTACATCTTGTAATGCACGAGATATACAGGTGAAACAAAGAGGGAAGGAAAGGCTTAAACCGTTGATAGTTGACCAACTCGTGCCAAATCAACAGAAACCGTTATCGCTCGACCCTCTCTTGTTTAGAACTCGTTGAACGCTTCGCCCCGCTACGGTTTTGCGACTTGATACACTGTTGAGTGGCCTGCGATGGAACATACGAGCTATGGCAGGGCATCGTAATGACTAGATTGGTACACTCGATGGAACATACGAGTTTATGGCGGGGGTCTCAAGCGGAGTGTGCTTGCTTTGTTGTTGGTCGTCCACGAGTTGAGTGTGGACAACCGGTGGTTTCTTTGTGGATTTGTTGGGGTCACCGTTTATCTTCCCAGCAAGTTTTTTTTCTAAGCAGGAGCGGACTCTAACTGTTGCCGAACAATGTTCAACCTTCTACCACGTCAACGTCATAATGTCAATTTACATGCGAAATTAACTTCGCAAAGATTTACTCTTTCGAGTTGAATCGGACGCTTGCACGTACGTATTTTCCAGCCTGCAAGCACACTAACAACCCACAGCTGTACCACAATCGACATTCAAAGATGAAATGAAGCGCTGCAACAACGTCTAGTTTCCTAAGTAGCTCTCATCAGCAAATCAAGCCTGTATGAAAATTTTCACGTAGGTGTCAAATAAGTTTTTGTGGTGGTTCATTATTTTTTCGATGCTTTCTCGAAGCTCCGCTTATTTCCCGTATTGTGTTCGACTATATCCTACACAACTACATATGGTCCAGCGAGCTTCTATTTTGTGACGTATCTTTTAAATATCGCAGTGTTGAATCTCACTTTGTTTGTGGTACGCTGTCCAAAGTTTGCTCTGATCTGTCCACACAAAGACAAACATTTTTGTAGTTTTCAACAGTTGTCATAACGTACACTAAGACCTACAGGTATCAAATTATTAAATGTCATGGTAGGTCATATTTTACTTGACGTAAACTTACTTGAACGTTTGCACGCCACATAGTGCTTTGCAAGTGGCCTAGTTGTACTCGTATATGGGTTTGATGGAGACTCACAATCTCCCCCATGATGACAAAAATTTTTGCCATTTTTTCTGCATGAATGCGCTCTTGAGTGCTTACCAAATATTCTGTTGATGTGAACTGCAGATATCGAGGCGTTTAAAAAAACTTTCGCACACGTTAATTAGGGCAGATCTCTATTCGTTACAATAACACGTGGCTCACATTCGTCACATTGACTGATCCTCTCAAGCACCCATACAAAGTTATACTACGTTCCTTGTAAGACAACGGATTCACAATACAAAATTTATAATAATTTGGTGGAGTCATACCAACTATCTGGACAAAAGGCCATGTTGTAACGTTACCTTGTACGTGGAATCATCAGCAAAACGTGCGAGAAGCACGCCTCATTTCACTCGAGTAGGGATGAACAAAGAAGATATTCTGTAAGACTCTGTTTCGGGTTCCTCCGTGTCTCGTATAATAAATTCGTTGTAATTAGATGTTTTCTAGACTGCATGGAGTCAGACCGTATCTTGTGATACCCTAATCTTCTGGATTGCTTTTGAACGTCTTTCGACCTGGAACGGTCGGAAACCGCTTCCTTATCGTTTAAAAAATTATGCGCGGGCCACGTTTTGTACTGTCAACTGCTCGATCATTCTGTACTCGTCAGGAGCAAACCTTGCACAAACGGGTGGCCCGACAGGTCCTGACAAACTTCGTGGTTATGTTCCGTCTTTCCCCCTTTTATCCCCATGTTTCATACGGATGGTCCCGCACAGCCAACAGGTAAAACGGGCAACCGGTTTTCTTGGTTCCAGTTTTTCTGACCGTTGTGTCGTATGGTGCTCACCACCACGGTCCCATTCAAGCCATCCCTCCCGTCCTTCCACCGATTTTCTTTGATCGTCGGGTCACAATAACGAAACCATCCACCTTTGCCATTTCCTGTGCCAGTTCTTTTACCTCATTTAAATAGTTGAAAACCTGTAAAATTGATAGTGTTATGTTAGATTTTATGTTTACTGAACTTCACAACTTAAATAAATAAGTTTTGATACCGTCTCTGTGAGGTACGGATTGCCTGCGCATGGGGATGCCTCACCACCATATCCTCCACCATCAGGATAGACTTGTTGACCGTAGAAAGAATGTGTTGTATTGTAACTTTCGTAACAGTCTCCTCCGTATCCATCTGGACCGTGTTGTTGCACGTACTTAAAGATACATGACACCTAAAAAGACACCATAAACTCACAATCTTCTCATTGTATGATCCTGTAGATGTCGTCTAGACAGCAACGAAGGGGTAAAAGATCAGGAAGGTCTCAGGAACGTTTGGCCACTCAGATCGCGAAACAAATGGCCACGATACTGCCTGACATTGTGGTCCAAGTACAACAAGCCCTCGCTACAAATCCTACTAACCCTCCCCAACAACATGACCAGAACATCGACAACCCTCCTACCAGCAAGTGTTCATACAAACATTTCAAGTCTTGTGATCCTCCTAAATTTGAAGGGACCGAGGGTGTCACTGCTCTCCTACATTGGTTCGAGGAGATGGAAAACACCTTTCTAAACTGCGATTGTCCTGAGGATCGCAAGGTTCGATACGCTACCGGGAGACTATTTGGGGTAGCTCTCACTTGGTGGAATACTGAGAAAGGGAAGAGGGGAACTGAAGATGCAATGGCCTTAACTTGGGAGGAGTTAAGGGAAATCATGACTAGGCGTTTCTGTCCTAGGAGCGAAATTAAAAAGCTGGAGGACGAATTTCATTATCTAAAGCAAAAGGAGGGTGATCACACCACTATAACAAGAGGTTCTTGGAGTTGAACCAAATGGTTCCAAATTTATTCACCCCAACTTATCGTCTGATTGAGCATTATATTCGAGGACTTCCCTCGAAAATCCAAGATTCAGTTCTCAGCGTTTCACCAGTAACACTTGAAGCTACTATGGAGCTAGCAACTGAACTGACCGAGAACCGAATTCGCAACGGGAAGTTCAAAGAAGAGAAAAGAAAGCCCCTGTTGAGGGTCAAACTTCAAACCATCCCATCTCTTCCTCTAAGTTTGCTAACAAGAGGAAGCGCAAACACCAGAAATTTTGCAGTTACTCAAACCAACTCCCCTATTCTGCTGCACCCATTACTCAAGTCACTCCTTCACCCGCACCATACAGAAGACCTTACACTGGCCCGTTACCAAAATGTAACCGTTGCCAATATCACCATTCCCCTGATCATCCTTGCCAATATTGTACCGGCTGCGGTCGCGCAGGTCATACTGTTCAAACCTGCCGCATGCCTCAACGAACGAACCGCCACCAACCTTTAACTCAAACCCATCAACAATTAATGGGCCAAGCCCAACAACCCCTACTATTACCACCTACCCAACATTTAGCCCAAACATATTACCAGCCCAATTATCCTATGGGTCAACCAATGCGGGCTTGCTACAATTGCGGTGACCGAGCCACTTCAGAAACACTTGTCCAAGGTTGGTAAACATTATTCATGCTCAGGCCCAAGCCAACCCGGTGAATCAAGCGAACCAAGCTCCTCCACATGCAAGAGGAAGAGCTTTCAATATTAACGCAAATCAGGCTAGAGCTGACGGCAATGTGGTTAACGGTACGTTCCTTATAAATGGTAGATATGCCTCTATGTTATTTGATACTGGTGCGGATAGAAGTTTTGTGTCTTTAGAATTTGAACCTATCTTAAACAAAAATCGGGATAAGCTCACGGAATCCATAACGGTAGAAGTTGCGGACGGGAAACCAGTTTCATTAAACTCTATTATACGCAACTGTACACTCACCTTAAACGACCACGATTTCTCAGTCGACCTTATTCCTATGAAGCTGGGAAGTTTTGATATCATAATCGGTATGGATTGGCTCAGTCAACATCAGGCAGAAGTTGTATGTCATGAAAAATTTATTCGTATTCCTCTTTCAAACGGTAGACTCTTCGAATCATTGGAGAAACCTCGTTGAAAAGGCTCAGCTTAATGTCTTGTCTCCAAGCTCAAAAATATCTTCGCAAGAATTATGTCGCGTTTTTAGCTCATATCATCAAAAAGGGAACCATGGAGAAGAAACTTGAAGACATTCCTGTAGTAAAAGACTTCCACACAGTTTTTCCTGACGACATTTCAGGACTTCCTCCAGTTAGAGAAGTCGAATTCCGTATTGATCTTATACCTGGTGCTACACCAGTTGCAAAGTCTCCTTATAGGTTAGCCCCTTCTGAAATGCAAGAGCTAGCCAGTCAATTACAAGAGTTGACTGACAAGGGATTCATACGTCCTAGCTCGTCGCCTTGGGGTGCACCTGTCCTTTTTTGTAAAGAAGAAAGATGGATCGTTTCGTATGTGCATCGACTACAGAGAGCTCAACAAGTTAACAATCAAGAATCGCTATCCTTTACCTCGCATTGATGATCTTCTTGACCAACTACAAGGTGCCAGCTGCTTTTCAAAAATCGACCTTCGATCTGGCTATCATCAACTTAGAGTTCATGAAGAAGACGTCCCTAAGACTGCTTTTCGAACTCGTTATGGCCACTATGAATTCATGGTTATGCCATTTGGTTAACCAACGCACCAGCTGTCTTTATGGACCTAATGAACAGAGTCTGCAAACCTTATCTTGATCGATTTGTTATAGTCTTCATCGACGATATTCTTATTTATTCAAAATCTAAATCTGATCATGAGCGTCATCTTCGACTCATCCTTGCACTTTTAGAAAAGGAAAAGCTTTATGCCAAATTCTGCAAATGTGAATTCTGGTTAAAAGAGGTGCAATTCCTCGGGCATGTAGTCAATGACAAGGGAATACATGTCGACCCTTCAAAGATCAAAGCGTACAAGAATGGCAAGCTCCACGTACACCAACTGAAGTAAGATATTTTCTTGGTCTAGCTGGCTATTATCGTCGGTTCATTTCAAACTTCTCTCGCATTGCTGTACCACTCACGCCTTTAACTCATAAGGGAAAACCTTTCATATGGGGACCCAAGCAAGAAGAAGCCTTTCAAACTCTTAAACAAAAACTTTGTGATGCACCAATCCTCACTCTTCCTGAAGGTGGTGATGATTTTGTAGTCTATTGCGACGCGTCAGGGCAAGGATTAGGCTGCGTTCTAATGCAAAGAGGAAAAGTCATAGCTTATGCTTCGAGACAACTCAAGACACATGAAAAGAACTACACCACTCATGACCTAGAACTTGGAGCCGTTGTGTTCGCTCTTAAGATATGGAGACATTATCTCTATGGTACAAAGTGTGAAATATACACTGACCACAAGAGTCTTCAACATATCTTCAATCAAAAGGAGTTAAACATGAGGCAACGAAGATGTGTCGAACTTCTGAATGACTACGACTGTGAAATTAGATCCCACCCTGGTAAAGCAAATGTGGTGGCTGATGCACTTAGTCGAAAGGGTTATGCGAACTCCATTCGTCTTCTATGTTCGCAAATTATAACCGACATTAAAGATCAAATTCGAGAAGCCCAACACGTTTCAATAACGGAAGAAGATGTACGAAAGGAGATGTCCTGTGGAGCTGAGTTAAAAATTGAAACTAAATCTGACGGTATACTGTACTATCTAGATCGTATCTGGATTCCTAACCACAACAATCTTCTTGAAATCTTATGAACGAAGCTCACAAAACGCGATATTCTATACACACCAGGAGCCGATAAGATGTATCAAGACCTACGATACACCTATTGGTGGCCTGGAATGAAGAAGGATATTCCGTTTTTATTTCCAAGTGCCTTACATGTTCCAAGGTGAAGGCTGAACACCAAAGACCCTCAGGACTTCTAGTCCAACCGGAAATACCTGTATGGAAGTGGGAAAATATAACCATGGATTTCATTACCGGGTTACCTCGCACTTCTGGTGGGTACGACACTAATGGGTAATTATAGACCGACTTACAAAATCAGCTCACTTTATTCCCTATCCGCGAAGATTTAAAAAACAAAAAGCTTGCTCGTGTTTATATCAACGAAATCGTAAGCCGACATGGGGTACCGTTAAGCATTATTTCTGATCGTGATGGTCGTTTCACTTCACGAACATGGCAAGCAGTACAATCCGCTATGGGCACGCGATTAGATCTCAGTACCGCCTATCATCCTCAAACTGATGGACAATCTGAGCGCACCATTCAAACTCTTGAAGATATGCTTCGAGCATGTGTCATAGATTTCAAGGGAAATTAGGACACCCACCTACCATTAGTTGAATTTTCGTACAACAACAGCTATCATTCAAGCATCGGCATGGCACCTTTGAAGCCTTATATGGTCGTAAGTGCCGATCTCCTGTATGTTGGCACGAAATTGGGGGAGCTCAAATTACTGGTCCAGAATTGATCCAAGAAACCACAGACAAGATCCATCAAATTCGAAACAATCTTCTAGCGGCTCAAAGTCGTCAAAAGAGTTATGCAGATAAACGACGGAAGCCCTTAGAGTTTAACATTGTGATCATGTACTTTTAAAAGTATCACCGTGGAAGGGAGTAGTTCGTTTTTGTCAAAAGGGCAAGCTAGCACCACGTTACGTAGGACCTTTCAAGATACTCGAAAGAGTAGGTCCTGTAGCATACAAGCTTGACCTACCAGAAGAACTCAACAGGATTCATCCCACATTCCACGTGTCGAACTTGAAGAAGTGCCTCGCTGATGAGAACCTCCATATTCCGCTGGAAGATATTCAGATTGATGAATCTATGCATTTTATTGAAAGACCTGTAGAGATCATGGACATCGGAGAGAAACGTCTACGACGAAGTCGCATTCCAATTGTTAGGGTACGCTGGGAGTCGAAACGGGGACCTAAGTTTACTTGGGAACGTGAAGACTCAATGCGCGAAAAAATACCCACATCTTTTTCCTACTACTTCAACTACTTAAATTTCGAGACGAAATTCCTAAAAGTAGGGGATACTGTAACATTTGTAAAAATCGGTTTTCAAAATCCGCTCCGTTTTGTAATCGAATATCAGGTTATAAAAGTTACGTTGAATATTTATGATTATTTTGATTTAAAACGATACATAATTAATAAATAAAACTAAACTATAAAAATTATATTTGATAAAAAAGTTAAAACAAAATAAATAAAAAAATATGTTGCTGCCGGGACTCGAACCCGGGTCAGCCAAGAACAACTCCAATGACTTAACATACACTCACATCGCCACTCCGCCACTTGGTGTTTTCTGTTATCTCTAGGAAACAAATGAGATTTATATACAGACTAGGTTAAACGTTTCGCCAACTGAGAAAGGGATATCGGCAAAATCAATCGTCAAATCGTTTGATTTCTCACGTATTCACGTTCATAACCGATGAAACCGATGTCTTTAATCAATTCAGAGGTGATTGAACATAAATTTCATTACTATCGTTTTATAACCGAAAAGAATCAAGGTCTCAATTACTTCAACTCTAGACCTCTTTCGCGACTCAGAAACGTCATACCAATACTCCATTTCACTCTCGTCACATTTTCAGACCGTCAGAACGTCTAAATTAACTCGCCGGAATTTTCTGCAAAAGTCGCCGGAAAACCGTATTCAACCCCAAACAGTAAATCTTTCAATATCATTGTAGTTCAACAATTGTTAGACTATTTCTAACTTAAAACCTCTCAATTGAAATGGAATTCAGGCGCTGTATTCAACTAATTCCAGTTCGCCGGAACTCCCCTGAAAGTCTTTATTTCCGTCTGTGAAACGGTAAGGACCTTCAAACACATCGTTAACGTTTGTTTATCACTTCAATTCCACAATCGACTAATCAAAAACGGCTAATCGTCTGTTCAGTTGAGGTGCACAAAAACAGAGACCGACGCCTGCCGGAACTCTGTAACCAATCGTTCACGGTATGTTTTTCCTCTAATTGTCATCCCTGCTACCTCTTATCAGTTTGTGTAATGCTTAGCAATCGAATTAACAAGTTTTAATGATGTAAACTGCTGTCGGTAAAAATCCAGTGAAGAAGATGAACTTTGACAATACTATAAGTATAACTAAAATTGGTAGTTTAAAAGGGTTAGACACACAGTCCAGCGGTGGACTGTGTGCAAAATACACACGCAAGTCCCGAGTTCGATCCCTGCTACACGCACTCCTTATGTAATAAAATGCCTTTTTGTTTAAAAACTAAACCGGGATAACTCAGTTAGTTGTTAAGTATAATAAAAACCGAGATAATAACCAGTTAGACACACAGTCCAGCGGTGGACTGTGTGCAACATTAAATCAACACGTCGCGCGTTCGAAACCTGTCACTGGCACCGGTTCGTTGAATTAAAATGTTTTTGCAATTAAAAGAATTTCGGTTAAACTGAATAAGTATATAAATATAATTAAAACAAGATTATTTCGGGTTAGACACGTAGCTCAGTTGGTAGAGCTGCGTGCACGCGTACGGGAGGTCTCGGGTTCGAGCCTCACCCGGCGCAAAACTATGTCACTGACCGAACCGGTCAACAAGTCAACAGTCAACGGTCAATGGTCAACGCAAAATAAACAAATTTTTTTATATTTTTATTATTTAATTTAATTTAAAAATCAATTAAAAATACTTAAAAATAACATTTTTAAAGATAGAAAATAGCCTTAAACTCACAAAAATATATTTAAAAATTTCATTAAAATCCTTAATAAAATCCACTCATTTAATATATTTTTCCGTTATTATTTAGGTTAGTATTTCTCGTTGTTCCGCTCATCTAATTCGTGCGCATATCACCATCTCCAATCCAACGCACCAAATGTGAGTGAATCTTTACAAATTCCCCATTTAATCACGTTTTGGGGTGTATCATGTGTCTTGTTATATATATTTAAACCATAGTGCATACATCATATCATGAACATGTGTATTCAGTTTGATTCTGTTGTGTAGTTATTGTTGGATGCAATTTATTATTTTCAGTAGATGCAATTTCATAGGCCGTCGCTCCCCATTACATTATGAGCGTTGAGCATGTTCCCCATTTCATTATGAGGTTGAACCTGGCGTGCCCACATACGATCGGCTCCGTTTGATTGAGCCTTGATCGCACAGACATTTTCATTTTCAGTACATGCAATACGATCAGCTCCGTTTGAGTGTGCCTTGATCGCACAGATTCATTTATGTTATTTATCGTATGATGTTGGTATGTTCATGTAAGCTGTCATATGTTATTATATGTTATAGTTGTGACTGCTATTTGCCACTGCTTGATTATTTACATTTGCTCATCTATGATTATGCACAATTTTTCATTGATAAACTAACAAAGTAATTCATTAATAAATGTTTATCTAATAATGTTCACTCGCCAACTTATGTTACAAAACCCCATAAATTTATCACTAGTACTTGTAGACAACGCATGCACTAAACAAAATGAATATTGGATGGAGAATATAAATATTAAAATGGATGTATGTTACTTCTCCTTGTATGGATCATGGTAACATTTTCACTGAGTAGATTGAAAAAATTTGTAACACTTTTGGTTTGTTTCGTAAATAAAATATTAGTAATAGATGTTCTAGCGATATGGTGATAACCCATTGTTGCCCACCGGATCTTATTACGTCTTCGAATGGAACGTGTGAAACGCTTCCTTATCGTTTAAAAAATTATGCGCGGTCCACGTTTTGTACTGTCAACTGCTCGATCATTCTGTACTCGTCAGGAGCAAACCTTGCACAAACGGGTGGCCCGACAGGTCCTGACAAACTTCGTGGTTATGTTCCGTCTTTCCCCTTTTATCCCCATGTTTCATACGGATGGTCCCGCACAGCCAACAGGTAAAACGGGCAACCGGTTTTCTTGGTTCCAGTTTTTCGAACCGTTGTGTCGTATGGTGCTCACCACCACGGTCCCATTCAAGCCATACCCTCCCGATCCTTCCACCGATTTTCTTTGATCGTCGGGTCACAATAACGAAACCATCCCCTTTGCCATTTCCTGTGGCCAGTTTTTTACCTCATTTAAATAGTTGAAAACCTGTAAAATGATAGTGTTATGTTAGATTTTATGTTTACTGAACTTCACAACTTAAATAAATAAGTTTTGATACCGTCTCTGTGAGGTACGGATTGCCTGCGCATGGGGATGCCTCACCACCATATCCTCCACCATCAGGATAGACTTGTTGACCGTAGAAAGAATGTGTTGTATTTAACTTTCGTAACAGTCTCCTCCGTATCCATCTGGACCGTGTTGTTGCACGTACGAGAATTCACACCCGTATCCATAATCCGGAAACCATAGTTGCCAGGATAACATGGTGAATCAACTAGGTACGAGTCGTCCACATGGGTTGTTTCTTCAACGGAAGGAAGCACGTTCAAGTCTAGTAACGGCCTGTTTTGATTTCATTGTACACTTGAAATCTCCTCTTGCACGTTAGAATTGGGAACACTGGTCTCCCCTACCAACGATACCACCATTAGTAAATAATTAAAACAACAACTAGTTTAACCTGATAACTGTTACCGGATTGGCCTCAGGCACCCATGACTCGCCAGAATATGCCCCAAAGAAATAGTTGCCGTCCCAGTTTGATGATATTTCACCACCTTTGAATGATATCAGATGAAGTAATATAAGCTAAAGTTTATGACGGAGATAATTCCGATGATGAATTGAAAGTTCTGCATAGGTCTATTTAACAAAGATATATAGCCCCGTCTAGTACTAGACGGGGCGTATACATAGTACTTTACTGACATGTATGCAGAACGCCAAAGTTCAAGATGGGTCGTTTAGGCCTAGACGCCCGTCTTGTTCTGGTTGTCTTCAAGGTTCGTATAGGGATAGACGCCCCGTCTGATGTGACTGATTTGACGTTGTACGAGGGGAGGAATGTGGTCGGAGAAAAGGAAACCTAGACGCCCCGTCTAGGTCTAGACGACCCGTCTAGGTCTAACGACTCGTCTTAAGGGTGTCTAAATAGACAGATAGTGTGTGTGAATATGTAGACCCATTGAGAAAACTTGCATGAGAGACCATGGTTAGAAACAATAGTCCATTTAAACAAAATTATTCTTAAGATCATTTGTAGAGTAATTTTGATAATTACCCTATGAGTAAATAATTACAAAAATTCCACCTGTTTTTTAAGCAAAACTTTCAGCTCATACGTTTTGTAGGTTAAAGTTATTTGTATTTGATCTTTTATCAATATTTTAATTACTACCAACTAAACTAAATATATTAAACTATAATTAAAAGTGAGTTTTACTACTCAAAAAATAAATAAATAAAAGTTTGATTATCAATTAAACTATAATTGATTATGAAAATCTCAACTGTCAATCACCTCCAACTGTTATCGTTATCTCTCTCCCACCTCAACTTCTTCTTCTTCTCTCTCTTAAAATCGCCATGGTTTCCTCACTTTCTCTCTCCTCACCACACCTTCACTCTCACCACCAGCAGCAGCAGCAACATCTTACTCTCTCTCCTACTTTCTCTCTCTTCCCCATTCGCATACTCTTCAATTCCTCATCTTCCCCCAAAAAAACGGCATCAAATTCAATCAGGTGCAGCAGCAACGAAGTTCTTCTACACCGGCAACTGCTCGGAAGCTCGGAGTGTCAGTTTACAAGCCTAAATCCTACGAAGTTCTTGTTGCAGATGCCGCCAATTCACTCGCCTGTGCTCTCGATGACGGCAAAACGCGTCTCGAAATTGATTTCCCGTAATTCTCTAATCTATTCATTTTAAGCATTTTATTATACACTCATGCCTCTGTTAATATTAAAAAATTGCATTTAGTAATGTGGTGATTGTTCCTCATTGCATGATTTGTTTGTTGAGTGTTTCCCCCAAACAACAATAGCCATCAGCACTCACATGTGGAAATTCCGTGTATGTGAAATCTGGCCCCTCGTACCAACCAATATTTTCCAATTTGTTAATTAGGGGACCCGTGGTGCTCAATCCCCTGTCTACCCCTACCACACACCGCCGCCAGTCCTGCGGGTAGTAGTACCTTGAGGGTAGGCTATGGATTATGCACTACCCGATGGTCTTAAGTGTGATAAGAGGAGAGAGATAGAGAGAGTTGTGTGTATGGAAAGAGAGAGAGTGGGGTCAAATGGTGGGGTCCATGTTTTAAGATAGTGGCGTCACTAAATCGGGTAGTTTAGGGTAGTGGATAGACCGAGTGACGTGGTGCAAGGGGATCGGCGGCACCCCTTCCTCCCTTAGGAGCTCATAGACATGCCACACATCCCTAGGTTACCCCCACTTAAGCATGTTTAACTGTGGAATTTTGCTCTCACCCATATCCACTGCGACCAAAAGACGTTGGTGATATTTGAGACGAGCCATTAGTTACGGCCCGGTTAATATTAAGCATTTTATTATACCCTCATGCCTCTGTTAATATTAAAAAAATGCATTTAATAATGCGGTGATTGTTCCTCATTGCATGCTTTGTTTGTTGAGTGTTTCCCCCAAAACAACAATAGCCATCTGCACCCGACATGTTGTAATTCCGTGTATGTGACATCTGGCCCCTCGTACCAACCAATATTGTCCAATTTGTTCATTAGGGGACCCGTGGTGCTCAATCCCCTGCCTTCGGGTACCCCTACCCGCAGGCTGCACACCGCCCCAGTCCTGCGGGTAGTAGTACCTTGAGGCTAGTTACGGCCAAAACACGTTGGTGATATTTGAGACGGGCCATTAGTTACGGCCCGGTTATTAGAGTATATTATTATTAGGTTTATTAGTGTGAGCTTACGTGCTCACCTTAGGTTTCTAGGGTTTCTTATGACCTCTTTATATAGTATGACAACCTTCATGTAGATTGTGTAAGGTATCACAATGTAGATTGTGGAAATGTGATTGTATATAATTCATACTGTAATATAAAATTAGGTAAAGAGGTAAATATTGGATTTGTATAGAAGTAGGAGATGTATGATTCTAGTACGCCTGCCTATTCATGAAGTTAAAAGAGAAATGGAGTTAGGATACAACTCTAGCAAGTTCTTAGCATCAGAAACTCAGCTGCAAGTCCCGTTGCCCAATGAGGAGCTGGTAAAATTTGCTCAATTATTCATCTGCTTGAGGTGTGGGGCTATCGGAAAAACACCTCAGGGTCAAAGGCGGCAGCGCATGTGTGTCAAAGTTAGGGTCTGGAGGAGGCTAAATTTCAAAAACGACCAAAAGGGTGAAGAGATTATGAATGGGTTTGATGAAGGATGTAAACGAGGTGAGAGAGATGCAGCTTTCAGTTGTACATAAAGCTTATTTGCTTGTACATATAGCAACATCTCGTGTACGTGAGGATCTCGCTTCGCACCTTGGCTTTTACGACGTAAACACCTTGGAGGGCCTCACGCTTTTTAAAAAACAAGCTTGGACCCACAGTTCATGACCAGCTGCACTGGCTTCATATCGGCCATCAATACTAGTGGCTCTAAGCGAGTCTAAGTCACTTTTCTCACTAAGTAATAAGAATGATCGTCTGTTTGTAACGGGAAATCAAGAAGCTAATCAGTCTTTATTTATCTACTGGAGTATATACATTGTCGGATTGACACCTATTCAATTGTCATAACTTATAACTTTGATAAAACTTCTGCTTACATTTGTTATTTTCCGTTTGCTTACATTTGTTATTTTTGGTTTGCTTATATCTTAAATTGTTGACATCAACAGGCCATTACCTACCAGCATTTCTTCATATAAGGTATCTTCATAGACTTCTTGCTTTCTTGCTGGTTTCGTAAAATGAAGCTTCTCGAAGCTTTTTTCTAAGTAAAAGGATTCCCCTATATGACATTGTGAAGGGGTCTTCAGATGAATTTACCGATGCCAATGTGCAACTTGCATTGGCTGTTGTAAGGAAGCTACAAGAAATTCGGGAAACACGAGCTCGCATTGTAAGTCATTTTTATTTTTCATTTCATTTTCTTCATTTGAAGTATCTACAGTTTTTGTCCCAAATTTGAGATAACACATGACCCAAATCAACCCAAATACAAGTAAACGGGTCAAAATTGCCACCTCATCGTCAACCGTTGATGGTATACGCGTTTCGAACTTATTGTTTGATGTAGGTGTTCCCTGACAGGCCAGAAAGACGTAGAGCCTCAGAGCTATTCAAATCAGCTATTGATTTGGTAAGTGTAATAATCGTTTTAGATCTAATTTCTTTAAAGATTTATTTAACATTTCAAAGTATGTAAATTGGTACACTTTAAGCAATAGATGCTGCTCAACTGAAGTTTGTTTTGCTCCTCCAAAAAAACTCTTTTGTTATTTATCAGTTTATATGCACATATCTTTGTGGAAACATTAGCAATATGTTCTTGTTAGCTGTTTTAAACAATCTGAAAACTATTGTATTCTGCTGGTGGTCAGCTTAAAGCAGTATGATGATCATGGATTACAATCCCTGATTTTTAAATGTTAATGTCATTATAAACCCTAATCTGAGATTAATAAATCCCTATATGTCCTTAATCCAGGTTGACGGAATCACTATCGGTTCTTTGGATGATATTCCAGCTGGCCCTGTTTCTTCCTTCTTCCAATCTATAAGGAACACACTCGATTTTGATTTTGACGATGAAAATGAAGGTTAGTTTTATAAAAAAAACAAACTTCTCTAAACTTCCATACTGCAGCGTTTATTTCAATGTGAAAGAGGAATATATACTTGTGATCATATTGGTGAATATATTATACAATAATTAGAATGTAATCTAGACTTAGATTATTTGATCATGTATTTGGATTAGATATTGGTCATAAAGCAGGAAATGAAAGTCAAAGGCCGTTAATTGGCGGTTAATGACAGTTTTCTGGTACCCCAAACAAATGGGTATAATTACCTTGTTCGTATCGTTTCATAGACTATAAATTGGCGCAAAATTGTATGGATACGTAGAACAATTTCATAATAAAAACAGTCTGCGTTGACTTTCGTTGACAGACGAAATTCATCCAAATTGACCCCATGTTCTTGTTCTTGATGCATGATTAATTCGTAATTAAGTGTTCTTGATATCCAACAATAATTGCAATTTCTGTTGCATAAGTGACCCGTCTATGACATTTTTTTTGTAACTGACCCGTTTATAACATTATTTTTTTATAACTGACCCGTTTATGACACAGATAGGTGGCAGTCTGACAAACCGCCAACGCTTTATGTATTCATTTGTTGCAGCACCCGTGAACTTGCTACCATCGAGACATATCTGGTACGGGTGTATTTTCTCTTATATGGATTGGTTGAGTATGGGTCAAATCGGTTCAGGTTGAAAAAGGTGGTTTTGGTGCATGCAAAAAAGAACAAAATCGGTTTGGTTGACCAGCAAACACTTCTTGTCCACCATAAAAAATTCTGAACAGTTAATGTGCTAATTATGGTTTAGATACAGTATTGTTAGTACAATAATTAAAATATCTGAATAAAACAATATTGGTCCATGCTGACGTGCAGGAAAAATTTGGGGCATCAACACCCGCGCTCCTATTTAATCTGGAACTCGAGACGTTGCGGTAATATTTATGTGGATTTAATTTCAGATAAAATTCATATATGATGTTATTAATTTTATTTTTTTTCTTCTCTGTTACAAATGGAACGGTTGGATTTGGCAGAGCTGACCTTGGTCTTCTTGGTTTTCCACCGAAAGATTTACACTATAGATTTCTTTCTCAATTTACTCCGGTTTTTTATATTCGGATAAGAGAGTATTCAAAGGTAGTTCTTATGATCTTATGATTTTATATATTTAAATTACTTTTGTTTTTTAAATTGTTTGACATTACTTTGATAAATATTTTTACTTTAAAATGAAAAGACAGTGGCAGTACCACCATATATTGTGAATTACACTGGGGCCCTCTTCCGTCAATACCCTGGTAAGAATATTAATTTTAACATTACTTTGATGCATGATGCCATATATGCATGTGAAATAAATATATTTACAAGTTTCACTAAATATATCTTTTTTAGAACAATTAGCTTTAAAAATTACGAAATGTCTTCACATGCCTCATCATGGTTTATTAGATAATTTCTTCTAAAAACAATTACCATATAAAGACAAAAAGACCTGCTAATTGGTTTGTATAATTAGCTTGTTGGAATGACATATTTTCTTTCTTGTCTTGTATCATGATTTATAAACCGTAATACTAGCATGTTTCAGTCTATAGAATTATATAAATATAAAACATGTTTTTTTTGTTTACTGCAACTGTTGTTGCAGGACCCTGGCAGGTGATGCTTAAGCAAACGGATAATTCATATGCTTGTGTTGCTGAAAGTGAAACCCGCTTCACCCTTAATGAAGTAAGCATAAATTGCCAGTATATTCCTTAGTGGCAGCAAAGCGGTTGGGTTGGATAACTAGTCAAAACATGGTTGAGTCAAACAGGTACATTTTGTGTGAGTTGGGTTGACCCAATACACTCTTTTTCCAATTGTTTATAATCAATTGAGGGGTGTTTGACGTTGCTTATTTACGCTTATTAGCATAAGCAGGTACTAAGTTTACGAAAACTTGTAATTGAGTTCATCAATAAGCGTTCCCAAACATCCCAACCCCATTGGCCCATTATGGCGACATATTTGATGACAAGAATTATCTTATTTTAGTAACGTTTTATATAAATAATTTGGGAAATTTTATAGAATGTATGACCCATTTCTTTTTAAGCTGATCTTTCTTTTATATTACTCGTTCGACCAATTAGGGATAAAAGGTAACCCGAATCAAAACATTCATAGACATTTGTTTGGTATGGGCAGACGAAAGAAGAACTGCTAAGGGTTCTTGGACTGAAGGAGGAACAAGGAAGCCAACTTGAGTTCCTTCGCAGGGGCTATAAGGTAATTTTCTCATTTCTATTCGTTCCTCCAAAATACACCCTCCCCCCTCATGAAATTTGTAGTATGTATTTTTCTAGAAGAGTTAATTACGTTTTTCATCCCTGTGGTTTGTTGAAAATAACCATTGCAGTCCATTAGTTTAAAAATTTGGTAAAACAGTCCCTGTACTTTGGCTTTTGTAATAGTTACAGTCCACTCTGTTAAAAATAAAAGATATCAAAGATTGCGGGATCAGTCAAGCATCATCTCCCAAGATTAGCAGGGTCAAAGACAGCTAGTAATCAGCTGTAAATCCAGCCGTAAACCAAGCTGTCTTCTATATTAGATTACGTTTTTTGTGCTATAAATTGTATACCTTTCTTTGTAATGAGATATACAAAAATATACATCAATTCAGTGTTCTGTGAATCACTTTCTAACATGGTATCAGAGCAGTGTCGTTCTTGACCTGTTCATCATTTACCTTGCTCACCCAAACCAATCATCCTCTCAACCAAGCTGCCATGGCCGAAGCCGGTAACTTGGGAGAAGATCTATCAATTCAAATCGCCAATCTGCTCAAGAATGGCCTCAACCCACAAAACCGAAACCCAAAACTGTCCGATAACCTTCAAATAAACCTCAAGCTCAACAGCCAGAATTATGCTCTATGGACCCGGATGATGAGGGTAGCCATAGGCGGTAAATCAAAGCCTTTCTAAACCATTTATCAACCAACCCACCAAATCAAACCAGCGAAGAATATGAACAATGGGAACAAGAGGACCTAGTCGTCTTCTCATGGCTCATACAAAACATCGAACCAACCCTCGCCAGCAATCTAACCGAATTTCCGACAGCAAAATCGCTGTGGGATGCCTTGGCTATAACATATAGCAGTGGGCGTGACAAGCTCCAAACCTTCAACCTACATGTCAAGGCGAATGAAATCAAACAGAACAATCTCTCCCTAGAAGAATTGTGGATTATACTCCAAGGAGTATGGGGAGAAATTGATCGGATTGACCCAAACCCTATGACCTGCCCAACCGATATCCAAGCATATCACAAAATCAGGACGGAACAGAAACTGTTTCAGTTTCTAAACGCTCTCAACCGGAAATATGACCCTATAAAGAGGGAAATACTCCGGTTAGAACCCCTTCCAACCGTAGAAACTGCATACGCCACTGTCCGCAAGGAGGCCGCTCACCAGAACATTCTGGGAACACCTCTCAATGACACACAGGGTATCACAGTGGGTCTAATAGCCTCTGAAATTGACGGATTAGGGCTTGCATCAAAGGGCTACCGACGGGCCGATGGAAAAAGAATCGGAACAAGTAACAAAGACGACAAAACTCACCTCAAGTGTGATCATTGCGGCATGACGAAACATACCCGGGAACAATGTTTCAAACTCGTTGGGTATCCCGAATGGTGGTCTGATGGTCAGAAGAGAGGCACAAAGACTACGGAAAAAGGGAAGTCTTCTAGCACCGGCAGCCGAGATGTCACCAGAGATGAAAGCCGGAGCAGATCGGGGTTCGGCGGAATGGCCAAAGCAGATGAAGAAGAGGATACTGCAACAGGTAAAGGGTTTGGGGCGCAACCCTCAAACCTCGGTTATACACAAGTGATAAAGAGACAAATATTGCACATATAGTCCCTGAAAATAAGGGAAATGTCAATATGGCCCACGAACATCAAAAACAAAAACTATGGATTTTTGATTGTGGCGCGACCGATACGATGACTTATGAGCTATCGGATATTATTTCAACAACCAAACCAAAAAAAAACACATATTCAAACAGCAAACGGAGGAATAATGGATGTAAAATCGGGAGGGACTATTGAGATTTCACCCACAATAAAAATCTCTAATTGTCTTTATGTTCCCTCGTTATCACATAAGCTGCTTTCCATCAGCCATGTCACAAAAGAACTCAACTGTATTGTCCTAATGTACCCTACGTTTTGTATTTTACAGGATATCAGGACGGGAGTGATCATTGGGCGTGGCACTGAAAGTCAAGGGTTGTACTATGTGGATGAGGTGACTCAAAGTGGTGCTGTGATGTTGACTCATGGGACATCGGAACGAGAAGCTTGGCTATGGCACCGAAGATTAGGTCATCCTTCTACAAGTTATTTGCATATTTTATTTCCAAAACTATTTCCAGTTAATTCTATGTCACATTGTGAAACATGCGTTTTAGCAAAGAGCCACAGAAAAACTTTTAAACCCAATAGTACTAAGGCTGCTTTGCCATTTTCATTAATCCATTCTGACGTATGGGGTCCTGCCCCAGTTCTTGGGGGGCAAAACCTTCGTTACTTTGTGATGTTCGTTGATGATTATACCCGAATGACCTGGGTTTATTTTTTGAAAAACAAATCCGAAGTCTTTGAAAAGTTCACTATGTTTTACGCCATGATTCAAACCCAATTTCAAACAAACATCCAAATATTTCGATCCGATAATGGCGGTGAGTTTGTTAATACCTCGTTTAAATCCTTTTTCCAAGACAAGGGAATAATCCACCAAACTACATGCCCAAACACCCCAGAACAAAACGGTGTCGCCGAAAGGAAAAATCGCATTTTGCTGGAAATGACACGAGCTCTCCTAATTGAATCCCAGGTCCCGAAATATTTTTGGCCTGAAGCCCTTGCTACTGCTACCTATCTTCTCAACCGACTCCCAACAAAAATCCTAAAACTTAACACTCCGTTACACACTCTTTCAAAATTCTTCAAACTACCCTGAGTTCTTACTCTTCAACCACGAATCTTTGGATGTACTGCCTTTGTTCACATACCTAAATCAGATCGAACCAAACTTGACCCTTGTGCTGAAAAATGTGTCTTTGTTGGGTATGGAATGAATCAAAAAGGATACAGATGTTATAATCCAAAAACACGTCATATGTTCACCACAATAAACTGTGACTTTCTTGAAACCGAGTATTACTACAATTCCCAACTCAGTGGTCAGGGGGAGAAGGAATGTTTAGACACACTAAGCTGGTTAAAATATGTTCCCTATGTACCAACTACAGAGTCACCAGAGTCCAATTTCAGTGCCACTGACGGTCCTAATGTTCCTCCTAACCTGGTGTCCGAGGTAAGTAATACTCATCCTATTCAGTCTGGTGGTATTTTTGAAGTTCCTAATGACTCCGAGGATACCAATACTTCTAACCATGAAACTGCCACAGAACAAACTGAAAATTTGCAGGCAGATGAATCCAGACAAGAAGAACCACCATCAAGATATGTGTTACCCCCTAGAACAAAAGAGGGTTCCTCCGAAACGGTATTCTCCTGAAAAAGAACCAAGAAGATCTAGTTATCCTATAGCTAGTGTGGCCGATGGAAATTTCACTAAAGAAGCCAAAGCATTTATCTCATCTGTTTATTCCGAAGAAACTCCTACAAACGTGGATCAAGCCTTAAAGTCTAAACATTGGAAGGAAGCGATGAAAACGGAAATGGAAGCCCTAATCAAGAACAATACTTGGGAAAAGTGTACTCTCCCATTGGGAAAGAAATCCGTGGGGTGTCGTTGGGTCTATACGGTTAAGTATAAACCAGATGGTACAATTGAAAGATATAAAGCCCGACTGGTAGCAAAAGGGTATACCCAGACACATGGGATTGACTATGCTGAAACATTCTCCCCAGTTGCAAAAATGAACACAATTAGGGTTTTTTTCGATAGCTGCAAATGAAGGGTGGCCACTTCAACAGTTTGATGTAAAAAATGCTTTTTTTTGCACGGGGACCTAGATGAAGAGGTATTTATGGATGCTCCTCCAGGATTCACAAAAGATTTCAAAACTGGAGAAGTTTGCCGTCTGAAGAAGTCTCTTTATGGTTTGAAGCAATCTCCCCGGGCTTGGTTTGGCAGATTTACGGTAGCTATGAAAAAGTTTGGATATAAACAGAGTAATGCCGATCATACTTTGTTTCTCAAAAAAAGAGGAAAATTCGTAACCTGCCTAATTATCTATGTAGATGATATGATCATTACAGGGAACGATAAAGAAGAAATGGTAAAACTCAAAGAAAACTTCTTTGCTGAATTTGAAATGAAAGATTTGGGCAGACTTAAGTATTTCCTCGGAATTGAAGTACTAAGGTCAAAACAAGGAATTTTCATTAGTCAGAAGAAGTATGTCTTAGACCTGTTGGCAGAAATTGGAATGATCGATTGCAAACCAGCAGATACTCCTATGAGTGTAAACCAAAAGCTTTATATGGAAGAAGGAGCAAAGTTAGCAAATAAAGAAAGATACCAACGGCTGGTGGGAAAACTAATATATCTCTCACATACTCGTCCAGACATCGCCTATGCTGTAGGGGTAGTAAGTCAGTTCATGCACCAACCTCAAGAGTCACATATGGAAGCAGTATGGAGAATTATTAGATATCTCAAAGGAACAGTAGGTCACGGAGTCCTGTTTCAATCACATGGACACCTAAATGTTCAAATCTATACCGATGCAGACTGGGCAGGAGATAAGGGAAATCGGAGGTCAACAACAGGCTACTTCACTTTAGTCGGCGGGAATCTTGTTACTTGGAGAAGTAAAAAACAAAAGGTGGTTGCTCTTTCAAGTGCAGAAGCTGAATTTAGAGGTATAGCTCGAGGTTTAACAGAAGCCATGTGGATGTGAAGACTCTTAGCTGAGATTGGTTTTCCGTCAAAAGAAACAAGTAAGATTATGTGTGATAATAAAGCTGCAATTCAGATTTCAGAAAACCCAGTACAACATGATCGAACTAAACACGTGGAAGTTGATAGGAACTTCATCAAAGAAAAATTGGAAGATGGTTCGATTGAACTACCATTCGTTCGATCAAAGGATCAGCTTGCTGACATTCTAACAAAAGCAGTTAACGGGAAAATTTTCAGCGATTGTTTGAGCAAGTTGAATTTTGGAAATCCAACTATTCAACTTGAGGTGGAGTGTTAAAAATAAAAGATATCAAAGATTGCGGGATCAGTCAAGCATCATCTCCCAAGATTAGCAGGGTCAAAGACAGCTAGTAATCAGCTGTAAATCCAGCCGTAAACCAAGCTGTCTTCTATATTTAGATTACGTTTTTTGTGCTATAAATTGTATACCTTTCTTTGTAATGAGATATACAAAAATATACATCAATTCAGTGTGAATCACTTTCTAACACACTCGCACTAAAGCCATCCAGTTATTCTGTTAGTTTATTTAAAATGACCATAATGACCCTGTAACTAAAATTAAAATTAAAATAAATAAAGAGTTAGTTACACCATTGTAGATAGATGAAGTTGTTAACCGCCATTGTTGGTGAGTTGAATGTGGAAGTTGTGAAAGTCCAGGGGCGAAAAGCGTAATTAACTCTTTATTTATTTAGTTAATGGACTATAATAGTTATTTTCAACAAACTATAGAAAGCGAAAAGCGTAATTAACTCTTTGTTTATTTATATTGTAGTTTTAATAACATGGGCATTATGGTCATTTCAAATAAACTAACAAAATAACTGGGTAGCGTTAGTGAGGGTGGACTGTAATTGTTATAAAAGTGAAAGTAGAGACTGTTTTAGCAATTTTTAAACTAATGGACTGTGAGGGACGAAAAGCATAATTAACTCTTTCTAGAAACTTCTAGGCTAAATTACTCATCAGCCCATCATCCTCATTACTATTACCATGATCATTTTAAATAAATTTTATGGTAATTCACAAGCTATTTCTTGGCTATATAACTATATCTTTATACACTAATTTGGTGTGTTTTCTGCAGACTGCAACATGGTGGGAGGAAGATGTTGATTTGGAGTTATCTTCAGCATGGCGTAACTAAGTTGAACCCGATAAAAACGGGGCCTAGTCATGATCATTTCATATTGGTTTTACATGTATATCAATCAGTACTCATCTTTCTTCTTAATATTTTTTTCTCTAAAGTTTTATATACTTCCATTTTTGTCACTAGGTCTCCTATTGGTCATAGTGAAGAATATAAATGTATCACAATAGACTTATTTTTATCAAACGGTTCGCATGAATCACATCTGATGCATAATTTTCTATGGATTGATGTTGAAGTTTAAGGGCAAGCATTGGAGCAAGCTTTAACCTATTTATGTGAAATTGGTTAATTTTGGTTATATATATTATTATTAACAAGTTAAATGGTTAATATCTTTTAAAAAGAAAACGGGTAAAAGTTAAATGGTTGTAAACGAACCGAACATTCAATGAACAGTTCGTGCACCGTTCGGCTCCACCAACATATAACAGTTATAGTAACTATAATATTATTATTATTATTATTATTTTATAGATTAAACATAAAAAGAAAATGATTCATAATACCCCCAACATAGCTATGCAAAACCTGTGGTTGAGTAATTTTCCGTCCTATAGGTTTATATACCTCAATTTCCCCCAAATTTGGCTCACCCAATTTTACTCCTGTTAGAAAAGGATGATTGAAAACGAATTGTTGTATATTTTCAGTGTGTCTATTACAGGGAAAAAGCATACAATTTATAGCTAAGAAGAACAATCTAAACATAGAAACCGAGCTGTTTATGGGCTGGATTTACGGCTGTTAATAGCTGTCTTTGACCCTCTCAAATGGGAAATGATGCTTGACTGATCCCGCAAATTTCTTCCAAACTTATTCCTTTGATATCCTTTTATTTTTAACACTCCCCCTCAAGTTGAATAGTCGGATTTCCAAAATTCAACTTGCCTAAACAATCGCTGAAAATGTTCCCGTTAACCGACTTTGTTAGAATGTCAGCGAGCTGATCCTTTGATCGAACAAACGGTAGTTCAATCGTACCATCTTCCAATTTTTCTTTGATGAAGTTCTTATCAACTTCTACGTGTTTAGTTCGATCATGTTGTACTGGGTTTTCTGAAATCTGAATTGCAGCTTTATTATCACACATAATCTTACTTGTTTCTTTTGAAGGAAAGCCAATCTCAGCTAAGAGTCTTCGCATCCACATGGCTTCTGTTAAACCTCGAGCTATACCTCTAAATTCAGCCTCTGCACTTGAAAGAGCAACCACCTTTTGTTTTTTACTTCTCCAAGTAACAAGATTCCCACCAACTAAAGTGAAGTAGCCTGTTGTTGACCTCCGACTTCCCTTATCTCCTGCCCAGTCTGCATCAGTATAGATTTGAACATTTAGGTGTCCATGTGATTGAAACAGGACTCCATGACCCACTGTTCCTTTGAGATATCTAATAATTCTCCAAACTGCTTCCATATGGGACTCTTGAGGTTGGTGCATGAACTGACTTACCACCCCTACAGCATAGGCAATGTCTGGACGAGTATGTGAGAGATATATTAGTTTTCCCACCAGCCGTTGGTATCTTTCTTTATTTGCTAACTTTGCTCCTTCCTCCATATAGAGCTTTTGGTTTACACTCATAGGAGTGTCTGCTGGTTTGCAATCGATCATTCCAATTTCTGCCAACAAGTCTAAGACATACTTCTTCTGACTAATGAAAATTCCTTGTTTTGACCTTAGTACTTCAATTCCGAGGAAATACTTAAGCCTGCCCAAATCTTTCATTTCAAATTCAGCAAACAAGTTTTCTTTTAGTTTTACCATTTCTTCTTTATCGTTCCCTGTAATGATCATATCATCTACATAGATAATTAGGCAGGTTACGAATTTTCCTCTTTTTTTGAGAAACAAAGTATGATCAGCATTACTTTGTTTATACCCAAACTTTTTCATAGCTACGGTAAATCTGCCAAACCAAGCCCGGGGAGATTGCTTCAAACCATAAAGAGACTTCTTCAGATGGCAAACTTCTCCAGTTTTGAAATCTTTTGTGAATCCTGGAGGAGCATCCATAAATACCTCTTCATCTAGTTCCCCGTGTAGAAAGGCATTTTTTACATCAAACTGTTGAAGTGGCCACCCTTCATTTGCAGCTATCGAAAAAAGAACCCTAATTGTGTTCATTTTGGCAACCGGGGAGAATGTTTCAGCATATTCAATCCCATGTGTCTGGGTATACCCTTTTGCTACCAGTCGGGCTTTATATCTTTCAATTGTACCATCTGGTTTATACTTAACCGTATAGACCCAACGACACCCCACGGATTTCTTTCCCAACGGGAGAGTACACTTTTCCCAAGTATTGTTCGTGATTAGGGCTTCCATTTCTGTTTTCATTGCTTCCTTCCAATGTTTAGACTTTAAGGCTTGATCCACGTTTGTAGGAGTTTCTTCAGAATAAACAGATGAGATAAATGCTTTAGCTTCCTTAGTGAAATTTCCATTAGCCACATTAGCTATAGGATAACTAGATCTTCTTGGCTCTTTTTCAGGAGAATACCGTTTCGGAGGAACCCCTCTGTTTGTTCTAGGGGGTAACACATATCTTGATGGTGGTTCTTCTTGTATGGATTCATCTGCCTGCAAAGTTTCAGCTTGTTCTGTGGCAGTTTCATGGTTAGAAGTATTGGTATCTTCGGAGTCATTAGAAACTTCAAAAGTATCACTAGACTGAATAGGGTGAGTATTACTTACCTCAGACACCAGGTTAGGAGGAACATTAGGGCCTTCAGTGGCACTGAAATTGGACTCTGGTGACTCTGTAGTTGGTACATAGGGAACATATTTCAACCAACTTAGTGTGTCTAAACATTCCTTCTCCCCCTGACCACTGAGTTGGGAATTGTAGTAATACTCGGTTTCAAAAAAGTCACAGTTTATTGTGGTGAACATATGACGTGTCTTTGGGTTATAACATCTGTATCCTTTTTGATTCATTCCATACCCAACAAAGACACATTTTTCAGCACAAGGGTCAAGTTTGGTTCGATCTGATTTAGGTATATGAACAAAGGCGGTACATCCAAAGATTCGTGGTAGAAGAGTAAGGACTGAGGGTAGTTTGAAGAATTTTGAAAGGGTGTGTAATGGAGTGTTAAGTTTGAGGATTTTGTTGGGAGTCGGTTGAGAAGATAGGTAGCGGTAGCAAGGGCTTCAGGCCAAAAATATTTCGGGACCTGGGATTCAATTAGGAGGGCTCATGTCATTTCCAGCAAAATGCGATTTTTTCTTTCGGCGACACCGTTTTGTTCTGGGGTGTTTGGGCATGTAGTTTGGTGAATTATTCCCTTGTTTTGAAAAAAAAATTTAAAAGAGGTATTAACAAACTCACCGCCATTATCGGATCGAAAATTTGGATGTTTGTTTGAAATTGGGTTTGGATCATGGCGTAAAACATAGTGAATTTTTCAAAGACTTCGGATTTGTTCTTCAAAAAATAAACCCAGGTCATTCGGGTACAATCATCAACGAACATCACAAAGTAACGAAGGTTTTGCCCCCCAAGAACTGGGGCAGGACCCCATACGTCAAATGGATTAATGAAAATGGCAAAGCAACCTTAGTATTATTGGGTTTAAAAGTTTTCCTGTGGCTCTTTGCTAAAACGCATTTTCACAATGTGACATAGAATTAACTGGAAATAGTTTTGGAAATAAAATATGCAAATAACTTGTAGAAGGATGACCTAATCTTCGGTGCCATAGCCAAGCTTCTCGTTCCGATGTCCCATGAGTCAACATCACAGTACCACTTTGAGTCACCTCGTCCACATAATACAACCCTTGATTTTCAGTGCCACGCCCAATGATCACTCCCGTCCTGATATCCTGTAAAATACAAAACGTAGGGTACATTAGGACGATACAGTTGAGTTCTTTTGTGACGTGGCTAATGGAAAGCAGCTTATGTAACAACGAGGGGACATAAAGACAATTAGAGATTTTTATTGTGGGTGATATCTCAATAGTCCCTCCCGATTTTACATCCATTATCCCTCCGTTCGCCGTTTGAATATGTGTTTTTCCTGGTTTGGTTGTTGAAATAATATCCGATAACTCATAAGTCATTGTGTCGGTCGCGCCACAATCGAAGATCCATAGTTTTTGTTTTTTATGGTGTACTTGGGCCATATTAGCATTTCCACTATTTCCAGGGACTAAATATGACATATTTATTTTTGAGTTAGGGTTATAAAGCAAAGGGTTTGAGGGATCCGCCCCAAACCCGTTACCTGTTACTGCATCTTCTTCTCCTTTTGCGTCTGCCATTCCGCCGAAACCAGTTTTACTCCGGCTTCCATCTCCGGTGACCTCTCGGTTGCCGGTGCTGGATGTTTTTTCTTTTTCTTGAACTGTAGCCTTTGTGCCCTTCTTATGACCATCAGACCACCATTCGGGATATCCGACGAGTCTGAAACATTGTTCCTGGGTATGCTTTGTCATGCCACAATGGTCACATTTGAGGTGAGTTTTGTCATCTTTGTTACCTGATCCGGTTCTTTTTCCATCGATCCGTCGGTAGCCTTTTGATGCAAGCCCTAACCCTTCAATTTCAGTGGCCATTAGACCCACTGTGATGCCCTGTGTGTCATTGAGAGGTGTTCCTAGAATGTTCTGGTGAGCGGCCTCCTTGCGAACAGTGGCGTATGCAGTTTCTACAGTTGGAAGGGGTTCTAACCGGAGTATTTCCCTTTTTATAGGGTCATATTTCCGGTTAAGAGCGTTTAAAAAACGAAACAATTTCTGTTCAGTCCTGATTTTGGAGTATGCTTGGATATCGGTTGGGCAGGTCATAGGGTTTGGGTCAATCCGATCAATTTCTCCCCATACTCCTTGGAGTATAATCACAATTCTTCAAGAGAGAGATTGTTCTGTTTGATTTCATTCGCCTTGACATGTAGGTTGAAGGTTTGGAGCTTGTCACGTCCACTGCTATATGTTATAGCCAGGGCATCCCACAGCGATTTTGCTGTCGGAAATTCGGTTAGATTGCTGGCGAGGGTTGGTTCAATGTTTTGTATGAGCCATGAGAAGACGACTAGGTCGTCTTGTTCCCTTTGTTCATACTCTTCGCTGGTTTGGTTTGGTGGATTGATTGATAAATGGTTTAAAAGGGCTTTTGATTTACCGCCTATGGCTACCCTCATCATCCGGGTCCATAGAGCATAATTCTGGCTGTTGAGCTTGAGGTTTATTTGAAGGTTATCGGACAATTTTGGGTTCTGATTTTGTGAGTTGAGGCCATTCTTGAGAAGATTAGCGATTTGGATTGATAGATCTTCTCCCAAGTTGCCGGCTTCGGCCATGGTAGCTTGGTTGAGAGGATGATTGATCTGGGTAAGTGATGAGCAGGGGTAAGTGATGAGCAGGTCGGTATTAGAACCGTGAACACTGCTCTGATACCATGTTAGAAAAGGATGATTGAAAACGAATTGTTGTATATTTTCAATGTGTCTATTACAGGGAAAAAGCATACAATTTATAGCTAAGAAGAACAATCTAAACATAGAAACCGAGCTGTTTATGGGCTGGATTTACGGCTGTTAATAGCTGTCTTTGACCCTCTCAAATGGGAAATGATGCTTGACTGATCCCGCAAATTTCTTCCAAACTTATTCCTTTGATATCCTTTATTTTTAACAACTCCTTTTAAACTGCTTCAATGAAAATAATCAAACAAAGAACAAACTTACTAACATAAACAATATGACATAACATTATCCAGTTTTGATACAAAGTTTTCAAATTTTGAAGTAAAGCATGAAACATATTACAACATCAACAAGAAAACATGTGACAACACTACTTATTTATAAAATCATAAACCACATACCTCACTTTACTAAGAAAACTAAAATATGCAATCCTCCATGATCTTCTACTATCAATGGACCATAATCATCCAAAATCCACAAACAAATCCAACGGCCATGCTTATAATCAACCCCCAATCTGCTCCACCGTCTTCTTTTTAACTCACCATTAGTTAGTGGAGCTCCACAAAGTTTGTTGCCAAAGAAGCTAGACTCACCTAAGCTCTGAAGCTGTGTACTTGTTGGAATTCTTCCTGTCAAATTGTTGAAGGACACGTTGAAGCTACTCAAGAAATTTAAACTTGACAAGCTCACGGGAAGTTCTCCAGAAAGCCTGTTTACTGATAAATCTAACGATATAAGTTGTTTCATGTTTCCAATCGTCTCTGGGATACTTCCACTTAATTGATTTCTTGAAAGATTCAACGATTTTTAACTCCAAGAGGGACATTAGCTCACTAGGAATGTGTCCGGTGAGATTGTTACTTGAAAGGTCTATCAACATCATTAATGGAAGAATACTGCTATATGTGTCCTCTCTCCGTTCGTCACCAATGAATCACCAACAAAAACTCCAGGTCCAATTCTGGAGGAAGCAAAGTTTTGTCCTGAATTACTTTCTATGCCGGAAAGGATTAAATTTGTTGAAGCATCTTGGAATATTTCCGATAGGTTGTTGTGAGCAAGATTTAATATTTGAATATGTCTAATATGACAAAGCTCATAATTCCGTCAAAACGGTTTGATCTAAGGTTGAGAATTCTTAAACGAGTAAGTTTTGTTCCAATCCATGTTGGAATGCTTCCAGTAAGTTCATTCCTTCCAAGTTCAAGAACATCTAGTTCTGTTAAGTTCATTAGAGAAGAATGTAATCTTCCGGAGATCTTGTTCCCATGCATGTCCAGATACCGTAAATCTACGGAACCCAATGTTCTTGGAATCTCACCAGACAAACTGTTATTCCCAAATTTAGGGCTCGCAAATTCGGCCATTTCTCCTAACACTCTGGAACGTCACCTGAGAATTGATTATTTTCCAAATTAAGAAGCATTGTTCTCACCACACCACTGGAACACAAGAAAGGATGTAACGATCCCCCAAACCCATTCGAGCTAACGTCAATAACTTCAAGTGTGGCAGGGATACCAGACAACGTTAATGGTCTTGGATATGATTATTTGACATATTCAAATACCATAGCTTGGAGAATGATCTCACAAATGATTCGGGCATGGGCGATGAAATGCCTGTGTTGCTTATGTCTAATTCCTCTAAATCCTTCTGTGATTGCAACCACAATGGAAATTGAGGCCCTAAAACCCAAGATTTCAGATTCAAGGATCTCAACTGGAAAGGGGGAATCCAGTTTGCAACTTGCAGCCTTAAGATTAATTTGTTAGCCGATCCTTTTAGATCCTTCAAGCTCACTAGTTTGATAAAGTGAGCTTCCGTCACAACACCTGTAAGCAAATTATAAGAAAAATCTAGAAAAGTCAACTCTGAAAGTTGTCCAAGGCTATCAGGAAGGTTGCCATTTATTTGGTTATCACTAACTCCCAACCATTCCAATGATGATAATTGTCCAATGAGTATGGAATGGGACCAGAAATATGGTTATCCCAAAGACCTAATGTTCTGAGAAATGACAAGTTTCCTATGGAATGAGGAATTATACCAGTTAAAATTAGACAAGGATAATGACTCCAAGGCGGTGATTTGCACTCGAAAAAACTTTCAAGAAAATATGTCAGACTAATATTACCAATATTGTTAGACGACAAATCAATCTCTCTTAGATTACAAAAGTTACCCAATGATTTTATGTATTCTCTTAGTGAGTTGATTTTCAAACAAGTCGAGGCTAATAAGATTTGTTAGATTTTGAAGGGAATCTAGAACTGAACTTGATATACCACAAGCTCCAAATCTAACGAGATGAGATTACTACTCGACAACTCTTGAAATATTGAGGAGAATTCATGAAATCATTTCTGGCAACATGAAGCAACTCAAGAGAAGTCAAATTGCGGAAGCTAGGAATAGGACCATGAAAATAACACCCAGTTAAATCCAGTGAAACTAGACTAGTTACACTGAATATCCATTGTGATACTGAATTGTTAAAATTATTGTAAGACAGATCGAGAACAGAAAGGATGTGAGATTGACACTAGGAACATACATGTTAGATTTGAGAGTTCACAATGAGACAAATGTAGCTGGACCAAAGAAGGAAGGGTGTTAATCACCTGAAGCCAATCGGTTGCTTTGCTAAGGTCCACGCCACTCTATCGAGGTGATGCAACATACCAAGACTTGACAGCCACTTCATATTCGCCGTGCTCATTCTTTCAAAATATATAGGACGAAAACTTCCAGAGACACAGAACATATAATTCTGAGAGATTTCCTAGTTATGGAGGGATGGTTCCGCCAAAATTGGATTGTGAAAGGCTAAGGTACCTTAGGTTTTGAAAAGAACCAATGAATTTAGGAACTTGGATGCCTCCAAAATCATTGCAACTCAAATCCAGATGCTTGAGTTGCTTTAGATCCAACAAAGATCGACTTATATTCCCTTTCAATTTCTGCTTCAAGGCTTCTTTTTCTCCTATGTGCGATAATAATCTTGGTATTCACAATGACCATCAAGTCCAGGAAGATGAATACGATGAACATGACCTGTCGAATTATTACAAGCTATCCCAGCCCATGCACAGCAGTCCTTGTTCTCAGCAACCCACGAAGCGAGTCGTTGTGATTCATCAGTGAGGCCATGCTTGAACCGGAGAAGTGCTTGTCTCTCAATGTCATTGCAATGAGAGTTTTGATTAGATGAGCATAAACGAAACAAGGACAAAACAACAAGTAAGAACAAGTGAAAACAAGAGATACAAGAATAAGAAGGTCGAGCACTCTTATTGTTTGATATTTGTTTACAATATGAGATGGGAGCTTAAGCTAAACTCGAATGCAAATATTTATAAATTCCAATTGTAGCTTTTTCTTGGTACACACACAAGTCAGTCATCTATAGCCAATCTAAGTAAACAGCAAGTCAAGTAAACGAATGGTACACACAAGTCAGTCATCTATATCCAATCTATATGGACACCAATAGCATCAGTGTGTGGGGACATAAATGAGAGTGATGGATGACTAAAGCAATTTAGATTAACTCAAGGTTAGCTCTCATCCAAAGTTAGAGCATTCACATCCAACCATCTAAATAATGTGAGCGGATTTTTATTTTATGAAAAGTGGTTGTGAGTAGAACAGAGAAAAAATGTTACTGTTCATCTGAAAATTTTACAGGACATTGTTCACCCTTTATAATTTTTTAATATTTTGAAAGTGGTTGTGAGTGGAAGTGAGAGATAATATAATGATAAAGGTATTAAAAAGTATTATTTAATTGAAAATGAGATAGAAAAGATAGTAATTTTTAATGTAATATAGGATAAAAATGAGGGATTGGATGTGAATGCTCTTAGTGGACGTAAATGGAGAAGTCTATAATCAACTTTTTAAGAGTTTGTTGTCTATGCTAAATATTAAAAGATTTTGGTCCAATCGAGTTAGATCGGATCTAGTCGTGTCACGTAATAACAAAACTAAATGTCTTAAATTTATAAAACATTATAAAAATATCAATAGAAATACAATATGTAGTTTATAACTTTTTTTATTACTGAATATCTAGTAAAATAGAAACCACTAATATTACTTTATGTAAATAAACAGTAAAAAATTTTAGTTTTTTCATCATTTTAGTTTTTTTAGCAAAAATATGGTAGTGTTTTGTTTTAATTGGTTGACTCGATGTATTTTTTTGTAAGATCGTGTTATGAGTAGTATATACAAGTAACCGATACACAGAATGTTATGAGAGAGAAATATTCAGCTTATTGTCCCGCAACGTGGACGGGGCAAAAACTAGTTAAATTAAATTTGGAGAATTTGAAAGGAAAGCTGCACGTAGTGTTAGGCTAGACAAGTCCATTTGATTTGTTATTTACTAAATTACCCATTTACCCCTATTGTAGTACCCTTCTTCTCCAATATTTAAAGTTTCCCTTCGGTTGGCGGTGGGTCCACCCCTGCTTTTTTGTCAAGTTAGAAAACCAATCAAAAGTGGACCACTTTGTGAACAAACGAGTAGAAATCAATCATTTATAGTCTAACTCTGAACAAGTCCAGGTAAACGATGAAAGGCTAAATGAGAAGGCACTAAGAGTGTGGGCTTGGCTTTTGGGCATGGCTGGCCCTTTAACGATAGTTGCTCCATCTCGGGTTGGCGTTGCCCCTTTGGCGTGGGAATTGAGCCTGGCGTGGGGCAGGGTGACGTGGACGGCTTTGGTTGGTTGATCCAATATAACTAGCTTTAGTTGGCTACTTTAATTAAAAAAATAAATCTACATGGCTGGCCATGCCAAACTAAGCTACACCACCCCACACCCAAAGTTTTCAAAAATTGTCTCATGGTCTCCACCTTCACCACGCGTCAACCCAAGCCTGTCAAGTAAACGAATGGTACAAACAAGTCAGTCATCTATATCCAATCTATATAGACACAGATAGCATCAGTGTGTGGAGACATAATTGAGAGTGGTGGATGAATAAAGCAATTTAGATTAAGTCAAGGTTAGCTATCATCCAAAGTTAGAGCACTCACATCCAATCACCCAAATCATGTGAGGGGATTTTTATTTTACGAGTGGTTGTGAGTAGAGCAGAGAAAAAATGTTATCGTTCATCTAATATATAGTTAAACATTTTCCTCTTATTTTATTGATCCATGAGATCTTATTTTATTTCTTTTAATTTTGTGTTGTAAGGGTAATCTAGACATCTAATATATAGTTAAACATTTTCCTCTAGAGTCAAAGTATGCAATTTTCTTGAGACAGAGCAAACACATCTATTGCACTTCCCCCATTTTTGTATTAACCTTGATGTTTTTGTAGTGTAGAAAGGATATAATACCTTTTTTTTTTGTCCTAATACAAAACTATTTCAGGTAGCAAAGCTGACGGTGTGGGCAGGTTGGGTAACAACTAATAGGTCATAATGGGCAGTGTTTACTACGGGTTGGCCCGACCTGCAAGTAATTTTATTATCTTTTCTTTTCAACGGCTTATAATTAACTATATTTTATTCAACAATTCATACGTAAATAAAAGGTTATTGGATTTTAATAATCCTAAGTTTTACCTGTTGATTGATAATAATTCCAACTTAAAAAATCTCTCTAGCAATCCCAACTTGTAAATATTTTGCCCCATCGATTCTTTTCTAACCACCTCAGTTCCACCTCCACCACCACCATCAGCCGTCACCATCACCACCGCAACCATCTACACAGTTTTGTCTAATTTGATGTATGTTCGGATCCAAATTCACTTATGGAAATATGGCCATTTCGTGGAACCAATTTGATTAAAGCTAAAAGTCTCATTTGATGAGACACAATGGCTAGAATTTAGTTTTGTGTCATTATACAGCTTAAAGTCTCATTTGATGAGACATGAGCAACCGGACTTATGGAAGTTGTGTTTTTTTTTTATTTTTAGTTTATTGTCACTTTATAGCTAAAAGTCTCATTTGATGGCTAAAATTTTATAAGAGAGATGCGGCATGCGGACCCACCTTATATGGGTTAGTGTCAGAGAACCCACAAATTTTAAAAAATTTAGTAGAGTGATTTTTTGAGTTAATCCATAGGAATTATTAGAGTGAATCCATAAAGACAAGTTCAAGAGTGTTGTAAAGATTGAAGGTTCAAATCTCAACAGCCTTTTTTTCTTTCCATAAATCATAATCGAATGTGATGTACATGGCAAGGTATTAAAATTACAACTATTTTCTTGCAAGAGTATAAGGTTCAATGAGAGCATAAACGTCCTTGAGTACCCAAAACACCATTTGGATTTGTTATCACCAGGTGATAAGTGTCCGATATGTCGCACCTAATGGCTTATGAACCAATATTAGTTCAAACTAAACCCATACAACCATCCGGATCAACAAGATATGTATGAAACCCAAACTCATTCTAGAGGCAAGACCAAGTCTAACAACTACTAGCTTTATCGTTAGGTTGTGAGAAATTTGCCCTGATTTGACCGGACCCAAAAATTTCAATGTTTAGGTGTGAGATATTTGACCACTAGAAAAAGAATAACTCATAAAAAACATTGGGTCCGCAACATATATGAGCACAAATTGGTGCATGATTTGAACATAGATCAACCCTATGATGCGTGCCAACTTTTAATAAGTTGTCACACACATGTTTAAAGAAACCTTCCACTATCACTTAACACAACCTCTCCACAAAAAGAACTATCATATTTATTTATTTATTTTTATTATAATAGAATGATAAAAACATTCAAGACCTAGTAAAGCGTGTAGTTGTTGGACATTTATGTATATGCAAGTAGAGATCCAATTAAAATGAGAAAAAAACTTATTGATGCAAGTATTTGGTGATCTTTATCAAATTAGAGAGGAGTTATAAAAGTGATACAATAGTGAATTCGTGATGAAAAGAATTGGTGATATCTAGTCTAGTTGGGATATTTATAAAAAACATAGTAGCCCTATGACTTTCCAAACGAGAGATCATGGGTTGGAGTTAAGCCACTATGACCTCAATTGCTCTTGATGGTTTTGACAAATATCTCCGTTAGGCTAGAAATCACCAAATCTTTTCATCACGAATTCACTACTTTGATGGCTTATATAACTCCTCCGTAAGTTGATTAAGATCCCCAAATACTTCTATCAATAACTTCTTTTTCTCATTATAGTATTATTATTATTATAAAAAGTGTTATTATTATTAGTATTATTATTATTAGTGTTATTAGTATTATTATTATTATTAGTATTATTTGTATTATTTGAATTATTATTTATTATTATTATTATTATTATTATTATTATTATTTTTTATATATTATTAGTATTATTATTATTAGTATTCTTGATTATTATTTTATTATTATTATATTATAGTATTTATTAGTATTATTCGTACTATTAGTATTATTATTATTAGTATTATTATATTATTATGATTATTATATTATTATTATTATTAGTATTATTATTATTAGTAGTAGTATTGTTAGTATTATTATTATTAGTATAATTAGTACTATTAGTATTATTAGTATTATTATTATTATTATTATTATTAATATTAGGATTACTATTATTATTATATTAGTATTATTATTATTATTATTATTATTATTACTATTAGTATTATTAGTATTATTAGGTATTAGGATTATATTATTATTAATATTATTAGTATTATTATTATTAGTATTATTATTATTATTATATTATTATTATATTAATTATTATTATATTATTATTATATTATTATTATTAGTATTATTATTAGTGTAGTATAGTATTATTAGTTTATTATTATTATTAGTATTATTATTATTGGTATTATTAGTATTATTAGTATCATTAGTATTATCAGTATTATCAGTATTATCCGTACTATTAGTATTATTAGTATTATTATTAGTATTATTAGTACTATTAGTGTTATTATTAGTATTTTTAGTATTATTAGTTTTATTAGTATTAGCTTAGTATTAGTATTATTAGTATTATTAGTTTTATTAGTGTTATTACTATTAGTATTAGCTTAGTATTAGTATTATTATTAGTATTATTATTAGTAGTAGTAGTATTTGTATTATTATTATTAGTAGTAGTATTATTGGTATTATTATTAGTATAACTATTATTATTATTATTATTTTATTATTATTATTATTATTATTATTATTATTATTATTATTTTTACTAAAATATTATATATTGTATGATAAAAATGCAAGTCTGAAGTGCCTTGAAATATAGTAGACTTAATTGAGAAGAAATAAGAGTTTTAAAAGTAATGAGCGAAAGTTTGTTGTGGCTATTGAGGTGTTCTTTATCTTTGCTAACTGCTTTCCATAAAACAAGCAGCCACAAACTTTATTGATACATGTCAAGCACGTAAGACAGGACAAAACTTTGGTTCCTTCTCTACAAAGAAGGTGGTGTAGTGCTCACTCAATCCATTATTAGTATTGGTATTATTATTAGTAGTAGTATTATTTGTATTATTATTATTAGTATTATTATTGTTGTGGCTATTGAGGTGTTCTTTATCTATATTAATTTATTTATTTTTTAAAAAGTTCAAAATCTAGGAAATGGAAAAGATGGCATGTGGTGACCGTGGCTTAGTCCATACCAACCACCATGAATAATTGTAAAGGGTGTGTAGCCTTCCATTCATTTTTCGCATGGCGAATCATGTTCTAATCATGATCCCCATACACTTTAGCCTAACTTATTAACTTATTGGAGCTAATAAGTCATTTGGAATTAAAGCTCTAAATCCAGGCTTTTGGAAATGACTTATTGGTTTTTTCAAAGAGCTAATAAATCAATAAGACATTTCAAAACTCAATCTCAAACACCCTGCGTTTATTATTAATTTTTATTTTGTCCTAGTATCCATAAAGTGTGGTTCTTCCCCACAACGTGACGTTGTGGGTCGATATTGAGGAGGGAGAGGAGGAAGGGAAGACGGACCCGTTACGCCCGTTTATGGAGGCTATGAGAGGAAGAGGAGAGACTGGGGTGGTGATAAGTTTTGTTGGTATCCTTGAAAATGAGAAAAAAATCCATCTTGGTAGGGGGCATACGAAGTCTTTTGTGTGTATTATGTTAACCTAAATATTTTTATTCAATACACAAATAATAATACATTCATCAATCTATACACTATCATTTATCATGTTCAAATTATTATTAGTGGGAGAAGCATGATACTAAGTGAATTAAATAGGCGACTGTTAAGTCTTGTGTCTAATAGATAAGTGAGTGATTTGTTTATGACATAATTATATAAACAACTCTAAAAAAGGAACATTATCATGGTGTACATTACAATCAAAACCTTAGGAGTTGAGAGTCGTTATAAATATAAAACCAGTAATAATAGTTTTTAGGAATGATATAACTGTGCAATAAATTATTAAATTCCTAATTAATGAATCCTGCAGTTGATACAAGTTGCAAAAAATAAGTAACATATGTGGGCATCTTTGTGTTTTTTCCGGCTTTTTACTCCTTTTCCTTTTTCTGCCATCATGCTTTCCAAAAGTCTAAAGATGATGCATTGCATGGGTTCTTTAAAGGCACACGTGCATGCACGGTATAAAATCTTACCAAATTATTTTAAGTCCAAATTATTATTTTGTTTACAATTTGTTTTAACCCGTCTAAAGGCCCACATGATTTTGTACGCTTTTTAGGAGTTTTGTACCTTGTAGATATCTGTTGTTGATATTGCATGGTGACAATGGCATTACCACATCAGCCCCCGCTACCACCACCACCGAGTTTGGGGTTTCGTGATAATGGCATAGAGACGGAAGGACGTGGATGAAGGTTTTTCGGGCCATGAAGAAAACAACGGTGTTTCAGAGACCTAGCCACCACCTCTGTGATGGCAGCTAGGGTTCCAGTCAGATTTCGGAAAGACGTGGATGAAGTTTTTTCGGGCCGTGAAGAAAACAATGGTGTTCCTTTCAGTTAACAAACAATTCAGATAGAGTTAGAGGCGGGGAGCAAAATGGGAAAAAGATAGTAAACTGTTGGAGGAAAATTGTTGTTTTTAAATAATTGGAGCAAAATCATTAAAACGACCCAACCACATGAAGCAAAACAGAAGTTACTCTTAGAGTAATTACATAATTACACTATTAGATATTCATGTTTTTTTTTATATTTTGCAATTAATTATCATATTTAAGTAGATAAAAGAAATTAAAACAATAAAAATAAAAAAAACTATATTTACTTCATGTTAATGTTAAACCCAAGTATATAACATTATAGTTATACGACTCTAAGAATACACCAATGGTACAGGGTACTGGTTCCAATATCAAATTTACCAAATCGAAATATTTCTAGTACTGACTTTTGACGTTCTCAATACCAATACGGTACTGGTTGAGTATCGGTAGTAATCAGTTTTACCTTCAAATATCAGTATCGAACCATACCGAGTATACCGATATCCGTTTTTAGGGATTTTTTAGAACCGGTTGATAAATAAAAGGGAGATGAATGGAATACTAACTCAACCGATGTTTTCCACGTGTAATGACGATTGACGCCACCTTACGGAAAAAGCGTGAGTGCACAAAGGTGCATGAAACGTGAACTCAAATACTGAAAGTGAATGAAAAGCGGTAGCACAATATCACCACCACCACCGCTAACTGCACCTGCAATCGTCCTTTTCTGACGTCACCGCCACCACGACGCATCCACAACGAAATCTCCATGGAATTCCTCAACTTAATCTGCCCTAATTCTCCTTACGTAAGCAAAATTTCAATCTGTCCGTTTAATTTTCAGTATTTATCGCCCGTAGCGTATTACGTATATCATGACGGTTTTTAGTAGCGAGTAAATCGAAATAAGAACTTGTTGATAGACATAATTCATCTATGAAGTTGCAGTATTTTTTAACATGTTCAGAAGTTAACTTATCAGTGATTTGTTTACCCGAAATTCATTTTAGATTGATTTTCGGAACTATGACGCTCTTCGTTCCAAAAAGGAGCTTCGATTATAATCTGTTTGTCTAAGGGGCTGTTTGTTTCAGCTCTAATGGTTTAGATCTCTTATTGATTCAACACTTAATGGTTTAGCCTGTTTGTTTCGTGAGCAGATGTCTGGATGGTTCAGACATTTGCCTTTGAATGGTTAAGCATTATCTGAATTTGTCAGACATTAAGCATTAAACTGGCTCTTAATGGTTTTAGACATCTTACTGGTTCAGACATCTTACTGGTTCAGCACTTAATGGTTCAGACCTCTCTTACTAATTCAGCACTTACCCTTCTGAAGTTGCCAAACAGCCCCTAATATAGTTTTGTAACTTTTTGGTTACAAGTTCATAACAGCTTAGTTGTATATGTTTATCGAGGATTTTATACAATTTCATCAGATATTTAGATTGTCGATTTAGAATTTTGTATAGCAATGCAGTGGAGAAGAAAAATTTTGGTTATGATTGTTGACAGGATACAATAATGTAATAGAATCTTATTAGAGCTGCTTTTGTGTGTGTATGTTTGATGGTGAAACTCGTGCTAATATTTTTGCAAAATATTTTGTTATATCATGTTACTTAGATGACTAAATGGAAATAAAATTGTAGAATTTCTGTTATTGTTTCAGTTATTATGCTTTTACGGATCATAAACAAAATCACTTGATAATTGAGCATTGTTTGAAGCATATTTACCCTTTTAGTGATATTTCTAATGTTATTCTAACTCTGTTTGTTGGATCAGATATGGGATGGAAATGGAATTTCAAGATGCTTTAATGACATATATCCTTTCTCTTCTGAAATTTTATGTTATATCCATGCTCAAAATAATTAAAAATACACACACAAGGACACAAAGTGTTACTTCATTGATTGTACTTTCTTAACAAGATTCACTGTTCTAGGTTTTGGAGCAAGTATAATAACGATTATCATAATTGTAGCGCTTGTCATAACCGAAAGAACTACTAGAGGACGTAGAGAGGTAACAAGTGCTTATTGCTTTTCAAATAAATCAGAGGATGCAATATGATGCACTCATGTCATTTTTCAACTAAGGTCTATGTTGTATTAAAAATGAAACTTCTCTTGAGGTTATCTGCTTATATTTTTTTCCCAATTTGTGCTCTACTAATGTGCACTGCAGATATACCTATATGAGAAGGTCTTCTTGCTCCTTTTACCTGTAATTGGGGCATGCTTGGCATGTTTTAATATAATTATGCTTTCAAATAACACAAGAAAGGGTCGTCTGGCTTTATATCATGAGTGGCTCCTTAGATGCTCTCAACTCATAGTTTGGGTAAGGCTTCCACTAATGAACTTAATTCTTAATATAGATGTCGAATTTTCTGATTTTAACTTTTTTTTGGTGCATACTACAGGCTACCATACTTCTTGTCTCACGGTTTGATTGCTGGTTATTTGTCTTATCGAATTGGGTATTGTGTTATTGGTGGATCATGAAACTGTTCTTAGGGATCCCGGTTTTGCAAGCAACCTTTTCTTCTATGGAGGTATTTACTTTTGTCTTCATATATGCGGCTACATTCTTCATTGTTTTAGCTTATTTACCCAAAATAGAGTAAAGCACTTATAACTTTGTATTATTAACTTGAAGTCCTTTTATCCTTTAAATTCATATTGATTGGCATAGCCTCAACTTTCTTCATTTGCTTCCATTTTATCTATTTGGATTGTAACTGTCAAAAACTGACCAAACAAGAATCTTACTGTTAGATCTTATTTCTTTAAAAAGACATCAGTTAAATTAGGATTTTTTTTCTACAGGTTTTTAGCTGTGTTAATGAGAGCTTAATAGTTTTAGTAGATGTGCTGTTTTGTATCCCTATTAACGTTATCCGAATGAAGCAGACATCTCGCAGGAACAGGTAATCTAATCCATAAGTTTTGTAGAGTTAATTATCCGGAACTTACATAAAAATCGTATCTTACTTCTTTTAGCACAATTTTAAAAGTTAATTATCTGGAAATTATATAGAAAATACTCTCGTTCCTAAACTAAAACTTGATTCTTACTTCTGTCATATGTATAATCTTTTTTTTTTAACTTTTTATCTAACAACCCTGTAGTTCAATGGAAGAGTCACTGATTTCCTGTGAAATGGGCACCGACAACCGATGACCATTTTCGATCAAATCCCGTACGTGTTATTATACTTCTTAATCCTTTTTTAAGATGTAATGTTCTACACCAGGGTTTACTGGTATCAATGTAACAATACCTCATTATTCTCTATTTTGAAATAGGATAACTTATGTGTTGTTTTCGCTTGTTTATTAAAGGGAGTTCTTGCTAGCTTTTGGAATCTAGTGACATTCAAAACTATAAATCCGGTCATGGAACATGGTGCGAAGAAACAGCTTGACTTTGATGATCTGCTTCAATTACCATCTGACATGGATCCGTCGTTCTGCCATGATTCTTTGCTTAACTGTTGGGAAGATCAAACAAGGCGTAATGGCTCTCATCCTTCTTTGTTTTGGACAATTTGTTATGCATATGGATGGTCATATATGTGTTTAGGCCTATTAAAGGTACTATTGGAAATTATCTTCCAGCCACATTAAAATTTTATTTTTCTTCTATATCTCATACTCCATAAATTTAGGTACTAAATGACTGTCTTGGTTTTGCTGGACCTTTGCTTCTTAATATGCTGATTAAGTATCTTCAAGAAGGTTAACTTCTATCTTTGTTTATCTTTTTCATTTGTAGAATGTTAATGTAAAGTTCATCTTTTAGTAAGGCTTATAATATAACGTAATGATTGTGTTATTGATATTGAATAATGATTACAAGAATGTCATATATATAGAACATAAAGATACACTTTAGTACCACTAAATATAAAGATATATAAAACTAATCTTTAACTTAATTATATGGTCTATCATCCCCCCGCAAGTTGAGGGTGGGGAACTACCTGCAACTTGGACCTCAGCATTAGAAACCCTTGAGACGGTAGAGGCTTGGTGAAAACATCGGCTATTTGATCATGTGTGGAGATAAACTTGACCTGAAGTTTTCCCTGAGTAACTTTCTCGCGAACAAAGTGATAATCACACTCAACGTATTTTGTGCGAGCATGGAACACAGGATTAGCGGACAAATATGTGGCACCTAGATTATCACACCAGAGTGTAGGTGTAATCTTAGAGATGACACCAAGTTCATGTAGAAGGGCCTCTAGCCATGTTAATTCAGCAACAGTGTCGGCTAGAGCTTTATATTCAGATTCAGTAGAAGAACGTGACATCGTACGCTGTTTCCGAGCATTCCATGATATAAGATTGGACCCTAAGTATATGGCAAACCCCCCCGTGGACCGGCGGTCATCTGGACAACCGGCCCAATCAGCATCAGAAAAAGCTCGCAAAGTGGTATTCCAGTTGACATCAGTAAAGGCATGAAGAGTAGAGACAGAGTCATGACGAATAAACAGACCAAAATGAGAGGTACCTTGGAGATACCGCAGGATCCGTTTAACAGCCGACCAGTGGTTTTTTGTGGGAGTCTGCATGAACTGACACACTTTGTTTACTGCAAAAGTGATGTCAGGTCTAGATAATGATGCACTGAAGAGCACCCACAATTTGTCGATACTTGGTTGGATCAGCAAGAAGTGGGCTGTCACTGAGGGTGAGAAGCTGAGATGTGCTCATAGGAGAAGGAACTGGTTTGCATTCGGATAACCCAGCTTTGTGAATCAAGTCAGAAATGTAGTTCCGCTGAGAAAGGATTAAGTTGCTGCCATGACGAATAACCTCAATACCCAGAAAATAATGTAAGTCCCCCAGATCTTTTACTGCAAATGATGTGCCTAATGTTGCAATGACATCATTGATAGCTGTTGTGTTGTTCCCTGTAACTATAATGTCATCGACATAGACCAAAACGTAGACCAAGGTCCCACGGGCGTTAAGTATAAAAAGTGAAGGATCCGTTTTAGAACCGGTAAAGCCCATATGATGTAGGGTGCTGCTAAGACGTTCAAACCATGCTCGTGGTGCTTGTTTCAGGCCATAAAGAGATTTATGCAGCAAGCAAACATGACCGGGTTTAGAATTGTCAACGAACCCTTGTGGTTGTCGTAGGTAGACAGTTTCCTTTAGGTTACCATGAAGGAAAGCATTTTGAACGTCTAACTGTCTGAGAGACCACTGATTTGTCACAGCAAGTGACAAAAGAACCCGTATCGTTGTTGCTTTGACAACAGGACTAAAGGTCTCTTGGTAATCAACACCGGGTTGTTGGTTAAAACCTTTGGCAACGAGTCTTGCTTTGTAGCGAGTGACTTTTCCGTGTGCATCCTTTTTAATCCTGTAAACCCATTTTGAATTGATAACATTAGTATTCGCAACACGGGGAACAAGAGACCATGTCCCGTTCCGAACAAGAGCATCAAACTCTTCAGCCATGGCTTGGCGCCATTTCGGTGATTTGTTGGCGATAGTAAAAGAGGAAGGTTCAATAGACTCGGAAGAATTTGTAGAGACATGGTAAGCTGAAGGATCATAACGAATGGTTGGCTTAGGATTTTGGCGAAGATTAGGCGGACGGGTACGTGGTGGTGAAGAGGAAATGTGAGCTGAGGACTGTGAGGTAGTAGGAATTGAGGTGGAACGGGGTGTTTCAGGGCTGAGAGGAGGGCTGGATAGGGTCGGTTCAGGGCTGGAATGAGTGGGTTCATGGGCTGTTGTGTGCGACAAGGTCGAGGGTTGTTGGTTATGGGTCTGATGGTGGTCCGAAGGCTGTGTTTCAACGCTGTGAGGTTCGGTTGAGGGCTGGGAAGTAGAAGTGGAAGGACACGCTGATGGTATGGGGTAGGAAGAATAGTAGGAAGGTGATTGTGTAGGAGATGTGAGAGTGAGTGGAGGTTTGAATGGGAAAATGTGTTCGTTGAAGCGAATGACGAGCAATGTAAATCCGATCAGATTGTAAATCGAGGCAGCGATACCCATGATGAACTGAGCTGTAGCCTAGAAGAACACACGAGGTGGACCGGAATTCCATTTTATGATGATTATACGGGCGTAGGAAAGGGAAGCATTCACACCCAAAGACTCGTAAAAATGAGTAATCAGGTGGTCGGTTGAATAAGTGTTGGAAAGGTGATTTGTTTTAGTTGATTCTTGAGGGCATGCGATTTATTAGGTAAACCGCGGTTTCAAAGGCAAACTCCCAAAAACGTTGAGGGGCATGAGAGTGAGCAAGAAGCGCCAAGCCAGTTTCAACAACATGGCGATGTCGGCGTTCGACGACACCATTTTGTTCACTCGTATGTGGACACGAGCGTTGGTGAATGATGCCAAGAGATGTTAGAAATGAAGCAAGATTACGAAATTCACCACCCCAATCAGATTGAACTCTTTTAAGTTTAGTATTGAATTGTCTTTCAACCATTTTAACAAACAATTGAAAAACGGAGAAAACATCAGATTTATTCCTTAAAGGGTAAAACCACATATAGCGTGAATGATGGTCAACACATAATAAGAAAAAGCGACAACCATTAAAGGAAATAGAGGGTGCAGGACCCCAAACATCACAATAAACCAAATCCAAAACATTGTTACTACGAAAATTTGATAGTTCTAATGACAATTTGGAGGATTTCCTCATTTGACAAGAAGAACATAAAGAAGAAGACACTTTATTGGAAACAGGTAAATGACTACTAGACATTATAGACTGAAAAACTCGAGCATTGGGATGGCCGAGGCGTTGATGCGAGATCATTGACGGAGCTTTAGTTGCTGTGAAGGAAACATGTGGAAGGGACTTCAATTTTGGAAGATAAAGTGAGTAGAGACCTTGTTCGCTTGGACCCGTGAGTAGGATGGTATGTGTAGACTCGTCCTTCACAACAAAAAACGAGGAGTGAAATTCAAGAAAACGTTATTATCTAAGCAAAATTGTTGAACTGATAAGAGATTTTGTTTAAGTTCAGGTACATGAAGAATATTATTGAGAGAAAAGGTTTTATTAGGAGAATAGAATTTTGAGGAACCAATATGACAAATAGGGAGAGGATTACCATCACCAACATGAAGGGAATTGTTACCAAGATAGGTCTCAGAGTTGTCCAAACTTGCAAGGTCGGGTGTAGCATGACCATTTGCTCCTGTGTCGGGTTTCCAGAGTGAACTAGTTGTAGAGCCAGCTTCAGAAAAGGCTGCATAGTTTGCTTGGGGTGAGTCGCGTGTGGAAGATTGACCAGCCTTGTTAGGACACTGTGCAGGAATGTGGCCAATACCACACCGGTTACAATGACCATACACGGTATTCCGAGTAGAGGCCCAAGCAAACTGTGGTTGACGGTTCTGGGCACCGAATGCTTGAGACTCATCACGGTTCCTATTATAATTGCCACGATAGTTGCCACGAGAATTACCACAACGGTTACCGCGATAATGGGTTGGTTGACGGTTGGTAAAGAAGGCCTGCGGCTGTTGGTTTTGGGTAAAAGCAGGGCTGATGTTATACCCTAGTTGAGCAGCCAATTGTTGTAAAGTAGCCAGTTGATTCTGTGGTGGTGCCAGGGTGGGGAGAAGACCAGCAATGCTATTGGCCGTAGGTGGGGCTGGAAAAGTGGAGGCTGTGAAGGCAGTAGGAATGGCTGGTGTATGTCGAGTCATCATGAACTCATGATCACTCAGCAGGCCGTGTAATTCAGTAAAGGCAACAGGTGGTGAACGAGCAAGTAAATTGGCTTTAAGTCCGCTATATTCATCTCGTAGACCAGCAAGTGTAAGCATTACTATATCTTTGTCTTTAAAGGGCTCACCATATTGGCCAAGGCTGTTGCATATTCCTGCACACGGCTCAGATAAGAAGCAGAAGTCTCATCAGCCTTCATCTGAAGCTTCAACAGCTGCGTTTTCAGTGTGTATTCCCTGGATGAGTTATTCGGGGCATAGGCTCTTTCAAGGGACAGCCACAAGTCACGAGATGTTACACCCTGGACGTGCAAAAAACTGGATTCAGAGATGGTAGAGATGAGAATCATTCGAACGTGGGCATCATTGGAAATCCAATACAAGTTGCTGGGATTATCAACAGAAGGTGTGTCGGTGGTGGCTGCGGTTCTGGAAGGTGGGCATGGTATGGTACTGTCAATGTATCCAAACAGGCCATTAGTGACTAGGAAGGGATGAATCATGTTCTTCCAGAAGCCATAGTTCGTGGGAGTTAATTTAAAGGCGAATTTATGCGAATTGTGGGCAGTTTTCTCTGCAGTGGTGAAGGGTGAGAGCATTGCCATTGGAGTGGTTGGTTTAGAAGATGATTAGAGGTAAAAAAAAAGGAGCAGAATTGCGTGACGGCAGCAAAAGTTTATAGAGGAGGTGCTGCGACGGCAGTAGGGTTTGGGTAGGGTTAGGTGCTGCGACGGCAGTAGGGTTAGGGTAGGGTTAGAATGGCTGTGATACCATAATATAACGTAATGATTGTGTTATTGATATTGAATAATGATTACAAGAATGTCATATATATAGAACATAAAGATACACTTTAGTACCACTAAATATAAAGATATATAAAACTAATCTTTAACTTAATTATATGGTCTATCAGCTTATGACGTTGATATTATAATGTTTTATTATTTTCATATTTTTGCATTCATCATTTATCTCTGCAGACCTGCAGGCCTGCTCTTGTACTAAACACATTATATGTTACAGTAGGAGCTGGGCCCACAGGTTCGAACACAACATGCATAAATTCATGATTTTCCATCTTTGCATTCACCACTGATGATTATACACCTTCTGCTATCTAACATATTTAAAACAGTATATGTGACTAATGTTATGTTTAGGAATTCTATGCCTCCTTAACACATTCAAAAATGGAAATTGCACTTTCATGCTTCTAACACCATGTGAACTGCCTCGATCGATATTCCCATTAATAAACATATTTTATTATAAACAGGAACTGGGAATTTTGACGGTTATCTGCTCGCCATTTCCCTTGGCTTGACCTCCGTTTTGAAGTAAGTCTTATACTTTTATTGTGGTATTACATCAATAAATATTTCTTTTTTTAGATACTCATTAATGGAAACTCATGTTCTATTCCCTTGTTTGTTCATTTGTATACTTTTTTCATTAACAATGAAAGTTATGAATGAAATCTTGATGTTATTGTATTGTATATGAACTTCTTACTGATATAATGCGAGTTATTATCTGATGGTGCAGATCTTTTCTTGATACTCAATATACATTCCGGCTTTCCAAATTAAAGTTGAAGCTACGTTCTGGTCTTATGACCATTATATATCGAAAGGTAAATTCTTCTTGTCTTTTTCTTGGTTTTTGGTTATAGAGAGAGAGACGCATGTCTATATATGTATGCATGTATATATTTGGTAAAGTTGCCCATTGTGTATTTCAGTGTCTCCATGTTAGCCTGGCATATAAAACACAATTTTCCGAGGGAGAAATCCAAACATTCATGTCGGTGGACGCGGACCGAACTGTAAATATGTGCAACAGTTTTCATGATATGTGGAGGTCTTTATTATTTTTTTTTCACATTTCAAGTGTATAATAAAGCAGCAATTTAAGAAGTGTTATTATTTGTACTGACTTGACCATCTTAAACAATTTTAACCTTTCAGCTTGCCGTTACAAATTGGAATTGCCCTGTATTTGCTCTATACACAAGTTCAGTTTGCTTTTGTTGCTGGAATCACAATAACTATTTTGTTGATACCAGGTAGAATGTTCAAATCTCAAACTTCTTTGATGTATCATGTATGATATCTTTGTAACGCGTTATTGTTTCTGATAAAGCTCTAATCATTTAACGATAACATGTACAGTAAATAAATGGATTGCTGAAATGATTGCCAGTGCCACCAAAAACATGATGGAGCAAAAAGATGAAAGGTGTGTGCCACTTTGCTAAAGTATTCATAGTTTTTAAAAGAGTAAAATGTCATTTTCGTCCCTGAGGTTTGGCCACTTTTGTGACTTTCGTCCAACTGTTTGTTTTTCCGCATCTGGATCTTGCCATTTTCATCCGACTTGTTAACTCCCTCTATTTTTCCCTGTTAAATGAGGGGTATTTCCGTCATTTTCGACATTTTTTTCTGAAATAAAAAACACTATAAGAAATAACGATCCACCTCTGTTGACGTTTTCCCCACCTAAACCCTTTTATTATCACAAAAAATGTATAAAAAGACAAATATACCACTGACTTAACGTTAAAAATGGATGGAGTTAACGTATCGGATGAAATGGCAAGATTTCAAACCTTTTGGATCCAGACGCGGAAAACAAACCTTTAGACGAAAGTCGCAAAAGCAGCCAAACCTCCGGATAATTACAACCAACTTGCTTTTCTATTACAAACAGTAGTTTTTTGAGAAATTGTATCTAGAAGTGCAGTAATGGAGTTCTACGTTCAACTGTAAATACATTTTATAAACTTTAATAATTTTACAGGGTTAGAAGGACGGGAGAACTATTGACATATATTCGCACTTTGAAAATGTATGGTTGGGAGCTTCTTTTTACAAGTTGGTTAATGAAGACGAGATCATTAGAAGTCAAATATTTATCCGTAATTTCTCTCTACAAAACTATATAATTGATAGAGGTGGCATTTTTTGAATCATTTATTTGTGAAGGGTTGGTTTGGGTTATGGTTTTTCTAATGATCAAACAAGTCAAAAGTTGAAGGTTATACTATTTTTTAAATAAGATAAGTTTTGTAATCATTTTGCTACACTGATATGTACAAAAAGTCAAACCTCTTCTACGAAAAGTGTTACGAGTCAACCAAAACCTAAAATACTCATTTTTAGTCAAGTCAGTTTTGGAAAATTATACTACTAGCCCGGCCCGGCCTGGTCATGTTGCCATCCTTAATGTCTGACATCTTAATGCAGTTATTGTTACTGTCTGATATCTTCTTTTTTTTGTAGACAAGAAAGTACTTGGATGCATGGTGTGTATTCTTTTGGGCAACAACGCCAACTCTTTTCTCTTTATTCACATTTGGACTCTATGTAATTATGGGAAATCAACTAGATGCAGCAACGGTATAATAAACACTGTTTCAATGTGTTACTTGTGGTTTTCTTATTTACATTACTTAGAGGTGGTAATTTTGACCAATTCACTTTTTAACGGGTTGATTCTGGGTTATATTTTAAATCTTGAGGGTCAAGTGGATATAAGAGAAAAATAACTTAAAAGTTTACATATAAAATGGCCTGAACATGTCAGATGGGATGAAAGTCGCCCAAAGTGTACTTTAATGCGCAAACCTCCTAAATCATTATTATAAAGCTAAATTTTTACACAACAAAAAAGTTTTGTATCATATCTAACACACTAAGTATTCATAAACGAGTTAAAAATATTGGATAAAAGTGTTTCAATTTAACCCAACTCACCCGTATAAAATTACCAGTTTTGACCCGTTACCGACCCCACTGTCCGCTAAGCGTCGCTTTTTTACCCTCTATCTTTGCAGGTATTTACTTGTCTTGCTCTATTTAACAATTTGATTTCCCCGTTAAACTCATTCCCATGGGTCATCAATGGGTTGATCGATGTGAGTTGTTTACACACCCTTAACAATTTGAGATTTCAATTAACAGAACTATATTAATTTTTTTTCTCAAAATTTATCCACAGGCAGTCATATCTACAAGGCGGTTGAGCAAGTTTCTCTCATGTGTTGAACATGAATCATCCTCTTGCCCAAAGAACGTTCTAGTTTTACGGCTGATGAAATGGATATTGTGATGAAAGACACTTGTTGTGCATGGTCAGTTGACCAGGAAGTCAAGGAGCTGATTCTAAATCATGTCAATCTTGCTATTCCAAAGGGTTCTCTCGTTGCAGTTATTGGAGAGGTCAAACCTTTACTTTAACATTCTGAACTATATGTAGAAAACGGGCCCAGTCGGGTCAAACCGGGTTTGCATCAAATGGGTAAATTTTTAAGGATGAGTCAATATGGATCGGGCCAGATCGACCCGCTAACAATTATTTTGTCGAGGTGTTGATTTTTTAGATAATTAGTTTATTAAATATGAGTATAAAAGCTACAATAAACGATAATAATTCTAGTTTGTTGAATAGAATAATTTAAAGGTTATAAACACATGATATATTGTGCATGGTTATGCCTTATGTGAAAGAGGTTTCACTTGATACATAAGGAATATATTAAGAAAAAAAACATGAGATACACATCCCGCTTTATACAATAGCTCATAGATGTTTAGTTACTGTAGTAGTGTTTATAATAAATACGAATGAAATTAGTTTATTAAATATATGATATGAAAGGATATTTAAGTTGATTTATTACATAAATAAGATATACAAATTAAAATGAAATCAGTGATTCAGTATATTACTTATTAAATACATGTATATCTTAATTTAAATTATATTGTATCTAAATTAAATTCAACATAATGACATGCATATTTGCAGGTAGGTTCAGGTAAATCATCCTTGTTGAATGCTATCCTAGGAGAAATGAAGCTTATCAAGGGATCTATATATTCAGGAGGATCTGTTGCCTATGTCCCACAGGTTAAAAAACAAATTTCACTAAATATTTAATTTCCAAGCTTTTCTTCAATCATAATTTTCAAATTTAAACTCGCCTTTATTCGGACCTGTAGATTCCCTGGATTCTCTCTGGCACCATCCGGGATAATGTCATATTTGGAAAGGACTATGATCCGATAAGGTACTGTTCTCTCGGAACTAACTGCTTTTAACTATAGATAAACTGAAAACTAGCTGGAACCGCTGATGTGGCACTGGCAGTGTTCTCTACAAGCCTGTATTTGATACTAACGCATGTAACTATATTCTTTTTACAGATACTCTGCTATTCTAGAGGCATGTGCCCTAGACACGGATATTTCACTTACTGTTGGAGGTGATATGGCTTATATAGGAGAGAAAGGGGTAAACCTGTCAGGCGGTCAAAGAGCTCGTTTAGCCCTTGCCAGGTGTCATTATCTAATCGTTTCGATTTTCGAATAGCAATTGATGATTATATGCAAAAAGTTATTTCTTATGTTTATGATAAATTGATCAGGGCTGTTTACCATGGATCTGATGTAATCATGCTGGACGACGTCCTTAGTGCTGTTGATGCACAAGTGGCTTCTTGGATTTTATCAAATGCTATCCTTGGCCCTCATATGGACCGAAAAACACGCATTCTTTGCACGCATAATATTCAGGTAATGACTGTATGGCCTTGCTAGAGTTGGTGAGTTCGTCTCAATGAGTGAGTCCATTCGAGGGTTTTTTTTCTTTAACAAGTCAAACAGGTAAATTTAATAAAAGGTTAGGTTTATAGGAAACGTCATAAATCTTACAGGTAAAAGTTGTCCAAAGTGTATTTATAATGTGCGCAACCTCCTAAAAGTAATGTTGATTATGATCAATATAATACAATTTCAACGCCATTTACTTATGCATGCGTCAACTCGGGTTTCTTTTTAATCTGTAGAGGCATAAACAGGTAAAATAAAAAGTTACAAAGGAAATTGATCAAGTGGGTTGAACATGTCATATGGATTAAAAATCGTCTCAAGACTATTTTTAATGCATAAAACCTCATACATGGCTAAATAAGTTAATCCAAAATATTCCATTATGATTGAAATAATACAACTTTTTTATCATATTTGAGACACTTATTATTTATAACAAATTTGGACAAAAATCGTTCTTGGTCAACACGGCCCAGTTTAATCCAAACCAAAAAGGTTACCTGTTTTGACTAGAACTCGTTAACATGTTGCCGACAGTCCATTTTACCACCCACTACTAACAACCTTTTTCGCTTTACAGGCAATATTTGCTGCAGATATGGTTGTTATAATGGACAAAGGACAAGTGAAATGGGTGGGAAGTCCAGCCAGCTGTTCCAATTCACCATACGCGTCATACGTTAGATCTGAAAAACTTAATACCTCTTCTGAGACTAAAACACAAGTAGAAACTGGAGATACTTGTATGAGAGTCCAAGAGGATGACGTGGCGGAAAATGAAATTATAAATATTGTGGACCCCGCTGATGACATCTTCAGAGTTGAAGAGAGAAAAGAAGGCAGAGTTGAAACAACTGTGTACATGTGAGTCCATGTTCTGGAAATAATCGTGAGTAGAGGTGACAATACAGGTTGGGTACCATGTCAAAATGGGTTCGGGTTGTAACGCTTGATTATCTAGTATGGGTTGAAACTGCTGGGTCAGGTTGGGTTGACTCGCTAGAACTTTTTGTGCTCATTTCTTTGACTTGCTACTTTCTCATATGATGCAGGAATTATGCTGCATTTTCTGGTTGGTATATAACAGTGATAACATGCCTATCAGCACTTCTAATGCAAGCTTCCAGAAATGGAAATGATCTGTGGCTCTCTTATTGGGTTGATACAGCTGCATTAGAAGCCCATCCAACATCCTTTTATTTGGTAATTATATTGGTTGTTAATATCGGTGTTACGTTCTCAGACAATATAAGCAGATTTAGAGAACGGGTCGAGTCAAAATGACTAGAAAGAAAAAGTTATTTGAAATAAACTTCTTTTTATATAACTTCAGTGAAATCTTATGCTGCAAAATCTAGTGATTGAAAAATGGGTGGGTTGGGTAATGGGTCAAAAGTCAAAACATGACGGGTCATGTTGACCTGAATTACTTCTTTTATTCAAGAGTAAAGTACACAGATGGGGTTCCTGTGGTTTGCCAAGATTTTGTATTTGATCCCTAGCTTTCCTAAAGTACACGGATGGTCCCTGTGGTTTGTACTTTGTAACGCATTTAATCGCCTACTTTTGCCAAAAGTACATGGCTAGTCCTTGTGGTTTGCACTTTTTAACGCATTTCGTCCCTAACTTGGACATGCTGAAACCTTTAGATTTGTTAGTTGAGGATTAAATGCGTTACAAAATGCAAACCACAGTACCATCCATGTACTTTTGAAAAGCTAGGGATCAAATTTAAAATTTAGATTAACCTCAGGACCATCCGTGTACTTCTCTTTATTCAATATCCGTGGGAAAAAATTGGGTTTGTTTTCCTTTGTTTATATATATTCTTGTTTTGATCATTAATCAACAACTGAACATAATCTTATAGTATTTTTCAAGTTTTCAAACTGTATAATATTATTATTTGTTCCTTATGAGGCTGCAGATGAACAATTGCCTGACTTGCAAAAGAAGATTAACCAACTTTTAATTGACACTGCAGATTGTACTCTGTATCTTTTGTACAGCAAACTCCTTTCTTACTCTAGTTAGGGCTTTCTCATTTGCATATGGAGGCTTACGCGCTGCAATTCACGTGCACGATAACCTATTGAAAAAGCTCGTTGATGCACCAGTTTCTTTTTTTGACCAGACCCCTAGTGGAAGAATACTTAACAGGTAACACAAGGTCTAGAGGGGGGAATGTGTCATTTTTGTACGGGTTAAAACAGGCCGGGTCAGGTGGAGTTGACCAGACCCGACACACTTTCAACCCTATTTTTTTATAATTCCATGCATATTTTTTCTTAACTACGATTACAAAATATGTTATTATAAATATTATTAAAAACAACTTTTTTAATTTTACATTTGCACACCCTGCACTTTAATTATTTACACTTTTACCCCCTACACGTTAATCAAGTTTTTCCCTTTATCCATTTACATTTCTACTCCTGAACTTTGGTAGAGATGTTATACTCCAGAACTTTAATAATTATTATCCTTAAACCAATTTATGTATGTATCCCTGAACTTTAATAGAATTAACATACGGCCCTTGAAGTTTTATAATGTAATTATTTTCTTTCTTTAACCAATATTTATTTTTTTATCTTTTTATACGTTTAATTCCTTTTTATTTAACTTATAATAATTGAAGCTGACTTTTGACTTCAGACGTGTTTAGTTAACCATGCAGCTTGTTTTCCCATTTAACTTGTATATAAAACTTAAACCGAATCGACCTGTTCACAAGTCACTTCTACTTAAACTCCTTTGATAAGATCAATAATTCAATATCACCTTTTTTAATTTTACAAGTTGATTGTTTTTTTAGGTTGTCTTCAGATCTCTACACGATTGACGACTCACTGCCTTTCATCCTCAATATTCTCCTTGCAAATTTTGTTGGCCTCTTAGGGATTGCTATAATTTTGTCCTTTGTGCAGGTAACTCTTTAATGAAATAGAGTCATTGTCCTATTTACATTAATACCTTATTTAATTGCTATTAACTTTGGTCATTATTCGGTTTTGTGTGTAGGTCATGTTCTTGCTTCTCATTCTGCCGTTTTGGTATGTCTACAGCAAAGTGCAGGTATCAGTTACATGAAGAGTAACTCCTGTCAGTATATTTCTCTCATACGAATACTTAAATAGTTAAAAAAAAATTTGACTCGTTTAGTTTAGTTATGAATGGGTTGATGTGGGCATGTCTTAACTCAAACGAGTCATTTTTGAAATTAGCTAAAGGGGTGGGTTATAAGGGTTGAAAGTCGCCAAAGTTTCTTAATGTATGCAACCTCCTAAATGGTTGAATTCAAATAAGTTGTATATTATTGTTTTTATAGTCATAATTAATGCATTATATATTATAAAAATAAACAAAAATGTGTTTGTAGGTCAACACGCCCGACCCATATTGACTAGGGGTGTGAATTTCTAACACGACACGAACCTAACACGAAATTCGTGGGTTTGGGTCAGTTTCAGGTTGAACCCACGAACCTGTTTAACGGGTCGGGTTCGGGTCAACTCAGTTGGTTTGGCGGGTTGACCCGTTTAACCTATTTATATCATATTATAGTTTTTACAATATATTTTATGTCATAAATTAAATTGGGTGTGTATTTTATGCCATAATTATAACTTAAAAAGAGAAATTGACATAAGATTTTATAACTTAAATGTAATTGTATTATATATTTGTGTTTTTACATAGTAAATTTTAATTTTGAGAAAAAAAATTAAAAATAAAAAAATCAGGTTGTACCGGTCGTGTTCAGGTATATTTGGGTCGTGCCCGGGTCCATATGTATGACATGATTTCTGTGTTCGGGTTCGTCTAAAATTTTCGGGCTCGGGTCGGGCTGAACCCGCGAACACGACCTGTTCAGCACCCCTAATTATTACGGACCAGTTCAAACTAAAAACGAAAAGAAGAGCAACAACGCATAACACACACACACTTCCAGTGATGCAATAGTAACACTGCTAAATATAGGATTATTCAGTTTTACTACAGGTCAACATCACGTGAATTAAGAAGACTGGACAGCGTATCACGATCACCCATTTATGCATCATTCTTGGAGACACTTGATGGATCATCAACTATCCGTGCCTTTAAATCTGAGGTGAAAATGTTGCCTTTAAATTAGTTTTTATACAAAGTTTTATCAGGCTAACTGTACAGAACGTACTTACGTAACCAACCTATATTAGGCTAGCAAAAACTATCAAAGCTTCAAAATTTTCTATTGAAGGTAGTTACCTAAGAAAATCTATTTGCAGATGCGACGTGAACAGAAGTCAACATGGTCAAAAGTTAACGACACGTTAGTTACAGCGTCACATGTAATTAAGTAATGCTCTTATCTGTACACAGGACCTTTTCTTGTCTAGATTCATCGACCACGTCACAATGTATCAGAAAACTTCTTATTCAGAGATAATAGCAAGCCTGTGGCTGTCCTTACGCCTACAAGTATACCTCCTCTTTTGTATTCAATGTTGCATTTTAAGAAAATGCTGTAAGCTTATATCTTAAAGTGTTTGGCCTCAGTTCTTAGCAGCTTTGGTTGTATCATATGTTGCGGTGATGGCGGTTATTGGATCTAATGGGTATCTTCCAGTCAATCTAGGTACCCCAGGGCTGGTAAGTCTTCAATTTCCTGAGAGCACACCATTTAATAAAAATTGTAGCAGGAAATTTAGGCCCATTTAGAGTTGTTTTATCTCCAACGGGTCAAATAAAAAATTTGGAAAATTGGATTTTAATAATCCCAACTTTAACATATTGGCCGACAACAATCCCAACTATGAAAATATTTTGTGACAGTCCCAACTTTTAACCTATTTTCCCTTAGCAATCGCACACTAACTAAAAGTTAACCTAGTTAGTTTTTGCTGACGTTGACTGCCTCGTAAGCAGTCCATGTCATCAAAACTTTGCCACATAAGCAGTCAACGTCATCAAAACTTTGACTTATTTGACACATAAGCAGTCCACGTTAGCAAAACTTTGACTTTTTTGCTACATAAACAGTTTACGCAAAAACTAACTGGGTTAACTTTTAGTTAGTATGGGATCACTAAGGAAAATAGGTTAAAAGTTGGAACTGTCACAAAACATTTCTTTAGTTGGGATTGTTGCCGGCTAATATGTCAAAAATGGGATTATTAAAATCCAATTTTCCCAAAATTTTAATTGAAAGTGGAATGGGTCAAACGGGTGGAGAGTTGATCATAGTCTATACTTGACCTCTGTAATCACTTTTTTTTCCATGTTCTATATTGTTATTGTAGTAATATTGTTTCTGTAACCATAACTAACATATTAAGTATTTATGAAACAAGGTTAGATATGGATAAAGAATGTTCATGGGCCAACCCGACCCGCTTGCTTTTTCCCATACAAAATGACCTGTGTCAACCCAAGCCCGTTTTGACCATGATCCAACTTGCCTGACCCACCCATCTTGCGACCTCTAGAAGTTATTTTAGCCATAGTTTATAAAGACAACGTGACAACTTTCTTAATTTTTTCCAAAAAATAACATGATTTTAACATCGCAAACTGTGTAAACAGGTTGGTTTAGCTCTTTCCTATGCAGCTCCAGTAGTATCATTGTTGGGGAGTTTTTTGACAAGTTTCACCGAGACTGAGAAGGAATTAGTCTCGGTTGAGAGGGTTCTTCAGGTCTGAAATGAACTACTTTTGCTTGTTAATATTTGCTATTATAAGTTTTTTTTTGAACATTTGAGTGTATTGTTATAGTACATGGATATCCCTCAAGAAGAACTTCAAGGACACAACATTTTGGATGCAAATTGGCCATTTAATGGACAGATTGAATTCCATCATGTGACACTCAGATATATGCCGTCATTGCCTCCTGCAGTTCGTGATCTTAGTTTTACAATAGCTGGAGGAACACAGGTTTGTGAATGCAGTAAAATAATTGTCATTTTTATGTAGGTGCTAAAGGGTTCACGGGTTGGCGGATCCAACACGACCCAAAACCCGAAAATATTACACGAACCCGAACATGACTTGAACCCAAAAATCTGTCAGACGTATGAACATAAAGACGACATGAATACTCGCGGGTTGATCAAACACAACCTGTTTAACTCGAATTTTAAATTCTTTTTTTTTGCATATAATATTTTAGAATTAAAACTTTACAGCACAAAATACAAACATATATAAACGATTGTGTTTTAATTCTAAAATGAAAATCTTATATAAATTTCTCAAAAAGTCATCATTATAGTATACCAACCAAATTAATTTATAACACAAAACACATGTTGGAAAAATATGAAGTAATATATATATATATATATGGGTTAAAAGGGTCAACCCGTCGGTTGACACGAACCCGACCCGTTTAGCTAAACGGGTCACGGGTTCAACCTAAAAATGGCCCAAATCCCTTTAGACTAAACCCATGATTTTCGTGTTCAGTTCATGTCGTGTTTCCAATCTTGTCTGAAATTCACACATCTATATTTATGCAAATAATGCACTCCTATGTAATTCCAGTCCCTAAGACTATTATTGTGTACAGTGTGTTTGTGGTTATTGATCCTAAGTCAAAGTGGCAACATAAGTGGGTTGGATTTTTCAATATGGGTTCGGGTCGAAACAAGCAATATCAGTACTCGTATCCAATATGGGTTTGTGTCAAAAACTATTATCATCACAATAATAGTGGTTGTGTCTAATACAATTACAAAAACTACATTTTTTTCAATAATAATCTGAAGTTTTAATAGAATACAATAGAACGTTTGCATCATTAAATACACTCTCCGCATGTTTCCACCATTCTCATCTTAACAAGATTTTTTTATTTGACCCTTTTGAGATTAGAACAGCCTAAACCCACCCCTACATTATTACAATATTACAATTTGGTCCTTCTACTATTTGTACCATAACAAATTGGCACTCATAATCCTGAGATTAATGTGGTTACTGAGCAGGTAGGAATTGTTGGAAGAACAGGTGCTGGCAAATCAAGCATCTTGAACGCGTTATTCCGCCTCAACCCAGTATGTGCAGGACATATTATAGTCGATGGCGTAAACATAGCAGACATTTCTCTGAGAGATCTTAGGTCGCGTTTCGCTGTTGTTCCTCAGACTCCATTTCTTTTCAAAGGAACTTTAAGGTAGAATCACACACATTCAAATAGTCAAGTAGATTTGACAAGATGAGCCAGTCGGGCAGGTTGGGTAATGGGTCAAAACAGGTTCTTGTTAAAACAGGTCATATTTTAATGCAACTTAAAACCGGCCACGTTAGGTTGGGTTGACTAGCAAACAACTTTTTCTCCATTTTCAAATCTATTTTATAAATAAACAAGAGTTACTATGATTACAAGAATGGAGGTAATCTCATGGTTGTAAAAATCCTGACCAGCCTCCGATTAATCGCTAGTCGGAGGTTCACCGAGTAATTTTTATATAATTGGCCAATTAATCAGTAGGTGGTCAACGCTGGTCAATCTAGTCCTAGTCCTAATTGACGAAAAAGCAGTGGCAGCCTAGCGATTCCCGTCAAATTCTTGACCAAAACCTGAAAATTCCGGCAATTAATCCTGTCTGCTTGAAAATATGGGTCAAAGAAGGTGTTAAAACATGTCTACTTAAAAAAACACATATCAAAATGTGTGTATATACATATAAAACTGAAAATTAGATATAAAATCCCAATTCGATTAATCCCGATTTTACAAAAGTATACAGATGGTCCCTTTGATTCTTACAACGCTGGGTAATCTAAATGTTCGAATAAAATGATTTAGCCATTTAGGATGTTGTATACATCAAAATACTTTCAAACTGTTTGACCCAGCCCATTTGACCAGTTTTCATTTAACTCTTTTAATGGAGCCCATACATGAGTAAATGGGTCAAAAGTACCTCTACATTCAAGTTCATCATTTGGAAATAACAAATATCTACGTTTTCCTGCTTATTAACTCAAGGGACAACCTAGACCCCTATAACTTATACGAAGACTTAAAAATCTGGAAAGCTCTAGAGAAATGTCATATTGAGGAGGAGGTCCGCGCCGCAGGGGGGTTAGATATGCAAATAAAAGAGTCTGGAGCTTCATTTTCAGTTGGGCAACGACAACTCCTTTGCCTTGCACGCACCTTTCTTAAGTCTACTAAGGTTAGAACTTAGAACGATTCTTTTTTTTATTTGTATCATAGAGGTGGCAAAATGGGAGGGTTTGGTAATAGGTCAACATTGTTGACTGAACTTTTTGTCTAAAATGTTAATGTTATTACATTGTATCATAGGTTCATATTTTTATAGTTGTATTTACCTTTACATAACACAAAATATCATTTTTGTTCATTCAAGAGTAAATTTAATAAAACAGGTTGCTTAATTTTTTTTCATAAAATAAATAAAAGATGGGACAGTATTCACAGTTTTCTAACTATGGAACTGGTAAATATGATAAATTTAGTTTCTGAGAGGTGTGTGTGTATAATATAAGAAATAAATGTATTAAATATAAGAGTAAGTACACAGATAGTCCCTATGATTATCCAAAATTTTGGATTTAGTCCCTAACTTTTCAAAAGTATAAAGATGGTCCCTATGGTTTGCACTTTGTAACGCATTTAGTCCCCAACTAACAAAACTAAAGGTTTCAGCATGTCCAAGTTAGGGACTAAATGCGTTACAATGTGCAAACCAGACCATCCATGTACTTTTGGCAAAAGTTGGGGATTAAATACGTTATAAAGTGCAAACCACAGGGACCATTTGTGTACTTTTGGAAAGCAAGGGACTAGATCCAAAATTATGGTCACAACAGGGGCCACCAGTGTACTTTACTTTAAATATAATGAATAAAACTATAGTGAAATAGTATCACAAAGTTTTTGCATCAAGTGATTTAGGAGGTTATTTGCATTAGATACACTTTACGTGATTTTCAAACTGTGTAACGTATTTGACCCAACTTTATTTTTAGCTAATTTTCTTAATTTGGCCCATCTGTCTCAACAAGATAAAGTAAAAAAAAGACCCATTTATGAACGGGTCAAAATTGTCACCTCTTAGTCTTTTGCTTGCGTCTGATATTCCAAGTCTCTAATAGTTCAAAATGATGTAGGTGTTATGTTTGGATGAATGTACAGCAAATATAGACACTCAAACTGCTTCAAAACTTAAAGATGCAATATCTAGTGAATGCAGAGGCTTGACAGTTATTACAATTGCTCACCGTATCTCCACAATTCTACATATGGACGATGTTCTCATTCTTGATCAAGGAGTCTTGGTAAGTTTGTTAAATCGGCTTGCTCTTTTTTATCTGTTTATAAGTAGAGGTGGCAAAATGCATGTGTTGGGTAATGGGTTAAAACTTAAAACATGTTTTCTTATACGGTTCGGGTCAACCCAAAACACTTACTTCTCTAAGTTTTTTTTTTGGAAATTATTAGCGAGTTGGATATGAAACTAAATTATATAATTTCAATAACTGTCAAAATATTGGGTTACAATGATAAACATGTCTTATACAATAATATGCGTTTGTGACAGCTTTTGATTTGCTTGACCCATTTTATTCAAAAAAAAATAGTAGTTTTCATTTTACCTTTTCGTATGAACAGAAAAGACATGAAATGACCGGTCATAACCCATAACTATATTAATCGAAATTGCCATCTCTGATATTAAGGATGCAGTGGTCACAATATTAATGGTTCATAAGTTATGTAAATATTTAATACACACAAATTCTAACATGACATTAATATTCGCTGGCTGATATAAACACAACTCACTTAACCCAAAGATAAAGAAAAAAAACTACTTCATTTTTGTTCATTATTGGTTTGACATGAACTCTTTTAGAATAAACCTAAACCCAAAAAACAAAGTACTATTATTGAATTTAACTAATTTCATCACCTCATGGTATGGTATGATTTTTAATATGTCTTAGAGTTAAATGCTTGGTTGGTCCCTGTGGTTTGTGAAAATTTCAGACTTGGTCCCAGTGCTTCACTAATTACACGCTTGGTCCTAATAGTTGTAATTTTTACACTCGGGTGGTCCTTATCACTAACCTATATTAAGTTTTTCAGTTAAATACGTGCAAAATTACTAACTTGCCCCTAAACAAATAAAAAAAAGAAAAAGAACTGAACCCCCTTTATCTTCTTCATCCTTTCCCCCCTCTCTCTCTCTAAAACCCACCGGCCATCTCCACCGTCAGCCCATCACCACCACCACCGCCACCTTCAACCCACCACCACCTCCTCCACCGCCTCCTTCAACCCATCACCACCACCTCCACCGTCAATCGACCACCACTAAAGTAACGATTGAAGCTACTGCTATTTGATAGATCCATTTCTTCTTGATTGTGTGTGGATGTTTTAAATGCATGTAGAAACTTCTCAGTTTCTTCATGATTGTAGGTGGATCTGGAAGAATGAGTGGCGGAACTCCAGCGACGGTGGAGAGAGAATGCCCGATTGGCGGAGAAATTGAAATGAGAAGTGGATTTGGTTGGAAGAACTATGTCGGTTGGTGAATTGACGGCTACTCTGTGATTGTCGGTTGACAGTGGAGGTGGTGGTGAGATGGGTTGAAAGAGGTGGTGGTGGGTTGAAGGTGGCGGTGGTGGTGGTGATGGGCTGACGGTGGAGGTGGGTGGTGGGTTTTAGAGAGAGAGAGAGGGGGGGAGAGGATGAAGAAGATAAAGGGGGTTCAGTTCTTTTTCTTTTTTTTATTTGTTTAGAGCAAGTTAGTAATTTTGCACGTATTTAACTGAAAAACTTAACATAGGTTAGTGATAAGGACCACCCGAGTGCAAAAATTACAACTATTAAGACCAAGCGTGTAATTAGTGAACCACTGGGACCAAGTCTGAAATTTTCGCAAACCACAGGGACCAACCAAGCATTTAACTCTACGTCTTATTAAATAAAATATGATTTTTATTTGTTAATGTTTTTGGCATTAAATAAACATATGTTTTTTATTTGTTATTTTTTTGGCATGGTGTCAGGTGGAGCAAGGAAACCCTCAGATTCTAGTCAATGACGAGTCTTCTAGATTTTGGAGCTTTGCTAAAGCATCCTCAATGTAATGCCACCTGTCAGAATTATGTTTCATTATTGGTGTTGCCCATAATATTAATTAATCTTTAGAACTGTTGTAGCATATATAGTTTGTGGTTAGTTAAGAAACTTTATTGGCATATATAGTTTGTGGTTAGTTAAGAAACTTTATTATAAGATTATTGGTGCCACTGAAAAACTGCTTTCAAGGGTTGAATTTGAACAGATGTAAATAAAAATAGTTTTACGCTAAAATTTAAACATCCACATTACAGGTGAAAAATCTGTCCACTTAATCTTTTAAAAACTCTATTCCCCTCCAATAATGCATGTTAAAAAGGTTTAAAACGTCATCACATCATCACCGCTTTTTATACTCATTTTTATTAATCTAACTATTTTTTTTTAAATATTTACATTATTTAATGTAAAATAAGTATATTTAAAAAATACAGATTCTATTATAAGTATTAAAAAATTCGGAAAATTTCAGTTGTTATCCAGGCATCCTTGAAATGGTGGATATCCAAACTCCAAAGTTTTTAATGGTTTTTGTTTGGATTCATGATTGTTCAAAAAAATAGTGTTGATTGACAGCAATAAACGTTTGAATGTGTGAAAAAATGGAAGGGATTGTATGGTTAAAATTGAAATTTTGAAATTTAATTTTACATACTAATTTTTAATAAAAAATATGTTTTTTTAGTCATATGACCTAACAACCCACACCCCATGACCACAAGACCTCCTTTGAGGCCATTCATCCAAAAACAAGAGGCCATAAACGCCAAGCACCCAAATAGGCTATATCTATGGCCAATTTTGGAGAAAGAAGGGTGAGTTGAAGGAGAGAAGATGAGATGTAGTTCTTATGGAGGAAAGACATGAGACTAGTTTGTGTGTGTGTGTATGAGAAAGAGAGATAGTGAGTTTGAGGTGGTTTTTAGAGTGTAGAGGGGCACGAAAGAGAGTGTATGAGCTGATTCGACATTATGGCATTTTTAGGGGTGCTCTTGACCCGTTACTGTAAAATATAAAAATAAAAATAAACAATAATAATCATCTTTAGCCCGTCCCTTCGTAAATACACTAGTCTCTCTTAGCGTATTTTCTTGATCACAACTTTACTCAAATGTTTTCTTCTGCTACGAGTCTCTATCTGTGTAGTTTTACCTAACCCATTAACTATCAGTGACACGAAATATTCTTTAATCAATTCACTTTATTAACATTTTGTTAGGTGTTTGGTTTTGTCATCTCTTTGTACTCCTTTTGCCATCTCTGCACGCCACAACTCTCGAAGATTCACGATTATGAATTCCTGTATTATAAGTTTTTTCTACTTAAAAACCATTTGTAATCACACGTTAGCCATTGATGTAGGATGAATACATGTCATATATGAAGAAATGTCAATTCAAGGGGACACATGTATAAGAGGATAAAAAGACTTGAAAATGATATGAAGGTGGTTGGGAGTAGTTATTGGTGAACAACATGATAATGGGAATTATTGTGTTTGCATTGGTGGCACCATGCGCATCTTTAGTTCAATTATTTGACAAATTATTGTGTCAATGAGGAGGAATTTAGATGTGTTGGTAAACTTGATTATTAGCATTAATTCATTTAAATTTGTGGTCAGTGTTTATAATTAATAGATGTATTTATGTTGTATTAAAATATTCTTCAATCATGTTATATATTTTTTCTTAAACTTGTATAAAGTTTTCATACTAATAAAATCAAAGGATATTGGATTTAAATAACCACAACTTTCATAAATTGGCCGATAACGCTCTCAACTTTCGATTTGTATACCAGTACTCCCAACTTTCAACTTATTGGCCGATAACACTCCCGAACTAACTGAATCCTAACCCATTTAGTTTTTGCTGATGTGGCATCTGATGTGGCTTTTTTGCTAACGTGGCATATGACTTGGCAGCTGATGTAACATTTTTTTATGATGTGGCGCTGATGTGATAGCTGACATGGCATTTTGTGATGATGTGGCAGCTGACATAGCATTTTTTATGATGTGGCAGCTAAAATCAGCTAACTGTGTTAGGGTTCAGTTAGTCAGGGAGTGTTATCGGCCAATAAGTTGAAAGTTGTGAGTGCTGACGTAACAATCGAAAGTTAAGAGTATTATTAACCAATTGATGAAAGCTAAAATTATTTAAATCCAATATCACTAAAATCAATTAACTCAAACATTACATATGTATAGACTATATAACTTTTTGAATGCATATATACGTAAGGTTTTTTCGCTAACATAAAAAATTGAACCACAAAATAAAAATAATAATAATTATAATAATAATCGTCCACGTTTACAATTTTGCTCACTTGACATGTTACCTCATCAAAGAATGGATTATAGGTAACAAGTCATTCTTAAAATATACAAAATATACATAGTTACGTGCAATTCAAACAAGTTTACAACTTTAATATTATATCAAAATTGAAACTTTTTATATGCACGTTGATTTTTGCTTCTGTTAATTACATTCCAATATTTAGACAAAAAAATAATCGTTATAAAAATGTACATTCCAATACAAAGTCCCCTATAATTTCAACGACCTTTAACTCAATTGTTTTAGACTTTTAGTGTTATCCAATTAACACATGGTCATGTTTAGTGATGTTCATTTTTATCCAAAACTCGAAACCTGACCCGAATTTAAAGCCACCCGAACTCGAGTTAGCGAATATCCGAAAAACCCGAACCTGAGAAACACGAACTCGACCAACCCGAACTTTAAATGGTTCGGTTATCGGGTCACTTTTTCCCCACCAAAAACCCGAACAACCCGACCCGAAAAACCCGAAACACGAACCCGAATAAAAACCGGAACATGTGCTGTTTTTTTCTTATAGAAGTGTTTTGGTTTGGAGTCTTTAATATATGGAACATTAAGTTTTGGGACTTTTAAATATTATAATAGCATGTTGTCAAATAATGTTAGAAATTTGATGATATTTTTAAAGTGGCAATATGAATTTTGATAATATTTTGTAAAAAAAAATATTTATTTTTCATTTTACATCTAAACCCGAAAACCGAATAACCCAACCCGAACTAAACCGAACCCGAATAACCCAAACCCGACTAAGCCGAACTTTAAATGAGTCGGTTATCGGGTTAATTTTTCCTAGACAAAAACCCGAATAACCCGACCCGAAAAATCCGAAACCCAAAGAAAAAACCCGATGAACACCCCTAGTCATGTTCCTCACAAGATAACCTATAATTTTTACCCTATAATTTAACTGAAAAAATATACTTTTTTTAAAATCTATCTCTCATTTAAAAAATAAAAAAAAACCTTCAACATCCCATCAATCATGTTTATGTTTATCTTACTTACAAACGCTTATTTTATTATGTTTCTCGTGTTTATACACTCACGATAATTTGATGGACGATAAATAGTATAAAAAATATTGTTGATTTTTTTTTAAATTTAGGTTTAGAGGAAAGAAATACAAAATGAGATGTGTTATGTTTTTAATTTAAAGATAGGAGATAGTTTGATAGATATATGGGATTTTTGAATGCTCAACGTCTACTTATTAAATCAAAATTTTAAATTTGTCACTAAGTAACAAAGATGAGGGGGGGGGGGGGGGGGGGGGGGGGGGGTCCTCTGATTGAAAATGAATCACCATATATGTTTAAGGAATTTTGGAAGAAAACCAAATTAATGCAATATTTAAATATAACTGTAACCATAATTAAAACAACATATAACTAACGATTATACATCAATTTATATGCAATCCCATCAAAGCATGAAATTTGGCCTAACCTTATCCAAAGTACATAAAATTAAACCTTAGCTTTTGTAAAGTGAAAAATAATGTTATGGAGTTGTTCACATCATGTGTTTTGTTTTTTTATCATAGAATAATTATAAGTCATTTGCTAGAACTTTTTTTACCCAAATCTTCTTCAACATTGATTTTTAGAAGAAAATCACGAAAATAGTTATCTTTTAGGTATATTTCATTTCACTCGGATATATGTAAAATTTGTTTTTTTTTACTAAAATTCGTTCACGTATAGTAAAATACTTACGATCGAATTATTGAAAATTCAACACATATAAGCATATATTACACACTATATTCTAATTAGAGTATTTTACAATAAAACATTATATATACGGTTAAGAAAACCCTACTAAAATACTTACGATCGAATACCATGCTTTTACGTTACTAAAACTAGTCCTTACCTCATCCGCACATTGTCATGTGGTCACTCAAAACACACATAAGCAAGTCAATACAAACAAAAACCAACAAGAAAAAAAAAGTCATATTACATGCTTCACTCCATCGATCCGATTTAACTTTATCCGTTACCACACCAGAAATCAATATTATTAATTTTAATTGCATTGAATCGAACTACCAACACACATCAAATCAAGTGATACAGTTTAACACCACAAAATTAACAAAAACACATACTACAACTTATATTCACAAATATTTTTTTCATTTATGGGAGTAATTTCATAATTTTCACACCACACGTACAAAGTTTGTATACATTTATATTGCTTGTGAAACTAAACTCCATAGATTATGAATTTATGATATGTGACAGATTCCCATTGTTTGCTTGTCGATAATTCAATGAAACAAAATTCATATAGTGACATTACAAACAATATCCCACAACAACCAATCATCGTCCGCCACACCGCGCACCGCGGGACCCACAACCACAAGTCTCCATTTATTCCCTCTTAACCACCCACCGTCATACGCCACAACAAATTCCAACTAACTCATTTCTCTATAGAGAGTTTGTTTTAAGTCTTTGAGAGTTCATTTTCATAGAAGTTTTTTTAGTTTGTTCAAATTGGTGACGGGTATTTGCTTCTTCACGAGTAAAAATGGGTGATCCGGAGTGCCAGTCAGGTGTCGGAAACCGCCATGTAATCTTCGGGAAGTATGAGATGGGAAGGTTGTTGGGTCAAGGAACGTTTGCTAAAGTGTATCACGCGAGGGATTTCCTCACGACGGAGAGTGTCGCGGTTAAAGTTATTAAAACGGAGCAGGTAAGTAGAGAGAATATATTAGTTAGAGGTTATTGTCATATGTTAATGTAGCAACAAGAAATCTAATCTTATCAAAGGTTTTCATTTAGTAAACGAAAGGAAAATTACATAACAGTGGCAGGTAAACAAGCAGTAAGTTGTGCCGCAACCCTTTTTGAATAGCAAATCTAATTCTACTGAAAACAAAATTATAGTTCCTTGACGTTGAAAAATTGTTGTGAAAACTTTCCACACTCTAAATTGTAGTAACTAAATTACAACAAACCCTAACTAATACATTTTCTCTAATCCAGATAAAAAAAAAGTCATATTTGATTAGAGAGAATATATTAGCAGGTGTTTCTTGTGATATATTATAGTAACAAGATATTCTTTTATTTACTATAACAATAATAATAATAACAACGTAGCAATAAACTCTAACTAATATATTCTATGTAATCTAGGTAAAAAAGCAAGGTTTGATGGAACAAATCATGCGCGAGATAGCGGTGATGAGGCTCGTCCGCCACCCAAACGTCGTCCAACTAAAGGAAGTAATGGCGACGAAGACGAAGATCTTTCTCGTAATGGAGTACGTGAAAGGCGGGGAATTATTCGCCAAAATCGCGAAAGGCCGATTAAAAGAAACTCAAGCCAGAAAATACTTTCAACAGCTTATCAGCGCGATCGACTACTGCCACAGCCGCGGTGTCTACCACCGCGACTTAAAACCCGAGAACCTCCTCCTTGACGAAAACGAAGATTTGAAAGTCTCCGATTTCGGATTATCGGCATTGCCGGAGCAGCTCCGGCATGATGGAATGCTGCATACTCAGTGTGGAACTCCGGCGTATATCTCGCCGGAAGTTCTCCGGAAAAAGGGTTACGACGGTTCGAAGGCGGATACGTGGTCGTGTGGGGTGATTTTGTATGCTTTGCTTGCCGGATGTCTTCCTTTTAGAGAAGATAATTTGATGCATATGTATAAGAAGATTTTTAAAGCGGAGTATGAGTTTCCGCCGTGGTTCTCCGGCGATGCACGGCGGTTGATTTCGAGGTTGTTGGTGGTGGATCCGTCGCAACGGATCACCATTCCGGCGATCATGAGGTCGCCGTGGTTTTGTAGAGGACTTAAAGGGAGTGATGGAGGTGCACGCTTTTTTTTCCCTCTTAGTTTTTTATTAGTTAATAATTGTTTGAAAATTGGACAAATTATTTTATTTTAAATCAAATTTTTGTTTTACTTTTATTTTTATTTTTATTTTCCCTCTTATCTAATTGTTTGACAATTGGACAAATTGTTTTATTTTAAATCAAATTTTATTTTTACTAGTTTTTTTACGTCGCTGCGAACGACAAAACTGAGCAAATGATAATGTAAAACAAACGTGATTTGAAAATAAAACATGTTGTTTAGAAAGCTAAACCATTAGAATGGTTTGGTTTATCATCGTACCGTCTTATGATACCAAATAAATACTTTATTTTGAGTATAACTTCGTTTTTAACAAAACTTATAACGTAATGTCGATGGAAAAATAAAATACAACTACGTACTTAAGTTTTTAGAAAATAAATTATAAACGTAAATTGCTAAAAAAAATGTATTAAATTAATTGATAAATTAATATATGATCTAAAAAAGAAAAAAAAATATTTAAAAAATAGTAAAGGAAATATTATATGGTTTTAAAAAGGGAAAAAAGTTAAAAATATGTTATAAAAAGTAAATTTAATAATAAAGTATTATAATATCTTTAAAAAAGATAATAAAAAGTTATATATTATTATAAAAATAAGTTACTTCATCGTCCTTCGTAAACAATATATATAATGATATATATATATAATTTTCTCTCTTAATTTTTTAATAGTTAATAATTCTTTGAAAATTGGACAAATTGTTTTATTTTAAATCAATTTTTATTTTTATTTTCCCTCTTATTATTTAATAGTTAATAATTTTTTTTTGAAAATTGGACAAATTGTTGTATTTTAAATCAAATTTTTATTTTTTTATTTTCCCTCTTATTATTTAATAGTTAATATTTTTTTTTTTTGAAAATTGGACAAATTGTTTTATTTTAAATCAAATTTTTATTTTTATTTTCCCTCTTATGTTTTTTAAAGTTAATAATTGTTTGCAAATTGGACAAATTGTTTTATTTTCAATCAAACGTTTTTTATATTTTAAAATTAATCTTAAATTTAATGTAAAATTTAGGAGTAGATTCAATTTTGTCGTTGCAAAAATAATTAAAAAAACTGTGGAAAGAGTATGAATGCATGCATGGTTTCTAAGATTTTCAGGGTTTAATAATAATTAGAAAAAAAACTTTGTAAAGAGTATGAATGCATGCATGGTTTCTAAGATTTTCAGGGTTTGAGTAAAAGAATAAGTAAGTCAAGAAAAAAATATTTTTGACAGTAAATTATGTGGGTCGGATTCAGTTAGTTTTTTTTTTTTTTTTTCTTTTGTAAAATGAAGAAAAAGGGAAATTTTAAACATCTATTTATTCATTTTATAATATAAATTTTATACATATGTTGACACATACAACACAAAGTTGGATTGCGTGGTGGATCAAAGGTTTTTTTTTTACTAGTGGATCACTTTTAAAAAAAATGTCTTTTTGTTTGGATTGATTGCTATTTCCAAGTTTGGGTAGACTAGGACCATTAACCTAAATTGTCGACTATAATTAACTAAATTTTTTAATACTTTGTAGGTTTTCTGGCTCCGATACTACTTAAAACCCCTAGTCTGATTGATATGACTGAACACGAGGATAAAACAAGTGAAACCGAAAAGCCAATTCGAAGGTCAAAATCATCACCGCGATTCTACAATGCATTCGAATTCATATCTTCCATGTCATCGGGTTTTGACTTATCCAACATGTTTGAGACCAACCGAAAATCAGAATCCTTATTTACGTCAAAATTTTGCGCGTCGATGATCATGAATAAGCTCGAATCAATAGCTAAAAAATTAAACTTCAAGATCTTATATTCGAATCAAAATGAGTACAAGTTGAAGATGGAAGGTTTATCAGAAGGGCGTAAAGGAAAGTTGGTGGTGTCGGCCGAGGTGTTTGAGGCAGCACCAGAAGTCGCGGTGGTTGAGTTTTCGAAGACATCGGGTGATACACTTGAATACAAGAAATTTGAAGAAGATGTTAGACCGGGCTTACAAGACATTGTTTGGAGTTGGCAAGGTGAGAATGGTAGTTGATAACAACCACCCATGAAACATTTTAGAACGTTGTCGTAGGCCCACTCATAACCTTTGTACTAAGATACTATAAATGGTAACCACTATTATTAGAATTCATTATATCGTTACTTACAATACTGTTTTGATGTATCTTCTAGTTTATTTTAGATGAAAAACATCTTAAAATATTTGTATCTCTTCTAGTTTAGTTTAGATGAAAACATCTTAAAATATTTATCCTTATTTTATAATATATATTTGATATAATAAAAACATATTAAAATACTATAAAGTGATTAAAAAACATCTTATTTATTTCACATCCAAATGTTGCTATTGGATAGAGCGGTACATGGGTGTTCAATTTTGTGAAAACGAGTTTTTCATTAGATTGTGTGTAGTGATAATGTGAAGTGGGCGTGTTTTTGTCACTTCAAGCCCCAAGACGTCATGTACACCGCCCCATGGGTGTGATTTGTCCAAAATTTCGAATGGCATATTTGTAGAAACGCCCGGATGATTTTGGTTTGACCAATATAATTGTTTGTTTTTGTTTTTGTTTTTGTTTTTGTTTTTGTTTTATTTTCTAAAAAAACAATAAAAATTGGCTAATCATTGTTGGGGTATTATACCACTACACCCTTTTTTAACTTCAAACCAGATAATGCCACTTTGCTAATTAGAACGTCACAGTCGCATAATGCCCAAAGAAGAAGCTTGAACTTCAACTCCCACTACACTTGGTCTTAGCTATATTTTGGTTAAATTTGAAAAGAAAGTTGCATGCTTACTTGAGTGCCTATAAAATGATTTTAATTTATGAGAGAAATTTGAATACATTGGTAAGTGGTACGTCCCCATATATAAGTTTGGATTTAAGGTTTAGGAAGATTTGTACTAGGATGAAGTTGTGAACATTGAAGATGCATTAGACTAGGCTTGGTTATTGCTAGTATAGTGATGGTAAGATACCGAGGTCGTCTAAGGACACAAGAGCTTTTAATACCGCCTTTGTCACACCCCGGATTTCCAACCCCGAAATCCATACACCGGTGGACCCGGGTGGGGAGTATCGTGACATCAGTTGATAATCATCATAGTCAATTAAACATCGCATAGCGGAAGTCTTGGAGTAAAATTACTATTACAAACCGGATGTTCGAAAATACAAAATAATATACAGGTTCGTAATAGAAGATCCACAGGCGGATCATAGAATGTACATGGAAAGAATACAAAACAGACTTTAGGCAGATTTAGGATTTGAAAGATCCTCTATCACTACCGAGCAGCTTCCGGCCTATTTCGTATTGTAGCTGCAGTTTAGCCTTTGGACGATACGTCAGCTTACGCTGGTAAATACACCCAACTGACTCATTTTGAAAACTTTAAAATGGTTTTAAGTGCAAAACGGCACAAAATCTTTTATTAACTTGGGAAAGTTGACCTTGCAACCTTGTATCAGATTCACATGTTTGTCCGTACATACAGGGCCTAGTACAGAAACCGAGACATGATTAAATACACACCACTCAGGACTCACGAAGGAGTCATCCCCAACGTCTTGGGAACATTGCATATGAGCATTAAAAGGTGTATGCCTACACCCCGTGCTAAGGTCGTGGCCAATAACTAATGTATTGAGCCCAGGATATCCAGGACACGGTAATTTAATCCCTGATGTTTAAGTTATCAAACAAAACTGATTAAAACGAAATATGCGGGTTTACTAGCCACAAGCGGGCATTCGATTGACCCCATTTTGGACCAAGCGGTAAAGTTTACCGTATCCCAAGCCCGTATAAGGAAAATAAGTCGAGAGTATTTACCTGAGCTAGTCTTCTTCTTTTATTTTAAATAACTCAGCCGTATACAAAAGTACCAAGTGCAGATAGCATTTACCGGGAAGGCTCTAGTCTGGATTATGGCATAAGCTAGCCAATTAAATACTAATGGTCTTATAAACCGAATAGTGTACATGATCATTACGTATAACGCTTGATTAAACGATGATCGGATAGAATGTAGTTTAAACCCGACAAGTACCTTGACTTGTATAATATGGGTAAACTATATAAATTCTGGATTTTGAAGCTTAAATGACAAGGTTAAACCCGTTTCGGTTAATTTCCAAAAAATGGTTACATATACGTAACCGTGTGCATATTAGCGATAACGGGTAACCGGATAAGTCATGGACAAGTTCTATATGCCATTTTAAATAAGTTAAAGTATCAGTAGGATGTTAACTTATATGCCCGTTAAGGTTTTAAAACGAAACTATGCCTCATAAGGGCGTTTTGGTAATTTCATACCATATAAAAGGAACTTGAATATAATTTAAGTTTATAATCTTGAGTATTCTGGAAAAATATTTTATTTATGATATAATATCAGTAGGATATCAATTATATGTGTATTTTATCTTTTATGACCAAACTATGCACCTAAGGGGCATTTTGGTCATTTTACACATAGTTTATAAATTATTTGGGTATCTGAGTTTATAACACGTATCTACTGTAATTATGTTTAAAATAAGTTTTGAAATCAGTAGGTATCAAATCTTGGTCAATAATATGATTTAAAACCATACTATGCGCCGAGACGGCGCCTATGTCGTAAAATGACGTCTTTAAGCGATGTTTATGAAAACTAACATTTGGATCAAATTAAAATGTTCAAAATATGTTATTTAACATAGCATATCAGTAGGTAAATGATTTATCTTGAAAATATTGATTAAAATCATTTTATGAGTCACAAGGGCTAAAACCGTCATTTATCGACATAGTTTGAAGACCTGTTTGAAAACTCAGTTTATAACTTGGTTTAACATCCCAAATAATTCTACTTATAATATTACATCAGTAGGAAACTCATTTTTAAGTTCATTATCATTTAAAATCTTGTTTTATGCAAAAAGGCAATTTTGGTCAAAGATGGCATAATTATGGAACTTGCGCATAAACTTAGATTCTGATTGTGATCATGTAATATAACCTCAGAGGGTTATGCTATATTATATTATGATCATAATGCAACCTTAGATTAGTAGTTAACTAATCTAAATCGAGTCAGAATCGAAAGTCAAAGCAGAAGTCAAACTTTGCGACTTTCGGTTGCGAACCGACCCTAGAACTGAAATTGACGAGCCGAACATGTTCATACATGTTCTAATAATTATTACCAACTTTTTTAAGTGTCAAAACAGGTTTCATAACATATATAAGATCAATTTATGATTTTTCCGAAAAATGGCATGTTTGACTTTTTAATAACATAAATTTGACCCGTCAATTGGTCTAGCAAACGTGATCTTCAAGAGGTGCCCTTTATAGGAACTAACACCTACCTTATTATGATCACTTAGCCATGTTAATTTCAAACAATGGCTGGACCATAATGGTCTTAACCGAAAGTCAAAGCGTTTGCCATAAACGCTTGACTTTTGGCTATAGAAGCCTATAAACGAAAATGTACAAGGAAGGAACACTTACCAGTGATTTCTGGATGCAAAAGAACTATGTTGGATTGCTCCTTTTAGTTAGGAACTTCTAGAGGAGGGAGAAGAGTTATGTTTTAGAAAGGTGCAAGTTTAAATGGTGAACTTGATCACCTATTTATAGTTAGAGAACTCAAAGGAGGTGAAGCCAGGTGTTTTAAGTCACACCCCGACCCGCAGCGGAAAAAGGTGATCGGGGCATGATTGGGTTATCATCAAAGCTTATGACATTTATTATAACGTTTCATATTTATCATTTCAATTTAAAAGAGATCATACATTCATATCAAACAAATACAATATGTTCTATTCATCCTTCTAAACTTCATTATTTTTCTTCTAAGGCAATTTCCTATGTTTTCCTTGCTTCTTCCTGTTCACCTATATCATATGTAAAAATGGTTTTTGGATCAACAAAAGTTGGCGAGTGAACCTTGTTAGAAAACATTTATTATTTATTTCTTATTGTATTTAATACGGAAAAATTGTGCACTATTCATATATGAACAAATGTAAATAACCATACAATAACAACAATTAGCATACAATAACAAACCATTAGCATACTATATCACACAACAACAAACAATAATATACATTAACAAACCAACAGCATACAATAACATATCAACTTGCATAAATAAATAACATGAATGAAACTGTGCGATCAAGGCTCAATCAAACGGAGCCGATCGTATTGCATGTACTGAAAATGATAAATGTCTGTGCGATCAAGGCTCAATCAAACGGAGCCGATCGTATGTTGGCACGCCAGGTTCACGCTCATAATGTAATGGGGAACATGCTCAACGCTCATAATGTAATGGGGAGTGGCGGCCAATGAAATTGCATGTACTGAAAATAATAAAATAAATCTAAACAATAACCACACAAACAGTTTATACAAGCTGAATACACATTATTCATGATATGATGTATGCACAATGATTTAAATATAATAAATAGTAAGACACGCGATACACCCCAAAAACGTGATTTAAACGGGGAATTTGTAGAGATTCACTCACAGTGGGTGCGTTCGGTTGATGATGTTGAATGCGCACGAGTTTAGAGGATTGATCGACGAGGAAAAACTAACCTAATTAATAACGAAAAGTAAGGTAAATAAATGGATTTTATTAACAACTTTAATAGGATTTTTGGATATCTTTTTTGTGAGTTTTAGGCTATTTTCTAACTTTAAAAATGTTATTTTTAAGTATTTTTAATTGATTTTTAAATAAAATAAATAAATAAAAAATAAAAAAAAATGTTGACTTTTTGACCGTTGACCTGTTGACGTGGACCGTTGACTTGTTGACCGGTTTTATTGTGTAAGTGTATGCGCCGGGTGAGGCTCGAACCCGAGACCTCCCGTTCGCGTGCACGCAGCTCTACCAACTGAGCTACGTGTCTAACCCGAAATAATTCTGTTTTTAATTATATTTATATACTAACTCAGTTTATTCAAAATTCTTTTATTTTCAAAAATGTTTTAAATCATCGGACCGGTGTCGTCAACAGGTCTCGAACCCGGGACCTGTGACTTAATGTTACACACAGTCCACCGCTGGACTGTGTGTCTAACTTGGTTAATATACAGATTTTTATTATACTTAACATCTAACGGAGTTAACCCGGTTCAGTTTTAAAAAAAGACATTTTATTACTGCGAAGGTGCGTGTGTCAAGAATCGAACTCGGGACGTGTATGTATTTGTTTGCACACAGTCCACCGCTGGACTGTGTGTCTAACCCGTTAATAAAACCGATTTTAATTAATCTTATAACATAACAGAACTTCGTCTTCTTCGTTCAAAACACAGACATCGGTCAAAGCAACTGTTACTTGATTAATTCGGTTAATGAACAAGATGAACAATTGAAAGGTGTTGAACCAAAGAGTTTGGGGAAAGAAAGTGCCGAACAGATCGTCTTCTTCAGAAAATCCGGCGAAGATCGTCGGCTCTGTTTTGGTGACCTTCGGCTGTTAGAATCAATTAACAGTTTGGAGGGATTAGATGTGAAATTGAACTAATGAGTAATGATTATCAGTATGTTTGAATGATCATACCGGTTATCAGCAGGTTTCTGAAATTTCAGAAATTCTCCGGCGAAAACAGATAATCCGGTAACGTCGTCTGGAAAGGATTCTGGGTGGGGGATTGATATTAGAATTTGTCCAATAATGGAATGAAACAGAAAATCGAAGTAATTACCGTGTAGATGAAAGTCTCGGTTTTCCGGCGACTTGCAGAGATTTTCCGGCTAGTGAAATTTCTTGCGACAAAGATTCTTCAGAGGTTTAAGGTGAGTGGGGGTGATGTCAGTATGAGTTCTATGATCTTATTTTTGGGTAAGAAGAAAAGATGGATTGAACTCGGTTTTCCGGCGGAAAATTCCGGTTAATTTACAGAGAATTCCGGCGACTTCCGGCGAAGTTTTCTGAGCGAAATGAAGAGTTGATTTTGATAAAACTCGCGAGCTCACTGAATAAATAAAGTATAACTCCCGGATTTGAATTGAATTTTTTCAGTTTCGAATAGAATTTTAAGGTCATGAATGAAATTGATGGATTCTTCGGTTATAACCGATCTCACTGTTAACGTAAACGTTATGACAAAAAGAAACGGCGAAATTTGACGAAATTGTCGGGATTTCTGGCGTGAGCGGATTTGGGCGCGTTGTGTAACTGGGTTTTGATTTCCAGATTTAATTTATGTATTAATTGTTTCAATATGTAAACTGTAACATTTGTATAAATCGGGTCTCCAAAACCCGCTCCGTTTTGTAATCAAATACCAAGTTATGAAATTTCATTAAGTATTTATGAGTATTTTGAGTTTAAACGTTACATAATTAATATATAAACTAAACTATAAAAATTATATTTGATAAAAAGTTAAAATAAAATAAATAAAAAATATTTGTAGCTGACCGGACTCGAACCCCGGGTCAACAGCCTCCAATAACTTATCCACCGATCCGTTAACCACTCCGCCACCAATTGTTTTCTGTTAACCTTAGGAAAACAATTGAGTTTTATACGCAAACACGAATTAACGGTTAATGATATCTGATTAACGGAAATCGGTAAACCGAATCGCCAAATCAGTTTTGGTTCGTTTAGCTGTCTTATAACCGATGAATATCGGTTTCTCATTAAGTTCAAATTGAATGAACTTCAAGTTTCGGGTTTTGAAACCGAAAGGCATTCAAACTCCAAATAATTCAGGTTCCAATCATTTATGCGATTCAGAACCGTCTCAAATACATTCCAATTCCTTTTCGTCGCGTTTTCAAGTCTTTTGAGCACAAAAAAACTGTGGCCGGAATTCCCTGCAAATCTCGCCGGAAAACCGGGTTCAACACAAATCAGTAAGATTTTCCTTTATTGCTGTTTCAATCTGTTGTTAGGACTCTACTAACATTAACCCGTCACTCAAAATCAGTCACAGAAGACTTTGCTGGATTTTCTGGTTTCGCCGGAGAAATTCTGGAATTCGCCGGAAATTCGCTAGTTAACGGTAAACACATTCAATCGTGCTAATAATCCATGTACTCTGGTTCAATTTCAAATCTAATTCTTTAATTCTGTTGTTAGACCCTCTCAGCCAAAGGATCAAAAACAGAGTTGCCTGTTCTCGCCGGACTTTCTGAAAAAGACGACCTGTCCGGTATTTCTTTTCCCCAAACTGTTCGGTTTTGTTCATTCAAGCTAGTAGTCATGTTAATTAAACAGTTAAATCAAGAACCAGTCGTTTGAAATGAAGCCGGTAATCGTAGTGAAGAAGACGAATCTAAAAACGGGATAAGAGTAAATAAAATTCGGATAATTAACGGGTTAGACACACAGTCCAGCGGTGGACTGTGTGCAAAGTTAACAAACACGCCCCGAGTTCGATCCTTACTGCGCACACGCTTCACGTAATAACACTCTTTTTATTCATGAATTAACCGGGTTAGAACGGGTAGTTGTTAAGTATAATATAAATCGAGAATATAACCGGGTTAGACACACAGTCCAGCGGTGGACTGTGTGCAAATCAAACTTCACGTCACGCGATCGAGTCCCGTCACAAACACCGGTTCAATGAGATTAAAACGTTTTGCAAAATAAAGGAATTTTCGGTAAATTCGAATAAGTGTATAAATATAATTAAAACTGGATTTCTAACGGGTTAGTCACGTAGCTCAGTTGGTAGAGCTACGTGCGCGTGAACGGAAGGTCACCGGTTCGAATCCCGCTTGGCGCAAGTATTTACCGCTGACCGGACCGGTCAACGGTCAAACAGTAAAAAAAAATATTATTTTTTTTAAATATTTATTTGTTTAATTTAAATTAAAAATCAATTAAAAATACTTAAAAATAACATTTTTAAGGATAGAAAATAGCCATAAACTCACAAAGATATATCTAAAAATCCCATTAAAATCTTTGATAAAATCCATCCATTTAATATATTTTTCCCATTATTATTTAGGTTAGTGATTCCTCGTTGACTCGCTTCGTCTAAATCGTGCGCATCTCACCAACTCAAATCCAACGCACCCAATGTGAGTGAACCCTTCAAATTCCCCGTTTTAATCACGTTTTTGGGGTGTATCATGTGTCTTGTTCGTTTACATATTATAACCAAGTTATTGTGCATATATCATATCATGACATATGTATTAGTTTGTTGCTGTTAAGTAGTTATTATTGTTTGCAAATTATTATTTCAGTACATGCAATTGCCGAGGCCGTAGCTCCCCATCCATCGAGGTTGAGTTTGATCCCCATTTTATTATGCGGTTGATCAGGGCGTGCCCGCACGATCGGCTCCGTTTGATTGAGCCTTGATCGGTCATTTCATTTTACATTTCAATACATGCAATACGCTCGGCTCCGTTTGATTGAGCCTTGAGTGCACAGTTCAATTTACATTTCCAGTTCATGCAATACGTTCGGCTCCGTTTGATTGAGCCTTGAGCGCACAGTCCAATTTACATTTCCAGTTCATGCAAAACGATCGGCTCCGTTTGATTGAGCCTTGATCGCACAGTTCAATTATGTTAATTGTTATATGCTGTTGGTATGTTCATGTATGTTACCGATTGTTAATTGATGCTTGCCAATGTTTGATTCCATACATGTGCTCTTTTATGATTATGCACAATATTTTATTGATAAACTAACCAAACAATTATTATCAAATGTTTATCTATAAGGTTCACTCGCCAACTTATGTTGACCCAAAAACCCCCTATTTTACACATGATACAGGTGAACCAGCAGCAGCTAGGAACACTTAGGACCTGGATTAGAAGGAATAAAACGTTTTAGTATTTGGATTATTATGTTTGGTTATTTTCCTTTGTAATGAATGAACATGTTTGGATGTTTGAGAAATGTAACTTTGACTTCATTTAATTATGAAACATAATAGTAAATGTCATGTGCTTTGGTGATAACCCAATTATGCCCCGACTCTTATTTCAGCTGCGGGTCGGGGTGTGACATAAACAAAGATCACGAGTGGCGGAGCGGTTGAATGTGTGTGTGTTAAAGCTGTGCTGACCCGTTGACCCGGCTGACCCGGGTTCGAATCCCGGCTTCAGCATATTATTTTTAATTCACTATTTTTAATACATTTTCAAAATAAATTTTATATTCTAATATACTTATTAATTATGTATTGTTTAAAATTAATTTGGGCATTAAATATGCAACGAAATTTTTGACTGGTTGTTCGGTTAATAAACGAAGCGGGTTTGGTTAATCCGTTTTTGACGGATGTTACAGTTTAGAGGTGTAAGAAGAAGCTTACAAGTGTCCCAAAACGTGGCATAGCAGTTTAGAGAAGCCATGGTTTCATTTAAATGGTTTTGGAGCTTTGCTTGGTCTCCAAACAAAACTTTCTGCATCAGACCTGTTCTCGCGGGGTGTGAGAGACTCAGGCCAGGTCTCCCGCGGCCCGCGACCGCCCCATGGTCAGTTTCAAAATTTGACACTTTAGCCCCTTAACTTTAAAAAGCTTCTAAAAACCTTTTTAAACACCTTTTTGGCACTTTTAGCCCTCCTTAGCCAATACTTGGCATACCCGGGATTATGCCCGGACATTGTCGAGTTCTTGGTTTGTTAAAAGGTCACTCAGAGGTATAAATTAATATGTTGACACTTTTAATCCCTCCATCATCCAACTTTCACATATTTACAAAATTGAACTCTCTCGTTCAACAAATGGCACGTATGAGAGTTAGGACTTCACAAAGGATCACTTAGAGGCTTGTTACAAGCATGTTGATTCCGATGTCACTCAGAGGCTGGGCATGTTGACATATCAGTCACTTAGAGGCCAAGTTTTTACGCATGTTGACGTATCAGTCATTTAGAGGCTAATGATTTAAGCATGTTGACATATCGGTCACTCGGATGCTGTTATTTATGCATGTTGACATCGGTTCATCACTCAGATGCTCAACTTGAGCATGTTGACGCCTTTAGTCCTTATTGGTCTTTAATATGCTATATTTAAAATAAAACACGTGTCACTATATTATTGGACACGATTTTTACAGGGTGTTACAGGCTTATCTTTAACGTCTAATCTAACCAAATTTTGATAAAAGATTTAAAAGTTTTAAAAATATAAAAACTAAATGTAAAGACGTAAAGAAATAAATAAAAACAAATAGACAAGAAAAAATCACTTGGTTCCAACTCCTCTTTTACGTATCCTTTGATAATTTCCGCAATTAAGACTTTTTAAGAGATTATCTTAGTAATAGTGGTACGCCCCTCTTGTGAAGATGACGTTACCCTCGACCATATTGGTCTGAGTGAGTAGGGATACAGTCCCGCAAGACCGAAATAGAAAGATAATTAAATAAGTTATTAAGGCGAAAAGTGGTAGGCCCCTCTTGTGAAGGGGACGTTACCCTCGGCCATTTTGGTATGAGTCAGCAGAGATACAGTTCCGCAAGGCCGGATAAAGTTTTAATAGTAGTTTATTTATAGGGGGTTTAAGCCGTTCTTACTTCCACCGATTTGATGCTATCTGCCTCAATGGAAGTCCTAATAAGTTTGAACCAAGTCCTTGCAGGATCTATATACTGAACGAGGCAAGAGCTTTACCCAAACACCCTTCTAACCCCCTTCCAGGTAGTTAACACGCTTTATATAGACCGTAAAGACACGAATGAGTGAATAACCAAAACACGAAGAAATGTTTAACCAAAGTTCACTTTCGATATAAAAAAACTAGTTATTAAAGTTGTTAATATATACCCAAATAAAATGTTACCAAAGATTGGAAATCAAAAGTAATACATAAAAGATTTGTCTTCACCAAGTGATGTAAGAGATTTAGCCAAGCATGGCCTTTGTTTGATAAGAACTCTTACAATCGATCTTGGATCCCGAGACTACTACACACTCTAAAAGATGAAACGTGGATATGGTGGTGGGTGTTTGTGTTATAATGGTGGTGGTGGGCTGATGGCAAGTGTAAGAGAAGTGGTTTGCAAGGGATGCATTTCTCATGAATCAAGCACCTCTATTTATAGCTCGAAATAGAGGGCAGCCACAGCCTCGTGCCCGCCCGACACGACCCCATGGTCATCTTTTTCTCTCTCTTCATTAACTGCAGATGTCAGGTCTTGTACTAACATGCCCCATAGTGTCATAGCACGGCCAGTTGTCACTGTACTTGCTGTACTATACCAGATTCTACGAATCTTAGAGTTGACCGTGACCCGTGTTGGGTCAGCACGGTCCCGTGTTGGTTTGTATGTTGCTGTTGTCTTTATGCAGAGAATCTTGACTGGGCACGACCCCATGCCTGGTGGGCACGGCCCCGTGCCTAAGCTTTTGTCTTCGTTACTTTGTTGTTTTGGATGTAGATGGGGGTTCGACAGGTCGTGTCAATCCTTTTTCTTTATATTTGTGTTGGTTTTGGCTGTTAATTTGCTCATTTTATTCATTTAAGCTCTTTTGATCCTATAATTTAAAAGTAAACAAAGAAACATGCTTGTTTCTAACATTAGTACCGAAAATGGTTGATTTTATGTATTGTTTAATGTAATTTATATGTTACATTTTGCGCACATCAACCATCGTATAACTATGAATATAACACAACATGATAATCAAAATAAAACACACTAATGTTAATCATTCGAAAATCAAAGCCTTATCATCTAAAATACAACACAAAACCCACAAATATGGCGTTTTAGTAATCATCACTTTGTTATTTGTTGTTTTTAGTTTGTTTTATGGCTGAAATTATGATTTTTTTATAAATATGTACACTTTGTAGGAAAAATGAACTTTGTAACCAACTCTCACCCTATATATATATATATATAATAAGGATCGTTACAGAACATCAATTATTGTGAGAACAAAAAAAACAACTCTAAATCAATAAATTTTGGGATTTAAGGTTCATATTTTTTAAATTTATGTTTCTTACACACATGTCTATATATATATAACACTTTGTAGGAAGAATGAACTTTGTAACCAACTGTCACCATATATATATATATTATATATTATATATATATTATATATATAATATGAGGATCATTACAGAACATCAATTATTGTGATAACAAAAAGAACAACTCTAAATCAATAAATTTTGGGATTTAAGGTTCAAATTTTTTAAATTTTATGTTTCTTACACACATATCTGTATATATATATATATATATATATGTGTGTGTGTGTGTGTGTGTGTGTGTGTGTGTATAGGGGAAGCTTTTATTTAGAACACTAAATATTGCGGAGAACACACTGAACAAAATGAATCACCCATTTTTTCAACCTTAAAAACCTAAAAACTAAATGAAATGTTAAAATATAAGATTTATTGTGTTTCACAATAGAATTTTACACAAAATATGGAATATTTTCAGTTTTTATATAACCTACACATATGTAGGTTATGTGTACGGTAAATTACCTACATGTATCCAGGCTTTGTGTAGGTTAAAATATATGTTTTTTAATGTATATATAATACACATATATGTGTAAGAAACATAAAATTTTAAAAATATGAACCTTAAATCTCAAAATTTATTGATTTAAAGTTGTTATTTTTGTTCTCATAATAATTGATATTCTGTAACGATCCTCATATTGTATTATATTATATTATATTATTAGTGAGTTACTATGAATGATAACAAAATATTTATTTATTTGTACTTTTTTTTCTTTAACTTTTTTTAATTTTATTAAATTAGTTAATTTTAAACATATTGTGATTTTCTATTATAACTTTTAAAATATAAATTAGTGTTATTAAAAGTTCAAAAATTTTCTGCACATCTCGTAAAAAAAAGTTCAAAATTTGTTGTCAGTGTTAACGTATAAGTACTCGAAGTACGAATGTAGGTGTTATTAAAACTACCTCACTTTTTTTTTGTAAATCCACATCGTTTTACCTTTTCATAATTCTAATAATGTAGTATTATGTTTTCTAAAATTTCAAATATACCGTTGCGACGTGTTTATTTTTATCTACACTTCAATAAAAGTTTTGTTCAAATCGAACGAGTCAGATATAATTGATTTTTTTGTATTTGTTGTGACGAACCGAACTAGTATCTTCTGACAACTTCAATAACACTATAGAGAAAATTTTATATGCCTTAAGCTACAATGAGTGCTGGTATCATACTGGTACCGTGACAAACCAAATTGATATCGTCTAGCAACATTAATGCCCTATCGGGTTTGTCCGAACAACATCGATACCGGTACTATTGGATCTGTTACTGATATTTATTTTATGGTTTTTCGACCGAAGTAAAGCACGTATCGATATAATTTTGGTCATAGCATAACTTTATTTTTTGAGTTTTAGCTTTCGATTGATATATCTAATGCCGATAGTGTATTGATACCATAATAATTAATCAAATCGATGCCAAGCTAATACCAGCACAACACGCAAATGAATATTACTAGTTTAGATCATGAATGGAATCTCATGATGAATATGAAGGGATTTTTCTCTTTACACTCTTTTTTGAATCATGTTATCCCTTGAAGTTTTTTAATTGGTTAAATTTTTGAATCATGGTAACACTTGAAGTATTTTAATTGGTTAAATAAAACGTCGCAATCAAATAATTCATAAATCAAGAACTATTCTTTTTTGAATCATGGTATCACTTGAAGTATTTTAATTGGTTAAATAAAACATCGCAATCAAATAATTCATAAATCAAAACTATTCTTTTTTGAATCATGGTATCACTTGAAGTATTTTAAATTTGGTTAAATAAAACATCCAATCAAATAATTCAAAATCAAGTACTAGTATGGTTTTTTATATAAAACAACCCAACTTTTTATGAATAAGTGTATCATTTTGGTGGTTAATTCGACTGGCGTGAAATGATACATCAATTGACTCTGTTGAGTAATAATGGTATGTGCTCATTTCTCAGAAACGCTGCACCTTGAACCCTGTTATACGTCGAAAACAAAAATTAAATAATCTTAATATGAGCGTGCACTCTACGTCTCATAGCCCGTAACGAAGGAGTCTGAATTTTCCTTCTGTTTTAAAAAAAAAATCCTATAAAAAATATTTGGTGGAATAGTGCACTCTACGTCTCATAGCTCGTAACGAAGTAATCTCAATTTTCCTTCTGTTTAAAAATCCCATAAAAAACATTAGTTGGAATGGCCCATAAAAAGCACCCGACAAAGCATATGTTGTCAAATCTGGAAATACACCAATGTTATTTTGTATAAAAAAATTATATAGTAGTCCTTCAAATAGTTTTTTAAACCAGGCATCAAGTGCAAGAATTACTTAGTTACTTAGTGTCAATTTTGCTTTTTGACCCTAATTATTTGTCTAGGCGCAATTGACAATTATTTTTAATAATACTTTCACTCTTATTTTTAGGTTAAACATAAATAAATATCAGCAAAAAGTTTGAAGTTGACGTGGTATATTAGAACCATATAAAAAAAATTATTTTATATGATATGATTTGATTTTCCTTAACAAAATCTAAAATTTATATGATCGGGTCAGCAGTAGATATTGGAAACTTAGGGTAAAAAAAATAAATGTAACTGGTTATGTTAAATACCTAATATCATAAAACAATAAAACACATTACTTATACACTAAATGTAATTAGTTATGTTAAGTACCTAATATGAAATGTTTAAGGTTATTTTGAATTCAAATCAAACTAAAAAGATTAATTTACAATGTTACTTAAACTAAAATGATTAATATGAATGTTACAATTAATATACTTTGAAACTCATATGTATCTTAACAACTCCCCCAAGAACCACTGGCAACCTAAACAAATTTGCCTCCTCTATCGAAACTTCCACGGATTGCAGATTCGCATCTACAAAACGTGTTGAAAATATGCTATTATTTTGCTGACCTCCGGTGAGACATCCCCACCGTCTGGGGATCTCTCAATCCATCCCTGAAACAGACAAAGTGCGAGTTTTGCACTGTTGTACATTGCACGCTATATATCCATGTGAGGTTGGATGGTGTTGTCACTTTGTATGTCTTACATGGATACGTAACATTATATTGTAGTATACATAATATAGAATTATATTATATAGTATAATTTTGTAGTGTAATAAAGTGAAACAGAGATGAAAAAGTATGAAAAAAAGAGAGATTTGAAGTGACATACGTACTAGAATTAGTAACAATGATGGATCAAGTTCATGATGGTTTATGGGGTCATATGATATAATGACAACCCCAACCTAGTGTTCTCCACACAAGTTACCCCCTCTAATCGAGTGCCACATTAAGGATATATAATGAATTAATAGAATAAATGTTGATTTCTTTTGTCATGAAAATGATTTTATGATAAATAATATGTTGAAAAAATGAAAGAAGTGATGTGTTGGTTCGAAGTGATGTGTTGGTTCAACGGTGATGATGTTAAGTTTTGGTAGGGTCGAAGCCGTAGTTTGAGTGTCTTTCAAATGTTTATTCTTTGGTACAATAAGATGTTATCTCACCTCTTTTAAAGAAAATTATACATTAAGAGAGATAAATTTGTATTTTTTTAGTAATACTTATCAGGAAAATTTGCGTCGTGAGCAACAAGGATTAACACACCAAACAATAAACGACATCACACGAGCAAGATAAATAGTTCATTTGATACGTGATAGAAGTGGATATGTTGAACTATTTAGTCAAAATGTTTGAAGTGATAAAAAAATCACAATCAAGATAGCCTGATAGGATTACATTTGATCAAATGAAAGGATTGGATACATTAGTCCATTGTCAAAGATGTCAATTGCTTTAATAATTTAAAATGTATTATTTTGTGATATATTCATCGTTATCTTCCATAACCATATAATTCTTTTTGTTTGTTTCAAATTTTAATATCTCTCTCTTTCATGTCTAATAATTTAAACTATATGTATGATTTGTGTAAATAGAATATATCCCCATACTATTATTAAGTCATACAAAGACATATATCCCATCAACATATTCATGGAAATAATTAATGTACACAAAAAAAATCATACTTCTACTAAGTTCCACAAATGGTTCCCAACAATCTTTCGACATATTTCATTTCCTTTTTTCTACAGATATAGTATATTTTTAAAATAGTTTATACATGTTTTTATAGAGAGAGTATACTTTTTTAAATAGTTTATACCTGTGTCGAATCCATGGCCAGAACGGCAGAGCGTTACTAGCCTTGGACTCGTCAAGTTCAGATTCTTCATCTCATCGTTGTGGTGACGGTTCCTCTTGCGGGGTGTCGAGTCTTGGACTGCAGCCACATGAAAAGTAGTTAGAGGGCCCGGGGGGTTTACCCTGAAGGCACTCCGACGCTCAAGTAAGTGTCATGTATGGAAGTGATGATTATGAGTGCAAATGTAATGTATAGTTTAGAGAGAGAGCAGAAGTTGTAAGGGAGAAGGAGGGGAAGGTAACCTGCTTGTTTAGGAAGATGAACTTTCCTTTTATAACAGTACTCTTGGGCCTCAACCCTAATGGGCTGGCTTAAGAATGGGCTTATCAGGACTAGGCCCACTAGAACCAACTGAACATGCTGAGAAAGACCACATGGGCTCAGGCCTAGTCACCATTTCAGGGGTGTGAGCCCAGAAGAAGGAACCCAAGCGGGGACCCTCGTCGATAAGTCATCCTTAATCCAAGCCCATTCACTTATGGATGGGCATAGGACTATTCTGGTCTTTGAAAATCTAGGCGGGTCGCCCTCCGCCCTTTAATTGTCACCTCTATCTGTCGGGTAAATATAGTCTAAGGCATGTTATGCCAAACTAATCTACTTTATTGTCCTTGGGGTAACCTTGCATTTAGCATTCAAAATAGTAAGGTGAGCGCTCAGGTAGGGTAGTGCAATACTTTACTTCAATATGTGCCTCTTTGAAGACACTTTAACCAATGTACTCGTTCGAGAGTACTTTTCTTGAGAGCGTCTATATTATTTAGATTGTTTTCCCATCTCCTCAAGGGCATTTCAATCGAGGTACTCGTTCAAGAGTAATTTCCATATGAGCATCAATTAGGACGCCTTGTTTAACGTGTCATACTTTTTGTTTGGCGTCCCTCCGAGAAGGGTTTTTGTCTTGCTTAAGCTGTTAAAACTTTTTCATGAATTTGCTTTGTAACTTGTTTAAGCCGTTAAGGCTTTCTATAGATCGCTTTGTAACTTTTTAAGTTGTTAAAGCTTTGTATAGACCCGTTTTGTAACTCATTTAAGTTGTTAAAGCTTACCATGGTCAGGCACTTTGTAACTCGTTTAAGTTGTTAGAGCTTTCCATGGATCGCTTTTTAACTTGTTTAAGTTGTTAAAGCTTTGTATAGACCCACTTTGTGGCTCATTTAAGTCGTTAAAGCTTTGTTTAGGCCTGCTTTGTAACTTGCTTAAGTTGTTAAAGCTTTTGGTGGGCCTTTTGTCCAATGGCGTCTGGTCCATTTCGGGGTTTTCAGATGCCTGCTTCGGCGTTTTGTTGGACGTAGTCGACTTAGTCTTAGCCCCACTGCCGGGCTTTGCCTTGTTTAGACTAAGATGACATGTTTGTATGCCTATGTACATGTTAATTTTATTGTAAGATCGTCCGGCACGTCTAAATAAATGATCCTATTTGATCCGTTAGTAGGGTTTCTTACCATTTAGGTGTTTTGGTCTTCGATAAGGGTGGCATCTTCTCCTTTTGAAAAGGTTTTGTGAGCCTTTTAGAAACGCTTGTTATGTAGAAGGAAACTTCATCCATGAGTCCTTATTAAGGGTTTATTCTTCTCATGGAGAGATGTTGTCATTCTCTAAGAGTGGGTGCCCCTAGAAAGGGCATCCTCTCCTCTTGAGAGAGACTTCTTCAAACATATGTGACCTCAGGATGGAGCTCCTCTCCCTTGAAGGGGTATTTTCTAAAACACAGGTTCGTAGAATGGATCTTTTCTTTTTAGGTAAAAGACTTTTAAGATATGAAGTCTCTTGAAAAAGGGACTCTTACCTTTTTCAGAGAATGAGTTGTTCAAGTGTATAATCCAAAGGAGGAGGCTTTTTCTTTTTCGGAGAAGGAGCCTTATCAAATCCAATAGAATGGAGTATTTCTCTGTACTTTGGAAAAAACTTTACCAATACTTGATCCCACAGAGGGGATGCATTTCTGTTCATTGAAGGGACTTCTGAAATACTTAATCCCACCTAAGGGGATATCTTCCTATTCAATAGAAGAGATATGTTCTTGTTCATGTAAGGAAATTTTGAGGTACTTGATCTCATAGGAGGGGGCATCTTCCTATTCGTGGAGGGAACTTCTAAGGTACTTAATCACATAGGAAGGATATTCTTCATATTCTTGTAAGGAACTTTTTCGAGACTTAGTTCTATAGAAGGGACATGTTCCAGTTTATAGAAGAAACTTCTAAAATACTTGATCCCACATGATGGGATATTCTTCCTTTCTTGGAAGGAACTTCTTCAATACTTGATTTCATGGAAGGGATGTGTTCCTGTTCAAGGAAGGAACTTCTGAAATACTTGATTCCATAGGAGGGGATTTCTTCTATTCTTGGAAGGACCCTCTTTAAGGCTCAATCTCAAAGAAGGGAATGTTCCTATTTAGGGAGGGAACATCTAAAATACTTAATCTCATAGGATGGAATACCTTCCTATTCTTGGGAGGAGCTTCTTCAAGACTTAATCATAAGAAAGGGATATGTTCCTATTAAAGGAAGAACTTCTGTAATACCTGAATACATAGGAGGGGATTTTATGGGAAGGAACTTTTCCTAGACTTAATTTCATGGAAGAGATATGTTTCTATTCTTCGAGATGGGTCTGTTAGATACCTAATCCTATGGAAGGGATGTTTTTCTGTTCATGGAAGGAACTTTTGAAATCTCATAGAACGAGATATTCTTCTACTTTGTAAGTAACTTTCCTGGACTTGGTTCCGTGGAAAGGATATGTTCCTGTTCAAGGAAGACACTTTTGAAATACCTAATCTCATAGGAGAGAATACCTTCCTATTCTTGGAAGGAGCTTCTTCAAGAATTAATCCCAATAAAGGGGTACGTTCCTGTTCTTGAAAGGGACTGTTGAGGTACCTTATCCCAAAGAAGGAGGGATTTACTTGTTTATGGAGGAAACTTCTGAAATTCTTTAGCCTTTAGGGTGGAGTATCGTTTTGTTCAAGTAGATGAAGATATAATTAGGAAGGTTTGTCGATGTGGTCGAGCATGATTACAATTTTTGGTATATTTAAACACTTTTTACTCGTGGATCAAGCTATAAATTTATAAAACATGATACAATATTATCACTCTACATACGTTAGGGCAAGTGCACCCATCGTAGACGTAGTATAGTGATGGTAAGATACCGAGATCGTCAAAGGACACAAAAGCTTTTAATACCGGCTTATCGTTAACGTCTAATCTAACCAAATTTTGATAAAAGTTTTGAAAGCTTTAAAAGATAAAAGCTATAATTAAAAATGTAAAAACAAATAGACAAGAAATAATCACTTGGTTCCAACTCCTATTTTATATTCTTTGATAATTTCCGCACTTTAGACTTTTTAAAATATTATCTTAGTTATGGTGGTAGGCCCTTTTATAAAAACGACAATACCCCTATAGGTATGATTTGTGTAAATGGAATATATCCCCCATGTTATTAAGTCATACAAAGAACATATATCCCATCTGAAATAATTAATGTACACAAAAATCATACTTCTACCAAGTTCCACAAATGGTCCCCAACAATCTTTCTATAAATTTCATTTCCTTTTTTCTACAGATATAGTATATTTTTTTAAATAGTTTATACCTGTTTCTACAGATATAGTATACTTTTTTAAATAGTTTATAAATGTGTTGAATCTATGGTCAGAACGGTAGAGTGTTACTAACCTTGAACTCGTCTAGATCCAGTTCAGATTCTTCCTCTCGTTGTCATGGTGACGGTTCCTCCTGTGGGGTGTCTAGTCTTGGGCTGCAGCCACATGAAAAGCTAGTTAGAGGGCCCGATTGGGTTTACCCGAAGACACTCCGACGCTCAAGTCAGTATCATGTATGAAAGTGATGATTATAAGTGCAAATGTAATGTACAGTTTAGAGAGAGAGAGAGAGTAGAATTGAAAGGGAGAAGGAGGGGGAGGTAACCTACTTGTTCAGGAAGATAAAATTTCATTTTATAACAGTATTCTTGTGCCATAATCCTAATGGGTTGGTCTAAGAATAGGCTTATCAGGACTAGGCCCACAAGAACCAACTAAACATGCTGAGAAAGATCATATGGGCTCAAGCCAGTCACCATTTAAGGGAGTAAGCCCAGGCGAGAAGCTTAAGCGGGGACACTCGTCGACAACCTGAGATATTCTTTTTGTTTCTTAAAAGTGTATTAACCAAGGTTATCTAGGTTCCCTATCGTGTACGTCTATCAGGGGCGAATGCAATGTATAAGAAGGGATAGCCTGTGCTAATTCTCAACTCCGTTTTCGTAGTGTAAAAATACCATTCAACTCCGTCTACGTAGTGTAAATTTTTTTTATCATTTTATACAAAGGATACACCTAATTCAAAAAAAATTAAGATACCACTGAATTTTTAGGCTAGCTCTGCCACTGCACTTCATACAAATTTGAAATGTGAAAGTTTTCTTCTCTTTTTTTTTACTTCTTCAGTTTTCATTTAAAAATATAGCGTTTTTTTAACTAATTAAAGATTTTCATATAAATTTATATATATAGTTCTATTAAGAATCAAACTCTACATTATGATTTTTTTTAATAGAAAACTGAACTATATACAACATAAATTGTTTATTGGACACTACCAGACCAAAATGTTTATTGTGACACTACAAGTCCAAAACAAACTTATGTTTTTACAACTCAGTTTCTATAAAATCTATATTAGAGTATAAAAAGTAAATTAACTACATATTTAATTTTTTATACTAAACACTACTTATTGGAAAGAACTAACACTTAACTGAAAATTAAAAAGGAATAAGTGTCCTTTCAAATGCACTAGAGACAACCCAGGTTATAAACCAGATACAATAGAACTTCTATAATTTAATACTTGATAAACTAATAACCTCGATAAAATCAATACTTTGTTTGGTCCCAACTTGGAGCCAGTACAGAATTGGACCCCAATCGATAAAATAATAAAATAATAATTTTTTTGAAATCTTAATATAAATATATTGGTCCCAGCGAAACTATAAATTAATAATTACTAAAATATTCCAAAATTCTAGGATTGTATATTAAAAAATGAATCTATAGTCAGTTGTTTTTTTTTTATTTTTTATTTTTTGTGAACTTCACATCTATATTGAGATCATCTTTAAATCTCTCATTGCACTTAAGAATTGAGGCACTGTACTCCTTTACTACAACAAAAGGTTGTGAAGAGTTGTTGCCGCTTGCAATGTTTATTTTTGAGTGACCGGTTCCAAAGATATTGGATCATCATCAACCGGATTTTGAACGGTATCCGCCATAATTTCTTCAATGCTTTGAACCTCGTAATTTAAGAGTTGCTCACGAATATAAGTCAACTCTTTAAATTAATAATTTATTAATTTATCGATATAATAATATGTCACTAAATTAATAAAATATCTTAATTTAACATTATTAATGTATAAAGGTTTTATTGTGTTACACTTCCAAAAAAAAATGAAAATATACATTAGCTTAAAAAAATATTTTAAAAGTAACACGCCTTGCAAAAAAGAGTTCACAAACTTGCTTACCAAAAGTCCATCAACTTATCTCTCATCCAATGGTGATGAAGAAACCTTCCCAAATCTGGGTTGTATCAATTGTGTTGGGTTGATGGATTTTTGGTTGAGAGGTTGAATATACAAATCAATCAGGATCCATAATATTATTTGCGTCATGAATATCAACTCTAAACTCGCACTACCCAAACATGAACTATTTAAATCATTTATCTAAACATGTTAAATGAGTTAACGAATAGTGATAAAACTCATGTTAATTGGGGTTGTAAGAAATGTGTTAAACGCGTTAGTTGGGTTTTTGTTTAACTAGACAGGTTGGCTAATCAACGTGTATAAAAAAAACATGTTAAACAAGCCAGGCCGAGCACGTCCCGTTCAATTAAACAAGTTAACCTGAAAATGATCAATTTATTAAGTTGGTCAAATACGACAACTCAAAATCTAATCATTTCTGCATTGTGTTCATGTCATGTTTTGGGTCATGTCAGAAATTATCACGCTAGTTACACATCATCCTAAGAAGTGTCGCTCCCCAAGGTAGAAAGAAACGCAAAAAAAAGGAAAATAAGCCACCTCTTATTCGGGGGTAAAAAAAACCTTTGGATTGTTTATATTAACACTTCTTTGTTTAGTTGTTTATATTGGTTATGTATCCTTCTATACTTTCCAACAACATATCAGCCATTAACGATATAACTCTCTCCCTCCCCCAGCACACGTCTTTTTTTTTGTTTTTTTATTTAATTATTAGTCAAATCACAATATAATAGTTAAAGTTCATTGTTTACGTAACGGGATGTTATGTTGAACTACAACGCATAATCATATAGAATGATATCATGTAAACCTCAAGTCGAATGCATAAATTAGGTTAATGAAAGTCCTAATTTTAAAGTTCCTTTTAGGCCTTTAAAATTGTTTGAGCTGCGATTCAAAACAAGTCTATTGATTACAAAAATATAAAAGATTTTATCTTATATATATATATATATATATATATATATATAATATATATATATATATATAACTACATGACAAATAGATACATAACAACATAAATAAATATTATTATTGTTTATAAAATTATGATAAATATAACTATAACTATATAATACATATTTTGTTATATTTACGTATATAAATAAAACGATATGAACTCTTACTCAAAAGATTATTAATGAGACGAGTTTAACTTGTAAATATAAATATAGAACTTAGAACAAGAAGTATACTTAAATTAAATTAATCAAGTCAAAGTTAAGAAGCTCCAACTCAACATAACTTGACAATGAACCCTCCGTGTATTTACGTAAGTGTAATCTCTATATTTATGACGGTAGTTATATATTGTTATGGGTGAAAGAGAGAGAAAAAGAAGAAAATGTTACTTTTAATCAATAAATTTAAAAAAGATATTGTTCACCTCTATAATTTTTTTTAAAGTAGTTATGAGTAAGGAAGAGAGAAAAATAAGAAATGTTATTGTTTATCAGTAAATTCGAAGAACATACTGTTCACTTCTATAATTTTTTATATTTTTTAAAGTAGCCGTGAGTGGTAAGAAAAAAGTAATGATAAAAATATTACTATTTAATTGAAAGATTCAGAAAAAATAATATTTTTAATATAATTATAAAGATAAAATATTCGATTATTAAAGCTATTACACACTATTTTTTCCACTGCTCTCGTCGTACATTTCAATTTTCTAATAATATTTCGATTAAACCCTAGACTCATCTTACTTTCACTAGAACTTTCTATCACGTCAATAGTGGCATATTTCCCATGCCTCATTTGGTAATCCATCACCATCACATATAAAAAAAACTATCTAAAAATAGTGTCACTATAAAAATAATACGCTCCGTCTATTGGGACACCCACTTTTTTCTATTTGAACACTATACGACATGCATAGGCCTCTGCGGGGCGCATGGGTATCAATCCCTGTGATGCTCTTGGGCCTCTACGGGGCGCATGGGTTCAATCATGCGATGCTCTTGGCCTCTGCAGGGCGCATAATTTGGTATTTTAAGTTGTTTAAAGGTTGTGTTATGTTATTTCATATTTTAGTTAGAGATTCACTATTTCAAGTACATCGATAATCAAAATTTATAAAGTATAATAAAATGAAACACACACGTATAATAAAAAACTGAAACTGCATTAATATATAACATTTGTTCAGTACATCGATAATCAAAATTTACAAAGTAAAAAAGAAAACAACCTAATCCTGACCACCCTCGCCTGGCTGATGCTGAGCCTGATCCTCATGTGGCTGATGCTGAGCCTGAGGTGCCTGAGGTACCGGCTGAGGATGTAGTAGATGGGCCGGCATATGAAAATCAACGGTGGCATACCCACGTGAGCCATGATCGCCGCAATCTGATCAATCTGAAATCGCATCATGTACTGCATCTGTGCATTATGCAGCATCTGCATCTGGTAGAACTGATGCATATCAGGCGAAACATGGATCGGCCACTGTGGCGGATGCGGTGGCTGTGGTGCGGCAGCACAGCAGGTGCGGCCTGAGGGGCAGGAGCGGCAGGATCTACCGGGTCGTCTTCGATATCTACAACTGGGAAGACCTCCGGCAAATCGACAGGGACATACAACTCCCCCTGTTGGCCACCAAGCGGCGACCAACACCTGGAATCTTGCCCAGGATACCCATACCCTGTATGGTAGGTGTCAAGCCTCCTAGGCAAGATAGCAGGACCGCAACGTGGATCCGCATCTATATCGATCTCTGGAAGCAGGGCCCTGGCAATGATGGTGATATACGCACCACCGTAAAATACTGCTCGCTCCTGCCGCATGTACGCGCTAGCGTAAAACATAGCCAAACTCCTAGCTAGCGCGCACGGCCTGCGCCCCAGCAGGCAGTACAAAAAGAAAAGGTCACCGCTAGTGACCTTTTCCCGACTATCAAAGCGGGGGCGATAGACGTAGCTATGCACCGGTGCAGGTACCGGTACAAGGGTTAGCTATCAGGCTGACCTTCCCAGAAGGCCAAGTATACTCCTGCTGAGGGGCAATGACTGACCAAAAACCTAGGAGCTCCCCCTTCGTCCTACTAATCAAAGCGTTGGTGTATATGGGCTGAGTAGTCTCGTGAGGTGTGTATAAGCCGCATATAACCGCAAAGTCGCTGAGGCTCATCTGAAACTGACGTCCGCATAAACGAAACTCGATCTCGATAAACGGGTGGTCCGGGTCATCCTCTGGGTGGTCGGCTGGGCGTGGGGTGAATGTGAATGAAGAAAGAAACTCGATCGTAATGGCCCTATAGGTAGGGGCGTGCGCTAAGAGAAACAGTCTGTCCCACGGCTTACCCACGCCGATAAAATGTCGTCCTCGATCAGTCTCACCCAACGTCTCCAGCATACTCCAGTCAATCGACTCGTGCGCGCCAATGATGACTCGGCGTAGTCTGTCACATCGTCTAAAAGGGGAAGTAGAATCGTTATGATGAGGAAATACAAGAAACGCGTGATCCTCCAGCGGATCAATCTCTGGCCGCTCGCGCCTCCTACGACGCCCCCCCCCCCCCCTGAGGAGCCTCGGGGACATCAACATCCTCCATCGGCTCATCGATAAGAAACTCCATCTACAAAACATTAAAATGATTAAAATATTAATGTTAATAATAAAATGATATAAATATTAATTTTAATAATAAAATGATATAAATATTAATTTTAATAATAAAATGATTAAAATATTAATATTAATAATAAATGATTAAAATATTAATATAAATATTAATTTTAATATTTACCTAAATACGGTATAAATCTACCTAAATACGACATGGATCTACCTAAATACGGCATAGATCTACCTAACCACGGCATAAACTACCGAAATACCGTATGGATCTATCTAAATACGGAAAAGAAGTAACTAAATACGGTAAAAACGAACTCAATACAGTAAAAAAAAGTAACTGAATACGGTATAAATCTACCTAAATACAGCACAGATCTACCTAACCACAGCATAAACTACCGAAATACCGTATGGATCTATCTAAATACGGTAAAAAAAAGTAACTAAATACGGTAAAAAACTAACCTCTATAACGTAAGAAGTCGAAAAACGAGATCATGCGGGATTTTCTTGGCTTGTTCTTCAGTGTCGTTTAGTGTGTGTTTGGTTGTGTGTTTGGAGATAGTATGGACCTATGCGGATCGTAGAGGCTTATGCAAAGAAACCCAATGCGCCCCGCATAGGCCTCTGCGGGGCGCGTTGGTTGTTTTTTTTTATTTTTTTTTTTTTTTTATTAAAAATTAGATTACTAATTTACATTAAAAATTGATAAGTGTAAATGTTAATAATAAATATACAAATGTTCATGTGAGGTCTCATGTGAGGACTCGGGTATATCGATAGCGTTAAGATCTATTTTAGGGTTTAGTCGACTACGATACATATCTAGTCGGTTTTCGTACGTTGTCAACCAGCCCGAAGCGGCATTTTGATGAATCCCAGCCCATAAAAAGTTCGGAGTAGGCATCGGATGCTGTCCTTCCAACTTCAGATGTATAAAATGTTCAGATTCACGAAGGTACACAACCGTAACAGATCGATGAGGGAACACGACATCATCTGGACCCTTCGTAATTGGGAAACTAGTATCAGAGCCCCTCGTATCCAACGTATGAACGATCACACCAAATCTCTCGGCAATACGAAGTCCTGTATAAGGCATATCCATCCAATGTTCAGATGATGCCATTTCTAAAGAGTCGAAATTTATGTTGTCTAACAGGGTCTTATATTTTCCACGCTCCATCGCCTCGACAATTGGGAACCAAATGCTCTGGTTTCTTACCATCTCATCTATCAACTGCCGTCTTACGTCTCTAAAGTCCTTTTCCTCCCACCTTAAGCCCAAAGTTGTAGCTCGAAATCCACAATGACCATCTGGATTTACATTCTTTATTACGGATACGTACGGATGAAACATTCTAGGAATGTGATTCTTATACTTGGTAATTGTGTAAAGATCCGTACCCCCATGGATTAAGGGAAACTCAGGGTCATATTGTCGTTGCGTGGGAGTTGAACGACTACATGCGGGAATGCACGCCACATTTGGCCGGAATGCTCATGGACAAAGAAAATATCTTCAAGATTGTTTGTGGATGGATCCTCCCGAGTTTCATAAGTGAAACATTTTGAAATAAGAAAGTTTTCTAGTTTTTGCACGGAGAACCTCCTAAACTCTTCCCGGCGTTAATCTTCTGAACAACGTTATGTATATCTTTTGGAATGCTCTTATTATTAGGGTTCTGATTCCTTAATGTTGCCCAGATGTTACGTGTGGGAATGTCTTGCTCGGCCAGCTGCTCCACTAGTCTGTATTCGTCCTCAGAAAGTCTTCTAGCATACGCGTGCCCCTCTAAAGTTTCAAGAGGAGAGTGGTTGTGTGACTCGTTCTTAACTTGTAGCCGCCAAACGTTAAGCATTTCATCATAGAACCCTACCAGTTCAAAAGGGCAACGAGTTTTTTTGCTACCGGTTTTTCGAACAGTGGCTACACTCTTACGATCACCACTAAGGATACAATGTATCCACACCCTCACGAATTCACCATGTTTCTTCTTCGATCTTCCACACTTAACGATGCAGCCGTGATTACGAGCCCTCCTATCTACCCAATCCTCCATCTCTTCACGGGAGGCAAAACCCTGATTAGTTGCATAGGTAACTATGATAGGGTGTATTTTTTCCTCCTCATCTTCCAGTTTGATTTCTTCCTCGTCATATTCGTGATGAAAATTACCCTCTGCATACGAATTATCACCTCCGTAGTTGTATCCAGAATAACCTCCGGAATAACTGTGTGGTGAGTAGTTCGGGTCTGGAAGAGGCGGAATGTCGACATGAGAAGGGACGCGGTTGACAACTTCCTCGTAATGGTTGGGCTGAAACGAAGATTCGTAAGAATAAAAAATGGCGGTCTCGTATGAGTCTGGAACAACACTATCATTAGAATCCTCACCGAATTTTCCGAAAAACCACGACATACTGTGAATATACGTGATTGTGATTTGAAAGGTTTATTATGGAATTGGAAATCTCATACGATAACCAACGATAATGCATGGTCTTATAGCCTTTCTGGAGGGTCCATGCGCCCCGCAGAGGCCATTGCGAGGCGCATTGAGTTCAAACATGCACATCAACTTTAGGTCACGCAGGTGTAAGAGGTTATATTCTGATTCTTGGTACCCTATGCGACCCGCATGGGCCTCTGCAGGGCGCATGGGTACGAGGTTCACGTGTTTCCGCGCAGACATATCAGTCTGCTGCCTTTGTCGGGAAACCCTAACCCCATGCGGAGGCGCATGGGCCTATACGACCCGCATGGAAGTGTGTCAAAATAAGAAATTTGGGTGTCACAATAATATTAATGTACTTTTTAGCTATAATCTTAAATAATGAGTCATCAACTATTTTATGTGTATAATCTTATAGCTGTATGAACGATACAAAAATGTATATTTTTATATAAAATATTAACAATTACGATTGATTTGAGATGAGAAAAAAAAATACACAAGTAGTAGATCTTTTGGTATAATTATTATAAGAATGAACTAAATAATATATGTTACAAACAAAGTTATATATATGATTAAAAAATAAAATAAATGAGCTTGGTCTAAACCCAAATCATGCTTCTAAAATTACTTAGGAGTCGAGTTTGTGCTTAATTAAACTCAAACTAGTGTCGATTACACCCCTTGATGCTAGTTCATGGAGAGGCAACCGTGCACAACTCGTAGGTCAAATGTTCAATTATTGTTTGATAAATCCCGGAAATAAGAATGGATAGAATAGGACAGCCATGAGTATTGATAGTAAGTGATTGAACAATTGATTCATAAAAATAATTTGTGAATGAGTTTCGTTGTTGTCATTTGAATTTTGTTTTATAGGTGAATAAACAAAATCCCCCCCCCCCCCCGGCGTGACCGGGCGTTAGGCTGTTCACTCTTGTGGGGCACATAGTTGACCGTTGAGGCGTGGATCAAGAAAGAAAAAGAGTCATCGAGCTAAAAAATAAAACATAAAAATATATTAAAATCTATAAATTTAACCGACCTTCAAAGTTTTTCTAAGCTTGAACCTGACTCATTTAACTTTAATGTGCTGATTTGAGTTCTATTTCTAAAAATTCGAACTTGGCCTATAAGTAACTTTTAAACGAGAGCTTGACTCGGACTCTACTATTTAATAAATACTTTATTATAATATTTATATACAGAATCATATAGTTTTATATGTAGCATGATATATATTATATTTTGTTTAACAACATTTTTTTTATTTCTAAATACCATCTAATCAACCTTTTGTACAGAAATTTTAACACACATCACATGTTTGTGGAGAATAGTGACGCCACTAGACCACAAGGTAAGGACATATGTATTTAGTAAATTTTGTTATAATTACATAATAATGTAAGATTAAATATATTATATTTATAATCTTTAATTATTTAACCATTATAATCATTTATATTATATTATATTAAAATAATATTAATCCTGGTATATATTAGTTGGTAATTGTTGATGGACCATACTACCTTTATTAACTAATTAGGATTTCCTTCGGGTTGTATATATAAGGAGATGATTAGAGAGGTTTTGTTAGACACTTCTACTCATAACATCATCATCATTATCGCCCCCCCTCTCTCTCCATAACCTAAAACCGAATTCATCACTAGTTCGGCTATCACCATCATAACCTTACACCCTAAGGAGGAACCAGATCATACTGACAAAGATGTCGAAATCCATGGCTGCGTCTCTGACTGGATTCTCTGTTGGCTTGTCTGCTGTATCAGGTATTATTTCATTCATGTTTTCCATTATATTTAAACAGAACTGATCAACATGTGGTATCAAAGCATATGTTGATAAATCAGTTCTGTTTGTTTCCATGAATCTGGAAAACAAACTTTATGAAAAAACTGATAAAACTTAAGAACAAGAATTCGGATAAAACCTTTAAAATTCACGAATTTTATGTTCTAAAGGGACGTTTAATCACATTCGAAATTGTTATTGTTCCGAAATCCATATTACAGGACTTAAAATTTCAGATTTCGGATTCAAGATGATATTTTAATTTTTAGAGTTCATCACATGTTCTTATGAAATTCGAAGAAATTCCTATATTTTGGAATTAAATTTGGATTATTGGGTGTTTTTCCTGTTTTTGATCTATTTTATCTATTTAAAGTTATTCGAAATCTGTTATTATTATGAATAGATATAATTTTCGATTTAATGAGATAAATCTAATCAGCACTAAAATAGGAAACAAATTATCCCATAATCCCTTAATTTTCGAATTTCAAAACTTATCACAACTAATTGCCATGATTAGAGATTTCGAAATCTTGGAGGACAAGTTTCTGATGGATCCGAGACCCATTCGAGATACCTTATCTCGGACTAATTCGAGTCTCATCCGAGATGAACATCTTGAACTAACTCGAGTCTCATTAGAGATCCATTCGAGATAAACATCTCGAACTAATTCAAGTCTGTCTCATCAGAGATCCATTCGAGATACCTCATCTCGGACTAATTCGAGTCTCATCCGAGATGCCCATCTTGGACTAATTCGAGTCTCATCTGAGATGCCCATCTCGAACTAATCCGAAACTCATCCGAAATGCCCATCTTGGACTAATCAGAAACTCATCTGAGATGCCCATCTCGGACTAATTCGAGTCTCATCCGAAATCACCATCTCTGTAACATCCGTAAAAAAAACGGATTTTACCAAACCCGCTCCGTTTATTAACCGAACAATCAGTTAAAAATTTCGTTGCGAATTTAATGCCCAAAATAATTTTAAACGATACAAAATTAATTATTATATGGGAATATATAATTAGATTTTGAAAAACTGTTAAAAATAAGAAAATAAAAATGAATTGTCACTGCAGGGTTTCGAACCCGGGTCAGTAACCGGTCAGCAAAGACTTAACATTCAACTTTTAAACCACTGCGCCACTTGTATTATCTGTTAATTATTAGAATCATTTAATTCATATCATGACTTTCCGAATTCAAAACCGGCGCCCAAATGCAGTCGTCGGAAATCCCGGCGATCTCGCCAAGAATTAACGACATCTTCAGTTATAACGTAAACATTTACTAAGACATTGGTTATAACCGACGTCTGAGTCCGCGACACAAACCATAACCGCCGGAGAAATTATAACCGACGAATCAAGTCGGAAATCGGACCAAATTCATCGACGACTTGCCCTATAAATACCTCCTCGAACCTCTGCAAACATTTTCGCTCAAAACCGCACCCTTTCTCGGCGAAAACTCACTCGCCGGAAATCGTCTGCTCGTCGCCGGAAAACCGAACCCTCCATTTCTAAGCCTTACTAAACCCCCTGAGCTTATACCGAAGTCACCCACATCCTTTTCAATCTTTCTGAAGATTCTCTGCTGCAAGACACACGTCGCCGGAAGTGTTTGCTGTCGCCGGAGTTCTGTCGGAAAACAGAGGAAGCCAGTCGGTATACCTCACGCCTAATTTCTTCATTCTTTTTATTTATATCTCACCTATGATTAATCATAAAACGTTAAAGAAACCTGAATAAAACTTCGAACCAGTCAGTCATCATTTCTGGATAAAACTCAACGAAGAAGACGAAGTTACGGTAACATATAAGTATAATTTAAATCAAGAAAGAACTTGGGTTAGACACACAGTCCAGCGGTGGACTGTGTGCACATTAAACACACTAACGTCTCGAGTTCGAATCTTGTCCCACACACGCTGCCTTAATAAAAATGCCTCTTTTTTTGTTAACCGAACCGGTCACCACTGTTATATGTTAAGTTTATTAATAATCGGAATAATAACCAAGTTAGACACACAGTCCAGTGGTGGACTGTGTGTATGTTTAATCACAGGACACGAGTTCGAGTCCGGTCTACTGCATCGATTCGGACCATTATTCAAACTTTTTAAATAAGGCATAAATGAAAAGGCTTAGTTTATATTTAAGAATAATAAAAATCAGTTTAGTTAACAAGTTGGACACACAGTCCAGCGGTGGACTGTGTGTTAGCATAAGCCACAGGTCCCGGGTTCGAGACCTGTGGAGCGCACCGAGTCTTGGATTAAAAATCGTTTTTAGAAAATAAAGGATTTTCTGTTTAAACTAATTAGTATATAAATATAATTAAAAACAGAAATATTTCGGGTTAGACACGTAGCTCAGTTGGTAGAGCTGCGTGCACGCGTACCGGAGGTCTCGGGTTCGAGCCTCACTCAGCGCACACATAAATGATTCGAACCGGTCAAAGTCAACAGTCAACGGTCAATGGTCAACGGTCAACGGTCAAAAAGTCAAATTTTTTTATTATTTTTATTTATTTATTTTAATTAAAAATCAATTAAAAATACTTAAAAATAACATTTTTTAAGGTTAGAAAATAGCCTTAAACTCACAAAAATACACCCAACAATCCTACTAAAATGGATTAATAAAATCCGTTTACTTACCAAACCATAATGCTATCTATCTAGGTTAGTTTCACTCGTGGTTAAAACCACTTCGCGTGCATTCAACATCATCAACCGAACGCACCCACTGTGAGTGAATCTTACAACTCCCCCTTTTAATTACACGTTTTGGGGTGTGTCATGTGTCACAAAATAATTAACTCGTTTATTTAAACTTGTGCCATACCATATCGTGATCTAAACTTAGATTGTTTATATTGTTGTGATTACTTATTTCATTTTGTCAAATTATATGAAATTCATTCATTAAGCCCATCAGTTCCTCGTGGGAGACGAGTTGAACACGCGTGCCTCAAAACCAATCCATTATTGTTCATGTGTGTATCATTGAGTTTATATTGTTTATAGTTATGTCTTTCATATTATCATGTTTATGCAATTCATTCATTAGGCCCATCAGCTCCTCGTGAGAGACGAGTTGAGCAACGCGTGCCTCTACACGTTCCATTATTGTTCATGTGTGCTTTATTTAATATCTAATGATTGTTGAGAAATTTTACATCTATTTTTACTCATGTGTGGTTGTGCACTCATTTCATAATCAATTAAATAAACTTGTTCAAATGTTTTTCATAGGATTCACTCGCCAACTTTTTGTTGATCCAAAAACCCTTTTACACATGATACAGGTGAACAGGTTGAAGCAAGGAAAACATAGGAAATGCCTTAGAAGAGATCAAAGAGGCTTAGATTGATAGTTAGAACATGTTGTAATATTTATTGTAAATTTCCATTAAATTGTATTAATGAATATGAAACGTTAAAATAAATGTCATGAGCTTTGATGATAACCCAATCATGCCCCGATCACCTTTTCCGCTGCGGGTCGGGGTGTGACAATCTCGGACTAATTCGAAACTCATCCGAGATGCCTATCTCGGACTATCAAACTCATCCGAGATGCCTATCTCGGACTAATTCGAGTCTCATCCGCAATCCAAGATTTTATCCGAAATCTCATTACTGCATTACGCTATTATTGTGAACTAAATTCCAGCGCTAACAGGGGGTTTGCTATTAAATAAACGATTTTGTAAATAGTTAATTAAACATAATCAAATAACCTTTTACAAAACTAAATAGCTTAACTTGAATGGGCTTCTGATGTATCACTTCTGCCCAAAGGTGATTTGATGCATCTATTTATTGTTCAAGTATTACAAAAGCTATGTTAATTATGCATTATAAACGTGAATGTCTTATTTCTGGCCAAAGCTGATCTAATTCATTCATGTCTAGCATACTTAACAAATACATAATTAAAGTGATTGTCTCATTTCTGGCCAAAGCTAATTTGTCACAATTACTTTGCACACATACTTAGATGATTACACTTCTGGCCAAGCTGATTTGTCTTCATTTAAGTAGAATTTTCAAATAAGTCTATTATTTTGATGTTAGTAAGTATCACAACTTCTTCAAATAATGATCCTCACGTTAATGGTCCTTCATTAATCTTATGATCATATTTTTTCTGCCTTATCTTTAACACCTCATAACATTACTCACTATAACTTTCTTCTATAAATCAATATCTCATCCACTCTAATTCCTACACCTAATATGTTTTGCTTTACTTAAAGTTTCTATAAGATTAGCTCTTGGATTAAATCCTTGATTATCCCTTAAGACACGATAATCCTTTTGCTCTCTTCTGATAAAAGTGCTACAGAAGCAAAGTAGAGTATGATGAATAGGATAAGTCGAACATGATGTCTCTTATGATAATCAAGAACTTATTTAACATAACTGTTATCACTAAATTTATTCCAGATTATGTTTTTCCTAAGACTAATCTAATTTTATGGAATAATCAGAGGAACTCCTAAAGTGCATGTCTTCCTTTCAAATTCTAAACTATAAAGGTTAAATGATATTCGTAAATAAATCATAATGTACAATACCATAACCCATAAAATAAAGGGCTTACGCATGGAAATAAGTACATTTTTTTCCAGTGCATTACTACTAACTTTTTCACTACTACAATTTGATGCCTTATAAATCAACTATAACACTCAAAAGTATCAAAGGAAAATGAGTGTGTTGATAAGCAACATACGTATAGGAAAAGAAATGCCTAGAACTGGAAATAATTCACCTTACTACCACTAAAACCTAAAAGAGGATACTTCTAAGGTTCATAGACAAAATACAAGCAGTAATTCCAACTCTAAGGTTCTTCAAGGGAGAAACTCACTGCCTAATTATGCCATTAGGCATCACAAAGAAATTATCTATAATTCAAAAGAACAGTTGGATAAAATAGGTAGTCGTCTTTTAATGACTTTAAGTCTGATAATTTTAATATTTCAATTAACACCTGATAAGTTGACTCTAATTCTAAATGTTTCCTTACTAAATTCAACAAATAACCAACATGAGAGTTAGTGACAAAATTAAATATTAAGGCTATAAGAACCATTAAAAGTTGTCTTCTAATTACGCTTTATGATACATTACATATTCTGGAAATTAATCAGAATTTAGTATCAATACTAAAGCTATATTATGACAGTTGTGAGGTCTGCATAGTCAACATAAAGTCACACTTACCTTAAACTCTCATATTATTTGTTCTCAATATCTGAATAGAAACATTAATAAGATGAAACTAGATGATACCTTACACTTTCATAACTTTTCTTATCATGCAAATGAGAATTTGACAAAAGAAAAGTGAGACCTATAATTTTTATTCATTGTAACCGAAATTTATGAGGAATCATGACATGGTTAATGAGGAAAGTTTTTCCATCTAATCTCATTCTAAGTGATTTTAAATCATGATGTTAAAAAGCCATAAAATATTTTGGGCTTAAGGAATAAGTATGAGTCCACTATAAGTTGTATTTCATTGACATTCGTGAAACTTATTCAAAATGAAATATTCAGACACAATTCATTTATCATTTAAAGACTATCCACTTGTATCTAAATTTGTCTCATATGGCCCATAGTCTTAAAGAAATCTATTCATATATATACTTAATATGATTTCTATTAGATATGTCCCTAAGCTTCTTATGACATCGAGACATTAAGGAAATCAAGTAAAGTCTAACATATATATGATAGGTTTCCACGTCACGTACCTCATTGAAATTTCTCTTGTAGTAATTTTAGAGATTTCAAAGATCAGTGAGAGCATTCAGTGTCTTAATTATAACTTGCAAAAGTTGCAAGAGGTGGGGGAGTGAAAATTTCACATTACTTCAATTTACACCTCTTGTACAAGACACTGCTCTAATTCGGCACTGTTTCATCAAAACTTGTCTTCTTAAAATCTAATACTACTCTTACAAAAGGTTCATTGTTGCTTAATTGTGGGCACACTTAGATTTCTTACCTAAACTAATATAATCCTCAACAAGAGAGACTACAACGACTAACATCATTAATTCGTTTCTCTATTAGAATATGTTGGTCCTTAAATATTGACCCTAAGCATGTTGAGTTCCTAAAGACTTCTAAGGTCAGTGGGAGCAGTAAAGTCTTTATCATGACTTGCAAGGAATATAAGAGGCGGGAGAAAGAGAGTCATTAAATTTTACTCCGAATATAACTCCGCTTACACCTCTTGTACTTCATACCGCACCAACTCTTACACACTTAGAATCCTTGAAAATGATAGCAACCCAACAAAGAGCTAATCCACAAAATTGAAACTTCTAATAAACCCAATAATCAACTCAGGAGCTCATCTAGGTTTAAAACCTACTAACTTTGATGATTACATAACCTCCCTAACTAATGTTGAAGTGGATTTTGGAAAATTTTACTGATCCTGTCTCTTCTAATTAAACTATTAACGTCAATCAATCTTCTAAATGGAATAAAACTGTTTTCTAGTAAAACTGATTTTATGTGTTCGAACAACGTATGGGATTTGATTGAATTATCTAATAGTGTTCATAATCAAACCAAATCCTAATATAAACGTTAAGACACCAAGATGCATGATTGATTGTCAAAGGTTATACTCAGGACGAGATAAATTATCAAAAAAATTTCTTACCAATATTAAAAAGGTTCTTTGAGGATCGTCACTGTTCTGGTAGCTTATAACAATTTAGAGCTACATTAGTTGAACATTAAAACAACTTTCCTAACAATTGACTTACATATTTACATGTTCATAAAACAACCTGAAAGTTCTAAACTTAAAATTAAAGAACAGTTGTCTACAAGCCGATAAAATCCATGTATGGGTTAATGCAAATATCATAATGCGATGGAATCTTAACACAATTATTTTCATCAAGAAACAAGTGGATTAATGTACCTATCTCAAAATGAGTGGGAGCAACTAAAATAAATTTGTCTATATAAGATGACATTCTTTTGACAAGTATATGTTACACAAGTCAAGCATTGTTAAAAACAAACTTTGATATAATAGATCTCAGAGATATCTCTTATGTAATAGATATCATAACATACCGAGATAGACCCAATGAGACATTATTTTCATTCCATAAGTTTAACTTTAAATGGGTCTTTACATATGTAACAAACAATATTGTTCTCCTTTAGAGGATAATAGGGTAAATGAGATTATTTCCTTACGCTTCATTTATTAGAAGCCTTATGTAGTTTAAGTTTATACTCGTTTATATATTACTCACATTGCAACACACTAGATATGTCTAGATTAATGTGAAGCATCTTATGGAGTATTAAAAATATCTATAAAGGAAACGAGAGACTATAATTTAAAGAAGTAGTGAGAACTCAAACCGGTTGATTACTCTAACTTTGTAGTATTCAAAGATGACAAAATGTAATTTCGGGGCATATCCTTATGTCAGCAGACAAAACCTATCTCATGGAGGAGTCATAATGAACTGATAACAACAACCTAAGATATAATGACGTAATATGTTGTTGATCACAAAGCAATAGTCACTAAATGTTGTTGAAAATTTATCAGTGGACTCATAATTTTATTAACTCCATATAAAATTAATATTGAAGACTTATTGTGATAAAGACAGCTACCATGTCTCCTTGGATAGTAACAGTTCGAGAGGTGCTGTATTAAATTTCGATACAAAATTAATTATTCGTTTATGAACGAATTGAGGAAACTAAATCCTTGTATCGAATGCATTTATGATATGCTTAAGGATCCTACAACTGAAAGTCTGTCACCCATAACTATTATGTAAGCGCTTATAATAATGATGGGTTTATTGATAACTATGTACAACTGCATATCGTACCATGAATGATAACTATTAATTTTCCTCATCAGTTTGATTTTGTATGTCTCTAATATATGTTATGTCGGTGTAATGACATATAGACAAATATAAATACAACTCAAACACTAAAGAGCTTATTTTCGTATTTTGATCATAACTGTTGGGTTTTAAATTGAGGCTGTAGTATGACTAATGGCGGTCCTGAGTCGAATGATGATTCAACGGCTGTATGTCTCTGCTAAGGTTCTTGGTTTAAGCTAAAATGAGTATTAACTCTGATCAGACTAATCTAATACTCATGATAAATGATTACTCGGCTAAGTGGGAGAATGTAAGATTAAATATATTATATTGGATCAAAATAATATTAATCCTATTATATATTAGTTGGTAATTGTTGATGGACCATATTACCTTTACTAACTAATTAGGGTTTCCTTCTGGTTGTATAAAAAGGAGATGATTGGAGAGGTTTAGGGTTAGACACTTTTACTCATAACATCATCATCATTATCGCCCCACCTCTCTCTCCATAACCTAAAACCGAATTCATCCCTAGTTCGGTTATCACCATCATAATCTTACACCCTAATGAGGAACAATCTTACACCCTAATGAGGAACCAGATCATACTCACAAAGATGTCGAACTTTATGGCTGCGTCTCTGACTGGATTCTCTATTGGCCTGTCTGTTGTATCAAGTATTATTTCATTCATGTTTAAACAGAACTGATAAACAAATAATAATTCTCATATATATATTATTATATTAAACAAAAAATATATACTTAATAAAAGACTCGATTAGACTTGTGAGTCTACTCAAACACGATATGATATGTAATGTTCCCGCTCAAAATGCTAGGATAATACTTTTAACATGTAGGCACTCAAGATGAGCCAATAACAAATAAAATTTTTAGCTACTTGATGTCTTATCTACACCTGGCATTTATAACCTATTATTATATAAATAAGTTGATTTGAATAGATAAAGATATTGTGTTTGAAAATTATATTAACAAGTCAATTTGGGTCCATCAAAGTTATATAAAGTGCCACTATTATAGAACACGTTAACTTAAACATGTTTAAATGAGCCAGATCAGTAGATCACCCACCACCTTGTGTCACCACATCCTACTAGTCGTCGCCACCACCTCCTCTCCCACAAAGGCCACCACAATCGCCATGGCCACCAACTCATTGTCCCATTACGACCACAACCATTGTGACCACCTCCACTCCGACAACCAACACCTCCACCATCGCCACTACCTCCTCTCCCACAAAGACCACCACAATCGCCACGACTGCCAACTCATTGTCCCATTACCACAACAACCATTATGACCACCTCCACTCCCACAACCAACACCTCCACCATCGCCACTGCCACTTCTACTAATGCATCCATCACTATTGCTGCCACCTAGGGCTGGCAATTTTGACACGAACACGATAACACGACATGAACCTGCACGAAGTTAACAGGTTTCGTGTTTAAGCTTAACATGATTCATGTCTATAACAGGTCGACACCATAAGAACTGTTTATTTTCGTGTCGTGTTCGTGTTTACCTATTTCGTGTTCGTGTCTTAACAGGTCATGTCAGACACGACATGTCCTGTTAAGACTTAAGACCATTATACAATACTTGTTAAGACATGTTTAATGGCTAAATATCACACATGTAGTAATAGGTCGTGTTCATGTCTTAATTTGTCATGTTCGTGTCTTAACAGGTTTATGATACGTTGGTAAATTTTTCATGTCTTACCAGGTTGTTTTGTGGAACCTGTTTATTATTAGGTTCGTGTTTGTGTTTGGAAAATCTAACACGATAAGATTTCGTTTCATATTTGTGTTTACCTGTTTTGGGCTCGTGTCTTATCGCGTTCAGGTCTTAACAAATGAATCTATTTTGATACTTTGTTTTTCTAAAACGAGCCATTTAAGGCAAGTTTTACTTTTTGTTCAGGTCTCGACCAAAACCAAATTGATACTTCTTTCAAATAGTATGTTTTCATCGTAACACAATTAACTCAAACCCATTGTAACATCACAAACCCATTGCAATGCACAGATTGGAAATGATTGTAAAAACATACTTGCAGGTGAAACCTGTTTTTCTAGAGTTGTGCATTCTACACCTTCACGAGTTTTCGACTATTAATATATAAACAAAACCTAACCCTCGTCTTTGGAAAAAAAAGGGTCGCGCCCCGTTCGACAAAATTAAGGTATTTCAGGGCAATTAGTAATAATTATGCCCCATAACATGACTGTTAGCCTAAAAAACTGGTTGTTTTGCCCATGAGTCTATATTACTTTTAGATTCCAAGATACTGTCATGCGCCTTAACTGACGAGCGAGGTTGAAATGATAACCGTGCCTTCTTCTTCGACGGTGGTGAATAATCATTAGTAGAACTTTCTAAAAGTTGACGGCTAGCCCTCCACCAATCTGTGGCAGACTCTGCAGGAGTTGGTGTCAAGACTTGTAGTGGCTCGAACTGAAAATTAGTAGCACACTAGATTAACTAGTACGAATAACAGAAAGTGAAATGTCATTTTCGTCTCTGAGGTTTGGCCGCTTTTCTGACTTTCGTCCAAATCCAAAAGGTCAGAAATCTTGTCATTTTCATCCATCTCGTCAATTTTCTTCCATTTTTCTCTGTTAAATGAGGGGTATTTCTGTCTTTTTAGACATTTTATTATTAAAATAAAAAACACTAATAAGAAATAAAAAAAAATAAAGATACACCTCTGTTGACTTTCTAGTTATGACTTTTCTTATAAACATTAACAAATAGGTAAAAGGACGAAAATACCCCAAACTTAACGTTAAAAAATGGATGGAGTAAACAAGTCAGATGAAAATGACAAGATTTTAAACCTCTTGGATCCAGATGCGGAAAAGCAAATCTTTGGATGAAAGTCGCACAAGTGGTTAAACCATAGGGACGAAAATTGACATTTTACTCTAAAAAATTCAAAAGACTAGAAGCAAAAATAATGTGCATACCACAGTGGCATCAAGGAAAAATGGTAATGCAAGCTCCCACGTTATACGTTGGTTCTCGTCCCAGCTAATGGCCCTCGGAATCTCGTCACGCTTGACCACAAACTTCCTGGCGTATGGGAAAACCTCAAAGATCCATATAATCACGATAATATAATTTTCAGGAAACTAAACTATCATTAAAAAATAGTTATGGAACTTTATTAAACAAAATAACAACATAACCTTAAAGGCCCAAATAAATCCATGTAGCGAATACATATGTGGCTTCGTGGTCGGTGCAGAAGTGACTCGAGCAGAACGTTCTGCTAACGCATTATGTAGCTGCCCGTACACAACCTTCCATACGTATGAACCCCATGGATACGAGTTCCATAACTCCAAGTCGTCCACGAGATCTAGAAGAGCCGGGTCCACCACTGACTTTGACTCACGGCCCATGAACCCGACCTCAAGCAACATCAGCAGACAAAGTCTTACTGCATCAACTTCCAATAACTGGTCAAGAGAGTTATCAAAGACGTTTTTGAGATCCGAAACCTTTATACTTATACTAAGGTGGGAGTTGGCTACAAAGTTCAAAACTCCTAAAAAGTGTAAAAAGTCATAAAACATCATAATGTTAGCCGTAAAACACACTCAAAACCCACAGATAACATAGTGGAGGTTATTAAAACACCATATGTGAGTTTTGTTTTGAGTTTTTGGATGATAAGGTTCTAATTATCGAATGGTTGACATTGTTGTGTTTTATGTTAATTATCATGTTATGTTTTATATATCTTAGTTGTATGATGGTGTGTTTGAAGTTTTTTTGGATTGTTAAGGTTCTAATATAGTGTTTTAGTAATATTCACTCTTTGTTTTTTGGGTTTTGAGTGTGTTTTATGGCTGACATTATGGTTTTTACTACTTTTTACAATCCCGTCATAACCTGTAATAAATTATTTACTTTGTATTTCATATGTGCATCATCAATGAATTGTCAATCATGTATAGATATATATAAATGTAATTAGGCATACTGGCATCGCGTAAATGTTTAAAAATCATATAATGATGGGTAAATCCTAATAAAAGAATGTTAATGTTCTCCCACAAACCTTCTTAGTTGGTGTATCCGGGGTATGTTCCTCTCTCTTGACCATATTTGAGCCAATCTGCAATCAAACAAAGACGACAATTACTAGAAGACGATAGACACAGGAACCCATATATATAAGGAACCCATATAATAACTAAGAGCATCTCCAATGCATCCTCTTTCAAATGCCACGTCATATTTCCACCCATCCTTCAAACGCAACAGTGCTACATCCACTTTCAAATACCCTTTTAAAAAATATAATATATACAATTGATGCATACAGTGACTACTGCAGTAACTATTAAATAATTAGTTTACAAAAAAAACAAGCACTTCATGAATGGTGTGCATCCAGCACCTGAATGCAATGTAGAGCATCTCCTATGCAAGGAAGCGGGCGGCAACTGGCACGTCTAGACGCTTAGGTAGACGGATAGATGCATCTGAGTGGCATCCGGATTCAGACGATCTGATGCTCGTCCGGAACTCCAAACAAAAGGGGACGGACGGATGGTCGGTCCCTCACACCATCAACATTTTTAATATACAAATACAGTGGGTGTGTCTATACTACCCTCTTCTAAACATACCCCTAATGTGAGAGGAAAAGTGGTTTTTTAATGGTGGCCTCACCCGCAACTCTGCAAGATTTCTGTGAGATGGGTCCGTCTGTCAGCATTCAATATATTATTTAAATTTCTTTAAGAAAAAAAGGAAGTGATTGTTTGTAGCAGAGACAATAGTTCTTGACACGACCCAAAACATAATCAGAACACGAAATAAAATACATTTTGGATCGACTAACATGACCCATTTAAAAATCGAGTCGACTTTAGGAATGTTATTGTTGGGTATGTGAAAGGACAGATATATATTCTTCCATTCTTCTCGAACAACAATATGACCAAAGATTTGATGGGTCCCCCTTATATTTTATAAAAATCAATCAGTGATAAAATATTTGTTTATTAATATAAATTACTTTTGAAAAGTTGTTAATTGTTTTTTATTGCTTCATTTTCATTTACAACTCCTTATATTTTGACAAGTTTAATATTTTACTCTTCAATTTTAACGAAGTTATATATATTTTTTCTTTTTAACATATTTACATTACAATTCCTTAACTTTAATAAAGTTCTTATTTTAAATTTTTAACGAATTCTCTATATGTATTTTATAGGTCTAGTTTTTTTTTTTAAACTTGAATAACAAAATGTTCGGAGTGAAAGGTATTCTAAAATATATAATTTTGTACTAGCTATAGTCATATAAATCAATTTAAAAGAAAAATGAAACAGTGTCCTTTATGCACAATAGGTGCAACTTTTCTACAAAACAACATTTTTCAGTGTTAAAGGTAAGTTTTTTGAACCAAGTTCAACACTTAAAAGTAAGTCTTATGCATATTCATTCAACATTTTTCCTGTTTATTATGCGGTCTACCAAGTTTCATTGTATCATCTCCTTTTTCTCTTCTTCAAATTTCTGCTCTCCGGTGATGCAACCACAACTACAGACTTGTTCAGAAGGAATTTGGCATTAAATTGCAGACGTTTGCAGGAATATGGTCGGAAAAGTCACCGGAAAGTCGTTCTTGGCAGGAATTTCAATGGAAGAGCGCTTTTGATGACACAAGGCGGCCTAGGCGCGCGCCTTTAGCGCTTTTGATACCTATGATATTTATATATATGTTACAGATTTCTTTTATTTATAGAATAGCTATGGAGCCATGCAAAATTCAATTGCTTACAATTTCTTTTCTAGATTTTTTCAACTTCATATGTTCAAATCCATAATGTATAATCATGTTTTGTGCATTTCTATTGTTACGTGTTAAACTTTTTCAAATCAAAATGGAGCGATTTCTATCTATGGTGCAAGAATCGTCATTCAAATCGATTAACTATGCATTGTATCCAATAATCGAAGCACAAGTTGCTAGAAAAGTCTCGACTCTTGAGACATCTTGATATGATGTGGATGTATCAGTTTCATGTTGCATCTGTAAGATCTTGAGAACTATGGCTTCGAAACCCCCCTGCAAACAATGATTTAGAGACGGTAAACAAAAATATGAAATGTCTAAACGAGCACGTTTAAGTCATGTAGATTCAGGTTAATGTCATACAAAACACCCAATTAGCTTCTTTATTCTTATTGTTGGTGAACATTAGTTTATTGAATTGGTAGGGATGCCTGATGACAGTTTTTTAACAGCTTAACAATGAAAAAATCTCTATCTTTGCTATAACTCATTGAATCAAGAGGAAATTGCTTGTACCTAGTTCTTTGAACAAGGTCTTAGGTACAAATGTCTGCCATTTTCGGATCAATTTGTTTTCGTATTAAAACTGGTTGGATCAAACATTATTATAGTTTTAAAACTACGACGACTCTACAAAGGATAAATTCATAGCAGGAGAAATGGTGCTTCAGATGCAACAGTTTTTTCCAGAGTTGCGCATATTACATTTTCTCTAGTTTTCGACTATATATACAAACACGCTTTAACCCTCGTCTTTGAAAATGGGAGTCTTGCCCCGTTTGAGAATATCTAAGGTGTCTCAGGGCGATCTTGTAATTATTACACATCCTAGCATGATCAAGTTAGCCTATAAAACTGGTGGTCTTGCCCATGAGTCTACACTACCTTTAGATTCCATGATGTTATCATTTAAATTATTTTCAACAAGATTGAGTACTCTCACACATTTTTCCGCCTTTTCAAACCGTTCTTGTGCGGCCATGAGTTCCACGCAACTCTCTCTCAAATCCATTAAGGCGGCTTTTTTAACCAAACTCGTGTTTGCTTTCATTTCCATAAGCAATCTGCACTTCCTGCTGGGGCGGATGGCGTCCAAGTGAACTCGAAGCCATGAAACATTAATGTTGGCTGCTTCTACAACTAGCACTTGCTGTTCTATTTCTTCAATATCATCATTGGTTTGAATTCGACTGACTGCTTCACAAACGATCTCAAGGAAAGATGATCTCATAGAAGCTGGTTTGAATAGGCAATCTGCTGCAATGTCACCGTGTTTCTTAAAAATGGATTCAAGAATCGGTGCAACAGTTTGCTTTACGTTGTAGCCATGGACACAAATCATGTCAGACTGACATGAAACCTTTCCCTCATTAATAGTCTCTGTGTGGTCAGAAGGACCAAACAAGTCTGAGGTTGTTGGTATCACCGTCTTTTGACAATGTGGTCGCCTGGCCTTCAATAGCTCCTGCGTAAGAAATAAATTTCATAAGATTTTCAATAGAAGAAAAAGAAGAATTCAGGATTTTACATCAACGCGCTCCTCTAAACTCATGCAACGTGTCATAACCAACGGCTTCTGTAACGTATCCATTGTTTTCTCCATATTTGTCCTCGACCCCGTACTTTGGTGACCAGTGATGGGGTCAGCAATGTCCTCTGCCACCTGGTCACGAAACATAACCGACGGCTGAGGTGGCGATGATAAGCGTGACTTCTTCAACAGCGGCGAAGAATCATTAGCATAGTTGTCAAAAAACTGACAGCTTGCGCGCCACCAATCAGTGGCACACTCTTCGGGAGTTGGTGTCAACACTGGTAGCGGCTCAAATCCAGGCTGAAAATTAGTAGCACACTTATTTAAGTAATACTGATACAATAATTGAAAAGACAAGAAAAACTAACATACATACAACATACCACTGTGGCATCAGTGACAAATGGCAGTGCAAGCCTCCACGATACACACTTGTTCTTTGCCCAGCTGATGGCTCTGGGAATCCCACTATGCTTGATAGCAAACGTCTTAGCGTAAGGGAAAACCTCGAAGATCCATATCTAGAAATCATAATAAAATAATTTTCAGAAAATTAAACTGTAATTATAAAGAAAAAGTGTAAAATGCCATTTTCGTCCAAAGGTTTGTTTTTCCGCATCTGGATCCAAAAGGCATGAAATCTTGCCATTTTTTTCGGCTGGTTAACTCCATCCATATTTGACCGTTAGATCAGGGGTATTTTCGTCTTTTTGTAAAATTAAAGGGCAATTTGGTCTTTTGAATGCTTGTACGTTATGCTAAATGCTTGTACATAAACTGAAAAAGATCGAATTGCCCTTTAAGTTAACAAAAAAGATGGAAATACCCCCGACTTAACGGAGATAAAAGGATGGAGTTAACAAGCCGGATGAAAATGGCAAGATTTCAAACCTTTTGGATCCAGATGCGGAAAAACAAACCTTTGGACGAAAGTCACAAAACTGGCCAAACCTCAGGGACGAAAATGGCATTTTACTTTTACAAAAAAAAGTTGAATAAAATAACATAACCTCAAAGGCCCAAATAAATCCACTAAGCGTATAAACAAGTTGTGTATTACGGCATCGAGCAGAACGCTTTGCCAGCGCATTGTGTAGGTGCTTGTACATAACCTTCCAGACGTACGAACCCCATGGAAATGTGTTCCATGAGTCCAGGTCCTCAACTAGTTCTAGAAGAATCAAGTCAACCATAAGACGGGTATCTTTGGCCATGAATCCAACCTCAACCATCACCAACAGACAAATCCGTACTGCATCAAGGTCCGATAACTGATCAAGAGAGCGATTAAAGACGTTTTTGAGATCCGAAACCTTTGGTCTACCTTCTACATGACCAAATACCCTCTCCCTAAATGTCGAATCTACCCTTCCACATTCCCAATGATGAGGACCGAATCGCATTCCTGTAATGAGGCAAAACTCTTGAGGTCCAAACCGCAATTCCTGACCTCCAATACGAAAAAATAACGTGTTTTGATGCGTAACCGGAGTCGGGGTATATTCAGTCTGTAGTATCAGATGGACTAAAGCCGAGTCAGTAGATGTAGATTGTATATCTAGCCAATGTCCGAAACACGTGCCCCGAAATAACTCCGACCTAGCAGAGCCTACTCCCAACCTAACCCGGATTACTGTTGCTACTGCTATGTGGTATCTAATCTTCACATCAGCATAATATAACTCCTGAAGAAACAACACTATACACTGTATATCATCAAAAAAGAGACTAATAAACACATATAAATGTGTCATATGCACATATACTTTTTTATACGCTCGTGTACATATGGGGTACAACAAACACATAGGTCCATTAAGAAATTATGTAGAAAGTTCACTACACAAACCTCCTTAGTTGGTGTTGGTGGATACAAATTCGAAGCATGTTTCTTTCTCTTCACCATGTTTTAACCAATCTGCAATCAAACAAGACGGCAATTATTAGCCAAAAGATAGACATTTCTAACTAAAAGCACAAACTAGGGTTCTAAATCCACCATAAAGAAAGCAACTGGCAACATCATGCTAAATGTCTCTTTCTAAATCAGAGCCATAGTTGTCAAATGACGCCCGCTATTTCATGTTTAGCGATAAAGAGGTAGAAGAAACTATATTTAACACACCAATTATGTATAAAAACGCTAAAATTACGCTATCACAAAAACAAAATCCGTATTTATCGCTACATGGTCTGTTATACGCTACGTTATTTGCCTACAGCGGGCTACCAGCGGTATTGACAACTATGATCAGAGCCAAATTACACAATCGCCTCGATTTATCAAGGCATAATGATGCAGTAACAGTTTTTACATTGATGCATATAGTGATAACTGCAATAAGAGTACACATAAATTGAACATTCAGTTGAAGTATTGAACAATTGGTCTTCAAACATTACGCCTACAATTATCAAGGCATAGATAAAGGTGCATTAACAGTTGTCAAATTGATACATATAGTGATTACTGCAATAAAATTACACATGAATTGAACATCTAATTCGAGTACTGAACAATTAGGTTACACAAACATTTATATGAATTCAATGTAATCATAAGAGCAGAATTAGGGTTAGGGTTTATACCAGATGAACTCTACAGGTGTGGAGTGAGTAGTGTGAACCGGTTCCTTAGCTGATCATACAGTGAAGAACTTTGGGGGGTTAAAGGCTGACGTGGTATTGTTCCCCAACTACCACATCACCGACCTATCTTCCTCCATGTTTTTATACCTTACCGGGTCGGGCTCCGAAACAGTTAGGTTATATTGGATGATTTAGGGGCGAGCAGAAAATCGAAATAACCGACAAAACTAAACCGAAAAGACCGATCCAAAACAAAAATAGACGGTTCGGTTTTCGAATTTTGAATAACCAAAAATTTCAGTTCGGTTTTCAGATAACCATTTTCAATAAATGAAAAAACCGAACCGAGACCGATTAGTGACAATGCATATGTTTTTATGTTTAAGTTTAAGTTATTTAAGTGTTTAACCCGATGCTACTATAAAGTATTAATTTTATTTTTGAATGGTAAGTGTTTATAATAAAAACACTTACATGTTTATTTATAATTGAAATGATTTATTTATTATCTACAAGAAATAATAAAATTTAATCTAAAAGTTAAATGATCTTCATATTATTATAAAAGGAAATGTCTTAATAAAAACTTTTGAAGAACATAAAAGTAGATTAGAAGTTAGGTTTATGTAAACAATATTAATTAAAGAGGTTAACTATAATAACTTAAATGTAAACATATAATAAAGATTCTTTTATTTGAAATTATAATTTTTATTTTTTGGTCTTACATAATTTTGTTCCAAATAGCGAAATAATCGAACCGAACTGGCGTAAAATCCGTAAAAAACCGAAACCGAACGGTTTTAAAAAACCAAAAACCGATATTTCAGATTTGGTTTTGGTTTTGATATTACCCAAAAACCGAACCGAACTGTGCACACCCTGATTTAACTGAATAACTAGTCAACCTGTAATCTCAACTTAAAAAATAATCAAAAAAGGCAAATGCCAAAAAAAAAACAACGTAATTTTGGGTTTTTTTTAATCACAAAAGTCCATCCCCATTTTTTTTAATATATTAATATCCCTATTATACTTGGAAATTTTGAACATAATTGTTATTTCATTTCAAAAAGAAAAATTTTTAATTACAAATTATGTTCATTATGTTTTGTAAATTTGAATTTAAATAATCCCAACTAACAAAATGTTTTGGACAATCACAACTTTTAACTTATTTTCTTATAACGAGCTTTTTTTAATTAAGGTCTACTAAGTTAGGTATTGCAAAAGGATTTGAAAAGACCATTTTACCCCTCAAACAATATATTTTGTTAGTCACTTAAGAAATATGCTAATGACAGTTGGTCTCAGGGACTCATAGCGATGAATTTTGGAAACCCAAGGGACTTAAGTTTCCAATTTTCTAGAGTTAACATAAAATAATCTCAGTGATAACGAAATTTTTTCGGGGTAACTAAATACAAAAACGTAAAAATATAAATAAAAAAGCTACACTATGATTAAAAGTTGAGTGGTAACCCCTCCTAATACAGTATGTCGGCCTCTGATCCGTACACTATTTTGGATAAGTTTGGTTATATAATTTAATTTATTTATTTTGATTTAGTTAAAAACTTGAAGTAGATGCAAATGTAAATAAAGAAAAGAGGGTGCTCTTGGTATAAAAGGTTTGATTGTAGAAAGGTATAGTAAAATAAATTAAAAAATAAAAGAAATGGAGTGCGTTTAGAAGCACCATTTTCTATTGTTGCTTTCATATTCATACTCTTGTTTCCTTAGTTGTTCCTTGCTCGTTTTGCTTTAGTATCATTACGACGTTAAAAAACAAGTATATAAAATATATAATATATATATATATATATATTATATATATATTTGTCATAAATTGGACTTGTTTGATCAAAGATGTTAAAAGAAACATATTTAATTTTTTAGACCGTTTGTTAGGAAAGATTTCAAAATATAAACCGTAAAATATGGATTTAAAGCATGCTCTTATCATAAATGTTTTCATTTGATGATCAGAGGACGATGTTTTCGTAAAAACCTAATTGAATCAACCTTTTATATTTTAATTTAGCACTTTAAATAACATATATACACCTAATTGAATCAAACTTTATATATTTTAATCTAGCACTTTAAATAACATATATAATAAATATACAAAGGAAAGATTACAAGAAAACTTAAAATATTATAGAAATCTTCAAGGAAACCCCCTTTAAACTTTACTGCTTTTTTTTCTTTTTATTTGTTGGTGGTCTTTATCAAAATAAAATAAAAAAGTTACATGTAAGTCACAAGATATCTTTATCAAAACAAAATAAAAAGTTATATGTTATTAAAACAAAATAAAAAGTTATATGTGAGTCGCCAGATACATATAAGTAGCACGTAAGCTATATATATATATATATATATATATCTATCATATGAGACACATGTATGTAACTTCGCAAGCTACATATTTTTAATAGAAAGACACAGAAAATAAAAACTTAATTGTTTTTTTCAACGGCGGGAACTATCATTATTATTATTATTTGACTAGTTGATGGTAGCTTATCAGTTTTCAATTTTTACTAGTTTTCTCCTGAAACTAACCAATTTACTATATACGCTTTGGATAAGCATATATATTTTTTTGGAACGACGACTTTCTTGTATTAGGTTACTGCACTCTCCAAATTGGAGAGTCCCGTTGCCCCACTCCGGCCGACTCTGTTGTATTAACCAGGCCCACGCTAGCTTCAGAGTTTGGCTTGGACGTTCCCCCGATAAACCATACTGCCGGCTGCCACTTGACAGACGTTGTGCCACCACAAGAGCAGAACTTTCTTTCGTAACACGGTGGGACGAGAACCCGGGTGAGCTCAGGATAGAGCCTGACACCTCTGCAAGGAGGCTAGACTCTATCAATCATTGTCATATCCACCAAAGTAACACAAGTAGGGATTGCACTTGAGTCTCTATTGAAGAACTCAAACCTCTCAACTACTAAGCCACAATGACTAGAATAGTCTCTACCAAGTGAGATACCTCACATTGGCATTTGGAATATATTTGAAAAAAGTATATAAAGGAGATCAATCCTAATCAGCACTCTTTAACTGAACCATCTCAGCAGGAGAAAGGGTGATTCAGATACAACATTTTACCAGAGTTGTGCCTTCTACACCTTCTCTAGTTTTCGCCTAAACATCTACATCAAATTTAGTTTAGCCTATAAAACTGGTTGTCTTGCCCATGAGTCTTTACTACCTTTAGATTCCAAGATGTTATCATTTATATTATTTTCAACAAGATTAAGTACTCTCACACATCTTTCCGCCTTTTCAAACCGATCTTGCGCGGCCATGAGCTCCACGCAACTCTCTCAGATCCATTAACGCGGCTTTTTTAACCAAACCCGTGTTTGCTTTCATTTCCATAAGCAAACTGCACTTCCTGTGGGCGCGGATGGTGTCCAAGTGAACTCGAAGCCATGAAACATTTATGTTGGCTGCTTCTGCAACTAGCACTTGCTGTTCTATTTCTTCATCTTATTATTGGTTTGAATTCGACTGACTGCTTCACAAACGATCTCAAGGAAAGATGATCTCATAGAAGCTGGTTTGGATAGGCAATCTGCTGCAATGTCACCGTGTTTCTTAAAAATGGATTCAAGAATCAGTGCAACACTTTGCTTTACTTTGTAGCCTTGTACACGAATCATGTCACACTCAGATGAAACCTTTCCCACCTGTACAATATAAGAATTAGATGTGGTAAAATGATCACTTGTAGCATTAAAGAGATTTCAATAGTTTACCACAACACGATCCTCTACGTGGTCAAAAGGACCAAACAAGCCTGAGGTTGTCGGCATCTCCGTCTTTAGACAATGTGGTCGCTTAGCCTTCAATAGCTCCTACGTAAGAAATAAATTTCATAAGATTTTCAAGTGATGAAAAACAAGAGTTCAGTATATTTACATCAACGCGCTCCTCAAACTCGTGCAATGTGTCAAAACCAACGGCTTCTGTAACTTATCCGTTGTTTTCTCCATATTTGTCCTGGACCCCGTACTTTGGTGACCAGTGGTGTTGTCTGAGCTCGGCATGGCGGTGTTGTCAGCAATGTCCTCTGCCAGCTGGTCAGGGACCATAACCGACGGCTGAGGTGGCGGTGACAGGCGTGCCTTCTTCAACAGCGGTCGAAGAATCATTAGCATAGCTGTCAAAAAACTGACAGCTGGCACACCACCAATCAGTGGCGCACTCTTGGGAGTTGGTGTCAACACTGGTAGTGGCTCAAATCCAGGCTGCAAAATTAAAAGCACACTAAATTAACAAATACTGATACAATAATTGAAAAGACAAGAAAAAACTAATGCAGATACTACACTACACACCACTGTGGCATCCGTGACAAATGGCAGTGCAAGCTTCCACGTTAAAACACTTGTTCGTGCCCCAGCTGATGGCCCTCGGAATCCCACCTTCTTGATAGCAAACTTCTTAGCGTATGGGAAAACCTCGAAGATCCATATCTAGAAAATCATAATAAAGCAATTTTCAGAAAGAGTAAAATGCCATTTCATCCCTCTTAAGGTTTGGCCAGTTTTGCGACTTTCATCCAAAAGTTTGTTTTTCCGCATCTGGATCCAAAAGGTTTGGAATCTTGCCATTTTCATCCGGCTCGTTAACTTCATCCATTTTTCTCCGTTAAGTCAGGGGTATTTTTGTCTTTTTTGTTAACTTAAAGAACAATTCGGTACTTTTCACTTTATGTACAAGCATGTAACCTAATGTACAAGTATTTAAAATACCCAATTGCCCTTTAAGTTGACAAAAAAGACGAAAATACCCATGACTTTATGAAAAAAAATGGATGGAGTTAACGAACCCGATGAAAATGGCAAGATTTCAAACCTTTTGGATCCAGATGCGAGAAAACAAACCTTTGGACGAAAGTCGCAAAACTGGTCAAACCTCAAAGACGAAAATGACATTTTACTCTTTCAGAAAAGTAACCTATATTTATAAAAAAAAAGTTGAAGAAAACAGCATAACCTTAAAGGCCCAAATTAATCCACTGAGCGAATAACCCAGTGTATAATGGCGTTGAGCAGAAGCTTTGTGAGTGTATTATGTAGCTGCTTGTAAAGAGACTTCCAGACGTATGAACCCCATGGAAATGTGTTCCACGAGTCCAAATCCTCCACTAGTTCTAGAAGATTCAAGTAACCAATGCACGGGATCGCAGGGCATGAATCCAAACTCAACCAACAACAACAGACAAATCCGTACCGCATCAAGGTCCGATAACGATCAAGAGAGCAATTAAAGACGTTTTTGAGATCCGAAACCTTTGGTCTAGCTTCTGCATGACCAAATACCCTCTCCCTAAATGTCGTATCTGTACTTACGTATTTCCAATGTTGAGGACCGAATCGCAGTCCGGTAATGAGGCAAAACTCTTGAGGTCCAAACCCAAATCCTGACATCTAACACGGAAAAATAATGTGTCTTGATGCACAACCGGGGTCGGGGCATATTGAGTCTGTAGTATCAGATGGACTAAAGGCGAGTCAATAGATAGAGATTGTATATCTAGCCATGGTCCGAAACACGTGCTCCGAAATAACTCCAACCTGGCAGAGCCTGGTCCCAACCTATCTCGGATTTCTGTCGCTACTGTTATGTGGCATCTAATCTTCACCTTAGCCGAATATAACTCCTGAAAAGACAACATTATACACATATAAGTATATATCATCAAAAAAGAGACTAACAAATTTTTCACTTTGTATCTTATATGGCCATCAACAAAGATCTAGCAAGGGCCGTAAGGATGCATTTCTACGCAGTTTGACCTAAAACAATCAGAAAGTTAGCATATACTTCGTATGTAACAATGGTAATCCTACAATAATACATGAATTTCCAAAATGTTAGCTATAACAGAAGCATAGAATGAAACTGTATTAATAACTAGCAGCAAAACAAACATGAAAAGAACCAAACAAGTCTGACGTTGTTGGCATCCTATCTTTACACAATGTGGTGGCCTAGTCTTCCATTGCTCATGCATAATAGATAAATTTCATAAGGTTTTTAAGTGATTTAAAAAAAAGAGTTTAGGATGCTTACATCAACATGTGTGTCTAGACTAGTGAGACGTTTTTTAACCGACGGCTTCTGTAACTTATTGTCTAGCATTGTTTTCTCCATAGTTTCTCTCCACCCCGTACTTTGATGAGTAGTGGTGATATTAGAAGTGTAGTCAGTTTTGTCCTCTACAAGCATGGTATGGTGTTGCTATTGTCATCTACCAACCGATCACGGACCATAACCGGCGGCTGAGGTGGCGATGATAAGCATGCCTTCTACAACAGCGGTGAAAAATAGCCGTCAAAAAACAGACAGCTCAAGCGCCACCAATCAGTGGCGTACTCTTCGGGAGTTGGTGTCAACACTGGTAGTGGATCAAATCCAGGCTGAAAATAAATAGCAAACTTAATTTAGTAGGGGAGGGATTATGAGAAAACTCTTCTTCGTGAGAAAACTAAAAAATACTTAAAAAACACACCAAATTTTTTTAAACATTTTTTGGCTGTAAATCTAGCATTTTTAAGATACAAAAAACAATATATTATTTGAAATTTTTTTTTAGTATTACACATGTGCAACACTATGAAAAACCTAACCATCCCCCAAAAACCTAGTTTTCTCATGAATAAGTAGTTTTCGCATGATCCTCTCCCTAATTAAGTAATACTAATAAACTAATTAAAAAGATAAGAAAAACTAATGTACATACTACATACAGCATACCACTGCGACATCCATGACAAATGGTAGTGCATGCTTCCACATTATACATTTGTTCTTGCCCCAGCTAATGGCCCTCGGAATCCCACCATGCTTGATAGCAAACGTCTTAGCGTATGGTAAAACCTCGAAGATCCATATCTAGAAAATCACAATATAATAAACTTCAGAAAAGCAAATTACAATCATAAATTTGTCTTATACAAAATAGCATAACCTTAAAGGCCCAAATAAATCCCTCTAGCGAATAATTTAAGTGACGAAAAAGCGCGTCGTGCAGAACTTTGCAGCGCATTATGTAGCTGCTGTACACACAACCTTCCAGACATATGAACCCCATGGAAATGTGTTCCATGAGTCCAAATCCTCCACTAGTTCTAAAACATCTGAGTCAATGAATGAACAGGACCGGCTGCCCATGAATCCGACCTGAAGCAACATCAGCAGACAAAGCCGTACTGCATCAAGGTCGGGGACCACTGATCAAGAGAACTATCAAAGACGTTTTGAGATCCGAAACCTTTACTCTAGCTTGTGCATGACCAAATACCCTCCCCCTAAATGTCATATCTGGCCCCACGTGCATCCGATTTTGTCTCCAAAGTTGATGAGGACCGAACCGCATTCCTGTGATGAGGCAAAACTCTTGAGGTCCACACCGCAACTCCTGACCTCCAACACGAAAAAATAACGCATCTTGATGCACAACCGGAGTATATTCAGTCTGTAGTATTAGATGGAGAAATTCGAGTCGATAGATGTAGATCGTATATCTAGCCATGGTCCGAAACACGTTCCCCGAAATAACTCCGACCTAGCAGAGCCTGGTCTTAACCTAACTCGGATTTCTGTCGCTACTTGTATGCGGCATCTAATCTTCACTTCAGCCCGAAAATACAACTCCTGAAGAAACGACAATATAAAGTGTATATCATCATACAAATTAAAAGAGACTGTAATAATCTTTTTACTTTGTAATTCATATATCAAAAAACTGTCAATCATGTATTTGAACGTAATTAGGCATGGCATAAATGTGTAAAATCATAAAAAGACGACTTAATCACAAAAAAAGACCTTGTCATACCCATTTAACAAAATGCCCAACATCTTCTCTTTTTTAACAAGATAACATAGATCTAGCAAGAGTAGTAAGAATGCATTTATATACAGCTTGACCTAAAACAATCAGAAAGTGAGCTTATATTTCTTATGTAACAATGGGTAGTGTTATTCCTATATACCACTTGTATAAAACCATATAAAAGTGTTATACTCCCGTATTCATTTATGATACGCTTGTATACGTTGGGGGTACAACAAGCACATAAAGGTACATTTTTCTGAAGCCATTAAGAAATTATGTGGAAAGTTGTCTCCACAAACCTTCTCAGTTGGTGTATCTGAGGCATCTTCGTCTGTACTCTTGACCATCTTTTAACCAATCTGCAATCAAACAAAACAACAATTACTAATAAAAATATAAACACATGGACCCATACTTAACTTGTAGACTTAAACACTAAAGCATAGAAGTCAATCAGTCATGAAATAAACTAAAAAAGAAGTGCTGATGTGCTTGAAGGTGAACACCATACCTAACTAAAAGTACATCATTGTGGTTCCAACCTACCAAAAAGAAAGCAACTAGCAGCATTAAGGGAAATGCCTCTTGCTAGTAATTGACCAATTAGTTAATATAAATAAAAATGCTAGAAACCTCTTCATTATCTTTTACAACGGTTATGAATTTAGTAACAACCTTTTTTGTTATTCAAATAAAGCTTCTAGTCTAACTTCTTTTAATCTTTTTGACCTAACCAGATTCAAATTCTGCAATGTAATCATGCACAATTGCAAGATTAGATCACAAATAAAAACAGCATATTCAAGGTTAATATCCTTACCACCCTGTATTGTTACAGGGTAGGGTTCATGAGAAAACTCCTTTATCGACAAAACTCCATCTAACCATTACTAAACCCTAAACTATAAACCCTATGTACTAAGCCCTAAACCCCAAAAGGCTAAACCCTAAAGGCTAACACCTACGCTAAAAACTAAATACTAAAGCTAAACCCTGACACTTAAAATCTAAAAGTTAAACGCTAACCCCTAAACCCTAAAAACTTAACCAAAAAAATAAAAATCAACACAAATATCAATGGTTAGATAGAGTTCTCGCGAGTTTTCTAAAAAAGAAAGAGTTTTCTCGTGATCCGTTCCCTATTGTTATAAAATATAAACCTCTTCATTTTGTTCATTATCTTTTGCAAGGGTTATGAATTTTAATAATGACCTTTTATTATCCAATCAAAGCTTTCTAGTCTCAATGTCTCATTTCCTTCAATCTTTTTGACCTAACCAGATTCATATTAACAAACAGAATCACAGTGAAAGAATGAAGAAACAGGTATCAATTAACAATGTTTACATCAACTAGAATGCTATTTGTATCGACTTCAATGAGCAATCAACTTGAATACACAAACACGTAACCGGTGATTAGCATATATGAATTAGTGAAACGAAATCAACGGAATGATTAACAAAGAAAACGTAACCTGATTAGTAAAGTTCCATTAACAGGCGTCGATTCATCCACTGGAGCTTTCATCGGTATCCGTGCTCCGGCAACCGCGACGTTTAGCCGTACAGAGTTGGTAACTTCGCCGTCCAGAGACACATTATTTTCTTTTTGGGCCAAACTGATTCCTATTCGGGTAGTGTTATTCGGGTTTTCTTTATTACAGGGTTGAGCAAAAACCGTACCTTAACCAAAAATTGAATTAACTTTTTATCGGTTTTTTTAACCTCGGTTAATTGAAGCATTTATATTTTTATATATATCTAGTTTTGATACCTTTATGTTTTATACCTCTATTTAATATATTCATACATCTAATTTTTGTATTTATACCTAAGTTATTATGTATTTATACGACGATTGCATGTATCTATACCTCAATTACCGATATTAACCGAAAACCGACAAATTAACTGAATAAACCAAACCGATAAATTGATAACTTTGGTTACGGTTTTGGTTGAGACTAATAACTGAACCGAACCATGCACACTCATAATTATAGAAATCTACTCATAATTGAGCCCCAATTATATGAGTTAATCGATTTCGGGTTTTTTTTGGGCCGGGCTATTATGTAATTAAATAAAGGTTATGACGCATGGTTTACAATTTAACTTAATAATTATTATTAAATAACAGACGTAAAATATCAAATAAAAATACCCCCAATATGATATTTTGTTTAAACTCATGCATTAAATAGATATATTAAAGGAATGTTGGATTTAAATGGCCTAGCTTTCACCATTTAGCCAATAACACACCCAACTTACGAATTGTATTACATTACTCCCAACTTTCAACGTATTTTTCTATGGCACTCTCAAACTAACTGAACTCTAACCCATTTAGTTGACGTCAGATGTCACATCACTAAACAAGTGCCACGTCAGCAAAAAACATCGTCAAATGCCACATCAGTAAAAAAAATAACTGGGTTAGAGTTCAGTTAGTTTGGGAGTGCTAGAGGAAAATAATTGAGAGTTAAGAGTGGCGAGATACAATTCGTAGGTTGTGATCATAAAAGTTGGGATTATTTAAATCTAATATTGTCACACCCTGCTAAATCGGGTCGGTTATGACCTATTGGTACCAATACATCACAACGGAAAATTAAGTTAAGACTTATAAAATGTAAAACGCCATTACACCTATGTGTCTACAAGGTAGAGTCCAAGTTAAAAGCCTATTTTGATCAACACAAGGTCTTTGACTTATATGGTTTCAATCGAAACGTCCCACCTACTCCCCTTATGCCACGTTAAAGATACATAAAAACATGCTTGAAAACCCCAACATAATGTTGGTGAATTCATAAGTTGTATCGACACGATGGAAAACACTTATATTAGGAAAACCCGGACAATCGTATTATTGAAATCTCAAAATAACTTGTCCCAAAGGACATGAAAAACTCTTTAGAAAACTTGTAAAGTTTTTTAGAAACCGTGAAAACCTTGGATAAATTATTCAATAGAAATCTTAAAAACCGTTCCCTTTGAATTCCTGTTGGACTTTCCCCTGAAATACTTAAAAATCGTTTTATCGAAATTTGGAAATCATTCCCTTGGATTCATGTTGGACATTCCCCTGAAATACTTGAAAATCGTTTTATCAAATTTGGAAATGATTCCTTTGGAATTCTTGTTGGACATTCCCCTGGAATACTTGAAAACCATACGATAGGCAAAACAAGTTCATCGGTAAGATCCCTCATTAGCTAGCTATAGCAACGAAGTATATATAACATGAGCGTGTAACCAAACCACGACAGAAGTCAAACTTTTTCCCGAACCCAATTGTACTTTCGTATAAATGTAAATTAGGATTAAATGCAATCATGCAAACATGACCGAGGGTGTCGGCAACCCAATAGCGCTATCCATATATCCCATGGCTAGAATCCTCTAGCTGGAATCGTGGGGACTTCCCTTGCACTTAACTCGGAATAAAAATCACCCATGTATACAAATGACCAAATTCTCGCTTCATTTTTTCTTGTTATCGTATAAATTGGATTTTGAAATTCACAGTAAATTTGTAAGGTTTGTAAAGTAAGCATGTTTCTCCCTCGAATGTATATAACAAATAAAATAAAAAAGGGCACGTGAAACTCACCATGAGCACAATGTACATGATAACAAAGGTCCATAAAAATAATCTCACCTACACGTGTCCTAGAATATCAAAGGCACTATAAGGTCTAAGCATGCTCCTAGCATATAAATGCATCAAGTCACCCAGCTAGCTAGATTATATCATTTTTACTTAGAAAAACGTAATCTTGGAACACGACGAACCACTAGTGACACCTTTATGATTCTTGAAAATATATTAATATAAATATATACCTGACGTTGAAATCATAACACGTCCTTGTACTTGTCTTTAAGATCCATGGTTGGATTCGTGAAATGATAACTTATGTTTACTTTAGAACCGACACGACTAACTTGATAAATAAAATATATTTATATATTTATTTTTAGGGAAAAACAATGCTACGAGTTCCATCGTGTCTTTGTTTTTAAAACCGGAAATGATTTAACACAAAATATATGTGTACGGAACTACTCAAGAAACAATTATAAAATTTTATCGGGTTTTGCCTTACTTAAAAAGCCATTTTCACATAATAAACTCAAAGTACATCCATATGTGTTATAGAAAATCACCTTGTGCCATATATATATATATCTATACAATTACCTCAATCCAAATATTGAGATTGCCAAGTCGATTGCTAGGGAAAAGAGGGTTAGTGTATTAGACTTAGGTACAATGTTCTATAATAAAAATAAAAGAAGTTTGTTATGATAGTGTATATCTTGGTTGAAAATCCAATAATTGCCACTCACTTTAGACTTTAAGTTGTTTGGATATAAATTTATAACTCATTATCTTATAATTAGTTTTAGATTTTGGATAAACAAATTCTATAAAATGTCAATGCCCATGTATAACTTTGTTGCAAAACTTTGTTATATGTTTTAACAAAGTTTGTGAGGTGACTTGTAGAATTTTAATATTTTGTTTTGTTTTTTTGTTGAAAAAGTATTGTAGCGGCCAAATGGTGGTGGCAACCAAGATGCATATCTCTTATTTATCTTGAAGCTATATGGGTAAATAATGAGAACTTTGCATTGGTTATCGATGGAGAGTGGGAAGATGTTTGGAAAATCCAATGTTGTGTATAAAGAAATATTTAGAGATATATCGTATAAGAACTATTTGTATACGATATGTATCTCTTTTCTATATCATTAATGTATACATGTTGATAGATTTGTTAATTCTTACAATTTATAGTTATTTGAACTATTTAATGTATTTTGTTAATTGTCATATGTATATTTAACTATCTCATTATTTATGTTAATATCTTATTTTAGTTAGTTATAGTTTAAAGCTTTATAATTATAATATTTGTTAAACCGTGTGTACACGCGGACTTTAACCTAGTATGTACATATATAAAAGTCTGTATTCTTAGTTTAAAATATCGTGATTCAATTTCGTAACGACTACCACAATTTATTTTAGGGTTTTTAAACCCCTAAATCTTTTTATTTGAACTTAATTAGGATAATATAAGCTCATATTATTTTGAAACCTTTAATAATTACCAATTCACATTTAGTGAAACAATGATACTTAACCTAAAATAATAACGTATATATTTATCAGATAAATATTTAGACCATGATATTTAGTGCCCATCACAATAACATGTAAACTTATATTTTTACCAATATATATATATATATATATATATATATATATATATATATATATGTTTATGGATTCGAAGGAACCAACTAACATGAACTAGTTATAATTCCACAAATATCAACTTGTACAACAAATAGGCGAGTCTAGTGAAAATCAACCCTTGTAACACATGAACTGTGAGCTTATGAACAGGACCCTTGATGTTTTAAAAAAGCATAAATTAACAAGTAGTTTTAACAATCATCTTTTCCATAAAAAATATAAATCTTTTAAGAAGCAATTTTTGGATATTTGACTCTTTTAACCACAACCATCTAGACTTGGGTGAACTTGAGCATCATAATCTAGTGAAGACAAAAGTTTTTTTAATAGATTTACTTACAAGAGGCAAATGTGAACGTATGAGGGTGGGGGTTCGACCAGACAAGAGTGGAGTGTGTGTTTTGACTTTTGGGTGTGTATCATTGACTTTTATACTGGATTATCTAGTATGGTGTGGTGCATGGATTTGGATTTGATATCTCTAGATTGTTTGTAGGCCATAGCTAGTTGTTGAAGATTGGTTAGTCAAACAACTCAAGTGTCATGAAAGTCCAAGGTATGGACGACAATCATGACTTTTATTTTAACTAAATTTTAAAATAAAAAAAAAAGAAGTGAGGGGAGGTGGGGTCTAGGGAGGTTATGGGTAGGGTGCTAAACGGGTCGTGTTCGCGGGTTGGCAAGTTAACCTGACCTGAACCCGAAAATTTTACATGAACCCGAACCCGACCCGAACCCGAAAATCGTATCATATATATGAACCGAACACGACCCGAAGTTTCGTGGGTTGATCCGAACACGACCCGTTTAACCCAAATTTTTTAATTTTTATTCTGAAATTAATATATTAAAATTAAAAATTACTTAAAAAACACAAATGTATATAATATTATCATATTTAAATTATAAAATCTATGTTAATTTCTCTTTGTAAGTTATAATCATGACATAAAATACACACCCCATTTAGTTTATAACATAAATATGTTATAAAAAATACAATATAGTATAAATGTGTTAAACTGGTCAACACCTGCCAACCCGACCAGGTTGACCCGAACCTGACCCGTTAACCTAAACGGGTTCGCGGGTTCAACCCGAAACTGACCCGAACCCGTTTAGACGAAACCTAAACCCCGAATTTCGTGTTAGGTTCGTGTCGGGTTTTGGGTCGTGTCAGAAATTCACACCCCTAGTTATAGGTCGTTGGTGTCTGGGTGACGGGTGTTACTTTTTGATAAAAGGAGCGTTTGTCAGAATATATATTTAGGCATGAAATAAAATATATTGGGAGTTAATTACTGTTTTCGTCCCTGTGGTTTGTCAAAAATTACTATTTCAGTCCATTAGTTTAAAAATTGCGATTTCAATCCATTTGGTTTCGGTTTCACTTTCGTAACCATTTCAGTTCCTGTGGTTTCACTTTCGTAACCACTTCAACCCATTTATTCTGTAAGTACAGGGACTGAAATGTTTGCGAGATGGACTGAAATGGTTACGAAAGTGAAACCACAGGGACTGAAATCGCAAATTTTAAACTAATGGACTGAAATAGTGATTTTTGACAAACACCGGGACGAAAACAGTAATTAACTCAATATATTGGTTTCGAGTTCTACAAATTAAGATAAAAATTATAATTATTATATATACGAGCATGTTAGTGAACCGTTAATCTTTATAATCGTAGACACATGAGAAAAATATAAAGGGTAAATCAGACTATATTTAAATGTATATCATAATATTTTATACATAAAAATAAATAGTAAAACGTTTTCCAATTGTTCAATTAATTATCACCAATGTTCGTGTTTGTCGAGTTACTCGGGAGTCAATCAATAATTAAAAAAAATCACCTAATGCATAACACGGAAAAGTACGGCGTTGCTAGACATTTGACGACCTAAATAATGAAAACTAAGTCTAATACATGTTTAGAAAGTTAAGCATGTTTAGTTTAGTGTACGAAATAGGACCCGGATTTTTTGTTGGGTGTCACAAATATTGCTATATTTCCTATGTATTATTTATCAACTTTAGGTCGTGCGACATTTTTACTTTCACTTTTTTTTACTCTTTTTCATTATTATACCTTTTGTCTTTTACAACTTTGTCCCAAACAATTTTTCTTTCTTTACAAATTTTTCATTATACGTTTCGTCTAAATTTTGCGAGTTACTTAACACGCTGGAACGTGTGTCCGTGTTCAATGTTTTTATATTTTTTTTTGTGGTTTAACGACACCATTGTAATATGTGGCTATCAACTTAGTTATTCTTTTCTATGCGAGTTAATGCACCGCAACACGCGTAAGTCCTGAATACTAGTTAAATAAAAATGTCATGTAAAATATGCACAAAACCAAACCGTATAAATAAAAAAGAAAACGTATCAATGGGACCAAGCCGTTTTTAGTGAGACAAACAACCCATTAAACAAAACATCATGTTCATAACATAAACAAAATTTATAGGAGGATGTATGAGTAGAATTTACATTTTTTTTAATGTAAATTCGGGTTAATCAGGTTAACATTTTTTTAACCCATTTACTAAAGCGAATACTACTTTCGGTTTCGGTTAAAAAACCAACACCTAATTTTAATGCCTTGTAGATGTGCACTTCTCAGTCTTTCCCCAAACCGGTTTTGGACTAGGTCAAAGGAAGTCATATCATTGGAGAGCGAAGTGATTGGTTTGGACCAGTTCAGGTTAGGTTATTCCCAGGTTAGAACCGGCTCAAAGCATAGGGTTACAAAGTCGGTAGGGGTGGTTCCTAACCGGTTCTTCCCAACCCCACTTCAAAGTTGGTTTCGATTCCGGGTTACAAATCAGTACCAGTTTTTTGTGCACCTCTACTTGGTGGTACTACGATTGGGAGGTTGATGGTGAAATTGGAGGCTGCTTTTGTTCTGATAGAATAGTAAAGAAGTACACATGTGTTGATATTGGCAAAAAATGTTTATGGTTTCTACTAAAATTATACGACGTATCAATATTGAAATTACACAACGATTCAATCTAGATCTCTATTAGAATATGCTAGCCTAAAATGGATTCAAGATCACCACCCATCACAAATTGTGTGTCACTGCCATCGCAATCGTCTCTCCTGTGATCGTCGCCACCTAACCCCGCCGTCATCGTCCCTACCATTGTGCCACTGTTGCCTTCTTCTGACATTCTAAATGGTATGTTTTAATCCGAACACAATTTGACTTGAACCCCTTGTGACCCAAGCTGTCCTCACTTGACCCTCTCTTTCGACAGGTTAAATCCTTCCTGAGCTCCACATTGATGCGTGTGAAAGGAAGAATAACAACATAAGAAGAGTTTTATACAATCAACGGTAGTTTGTTATTCGATTTAACGGTATTTAACATCAGGGCTGTCTTTGAAAATGTTTAAAAAAAATTAGGCTCTGGACGAGATAAAAAAATCAGGCTCATACACACCCTAGTAAAACAAGAATTCAGGATTGTTGTTGTGTCACTTAATAATTCGATTAATGCTTCTTTTGTCACAAATTTAAATATGAAAGGCTTGTGGATGACTAAGTTAGAAATAGTGAGGCACGTGTTACAGCATCAATTTGAAATCCAACAAATATCCAAGGTGAACGAGTACAAAAACTCTAAAAAATGCTAAAAACCAACCTCAAACCTAAGACTAATGCTTTAAATGGTTGTCCTACCACTAGACTGCAGTGGTGTTGATATACTAAACTAATTTTATATATATATATATATATATATATATATAGAGTTCAAATGAGAAATTTTTTTGTAACAATAAAAAAAGAAATTTCAACCAATAGGAATTTTTCAATTTGATTCATTAAATTTTTGTATTTAATGTCATTGTAAGGGTATTTGGTAAACTTTCATTGATTGTTAAATTGCAGTCTTCCTCTTTAATAACTAACTAAATTAAATTTGTAACTAATTTTCAAATATATTATTTTTCAAAAAAATTTTAATTTAGAGTGTAGGATAAATTACGAGGTGTGTAGGATAAATTACGAGTTGTGTAGGATAAATTTTAGAACGTGTAAGATAAATTTCAGAATATGTAGGATAACTTTTGATGTGTGTAGACAAAAGTTTTTAGTGTGAATGATGATAGTCTTTATAACTAATTAATTAGTCAAATAAACAATAAATGAGATGAGAGCAAAACTATTTAATGTTTTACATTTGTATCCTTTGTTTTTTTCTTCTTAATTAAAATTTATTTTCAAATGAATCTCCCTTATATATATATATATATTTTTTTTTTTTTAAATTCACAGGTTTTTTTATGTTTTTGGCCCTGAGCCGACGCCCACCCTACCCATGCTGGGAGGCCTTGTTTAACAACAATTAACAACTAAAACTAACAACTAACTACATTTACATTTAACCACCACACGTGGCTAGTGGTAAGAGGCTTGGGTTCTTCAATGAAGACCCAAATTCAAGTCTCACTTTGCCAGGTTCTATCCCAAGCCCACCCGGGTTTATTACACCAGTCGGCTTTTGTAATGACACATCTGAGAGTAAATTGCACAAAACATCCTTTATGTTTCCTCAAACTTGCAGGTTCCAGCCTTAATGTTTAAAAGTTGCTAAAAACAGCCTTTAAGTTTATTTTTGTTGCGGTTCAATCCTTTACAGCTAACCACGTTATTTTCTTCAGTTAAGTTCCCTCACATGCATAACATGTGAGGGTATATTCGTCATTTGGTTGATCATGTGAGGAAACTTAACTGAAGAAAATAACGTGGTAGCTGTTTAAAAGATTGAAACCTGCAACAAAAATAAACTTAAAGGTTGTTTTTAGCAACTTTTAAACATTAAGGCTGAACCTGCAAGTTTGAGGAAACATAAAGGATGTTTTGTGCAATTTACTCCACATCTGATAAGCGGGCAGTGGACGGTATGATTTTCTGTCTTTTATAGGCGTTGACCAATTGACCGTATCACATACGATATTGAAAGAATGAAGGGATGGTGATGTGGTAGTTGGGGAGCATCTGCCATCTGAGCAACACCAGTTGTCAGCCTCCCACCGGTCGACCCACCAAATCCTTCACTGTACGATCAGCTCAGGAACCGGTTCACATCATCATCAGCCACCAAATGTCAGTTTCATCTTCACTCAGTTAACAATTCATCTTCAAACACTCACTCAACACCTGTAGAGTTCATCTGGTATAAACCCTAACCCTAATTATGCTGCTCTTTGTTTGCTATCTGATCATGAACAGTTACATTGAATTCAGAGCAATGTTTTTGTATTTTTGTAACTTAATTGTTCATTCGGATGTTTAATTCATGTGTACTCTTATTCCAGTAATCACTATATGTTGGGCTGCAAATGAACCGAACGAACACAAACAAGACCGTGTTCGTGGTTGTTTATTAAGAAATATATATGTTCACAAACTGTTCATGAACACTTATCGAACAAGATTTTATGTTCGTGTTCGTTTGTTAAGGAAATGAAAGTGTTCGCTTGTTAATTTTAAGCAACCAATGGAAAAGGACGTTGATGAACACAAATGGACACAAACTAATGTTCATGAACACAAATGGAAACAGACGAACACAAGCAAGCGTTCATGAACATATTATATAATACACCGACACTTATTAAATATTTTATTTGTCAGAATTTTGAAGTATTTAAAATATATATAAAAACTAAAAACACTAATGAACTATCGAACACAATCGAACATAAACGAACACGTTACCGAACGTTCACGAACATAAATGAACGAACTTGGCTTCTGTTCATGTTTGTTCATTTAACTAAACGAATGAAATTTCTTGTTCGTGTTCGTTTGCTTAATAAACAAACAAACACAAATGAACTTCCCACCGAACGGTGGGTGGTTCATTTGCTGCCCTAACTATATGTATAAATTAAACAATTGTTAATGCATCTTTATGCTTTGATAATTGAGGCATAATGTTTGTATGTATGTAGACTAGTTGTTCAATACTTCAATTGGATGTTCAATTCATGTGTACACTTATTGCAGTAACGGGTGTGCAGAAACCGAATTAATCGACCCATAGCAGAATTAACTAAGAAAACCGAATTGTACCAAAAACAACTGGGTCGGTTTAACGATTTTTCAAAAACTGAAAATAGTGGTCGATTATGTTAACCATAGTTCTTAAAGGCTCTAGGCGCACTCAAGGCGCATAGGCCTCGCCTGGGGCCTAGGCGCAAGGCGCAAAAAAAACGAGGGCCCGAGAAAAATAAAGCGCACAATGAAAAATAAATTAAAGCTATTATATATTATTTACTATCATCTATTTAGTGCAAAAAGTTATAAAATATTAGTGTATCAGTGTAGAAAAGTAGTTTTCTTTAGATAAAAGTAGTAATGTAGTTGGAATTTTGTCGGAATTTAGAGAATTTGGCTGGAAACTCCCTGGATCTAGGAGTCTCGTTGGAATCTGCACCTGAACCATCACTTGAAGAATTAAAGCGCAATTGCCTTGACTTAAGGCGCAATTGCCTCGCCTCGCCTAGAAATTGGGCCTAGGCGCAAGAGGCGATGGCTTTTAACAATTATGTGATTAACAAGGTTTTCATACCCGCCAAAACCGAACCGAACTGATCATATGATTCATATGTACTTTTTTTAATATTATAGATTATATGTATTTTTTAATGCTATGTAATGTACTAATATATACAAAGGTGTAATAACAAATTAGTCCATGGTCAAAAAATTATAAACTCAAACTTTCAGGCTCAATAAATGTCTAATTCTATTGTTTTGAGCTATTTTTAGCTACACTCAAATTCACGGTTAATCGACCCATAACCGACTCGATATAACCTTCAAAACCGATTAACCGAACCGCCATAATTGATCGGTTGTGGTTATGGACTTATGGTTATGATACCGGCAACTCGATTATGGTTTTGGGCCAAAACTGACCCATGCACACCCCTAGTAATCACAAAATGCATTAATGTAAAAACTCTTAGTGCGTCATTGTGCCTTGGTTATTGTGGCGATTGTGTAATTTGGCTCTGATTTAGAAAGAGACATTTAGCATAATGTTGTCCGTTGCTTTTTTTTTCTGGTAGATTTGGAACCCTAATTTTGTGCTTGTCCTGTGTCTATCTTTTCGCTAGTAACATGTGTCTTGTTTGATTGCAGATTGGTTCAAATATGGTCAAGAGAAAGATACATGCCGCGTACTCGTATCAACCAACTACGAAGGTCTGTGTAGTGAACTTCGTACATAATTTCTTAATGGACCTATATGTTTGTTGTGCCCCCTATGTACACGAGCGTATAAACAAAGTATGCCCACATATTCTCCTTTTGATGATATACAGTGTATACTGTTGTTTCTTCAGGAGTTATATTCGGCTAATGTGAAGATTAGATGCCAAATCCGGGTAACGACAGAAATCCGAGATAGGTTGGGACCAGGCTCTGCTAGGTCGGAGTTATTTCGGGGCACGTGTTTCGGATATTGGCTAGATGCTGAAAATACATGTACTGACTCACCTTTAGTCCATCTGATGCTACAGACTGAATACTCCCAACCCCAGTCGTGCATCAAGACACATTATATTTTTGTGTTGGAGTTATTTCGGGCACGTGTTTCGGATATTGGCTAGATGTTGAAAATACATGTACTGACTCACCTTTAGTCCATCTGATGCTACAGACTGAGTACTCCCCAACCCCAGTCGTGCATCAAGACACATTATATTTTCGTGTTGGAGGTCAGGATTTGCGGTTTGGACCTCAAGAGTTTTGCCTAATTACAGGACTGCGATTCGGTCCTCATCATTGGAAATATGAAAGGGCAGGTATGACATTTAGAGAGAGGGTATTTGGTGATGTTCATGCTAGACCAAAGGTTTTGGATATAGAAAACGTCTTTAATCGCTTTCTTGATCGGTTATCGGACCTTGATGCGGTGCGGATCTGTCTACTGATGTTGGTTGAGGTCGGATTCATGGCCTGCGATCCCCGTGGACCGGTTGACTTGATTCTTCTAGAACTAGTCGAGGACCTCGACTCATGGAACACATTTCCATGGGGTTCATACGTCTGGAAGTCGGTGTACAAGCACCTACATAATGCGCTGGCAAAGCGTTCTGCTCGACACCGTTATATGCCACTTGGTTATGCGCTAAGTGGATTTATTTGGGCCTTTAAGGTTATCTTGTTTTGTTCAAGTTTTTTCTTTTTTTTTGTTTTTAGAGTAAAATGCCATTTTCGTCCCTGAGGTTTGGCCAGTTTTGTGGCTTTCGTTCAAAGGTTTGTTTTTTCGTATTTGGATCCAAAAAGTTTGAAATCATGCCATTATCATCCGGCTGGTTAACTCCATCCATTTTTCTCCAATTAAGTCAGGGGTATTTTCGCCTTTTTATTAACTTAAAGGGCAATTCGGTCTTTTGAATACTTGTACATAAAGTGAAAAAGATTGGGTTGCCCTTTAAGTTAACAAAAAAGACAATAATACCCCTGAATTAACTGAGAAAAATGGATGGAGTTAACGAGCCGAAGAAAATGGCAAGATTTTATACCTTTAGGATCCAGATGCGGAAAAACAAACCTTTTGACAAAAATCGCGAAACTGGCCAAACCTCTGGGACGAAATGGCATTTTACTCTTTTTTCTATAACTATAGTTTACTTTTCTGAAAATTGTTTTATTATGATTTTGTAGATATGGATCTTCGAGGTTTTCCCTTACGCTAAGATGTTTGCTATCAAGCGTGGTGGGATTCCCAGAGCCATCGGCTGGGGCAAGAACAAGTGTATAACGTGGAACCTTGCACTACCATATGTCACGGATGCCACAGTGGTATGTTGTATGTAGTATGTAAGTTAGTTTTTCTTATCTTTTTAATTAGTTTATTAGTATTACTTAATTAAGTGTGCCATTAATTTTTCAGCCTGGATTTGAGCCACTACCAGTGTTGACACCAACTCCTGAAGAGTGTGCCACTGCTTGGTGGCGCGCCAGCTGTCAGTTTTTTGACGACTATGCTTATGATTCTTCACCGCTGTTGAAGAAGGCACACTTATCATCACCATCTCAGCCGTCGGTTATGGTCCCTGACCAGCTGGAAGAGGATGTTGCTGACCCACCACCATGCCGAGCTCAGACAACACCGCTGGTCACCAAAGTACGGGGTCAAGGACAAATATGGAGAAAACAATGGCTAAGTTACAGAAGCCGTTGGTTACAACACATCTCACGAGTTTAGAGGAGCGGGTTGATGTAAATATCCTGAACTCTTCTTTTTCATCACTTGAAAATCTTGTGAAATTTATTTCTTATGCAGGAGCTATTGAAGGCCAGGCGACCACTTTGTCTATAGGCGGAGATCCCGACGACCTCAGACTTGTTTGGTCCTTTTGACCACGTAGAGGATTGTGTTGTGGTAAATTATCGAAATCTCTTTCATGCTACAAGTTACCATCTTAAGTAGTAAATGATAGAAGTTATAAGATTGCATTTAATATGTTTACAGGTGGGAAAGGTTTCATCTGAGTCTGACATAATTTGTGTCCAAGGCTATAACGTAAAGCAAAGTGTCGCACCGATTCTCGAATCCATTTTGAAGAAAAACGGTGACATTGCAGCAGATTGCCTATTCAAACCAGCTTCTATGAGATCATCTTTCCTTGAGATCGTTTGTGAAGCAGTCTGTCAAATTCAAACCAATGATGATATTGAAGAAATAGAACAGCAAGTGCTAGTTGTAGAAGCAGCCAACATTAATGTTTCATGGCTTCGAGTTCACTTGGACGCCATCCGCCCCAGCAGGAAGTGCAGATTGCTTATGGAAATGAAAGCAAACACGAGTTTGGTTAAAAAAGCCGCCTTAATGGATCTGAGAGAGAGTTGCGTGGAGCTCATGGCCGCACAAGAACGGTTTGAAATGGCGGAAAAATGTGTGAGAGTACTTGAATCTTGTTGAAAATAATTTAAATGATAACATCTTGGAATCTAAAGGTAGTGTAGACTCATGGGCAAGACCACCAGTTTTATAGGCTAACTAAATTTGATGTAGATGTATAGGCGAAAACTCGAGAAGGTGTAGAATGCACAACTCTGGTAAAATTATTGTATCTGTAACACCCTTTCTTCTTGCTGAGATGGCAGTGGCGGATCTAGAAAACTTTCATGTGAGATGGTACAATTAAGAGTGCTGATTAGGATTGATCTCCTTTATGTAGGTTTTCAAATATGTTCCAGATATTCTGGAAAGAAAAGCATATACAATAGAACATGACATTATAGTCTATTGACATCTTGAGGATGAGATAAGGTTATGAGTTCGATTCCACAAGAGGGCTTTTCCCCTATTTATTGGTTTCCTTATGAATTAGTGTATAGACATTATTGCCTAGTGGGAGATGGATATGATTGGGTGGTTTCGTTGGTGGCACGATAATACTCCAGTGGTCCGCCAGTGATTTAAATTTGTCTTTATAAAAAAAACCATATACAATATCCATTTTACTTGTTAACTTTAAATTTAAGTATTTTAATACAGATTATTCGAGCTATTAAATCATTACTTATATGTTTATGCAAAGTATACATATAGGAAATTGTTTACACTTGTTTAATACTAATAAAATAAACATTTAACCTATTATGTGAATTATGTGATAGGGTTAGCTTGATGGGAAAACTATTAAAAACTTGAAAACCAATAAAACTACCATCAACTAATAAAAAAATGTCCACTGTTAAAAAAAATCAATTTTAAAAAAGAAAAAAAAATTGTGTTTCGTTTCTTTTAGTTATAATGTTAGTGTTGTAAAGATATAGAGTTAATTACATCGTTAGTCCCTATAATTTGTGGAAATAACAACCCCATGTACTAATAGTTTAAAATAACAATCGGTTTTCACGTTTGATTTTGTAATATCCTAGGGTTTTAAGACTAACACGCGTTAAAAACTAACTGAGAACTTTCCTTGCGATATAGAGTAACGTCCCCTCCACGTTTCCGGTGGAGGGGTGTTACACACCACCTTGTGAGGCGTTAAACATGGCGTTAGGGTAGAGGTGGTGAATGCCTTAAGGGGCGTTAGCGGGAATAAAATTATGGGGTTGAGTGTAACGGTTGCCTGAGCGTTTGAGTTATTTTTATCTAATTTTTTAAAACATATACACATACATAATCGAGTATTTTAAATACACCAAATTCTCAAATCTCTTAACAAAAACATAAATATAATCTCAATGGTAAGAAGAGCTTAGATCTAAGCTGAAGACATAGCCTTGACAACGACTTGGTTGAACACTGGAATGTGACCAAGGGTTTAATGGCCGACATGTATCCGTTTTGGAGAGCAATTTTTAATGATTTTCAACAACGTTTGGGTGAAACTAATCGGTCGCTACACCAAGTAACACCAAGGTGGAGGGATTTGAGAGCTAGGCTTGCAAGATTCAACCGAATCTTTAACCTCTTGGGGCTACTCGGTGACGTGGAAAACACGATAAAACCGGTTGACGAGGCCTTTGCCGAATACCATATGGTTCAAGAAACACTATACAGGCACATGGCATGCTGAAAACTAATAAGAAGCTATCCCCTTTGGCAGCAACCAATTCCACGTTTCTTCGAAGACTTCGACGATTCCAATGTTGATGATTAGTTTTAAACAGTTTATGTATTCACTCTAATTTTAATTTTAATTTACATAGTCATTCTAATTTTATTTATGTTGTAGTTTTATTTTAACTTATGTAGTATTTTAATTTTATTTATCTAGTTGATTAAATCTAATCTATCAACTCGTTTTAAATTTTAATTATGTTTTTGTTTTAATTTTAATTTTAGCTATATATAAAATTTAAATATAATTTTGAATTTGATTATAATTTTAAGTTTAACTATTCCAACGTTGTTGGTGTCATTAAAATCCCTAAATCATCCAGAAAGCTAAAGTAAGTAGGATATTGAATCTATGAGAAGCATTCAGAATTACATATTTTATCTTATTATTTATTCTAAAACTTTCATCTCTTTGATTGTTATAATGTTTTTAACAATATTTAATTATTAAATGTTTTTAAAACAATATTTAAAAGTAAAGCGTAATTTGCATCACGTGACCGCATCAAATTGTCCTTGAAATTGAAAACTTGAGTCTAATAGGATTCAAACTCATCACCATAAGTCCGCTCCCCCCCCCCCCCCCCCCACACACACACCCCACCCACCACACACACACTCGTCACTGTATGAATCAGTTAAGGTCAGTTAGTCTTCAAAGACTCACTCAACTCAACACTTGTAGAGTTCATCTGGTATAAACCCTAACCCTAATTATTCTGTTCTTTGTTTGCTATCTGATCATGCATGATTACGTTGAACTCAGAGCAATGTTTTTGTAACCTAATTGTTCAATTAGATGTTCAATTCATGTGTGATCTTAGTGTAGTAATCATTATATGTATCAACTTAACAACTGTTAATGCCTTGATAATTGAGGCATAATGTTTGTAGACTAATTGTTCAATACTTCAACTGAATGTTAAATTTTTTGTAATCTTATAGCAGCTATCACTATATGCATCAATGTAAAAACTGTTACTGCATCATTATGCCTTGATAAATTGAGGTGATTGTGCAATCTGTCTCTGATCATAGTTGTCCATACCGCTGGTAGCGCCCGCTATAGACAAATAGCATAGCGTATAACAGACCCTGCAGCGATAAATAGCGGATTTTGTTTTTGTTTTTTAATTTTTATTTAGATGGTTAGTGATAGCGTATTTTTTATACACGATTGGTGTGTTAAATATAGTTTTTATTTTTCTACCTCTTTATCGCTAAACATGAAATAGCCGACGCCATTTGACAACTATGGCTCTGATTTAGAAAGAGACATTTAGCATGATGTTGCCAGTTGCTTTCTTTATGGTGGATTTGGAACCCTAGTTTTGTGCTTTTAGTTAGAAATGGGTTCCTGTGTCTATACTGTTTGAGGGGCAAAATGGTATTTTTAAGTCTTTTTTTTTTTTTTCAAAAACTAAGTGGGTTAAACCTCAATTAAAAAAAGTCTTTAGGAGAAAATAAGTTAAAAGTCGTGACTGTCACAAAACATTTTGTTAGTTGGGATTATTTAAATCCAAATTTGTAAAACATAAAGAACATAACTTGTAATTAAAATTGTCTTTTTTTAGAAAAGAATCACAATTATGTTCAAAATTACCAAGTATAATAGGGATTTTAATATAAAAAAAGTAGATGGACTTTTGTGATAAAAAAAACAGAAATTCGTTCGTTTTTTATGGTATTTGCCCTTTTGGATTATTATTTAAGTTGAAATTGTATTTTTCTTAAATTATAAGATTGACTGGTTATCCGGTTGAACTGCCCTGTATAACCTATTAACCTGTTCTGAGCCTGACCCGATACAGTATAAAATCACGGAAGAGGATAGAAGGTTGGTGATGTGGTAGTTGAGGAACATACCAATCTCATCGAACCCACCAATAGGACCAACACCACGTCAGCCTCGAACCACCAAGTTCTTGACTGTATGATCAGCTCAGGAATCGGTTCACATCTTCGTCAGTCACCAAATGACAGTTTCATCTCCACTAAGTTAGCAAATACTCACTCAACACCTGTAGACTTCATCTGGTATAAACCCGAACCCTCCCTAATTATGTTGTTCTTTGTATGCTATCTGAGCATGCATGATTACATTGAATTCATATAAATGTTTTTTGTAACTATTTGTTCAATACTCCAATTCAATGTGTAATTTTATTGCAGTAATCACTATCTGTAAGGACGGGTACATTAATGGTATCATGTTCAATACATCCTAGATACAACATTGATATACTTATCATAACTGTGCTTCTATTTTGTTGAAATCCTAGTCTTGAAATCGAAACATAAAAGATTCAAATCCTAAAATCGGACTTAGGTTGTTAGAATCAAACAGAGCTGAGGGCCTTTGATTAACTGTTGTATTGACCATCATTCGAAATCTAAGTTATGTTGGTATAAACCCTAACTGATCGAAAAACTGAATAATAAGTGGTTATTGGATGTTAAAGTGTTGAAAGTTGATAAGGGTTTTGTTAATCGATGTGTTTTAGGATATGTTTGAATTAAAGTTTTTCATCAAAACATAAAACCTGCAAACTTGAAAAATTTGAATTGATATTTCAATGTCGTTTGATCTTTCAAACGACAGTGAAGTTATGCTTTGTTGACTGTCGTTTAATCTTTCGAACGACAGTGAACTCTTCATATTTTAACCGTCGTTTGATGTTTCAAACGACAGTAGACTCTTTGTTTAAAATCAACTGTCGTTTGTTAAACCAAACACAGTAAACCTTTGTTTATTTTAAATGGACTGTCGTTTGATCTTAGCTGTCAGTTAAGATGACCAACTGTCGTTTGAAAATCAACACTTGGGAAATTTTTTAAGCAGAAAACCTTTTAAAATGTAATGTTTTTCAATCCTCATGTTTCTCATTACGTGTTAGCTTTCCGTGTACAGATATGGCACCAAAACGAGCACGAGGAAAGCGTGAGCTAAAGGAGAAGACCGAGGAAGAAAGAATGTCGGACCCACGACACAATATGGTGGGATTTCTTGATCCAGAGAATAAATGCACTGCAGATTACGGTGGGATTTTGGAATTTCTAAGGCGATCGAAGATTGCTTATGCCGTCTCTCAACAACACACGGCTTACAAGAGTCACATCAAAGCCTTTTGGGACTCAGCATCGATAGAAACCATCAACAACGAAGAAGTCATTCAAGCAAAGGTCGAAGAGAAAAATGTGATCGTGTCCGAACAAATAATCCGAACTGTCCTACAATTTAATGATAAAGCCGTAGATCCTTACACAATTTCAGAAAGATGCTATCAGGGATGCTTGCTTCGAATGAAATATACGGGTGATGTCTTAGCCGGACAGCTGCACAAGGCCTCTTTACCACTGCAGTACAAGTACTTTATGCATGTATTGATCCAGTGTTTGGGAAGACTAAAGGGTGGTTATGATATGGCGAGCAGTAGTATTCTGGGGATGATGACTGCTTTAACGTTAAACAAAGATTTCAACTTTTCACGGACAATTCTAGAGAACATGAAGGAGAATCTTGGTAAACGAGCTCGTAATGCGAACAAGTTCTGGATGTATCCTAGATTCGTGCAGATGATTCTAGATACACAAATTCAGGATCTTCCGAAGATTGAGAAAGACATTCTGAAAATTGACGTGATGACTGAATATGGTTTGAAAGTGTTGAAGAGACTGAGCAAGTATAATGAGGGGGACGTGCCTCGAAAGATGATAGGTTTTCTCGGAAATCCTGAATATGTTGCTCCTGTTGATGACAAATGGAGACATGCAGAGAGTGAGTCTGATGACGAAGAAACAAAACTTGATGCCCTTGTTGAAACAAAACGCAAGGAAGAAGCCGAAGGGGGTAGCAAGAAAAGAAAAGGAAAAGGAATTGTTATTGAAGAGACATGTGGTGATGCGGGAGGTGAAACGGATGGAGATGAAGGTGGTGATGATAAAGTAATTGAGGAAGGTGATAAAGGCGATGGTGGTGATGCTGAGAAACATGACGATGATGATTCTGAGGCTGAGAAGCTCAGAAAGGACGGTTTAGAGAAGTATGTAGATGATAAAGGTGCCATGAGATATCGACCAATCCAGAAATCAACTGATAAAGAAGCAGATGCAGATTATGTGCCACCAACACAGGAGACGCAAGAAAAGAGACAGGGGAAACGTCCTGTGAAAGGACCTGGGGGAGGTAAGAAGGCAAGAAATCAAGTAAAAATTGTTGAACCAGCTATAACCGAACCATCAACCGAACTCACAACTGAAACCCCTACTGAAGAACAGCATATGTTCATTGAGGCTGAAGTTAAAAACATCATATGCACTGACCCTGTTACGACAGAATCTGAAACTCCAACTCAACAGCCAGCATCCGAACCAATTGATGACCAACCTCAACAATCAACTTCCCAATCTCAATCTGCACCAGTCCAACAACCACAATTCATGGGTGAAGATTCATCGGCTGCAAGAAAGTTTGAAGATGCAATCGACAGTGAAGGAATTGTGATGATTCGAGATCAAATGAGTGAATTCTGGGGTCAAACTCTTAAACAGATAAGATTCATAAACGAAAGCCGGAAGAGAATTAATGAGCAAGGTGCAGAGATCAAGACGTTAAAGGATACTACAACTGCTCAAGCTGCTGAGATCGAGAAGTTAAAAGCTGCTGATGTTGCACATACAGCTGAGATCAGCAAGTTGAAGAATAGAAATGATGAACTGGAAAAGAAAAACACTGAACTTGTTGCAAAGAATTCAACGATCAAAGCCTGGTATAAGGAAAGAGATAACAAGCTGAAGGATGCTTTTGATTTGCAGCCCGGACTTGAGTCACTATCCGTGTTGACACCAACTCCTGCAGAGTGTGCTACTGATTGGCGGCGCGCTAGCTGTCAATATTTTGACGGCTATGCTAATGATTCTTCACCGTTGTTGAAGAAGGCACGCTTATCATCGGTACCTCAGCCGTCGGTTATGATACGTGATCAGCTGGTAGGCGACATTAACACGACTACTATGCTTGTAGAGGACAATACCGACAGCACCACCATGCCCGTTGATGACATTGCTAGGACCAACACCATGGCGAGCTCTAACAACACCACTAGTCATCAAAGTACCGGGTGGACACGTCTCACTAGTTTAGACACACATGTTGATGTAAGTGTTCTGACTCTTTCTTTATAATCACTTAAAAATCTTATAATAGATTTATCTATTACGCATGAGCCATGATTGTGTAAAGATAGAGATGCCAACGACTAATATTTATTTTCGAGCTGATTTCAAGCAAGCTTTTTTCCGGCTATTTTCGAGCGATATTTGAACAACCCATGTGTCAACAGTCAACCCGCTTCTTTTGACCCATTTTACCACCCGATCATTTTGCCACATCTAACCCTTTTATTGTACAGACAGGAAAGGTTTCATCTCAACCCGACATAATTTGTGTCCAAGGCTACAATGTGAAGAAAGGTGTTGCACCAATTCTTGAATCCATTTTCAACAAACATGGTGACATTGCAGCTGAGTGTGTATTCAAACCCGCTTCTATGAGATCAGCTTTCCTTGGGATTGTTTGTGAAGTTGTCAGTCGAATTCAAACCAATGATGACATTGATAATATTGAAGAAATAGAGCAACAGGTGTTGGCTACAGAGGCAGCCAACATTAATGTGTCATGGCTTCGAGCTCACTTGGACGTCATCCGCAAAAGGAAGGAGGTCAGCACGAAGTGCAGTTTGCTTATGGAAATGAAAGTGAACACCGTTTTGGTTAAAAAAGCCTCCCAAATGGATCTGCGCGAGAGATGTGTGGAGCTCATGGCTGCGCAAGAACGGTTTGAAGAGGCTGGAAGATGTGTGAGAGTATTCGATCTTGTTGAAAAGAATCTAAATGACAGTATCTTGGAATCTAAAGGTAATACAGACTCATGGGCAAGACAACCAGTTTTATAGGCTAACTAGATCATGCTAGGATGTGTAATAGTTACAATATTGCCCGAAAAAAAACTTATATTTTCTCGAATCAAAGGAGTAGAAGGCACAACTCTAGTAAAGCAGTTGTACTTGAAACACCCTGTCTATTGCTCATTTTGGAAAATATGTATAGAGCGTTTCGGGTTTATTATTTTAGTGTATAGTACAATCCTTAGATGTTTCCTTTTACAGGCAGTTTTCTCTTGATATAACAAGTCTTAGCTTATTGCAAAGATAGAGATTTCTTGATTATCAAACTATTAAACACTGTTATCAGGCATCGCTACAAATTCAGTATACTAATGTTCACCAACAATAAAAATAAAGAAGCTACTTGGGAGTTTTGTATGACACTAACATCAATCTACACAAGTTAAACGTGCTCATTTAGACGTTTCATATCTTTGTATATCGTTTGTTAATCATTGTTTGTAGGGGGTTTCAACGCCTTAGTTCTCAAGATCTTACAGATGCAACATGCAACTGATATATTCACAAGCATATCAAGATGTCTCAAGACTTCTCTAGCAACTCGTGCCTCCATTATTGGATACAATGCATTAAAATTAATCGATTTGATTGCGTTTTGCTAACTGTTTTGTTAATTCATTTGCGTGTCAGTTAATTGCTTGTTCAAGTTGATTAAACATCTTGTATTTATGTTAATTGCTATAAACATTTTGTTAATTCTGTTGGTTAAACATTCAATTTGATATAAACATTGTGAAGGTTTAGTAGTTGTGTATGCTAATTAGGTTACGCAGTTGTGTATCTTTTAATTGCTTATTCAAGTTGATTTAAAAATTGTGTTTATAATATAACTGCTATAAACATAATCTCAATTATGTTGGTTAAACATTCAGTTTGATACACTTTGTTACATTGTGCTGGTGTTGATTGCTTGATTTTTTTGGTACATTTTGTTACTTGATGTATGCTAATTAGGTTACGTATTCGTGTATAGGTTAATTGTTCTTTAAGTCGATATAAACATTTGTATTTATGTTAACTGTTATAAGTATAATCTCAATTCTGTTAGTTTAAGTTGATATAAACATTGTGCAGGTGTTGATTGTGATTGTTTACTCTTTTTTGCTATGTTTTGCTAATTGATATATGCTAATTAGGCTGCGTATATGTGTATCGGTTAATTGTTTATTCAAGTTAATATAAACATTCTGTATATATGTTAACTGCTATAAACATACCTGCAATCATTATAGTTAAACATTCGAGATTTCAAGTTGATATTAAAAGAGTTTATGGTGTAAAATTTTGAATGCCTACTATTGAATTTGATAACCCTTTAAATAGGGAATGATACAACTGAAAAATAGGAAACAGATATACATGCCAACGATACACCAAATCAATTACAATAATTAAATGATAATCACCAAATATCAGCTGATTATATGCATTGCTAAGACACCCCCTCAGTTTGAGCGAGCGGTGGACAGACGCTCAAGCTGGAGCGAAATGACTGGAACAGCTGCCGTGGGAGTCCCTTGGTGAAAATATCCGCATATTGCAATGAGGAAGGGACATGAAGAACGCGAATGTGACCGACACGAACTTTATCACGAACAAAATGTATGTCAATCTCAATGTGTTTCATCCTTTGATGCTGAACTGGATTGTTGGAAAGATACACTGCTGAGATGTTGTCACAGTACACAACGGAGGCCTGTGTAAGAGGGGTGTGCAGCTCAAGAAGTAAATTGCGTATCCATGTGGCTGCTGGATCGAGATACAGTGGGCTGCCGTTTGGAGGACCAGGAAATCAGATTATCACCTAAGAAAACACAATATCCTGAAGTCGAGCGACGGGAGTCTGGGCAACCACCCCAGTCAGCATCAGAATAGGCCACCAAGGAATGAGATGCTGATTTAATGATACGTATACCATAATCAATCGTCCCTTGAATGTAACAGATGATCCTCTTCATGAAAGCAAAGTGAGAATCTCGAGGCTCATGCATAAACAAGCATACCTACTGAACAACATATGATATGTCGGGTCTCGTAAATGTGAGATACGGCAAAGCCCCGGCGAGACTTCGATATAAAGTAGGATCCGAGAATAATGGGCCATTGGTACTGCTTAGTTTGGCCGAGAGGTCTAAGGGAGTCATGCAAGGCTTACATGACGACATTGAGGCCCGAGCAATGATATCCTTTGCATATTGAGCCTGTGAAAGAAAAATACCATGGGACTGTTGGGAGACTTTGATACCCAAGAAGTGATGTAAGCGGCCCAAATCAGTCATAGCAAACTCCCATGACAAAGTAGCAATAATTTCACGCAAAAGTGTGTTATTAGACGCAGTGAGAATTATGTCGTCTACGTATAATAACAAATAAGCAGTGTTGGACGAATCCTGATTATAAATAAATAACGAGTTGTTGCAGGCACTGCTAAACCCATGTGAGGAAATATAGTTAGCAAAGCGGGTGTACCAGGCCCGTGGTGCTTGCTTGAGCCCATAAAGAGACTTTTTAAGACGACATACAAAGTTCGGTGCCCTTCGATCATAGAAACCTGGAGGTTGATGCATGAAAACAGTTTCATTTAGTTCCCCATGTAGGAATGCATTCTTGGCGTCCAACTGGTGGATAGGCCATGACCGTGAGACTGCGAGTGATAGAACTGTCCGAATGGTAGCCGGTTTGACAACCGGACTGAAGGTGTCCCCGCAGTCAATGCCTGCTGTCTGTGAATTGCCATTAACAACCAACCTGGCCTTATAACGTTCAAGGGAGCCATCGGCCTTAAACTTATGACGGAATAGCCACATACATCTAATTACCGGGCGATCCGTAGGTCGAGGAACTAGTTCCCACGTTTCATTGTCCTGTAAGGCAGTAACTTCGGTTTGCATAGCATTTAACCAATTAGGATCGGATAGGGCCTTGGCATAAGTATTAGGGATGGGTGAGATGGTGGTGGCTGAAAATGCCGATTGGGTATTGAACCGAGAATTGGAACGTGTGGTCATGGGATGGGAGTTGGCTGGGGTGGTTGAGGTAGGGTGGGCAGGTGGGTTTGGGCCGTGACCTGGGACGGTCGAATGGGCTGCTGGAGTAGGGCCGGTGGTTGTTTGGGCAGCTGGGTTTAGGTCGGTTGTTTGTGGTGTGTGGGGAGATGGTTGAGTTGGGGCAACGGGTGGTCTGGGACGCCGGCTGTAAGTGAAGCGGCATGGAGCTGGACTGGAAGACTTGGGTATCGGTTGTTGAAAAGTAAAGCCTGGAGGAACAGCGTCATCCAAAAAGTTGTAGATGGTGGGGTTTTGAGGAATGGTGTAAGGGAACACATTCTCGTCAAAGGTTACGTGGCGAGAGACGTGTACTCTACCCGTTGTTGGGTCAAAACATCTATACCCACGAAAATCGGGTGGATACCCGAGAAAAATGCACCAGATGGAACGGGCATGCAATTATGGGGTTGGGTAGTAGAGGTGTTTGGGTAACAAGCACACCCGAACACCCGTAGGTGTTCGTACTCGGGATGGCGTAGGTAGAGGGCAAAGGTGGGAGCATAAAAATTGAGACGTTTGGTGGGTAAAATGTTGTGCAGATAGACGGCCGTGTGTAATGCTTCCACCCAAAAAGAGGGAGGGAGATTTGCGTGTATGAGCAGAGCACGGATGATGTCGTTTAGGCTACTAATCATTCCCGGCCGTTTTGGCTGGAGGTTTGGGGGCAAACAAACCGAAACAGCAATCCGTGTTGGTCTGCGAAGGCTTTAAAGGCGAAATTGTCAAATTCACCCCCTAGGTCGCATTGAAAAGTTTTAATTTTTTTGGTAAAACTGAGTTTCAATTAAGTGGTGAAATTTGGCAAAAGTATACTTAAGAGGATACACCCACACGAAGTGTGAGAAGTTATCAATGAGAACCATATAATGTTTGTATCCTGTTTTACTCGTGATAGGAGATGTCTCGCAATGGATTATATCAAAGGGTGCAAATGGAAAAGTATTAGAAGCATGAAAGGGCAAACGTTTACTAAGAATTGCAAACATGTGAGTTTTTACTCTTATTACATTGAAAATTGAAACTACGACTTAAAACTTCTAAAACTTAAGCCTCTGAGTGACCTAGACGATCATGCCAGGGGAGACTGGTGGTAGCAAGAAAAGTGGCTTGAAGAGGTAGTTGCGGCTGAGTGAAAGGATAAAGGTCTCCGGTGCTGTTGTGACGGGACAACAGCCTCCTAGTTTTGAGATCCTTCAAGGAAAAACCAAACGGGTCAAACTCAACAGAAACTTGATTATCACGAGTAAAACGTCTAACAGAAATAATATTTTTAATAACTTGTGGGCTATAAAGGACATTGGGTAGGACATAGGTTCGGTTTGGTAAGTAATGAAAGCCCGTGCCCGATCCGTGTATTTGTAAAAAATTGCCACTGCCCACCAGTAATTTACTACATACAGGAATAGAATGTGGGATTAGTAACTTACCTTGCTCATGAGTTACATGAGATTCTGCCCCTGTATCCATAAGGTCCGAAGCCCAAAAGGAAGACGGTTGATTCTTCTGCGTGTTGCTGAATGCTGCGCTGAGATCCGAAGGGCTCAGTGCATTGTATACGCCCTGTGGTGAAGGACTATACCCGCTGAACTGCTTCTGTGGAAACCCAGAAAAATGGGTCTGAGATTGGGTTACCAGCTGCTGAAGTAGGCTGCTGTTGGGCCGCCATTGCTGCTGGGTCGGATAGGGGCATGGTGGAGGTGTCCACCAGGCCCAGTTAGGGAACCCGGGCTGTTGAGAGTATCCTGACTGCTGCTGCTGCTGTCCGGACCAGGGAGAAAACGACTGCCGGTTGTGCTGCCGCGTCCCCTGCCACCGCGGCGGGTCCAGGACCCACGACCCCGGCCCCGGCCACGAGAGGAAGAGGAGTTGTTGTCGGAAGGCTGACCCGGCTGGTTGGTTTGAGGGGTTGTTTGAGCAGAGGTTGCGGCCAGGACGGTAGAATGAGACCCTTTTTGGGCTTCTAAACGCAGGACTTCATCATTCAGCATACTAACGGCTTGATCCCAATCAACGCTCATTCTGATTAATGAGGGCAACAGTGGTGTTATATTCAGTTGGGAGACCCTGACCAGTTGAAGAACAAGGCGGGACTCGGTAACAGGGGCATCGACATCGGCCAGTTGGTAGGCAAGGTCAGTCAATCGCTGACAATAGTCTTCAACGGAGGAACACGCTGACAAACACAGATTACAGAACTTGGTTTCCAATGATGCAGCACGTGCCCTCTTGTTGCTGAGATAGATTTTCTCGAGTTTGGACCACGCAACATGAGCCGCAGGAGTGCTGCCGTCCATGACTCGTTTAAGAAGGTCATCAGAGATTGTGCTGAATACCCATTGAAGGACAAGCGCATCGATTTCTTTCCAGGCCTCATGTTCTGCAGCCGGAGGGGCAGTACCGTCAATATGCTCCATTACCTTGTAGGCGACAACATGTAATCGAAACAGCCTGATCCATTGAGAATACGTGACGTTGGTACCGTCTAGGGTGCGGATCTTACTCTGTATATTTGTTACAGAGTATGCAGGGTGTAAGGATTGGGGCTTTGGAGGCTGTTCGACAGATTCTTTAGTCATCTTGAGGACTTGGTCGGACGTATCTGAAAGGAAAAAAAGGAAGAAAAGCGACGGAAGATTAGGAGGAAGAGAAGGATATCAGAATTGCTCTGATACCATAAAAGAGTTTATGGTGTAAAATTCTGAATGCCTACTATTGAATATGATAACCCTTAAAATAGGGAATGATACAACTGAAAAATAGGAAACAGATATACATGCCAACTATACACCAAATCAATTACAATAATTAAATGATAATCACCAAATATCAGCTGATTATATGCATTGCTAAGAGATATAAACATTGTGCAGGTGTTTATTACTTACTCCTTTTTTGCTACACTATGTTAGTTGATGTATGCTAATTAGGTTATGTAGTTGTGTATTGGTTAATTGCTTATTCAAGTTGATATTTACATTTTGTATTCATGTTAATTGCTAATTTGCTATTGAGGGCATGTGTTATGGATCTTACATATGAATATGTTGTTCTTTATATGCGACCTGATCATGCAATTGCGCATGATTACGTTGAAGACATATATTGGCAGCACACCATTCATGAAACTTTTGTATATTAATGATACGAATTAGAAATGAACGAGCTCAAGATTGATAACAATGGTTGAACTCAAGTAACGTTCAGGAAACTAATGAATTGAGTTAGCTTCCGAGAAGTCGTCAATGGCAGTTGAGAGAGAGATTAAGAAGAGTTTGTTATTATTTTCAAAGACACCCTACACTATTACAAGTTGACACTTTTATACCCAACTTCCCAACTAACCCTTCAACTAACTCTCTAACTCACAACAACTCTCACAGCCTGTCAACTTCCTAACTAACTTTAACTACCCAATTAGTTCGTATCAATACCCTCACGTTAAGATGATTCGTCACCCCAAGGATCATAGTTTGGGAAATTTTGCATTAACACAGCTGCATCTTCCACGTAGCATTTTCTGGTCCCATATTTTTCCATTTGATTAACCAATGAACAACCATCCGATTGAACCGTTTAAGAACCTTTGAATCCACTACACTTTCAGGTTCCAAAGCAGTAGGATCAACTCCTCCATCCACAATCACAGACACAGAATTAGGTGGTGAACCAAAATATTTTTTAAGCATTGAAACATGCACAATAGGATGGATGGAAGATGCAGCTGGTAACTGCAGTGTATATGCCACCTCTCCAACTTTAGACAGAATCATATACGGACGAAAATACTTTGCTGCTAACTTTTGATTTGACCTTTGTGTCACTGACTGCTGCCTATAAGACTGTAACTTCAGGTATACCCAATCACCTACTTGGAAACTTCTTTCAGTTCTGTGGGTATCAGCCAATTGCTTCATGCGATGTTGAGCTTGTACCAAGTTATATTTAAGAATATTAATGACTTCTTCACGAATCACTAAACTTCTATCCACTGCCTCAACATTACTGTCACCAGGAATACAAGGCAAATGCACAAGAGGTGGCTGACCATATATGACTTCAAAAGGTGTGCTCTTTATAGCAGATTGGTAAGTAGTATTATACCAATATTATGCCAAAGGCAACCACTTAGCCCATTCAGTAGGCTTTTCAAAGCACATGCACCTCAAATAATTTTCCAAGCACCTGTTTAACACCTCTGTTTGCCCATCTGTCTGGGGATGATATAAGCTTGACATCTTTTGTTCCACCCCTTGTAACACTAACAATTCCCTCCAAAAATTACTAATGAATATTTTATCCCTATCTGACACAATACACCTGGGTGGTCCATGCAACCGATAAATGTGATTTAAGTATAACTGAGCCACATCCATTGCTGTAAAAGGATGGTGCAAAGCTATAAGGTGTGCTCCTTTACTTAACCTATCTACCACACCAATACAACTTCTTTACCATTAGATTTAGGTAATTCCTCCATAAAATCCATTGCTATATCCTCCCATACCCCTTTAGGAATAGGTAAGGGCTGTAACATTCTTGGATAAGCCACAATTTCTGACTTACACTGCTGACATGTTGTACAATGCTTCACATAGTTTATCACATCTTTTTTGAGATTTGGCCAATAAAACAATCTGGTAATCCTACTTGCAGTAGCATGGATGCCAGAATGACCCCCTTATACTGAAGCATGCATCCATTTCAATATTCGTTGTTTCAAGGTTTCTGAGTTACTAATGACCAATTTACCCTCCTTCTTAGCTCTCCATTCATCCAACTTTATTAGCTGTGAGACAAAGGATCTTTCTTCAAGTCTTGTACTAATTCAACATCTTGTTGCCACCCTTCTTTAATTGCTGCCCAAATATCAGTATGGACTGAAGAGGCTGCCAGTTGTAAAACTTCTCCATGAGTGACTCTTGACAAAGCATCAACCACCTTATTCTCAACCCCTTTTTTGTACACAATATCAAAACTAAACCCCATTAACTTTGTTAACCACTTCAGTTGGAAAGGAGTAGAAATCTTACTATCCAACAAATACTTCAAACTATGTTGATCCGTTTTGATCACAAAATGGTTATGAGCTAAGCAAGATGGCCATTTTTGTACTGCATGTATAATGGCTAACAACTCCCTCTCATAAGTAGACAAGGCCATATGTCTGGGAGACAATGCTTTGCTGATATAGGCAATAGGGTGACCCTTTTGCATTAAGACTGCTCCAATTCCATACCCTGAAGCATCAGTTTCCACCACAAAAGTTTCTTTGAAATCTGGCAATGCTAACACAGGTGGTTGACTCATACTGATCTTCAACTGTTCAAAAGCCTGTTGAGCCATGCTAGACCACTTAAAAGAATCCTTTTTTAGTAACTGTGTTAGTGGTTTAGTAATGGTACCCTACCCTTTCACAAACCTTCTATAATACCCTGTAAGACCCAAGAAACCCCTTAATTCTTTAATATTAGTTGGTACAGGCCACTTTTGAATGGCTGACACTTTTTCTGGATCTGTAGCTACCCCTTGTTGAGAAATTATATGGCCCAAATATTCTAATTTAGTAGCTCCAAATTCACACTTGCTTTTCTTAGCCACCAACTGATGTTGTCTTAAAACTTGCAGTACATCCCTTAAGTGAGACATATGAGTATCCCGACATGGACTGTAAACTAATATGTCATCAAAGAAAACCAGCACATACTTTCTCAAATATGGTTTGAAAACCTGATTCATCAACCCTTGAAAAGTAGGAGGAGCATTTGTAAGGCCAAAAGGCATTGCCAGAAACTCAAAGTGGCCACTATAAGTTTTAAATGCAGTCTTATGTATGTCGGCCTCATCCATTCTAATATGATAATAACCAGCTTTAAGATCCAATTTAGAAAAGAACTTACTACCATGTAATTCATCCATCAAATCCATTACCAAAGGAATAGGAAATTTGTCTGGAATGGTAGCCTGATTTAGCTTCCTGTAATCAATACACATTCTCCAGGTACCATCCTTCTTTTTGACTAGGACCACTGGAGATGCAAATGAACGAGTGCTAGATCTTATTACCCCTTGTTCCAGCAACTTATTAGTCATCTTTTCTATCACATCCTTCTGAACTACTGGATGTCTATAGGGCCTTAAATTCACTCCTTCAGTTCCTTGTTTCAAAGGAATCCTTTGATCAAACTGGCCCCTTAATGCAGGTAAAGTTTTTAATCCTGGAATACATCATCAAAGTCTAACTGTTGCTTCTGGACAACAGTTTGCTGAGTCTCTTGTAACAATACTGAAGTGGCAGTACTATACCCATCAACTGCATATACCTGAACCATGGCTAACTCTCCTCTCTGTTGGTCAATCTTCTTTAGGCTGCCCTTAGTAATTTGTGAAAAACTTTTTCCCTGCTGCCCCCTTAATATCACTTTGTGGCCTTTGAATTTAAATGCCATAGTTCTTTCACTATAGATCATTTTAATCCCCTGCATTTTCCATCAAAACCCTTTGACCATTTGATCACAAATTTCTTCATGGCCGTTTGCAACTTTTACCAGGCATAGCTGGTCCTTTAACCATTTTACACCCCAATTGCATTGCTAATGTAAGATCTAGGAAATTATGAGAACTCCCGGTATCCATCAATAGCTGTAACTCATATTTTCCATAATGGCAAGTGACCCTTATGGACTTGTACATATCATTCCCTTCAACTGCATTCCCTGAAATCTGTGCACATTCCATTATCACCTCTTCCTCTATTTCATTCTCAACCTCATCTTCTAACCATTCTACTTCTATATGATACAACCGAGGCCTTTATTACCTCTACACACATGATTTTGGGAATACTTCTCATCACAATTCAAACATAACCCCGTAGACCTTTGTTCATCCATTTCACTTTAAGTCAAAGTTTTTCTAATCACATTATTTTAACTTCCGCGTTAATAGGTTTATTATATGGCATCACTTGTTTATTACAACTGACTGGATTAGGCAAAATGCTTGACTTAAACCCAAACCTACCCTTCTTGGCTTTAATAGTTGATTCTTGAAGTTTTTCCAAACAGAAAGCTTCTTGAATGTTTTTAGGAATAAACATCCTTACCTGCAACTGTATCTCTTCTTCTAATCCAGCAACACAAAGCATACTCAGCTGGTAATTATAGTCTACTGATGATAGTATCAAATTTATCATGATACTCCTGAACTGAGTTTGTTTATTTCAAATTCTTTAACTCTGTCAAAGGGTCATCAAACAATTTTCCAAATCTAACTTTTAATGCTTCAACTAATTCTACCCATGTCAAAACCTCTCCTTCAACCCTTTGACTAGTAAACAATTGATACCATTGTAAAGCCTTATCTTCAAAATGTATTGCAACTAATCTTACCTTAGTTCCACTTTGAACAACCATGAAGTCAGATCTTCACCTTTGAACCGAGGAAACTCAATCTTTGTAAGCCTTGCTGCATAGTTGAAACCTTCACTATCTGAGTTAATTGAAGTGATAACCATGTCATCATGTTCCTCATTTCTTCCAAAGCTTTCGCGTTTTCCTCAATCTTATTGTTCATCTGAAGCTGTTGACTAGTTTAGGGTTCATCAACATCTGGAATTCCATGTCTCCTTGTCATTTTGAACTACAATTGATCGAACAATGAACAACGCATGGATTTGAATTGAATCACATAGAAATTGAACGGAAAATGTGTCACACCCTGACCCGAAGCGGAAATGGTAGTCGGGGCATGATTGAGTTTTCATCAAAGCTCGTGACATTTACTATAAAGTTTCATATTTATTATTTCCAATTTAAAGGAGAAATTACAATAAACATACAAACACAACAGTTCTAATCACTACATTCATGAACTCTTTATTTTTCTTCTAAGGCAAATTCCTATGTGTTCCTTGCTTCACCTGTCCACCTGTATCATGTGTAAAAATAGGGTTTTGGGTCAACAAAAGTTGGCGAGTGATTCTTATTTAAACATTGGAAAAAAATTAATTATATTGGTTATTTAAATAAAAATGTGCATAAACTAAATATGAGTAAACACATATGTAAATCTAACCACAAACCACATATTATCAATCAATGCACACACAAACATGACAAATGATGAACAATGTGATCAAGGCTCAATCAAATGGAGCCGATCTAATGAGGCACCTGATACTCAACTCGTCTCAAACGAGGAACTGATGGGCCTAATGTGAATGATTGCACGCTACTGACAAAAATATAACCACACAATACAACAAATAACATTTACATCCCACGTTAGATCATATAATGGTAATAGAACAAGTGTTTGAATAAACGAAATATATGAAACGACAAATGATACATCCCAAAACATGAATAAAAGGGGAATTTGTAAGGATTCACTCACAGTGGGTGCGTTTCCTTGGATTGATGATGAACGCGCACGAGTTTGGGATTTAACCACGAGAGAAAACTAACCTAAAAAATAATAACGTAATGATTCTTTAAAATAAATAAATTCTAGTAGAAATTAATATTTTTCATTAGTGCTTTTTATTAGATTGTTAGGTTACTAATACAAATTTTAAAGCTTTGAAACCTTATTTTTAAGTATTTTTTAAAAAAATAAAAAGGATTTTAATTATTAAAAAAATTACCCTTTTTCAGGGTTGACTGGTCAACGGCCGGTCGGACTTGATTAATTATTGGCATCGTGTGAGGTTCGAACTTGTGACCTCCCGTATACGTGCACGCAGCTCTACCAACTGAGCTACGTGTCTAACCCGAAATAATCTCTGTTTTTATTATATATATATATATATATATATATATATATACTATTTAGCATAATCATTATCTGTTTTAATTAAAAAGATTTTAAATGTTGAAAACCAGATATACTAACAGGTCTCGAACCCGCGACCCACACTTCGTGATGCACCCAGCCCTACCAACTGCGCTAGGTGTCTAACCCGTTTATAACAGAAACTTAATATACTTAATAACTTACTGTAAGCGATTTAGTTTGGTTTTTAAAAAAATGGATTTTATTTCAGAAAATCGGTGATGTTCAAGGATCGAACTTGGTATCTATGCGGAGTAATTGCACACAGTCAACCATGGACTGTGTGTCTAACCTGTTTAAAACAAGGATTTTTATTATAAAAACACTTAACCAAATCTTCATCTTCTCCATTCCTTAACCCAAAAACTGAAACCCGACTGTTATTAATTTTAACACAGTCTAGATTCTTTGATTGATATCTAATACGTACTAAATACAATATATAAAGAGAATTAGAAGTTTATACCAGCTGAGGCGAGGTTTCGGTTTTCCGGCGACCAGAGAAAAAAAGATGAACTACGACGACTAGAGGTGAAGAACAGAGCTTATCCGAGAATTGTTTGGGAGGAGAATCAAAAGAATGGTGAGTCTAAATGAGGTGTGGTGTCTCGGTATTTATAGATGAACAAAAGCTCGGTTATTTAAGTTGAACATAACTCTCCAATCATGATTTCGAATTCGGTTACATGCACTGATTTTGAAATCTAAGATTGAAACGGAAAAATGGTTCAGAATGATTGTTATAACTGCCATTCATCATTGATTTCAATTTAAAACCGTTGCCGGTTTCGGATTTGGACTTCCGAGTTGCAGGCTGATGTGTGTCTGGTATAAGTTTTAATTGTTCTGCTCTTCGACACAAGTGGTGTGTGTATCTCAGCGGTGTTTTGGTGTGTGCGGGTTTATGGGGACCCGGGTTCGACTCCTAGTCACCCCTTTTTTTTAATTCTTTTTATTTTATTTCTTTTAGCTAATATTATATATATATATATGTATATAATTTTTATAGGTTTTAATTAATCATTTATTTATTTAACTATAAATATCAAATTATATAACACCACAAAATGTACAACGAATCATCAAATAAATACTTGCTTATTAACCGAAGCGGGTTTTGAAACCCGTTTTGCATGAATGTTATAGTATCCCCTACTTTTAGAAATTTCGTCCCGAAATTTAAGTAGAAGTAGTAACAGGGAAGAGATGCGGATATTTTTCGTGCATTGAGTCTTCGCGTTCCCAAGTAAACTCAGGTCCTCGTTTTGACTTCCAGCGTACTCTGGCTAATATATGAATATCCTTTAACAGAAAAAGGGAGGTGTGATGTTTGGATTTTGGTTGAGGCGGTAACGTTCCTAGTAAGGGTTGAATACCCTGCTACAGGAATCGCTTTTTGATGCCTAAGATGAGAAGCGTTGATACACAGAGTTGATTGACTGGATATGATCTCATGCATAAGAGTTTTGAGAGAATTGATGCGTTGAAAAGATAAAGTTATATCACAAGACAAAAACTTCAACCATGATGATATTAAAACCTACACGGAACTTCTCATAACCGCCTGACAATGCTTTTGATCCTTTGACAAGAATACTTATATATAGGAAGTACCAACGGCGTATCCACCATATTCTTGTCAAATTTTCATTGACTTTGTCAGTAAGTTATGATTAGTTCTATGTGACTCTAAAATCTAAAAAACATAAACAAACACAACAGCCAAAGCTTGAGTCTCAAATCTGAAAGAATACATGACTGAACAACGACGGTACTTCTCTCGTTTGTTATGATGAAGGGGTCAGTCTATGAAAAAGTGAGACACGACTCAACTTCCTTAAATGACGAGGCGAGGTACATCGTGATGTTATGATGACATGAAATTTTTAAATCGATGAATGAAATAAAACAATGATATCAATTAGCATTAAAATACTTGGATACATAAATTCTGAAATTAAAACAAGGATACACAAAGATTGAGAATTATAGAGAACATTAAAAACTTGATGATTGGAGCGGAGTCTTGGTTCTTGGTGATGGAAGGCTAGTTGGGTTGCTCGTTTGCACCGTTATTGACTTCAACTGGATTAGTGTTGATGTTGTGTCACACTCCGACCCGCAGCGGAATAAGAGCCGGGGCATAATTGGGTTATCACCAAAGCTCATGATGTTTACTAATATGTTTCATATTTATTTAAGTCAAAATTACATCCTCAATAATCCAAACATGTTCATACAAATACAAAGAAAAATAATCAACTAAACAATCCAAGCTCTAAGCCAGTTTATTCTTCTAAGCCAATCCTATGTGTTTCTTGCTGCGGCTGGATCACCTGTATCATGTGTAAAAATGGGGGTTTTTGGGTCAACATAAGTTGGCGAGTGAACCTTGTTAGATAAACATTTATTATTGATTTCTTGTTATCTTTATCATGGAAAAATTGTGCAAGAGTCATATATGAGCAAATGTAAATAATCAAACAATAACAATAACAACCATAAACAGTAACATACAATAACATACAAATAACATATGAACTTGCATGAATATATAACATGAATGAAACTGTATATGCTGGCAACGTCACGTTCACGCTCATAATGTAATAGGGAACTGACGGCCTATGATGAATGTCTGTGCGATCAAGGCTCAATCAAACGGAGCCGATCGTATGTTGGCAACGCCCGGTTCACGCTCATAATGTAATGGGGAACTGCTCAACGCTCATAATGTAATGGGGAGCGTCGGCCTATGATATTGCATTTACTGAAAATAATAAATTAAATCTAAACAATAACCACACAAACAGTTGATACAAGCTGAATACACATTTGTTCATGATATGATGTATGCACAATGATTTAAATATAATAAATGGTAAGACACATGATACACCCCAAAAACGTGATTAAAACGGGGAATTTGTAGAGATTCACTCACATTGGGTGCGTTCGGTTGGAGATGATGAGATGCGCACGAGTTTGAAGGATTGATCAACGAGGATTAACTAACCTAAGTAATAACAGAAGGTATAGGAAATGAGTGGATTTTATTAATAATTTTAATAGGATTTTTAGATATATTTTTGTGAGTTTAAGGCTATTTCCTATCTTTAAAAACATTATTTTTAAGCATTTTTAATTGATTTTTAAATTAAATTAAATAAATAAAAATATAAAAAAATGTTGACTTTTGCGTTGACCATTGACTGTTTGACTGTGACTGTTGACTGTTTGACCGGTTCTATTGTGTGTATGTATGCGCCGGGCAGGACTCGAACCCGAGACCTCTCGTACGCGTGCACGCAGCTCTACCAACTGAGCTACGTGTCTAACCCGAAATAATTCTGTTTTTAATTAAATTTATATACTATTTTAGTTTATTCAAAATTCTTTTATTTTCAAAAAGGGTTTTTAATCATCGAACCGGAGTGTGCAACAGGTCTCGAACCCGGGACCTGTGGGTTAGCGTTGCACACAGTCCACCGCTGGACTGTGTGTCTAACCTGGTTAATATACCGATTTTTATTATACTTAACATCTATCGTAAGTTAATCCGGTTCAGTTAGAAAAATAAAACATCTTTATTACAGAGCATACGTGTGTGTCAAGGATCGAACTCGCGGCATGTGATATATGTGTGCACACAGTCCACCGCTGGACTGTGTGTCTAACCTGAGATAATATCCAAATTATATTAAACTTATAAACAACCTAACTTCGTCTTCTTTGTTACAGAATCACAGACTACGATTACTCTATTGTTTCTTGTTTAATTCGATTGACAAACATTCAAATGACTAAAAGGAAATAGCAGAGACGATTTTTGGAAGTAAACATACCGGAGAAACAGTTTATCTCAGAATTCCGGCGAAGTCGTCGGCTCTGTTTTTACGGATTTCGTCTGAGCGGACAGATTAACAATTTTTATTAGCTAAATGCGAAATTGAAGCACTGAACAAGGATTACCAGAAGGTTTAAAAGACTATATCATTTCACAGCGAGAATTGGGAACTTTCAGAAGTTTTCCGGCGAGAGTGAATTATCCGATATCGACGTCTGAAACTGATTCCGATTGAAGGTTTTGAGTTAGCAATAGCTTAACAACTGATAGACGATGAAAGAATTAAGAGACTTACTGATTTGATGGAAAACACGGTTTTCCGGCGAAAGTACGGCGAGTTCAAATAGCTTTTCCGACGAACTGAAAGTATTGCGAAAGTGAAATTGAAGGTCTGCAGATGAGTTTGAGTCGCGAGGGGACTATGATTGGAGTAATTCAGGAGATGATGATTTTCGGTTATTAAAACCGATCAACTCTTGAATTCAAGTCCATTCAAAGCTAAATTGATTGGAGGTATCGGTGTATCGGTTATTGACAGAAAACCGCGAACACTCAAACGTTTTTGGACGTTTGGAAACCGACTTCGGTTACAGTTAGCGTGAACCGGTTGATTTATGGTTGAACATAAGATTTAATTGATTCCTAGAACTAACAGAAAACATCAAGTGGCGGAGTGGTTATGAGTGCGCGTGTTAAGTCTTTGAGTCTTTCCGGCTGACCCGGGTTCGAGTCCCAGCAGCCTGTTTTTCATTTTATTTATTTTATTTTTACTTTTTATCAATTATAACTTTTATATTCTAGTTTATTTATTAATTATGTATCATTAAAAATTAAAATTGACATAAATATGCAACGAAACATTTATAACTTGATATTCGATTACAAACGAAGCGGGTTTGGAAGACCCGTTTTTGACAAATGTTACATGTTGTAAGCTCTTCCTCTTGCTGGTGGAGGTGCTGGGTCTGCTTGATTTGCTTGATTAAGTGGGTTCGCTTGAGCTTGGGCGTTAATGATGTTAACCAATCTAGGGCACGTGTTTCTAAAATGGGTAGGGTCACCACAATTAAAGCAGGCTCAAACATGTGGAACCATGGGGTATTGGGGTTGTTGATAGGGCTGGATCATGTTTTGAGCAGGGGGTGGATCTTGGTTTTGGGGCATGCGACAAGTCTTACTTAGATGACCATAACGCCCACAATTAGCACACAATCGACAGGGTATGGTAGGTTGACGGTGATAAAGGCAGGTGTTGCATTGAGGGTGAGGGCCAATGTAAGGTTTCTTATTTGGGTAAGTAGAGTTGGGTGCGACTTGAGTGATTGGGATAGCTTGGAGGGGTACGGCCTGTGGAGCTGGTTGATTGCTTTGAGTAACAGCGAAATTTTGTCCGTCTCGCTTTCTCTTGGTAGTGGGTTGAGAAGAGGATTCAGTCTGGGTTGGGTTTGAGGTTTCGGTTGGTGTTTTATCCTTGAAGTCCCCATTACTAATGTGGTTTTCGGTGAGTTCTGTAGCTAGCTCCATTGCTGCTCCCCAAAGTTCCAGGTGTAGTACTCATTACAAGGTCCTGAATATTTGAATGAAGACCTCGAATGTAGTGCTAAATCAAACGGTAGAGAGGGGTGAAACAGTTTGGAATCATTTGATTCAACTCGAGGAATCTCTTGTTATAGGTTATGTGAACTCCCTCTTTTTGCTTCAAGGAATAGAACTCATCCTCTAGTTTCTTAGTTTCACTTCTTGGACATAATCGTTTAGTCATAAGCTCTCTCAATCTTCCCAAGTTAAGGCTACAGCGGCTTCGGCGCCTCGTCTGCCCTTCTCAGCATCCACCACGTGAGGGCTACTCCATACAAGCGTCCAGTAGCATAGCACACTTTGCGGTCGTTGGGACAATCACAGTTGAGGAAAGTACTCTCCATCTCTTCGAACCAACGAAGGAGAGCAGTGACTCCCTCAGTACCTTCGTACTTTGGGGGGGTCACATGAGTTGAAATGCTTATAGGTGCACTTAGTGGTATTTGGGGGAGGGTTGACAACGTTTTGACCTTCTTGATTGATTGGGTTGATGGGATTAGCGGCAAGGGCTTGTTGGACTTGAACTACGATGTCGGGAAGTACGACGGCCATCTGTTGAGCGATTTGGGCAGCCTTGCGCTCACGGGATTTTCCAGATCTCCTATCTCTACGAGAGTGACTAGAAGACATCTACAAGGAATACGTAACGAGAGTATGAGTTTGACATATAGGTGTCATGTGTCGTATAAAAGTTTAATATCCACAAAACAACTTAGAGAAAAACAATATCACTACATCCATAGGATGTCTTGGGCCTTGCTTATGTTTGGGCCCCCATGTGTCCCAATACTTGGCCTTGGTAGTCATGTGAGCCCCCATGACTACTGGGCTATGGTAGGGTTCACATTGGTGTTGGCTTGTTAACACTCGCGCCACCCGAATCGTAAAACATGATTGCAAGGTATAAGGTCGGAAGGTGTCCAGGTGTAGACACAGTGATAACTCAAAGTGGGGTTAGTTCACACAACGTTTGGTGTGGCATGCTTTGACCCAATAGGTCCTTCGTACTCTCATCGTTAGTCCCCAGGTAGGCAAACTAGTCCATTATATTGGATTTATACGAATGCCAACCTAGACAGGACGTTTCGACTACCGGTACTTGTACCCTTCCAGTTACTACATGCCCGTTGTAGGACTCACTTTGATGAGATTGAAAAATGAAAACATCACAAAATCTTGAATAAAGAGATATGAGAATGATTTAAATATGTGAGATTTGAAACGTGCGTGATGAATGTGTATGTAAGCATGTTATGTTTGACAATATGTATAACTCATTAAGTATCACACAAAATGATAGTGGAAGTGCTTGCATGCATTTGTGTGTGTAACAAATATGGAACAAATAAACATCATGAGTTTGCATGTAACCACATAAGCAATTAAAATCTAATCGACTATAGTATAGGCTCTAAGGGTCTAATAACCTATCCTATATCCTTATAGTCAAAAGCTCTGATACCAATCTGTCACACCCTGACCCGCAGCGGAAATGGTAGTCGGGCATGATTGGGTTTTCATCAAAGCTCATGACATTTACTATAAAGTTTCATATTATTATTTCCAATTTAAAGAGAAATTACAATAAACATACAAACACAACATGTTCTAATCACAACATTCATGAACTCTTTATTTAAGGAAAATTCCTATGTGTTCCTTGCTTCAACCTGTCCACCTGTATCATGTGTAAAAATAGGGTTTTGGGTCAACAAAGTTGGCGAGTGATTCTTATTTAAACATGGGAAAAAATTAATTATATTGGTTATTTAAATAAAAATGTGCATAAAACAAATATGAGTAAACACATATGTAAATCTAACCACAAAACCACATATTATCAATCAATGCACACACAAACATGACAAATGATGAACAATGTGATCAAGGCTCAATCAAACGGAGCCGATCTAATGAGACACCTGATGCTCAACTCGTCTCCAACGAGGAACTGATGGGCCTAATGTGAATGATTGCATGCAACTGACAAAAATATAACCACACAATACAACAAATAACATTTACATCCCACGTTAGATCATATAATGGTAATAGAACAAGTGTTTGAATAAACTAAATATATGAAACGACAAATGATACACCCCAAAACATGAATAAAAGGGGAATTTGTAAGGATTACTCCAATGGGTGCGTTTCCTTGGATTGATGACGAACACGCACGAGTTTGGGATTTAACCACGAGAGAAAACTAACCTAAAAAATAATAACGTAATGATTCGATAAATAAATAAATTCTAGTAGAAATTAATATTTTTCATTAGTGCTTTTTATTAGATTTTAGGTTATTAATACAAATTTCAAAGCTTTGAAACCTTATTTTTAAGTATTTTTAAAAAAATAAAAAGGATTTTAATTATTAAAAAATTACCCTTTTTCAGGGTTGACTGATCAACGGCCGGTCGGACTTGATTAATTATTGGCATCGTTGAGGTTCGAACTCGTGACCTCCCGTATACGTGCACGCAGCTCTACCAACTAGAGCTACGTGTCTAACCCGAAATAATCTCTGTTTTTTATTATATATATATACACTATTTAGCATAATCTTTTCTGTTTTAATTAAAAAGATTTTAAATGTTGAAAACCGGATATACTAACAGGTCTCGAACCCGCGACCCACACTTCGTGATGCACCCAGCCTACAAACTGGGCTGGGTGTCTAACCCGTTTATAACAAAATTATAATATCTTTAATAACTTACTGTAAGCGATTTAGTTTGGTTTTAAAAAAAATGGATTTTTATTATAAAAACACTTAACCAAATCTTCATCTTCTCCATTCCTTAACCCAAAAACTGAAACGCGACTGTTATTAATTTTAACACAGTCTAGGTTCTTTGATTGATATCTAATACGTACTAAATACAAAATATAAAGAGATTTAGAGGTGAGGCAAGGTTCCGGTTTTCCGGCAAAATTTCCGGCGACCAAAGAAAAAAGGTGAACTACGACGACTAGAGGTGAAGAACAGAGCTTATCCGAGAATTGTTTGGGAGAGAATCAAAAGAATGGTGAGCCTAAATGAGGTGTGGTTCTCGGTATTTATAGATGAACAAAAGCTCGGTTATTTAAGTTGAACATAACTCTCCAATCAAAGATTTTGAAATTCGGTTACATGCAGGGATTTTGAAATCTAAGATTGAAACGGAAAAATGGTTAAGAATGATTGTTATAACTGCCACTCATCATTGATTTCAATTTAAAACCGTTGCCGGTTTCGGATTTGGACTTCCGAGTTGCAGGATGATGTGTGTCTGCGTATAAGTTTTAATTGTTCTGCTCTTCGACACAAGTGGTATTAGTATCTCAGCGGTGTTTTGGTGTGTGCGGGTTTGTGGGGACCCGGGTTGACTCGCGGTCACCCCTTTTGTTTAATTCTTTTTATTTTATTTCTTTTAGCTAATATTATATATATATATATATATATATATATATTTATAGGTTTTAATTAATCATTTATTTATTGAACTATAAATATCAAATTATATAACACCACTAAATGTACAACAATCATCTAATAAATACTTGCTTATTAACGGAAGTGGGTTTTGAAACCCGTTTTGCATGAATGTTACAAAATGATCGAAGGAATGATCAAATTCAGAATTTGAATCGAACGACAATTTTCCCCAATTGGATTATTATAGAAATGAACTCATTGGTTCGGTATGAATTTAAATTAGCTTCCGAGAAGTCGTTAATGGCATTTGAGAGAGATTAAGAAGAGTTTGTTTATTATTTTCAAAGATACCCTACATTATTACAATTTGACACTTTTATACCCAACTTCCCAACTAACCCTTCAACTAACTCTCTAACTCATAGCAACTCTCACACAGCCTGTCAACTTCCTAGCTAACTTTAACTACCCAATTAGTTTGTATCAATTAATAAACTAACTAGTGTGATTCTCCCGCGTCTCACGACGTTTTTTCCTGTCAGCATCAGTTCAGTTTATTATAATACCAGTACGATATCGACACTTGGTATAGCGATGGACACGCACTTCACATCGACTGAAAACCATGAAAAATATACCGGTTTTGGTGTTATGCGGGTGGTATTGGTTCGGTTCGTCACAGTATCGGTATGATACCGCCACTCGATATACTATATTGTGAATACAACTACATGTTCAATGAATTTGACACCACCGCGTGGAGAAAACCATAAACACGAATATGGTATCGATAACGATGTTGTTTGGTCATTTGAAAAAGGTTGGTGACAATAAAGAAGAAAAAAAAGCAACTATGTTTAATTCGTTCTAATGATATCAATTCGGTATAAATTGATCACATAGCAACGTTATATATGGTACCAAAAAAGGTCATTTACATTTGACCAGTAAAAATAAAATTTTTATCAAATCTTTGATAAAATGAGCATGTAACAACGTCTATTCGAAATCTTGTAAAACATTGCATTACATTGCTAAAACAACAAAAACACAACTTTGATAGCATGCATGTTTGTTCTTCCACAAATGCGGAGCTTGAACGAAAAAACAAGAGAGACCGGACCCTCAAAATCCAAATCAGAGGGCCAAAATCTTAAAAATACTACACTAAAAAAATCAAAGTTTTCTGTAAAATTACACTACGAAGTTAAAAATCAGGGGGACGGTACCCCTAGCCCCAATAAGCTCCTCCCTTCACTTCCACCATTTGTACATTCTTATTCACAACTCTACTATGGATAAAATTTATATGTACATATAGATAAAAACAGACACACCACAGTGACATATTTGGAACTTTATATAATTGCATTAGAAGCGAAAAACACATGTCAGCAGTGGAATACCGGACAATTCTTAAGTACCGGCTAATGATCCCATCTGTATTTCCGGTTGATGAGCCCTGCCCAGTTTGTCGCAAGGCTTGTTTAGATACTTTTGGCGAACATGCGGTCCATTGTAAGGAGTTACCTGGTTTTAAATACCGACATGATTTGGTAAGGGATATTCTCTATGATGTTCTAAAGCGGGCAGTGGATTTCGGCGAAAAAGGAGGTTCCTGTGAACTTTCTAACGGATCCGCTCGATGGGAGGTCTACTCTTCGGCCAGCTGATATTCTTGTGTTTGGGTGGGCTATGGGAAAACACGCTTGTGTGACCTTACAAGAGTGTCCCCTCTTGTTGGACTCAGGGATAATGGGTTTATTGCTGGCCAGGCTGCATTAAAGGCGGAATCAGACAAGGTTGCTAAACACGAGAAGGCTTGTTTAGAGAATCAACACGTGTTTATCCCATTCGCTTTTGATACATTTGGGTCCCTAGCCCCAGAGGCTGTGGAATTTCTAAAAAAGGGTCCAACAGGTTGTGAATAGTAATCTTTCAATCTTTAAGGGCCGTTTCGTCTTTAGTAGGATTGTTTTGCAATTCAAAAGGGGGTTCGACGCAACTTGTTGCCCGTTTACCTGCCACTTGTTTGTAATTTATTACTTTGATATTTTAATGAACAAATAACAATAAAAAAAATTACCACTCCCAGGATCCATTACAACTGGTCTAAATGTTTTCCAATTAAAAAAATATATATTTAAAATAATTTATGATAATAAAATATTATATCATAAAAAAACCATATAAAAGACGAAATGAAAAACAATAAAACAATCCTAAAATGACAAAACCAATATAATGTATAAAAACAAAAGAAAAAAATAAAACAGTTCTCAAAGTTTTGATCGCTGACTCAAAGCAAGACAAGGAAAACTGCTGGCGCAAACATACTTTTATCTTTGATAAATATAATAACTGGTCAACTACACGTTTTTACTATTTATTACTTAAACTTGTCACCTGTTTGACCCGTTACCTCATTCAACCTGCCTTACTCATTAGTCAGGTTTTCGGTATGTATCGTTTATTATACGAAAAGGTTCATTTCAAAGTGGTAAGTTTTGTGTCATCTAGGATGCTTCACAAGCAAGCCGAGCGGAGCTAGCTTCATCTTGAGCTCGGACTTGAAGTTAAACATGCCATCTTGACTCGGCTCCTGATGACTTGAAGTTAAACATGCCAGCTTGACTCGGCTCCTGATGACGTGGGTAGCTCAAGGCCTAATAAACTTATCAGAATACACAACAGCTTAAAAGGTTGAAAGCCAAAAAGATTCGAAAGCATACAACTGTCGTGAACAACAAAAGGAACGAAACAGTGTCCGGTCACATCACACTTTACGTGTGGACTCTCTCATCCAGCCGCAACAGGCGCATGTTGGGAGAATACACTCTATTAACTGCAGGTTGGAATCACTTGAGGTTCTTGATGTTAGTGACTTACATATAAAGTAGTTCCATGATATAATCCTGAGCCACTCCAGCAGTAATTGCAACAGCTTGATTTCGGTGGCAATGATATAGAAAACCTACCTTCATCAATTGAAATCTTTATAAGCTTGAAAATCTATCCTTCAGTTGGTGCGAAAAACCAATAGTCTTCCGGGAAGCATTTGTAGTTTACAACATTTAAGATTTCTTAAGCTTGCACATAGTGGCATAGAGGAATGCCTGAGGACATTGGCAAGTTGGAGTGTTTAGAAGAGCTAGATTTAACATATTCTAAAATTAAACATCTCCCGGATAGCATTTGTAAGTTGAAACATCTTAAATCTCTCATTCTAGAAGGTTTTGAAGTTAGTCAGTTACCCGAGGATTTTGGCCAATGTGAATCACTGAATAAGCTAAATCTAAGTTACACCAAAATAAGAGAGATTCCATCCAGCATGTGTAAGTTAAAACATCTCAAAGAGCTTCCCTTTCTTATTGTTCGATACTCAAGAAACTACCTGAGAATGTAAAAAGGATTTATCCGGATGCATTTCTATCTCGAGAACAACATATTACGTGCGCTCGTAAAAGGAAAAGCACAAATATTGAAGCAACAACATCCGACACTATTATGAATGAGTCTCAACCATTGGATTTGAATGAGCAGATGGTGGATCCGGCTTCCATGACACGTCACACAGGTGCTAAAAGAAATATCGCTAAGGAGCATGTTAAAATTCATAGCTTAATCCATATTTTTACTCTATTTTTTTCTTCTTATTTGCATGTGGGCTAGGCTGCCTGTCAACAGGTTCATGGGCTTTGCTTGCTTGCTTGTGCTGTATCTTTTTGGTATTTGCAAAAGCGTGTCTAGAGTTTTGGTGGTCTTCTCTCCGTTGATTACGGTTCATCAAGAAGTCGCCTATGGCGCCTTTCCTTTGGTGTGTTCCATCTGCAGCCTGTTCGTTCCGTTGTCTTGGTTGATTACCATGTTTGTTGTCATGGGCGGATCTATTAAGGGCTCACAGGTGCCCGGATTACATGTCAACTTTCTTGGCGAAGTACAACTTTATATATAAACATATTTTTTCTCTGTTTTATATAGATGTTTGGTAAAAAATTTGAGATACCCATGAATTTTTCTTCTAGATCAGCCAATGTTTGTTGTCGTCTCTTCGCTTATATATGTCCACTAATGGATACAGCTACAATGTGTGCAAAAATTTGAACAATAAATACGAGTCTAGCAGTCTTACAATTGCATTCTGGTCTTCTACTTTATGATAATCGGTTTTTACTACTACCAATTATTTGTCTAGTCTCTCAAATCTTTGAAGTGTGGTTTTCTTTTTTGATTGTTTTGTATATTTGGTTCAGTTTATAATAAAATTAAACCTTCTGTGACAGAAAATACCACAGAAATGGAATGATTTTGTGTTAGGCTCCACTTCAGCATGCAAGTAACCGATTGTAGGTAGGTTGGTTGTACTCTCTTCTCAAGCAACTGTTTTCAGTATATATATATATATATATATATATATATATATATATATATATGGTTTTGTAGGTGACAAGGTTAAAGAATGAAAGCTGGATGATTGGAGGTGATACTTTGTGAAGGACTAAAGCTGGAGGGACATAATGAAACTAATCTTAATTCTTAAATCTGTGATGACCTTCGTTGTTGTATCAGTTGATAAGTATACTGGTTGTTATGTTCTGTTATAATACAGTAAGACACATGAGTGTTTTGGGTCAATCTTACCCGCTACAACAAGCACAAAAAGTTACCCGTTTGATGAGAATGTTTTCGAGATTTGACGCGTCACTCGATCCGCCATTTTGACTGGATCTTGAAGAAAGTACTTGTGTTAGAGAAACAGCTAAATGCCAAACAGAAACTAGTGTTGGAAATTGAGGTTTTAAAAGGGTAACGGTGGCATGAAACATTTGGGCGATGATAATGATACTGCGCTTCAAAATCAGATATTGAATGTAGGCACCATACCAACACAATGACAAACCGAGCCTATACCGACCAAATAATATCGGTAATGATATCTTTGTTATCAAGATATTAATATTAGTTTTTTTAATCATTTTATGGTTTTGCTCAATGTAAAAGCTGCTTTATTTTTGGGTTACATTACACAACTTTTGTTGAATGAATAAAAAATGTAGGTTATTTTACTGTTGTGTCTACGATTTTGTTTATAGTTTCCTAAAAATCAGTTTGCCCTGTCGCGAAGCACGAGTATAACCAATAGTTTATTGTAAGTTGGAAAAAAACATTTAAAAGAAAATGTAGACATGTTTTTGATTTAATTGTAAAGAAAAGAAAATAACTAATAAGAAAATCATCTCTTTAAATTGATTGATACGAACCAAATAATGTCGGTAACGATTTATTATGGAAGATATTAACATTCGTTTTTTTTAATCATTTTATGGTTTTGTTCGATGTAAAAGCTGCTTTATTTTTTTGGTTACGTCAGTCAACTGTTGTTGAATGAATAAAAAATGTAGGTACCATTTGTTTAAACTTTCCTAAAAATCAGTTTGCTTGTCGCGAAGCACGAGTATAACCACTAGTTTATTGTAAGTTGGAAAAAAACATTTAGAAAGAAAATTTAGACATGTTTTTGATTTAATTGTAAAGAAAAGAAAAATAAGTAATAAGAACATACATCTCTTTAAAATGATTGATACGAAAAATATATGATAGAAAATAGGTTGTTAGAGCATTTATATCTTATTTATCATCTTCATCTTTATAACCACACTAAAAATCACTACCTTTCTACCTTCTTCTTAGTTAAATATTTTTTTAATCTTTATCAAATTACCTTTTCCTTCTCCTCTACCCACAATCACTTTCTAAAAATATTAAAAAATTATAGGCATGAACAATGATTTTTCAACAAATGAACAGTAACATTTTCTTTTTTCTCCACTTACAACCCTCATAACCACTATATATAATATGGAGTAGCCCCTTACAGAATTTTTAGAATATTTTGAGGGGTAAACTTTGACTCTTAAGACTACTTAATAATAATATTTTGAGGTGTAGTCGGTTACAATAATTTTGTATTTTGATACAATAATCTCCCTTACTATATATTCAGCTGTGTGTCATTCTATCCGAGAAATTACCCACATTTAGGTTTTGATTATAGTTTTAAGAATGAAATGATGAGAAACAGAACTGGCGTATGAACAGAAAATGTTATTTTAAATGCGAAATCCATACGTGTTTTATAAAAAAATGTAACGCTAAATTTGCATTTGACTTAAGTTTGAACACATGTTATGTATTTTAGTGATCCATGACTCCAAATTATGAATCATCAGAGTATTCAACATGTGACTGTTCATATATATATATATATTTTTTACCATATTGGAGTGTATATGTTTATGGTATTAAACATAAGTTTTCAGAGAAATGTGAGACCTCTTAGAGTACTAAGGTTGTGTACTTGTGTTTAGGAAGGGCTATGCTATACAAACATTGCTGACACACTATCTAGACACCACTAGCGTGTCATAAAGGCCGTATGATGTCATGTGGTAAGCGAAAAGTTGTTATATGTGTCATACGACGGTCCTGTGTGAGGTGGTGTTTGTCAAATCATATGGTTTGTATGATGTGTTTGCGTGACACAAAAATGACTGGTGTGACCAAATGGTCAAGGCAACAACATACGTAGTGTCCATGACGGGGCAAACATGTTGAAAACAAAGCTGCGTGGTAGAAAGGTCCTGGTGGTTAGAGATGATGTGGATCATAAAGACCAGCTTGAGGCATTAGCTGGTGATCTTTATTGGTTCAAGCCTGGAAGTAGAATAATCATTACAACAAGAGACCAGCAAGTGTTGATAGCACACAGAGTGAAATGGATTCTTGATGTCAATCTTTTATCAGACTAGGAAGTGATTCGCCTCTTCTGTAGGCATGCATTTGGGAAAGATATTCCAATTCAAGAGTATGAAATGACAATCAAAGTTTTGGGTTCGTTTTTGTGTGGTAAAGACAAGCCTGAATGGGTATATGCATTAGCAAGACTCAAAACAATACCATTGAAGGAAACTCTTGAAAAAATGGAGTTAAGCTATGCAAGTCTGGATGATGACTGTAAGGAAAAATTTCTAGATGTCGTATGCTTACTCAAGAGGTGGGAGAAAAACGAAGCAATAAGAATGCTTGACATCTGTGGATATCATGCTAGACTTGGCTTAAGAGTTCTTGAGCAGAGATCTCTAATAACTTTCTATGGTAATCATGATTTTCTTTACTTGAGCATGCATGACCATATTGAAGAAATGGGCAAGAATATCGTACGTCGTTTCCATCCAGATGAGCCCAAGAAACATAGCAGATTATGGATTCAGGAAAAGATTGAAGGTGTGTTGGATAATGACTTGGTAAGAATCAAGTTTACTTGTAACACAAAGATCAAACAAAACATTCTTCTTTACTTATGACATGAAATAGTATTGAAAAATAGGGTTCTGAAGCAATAAGGTGTCTAAGTCTAATGCTCTCCCCTGATATTGTTTTAAAAGGTCTTGGAAGCATGAAGAATCTTAGATGCCTTATTGTAGATCATAGAGTTAACGATAAGTATCGTGATGACCTTGTGAAGATTGATGAAGTTAGTCAATACTTTCCAAATGCATTACGATACTTGAATTGGCGCCATTACCCTCATTGGTGCTTACCCGGAACCTTTCAAGCAAATAATCTTGTTGAGCTTCACATGTGTGACAGTAGAATCAAACAACTTTGGGTGGGGGGAATGGTAGGATGATTGATCAATAATTTTGATTTTTTTATTGTTCAGTTATTAATTAGTATATTATCCTCCTTCTGGCATGACATCAGGTTCTTATGAAGCTCAAATCCATTATACGCTGCTCCTCAAAGATGAGGACCCTTGACCTTGGGTTGACTCCAAATCTTGTGAGGTTAGATCTTCGATTTTGTCATGATTTGGTAGAACTTCATGTGCCAGTTGGATGTTTAAAAAGGCTTATGTACCTAAACCTCTGTCAGTGTGAGAGGTTGAAATCTGTTTGATTTATCAAGGATTTGGAATCACTTGAGGTTCTTGATGTAAGCGGCCTACATCTAAAGGAGTTCCAGGATATAATCCCGAGCCACTCCAAAAGTAATCTGCAACAGCTTGATTTAAGTACAATGATATAGAAAACCTACCTTCATCAATTGGAAATCTTCATAAGCTTGTTAATATATCTTTCAGTGAGTGCAACAAACTCAAAAGCCTTGCAGGAAGCATTTGTAGTTTACAATTTTTAAGAGTTCTTAACTTTGTAGATTACATCTGGCGTTTAATGAATTAGTCTCAACCATTGGATTTGAATGAACACATGGTGACTAGATTTCCGTGACACATCACGCAATAGTTAAAAGAAGTAATGATATCGTGTTAGCCTCAACATAAGGAGGTAATTCTTATCGACTTCTTCTATATGTCTTTGAGTAATAGTTGACATATAGAAGAAGTTTATTTAGTTAATCAGCAACAACAAAGATCACATTACCAGAAATTCTAATTGGTTGGTTTAAGTATACATGCCTTCCATTTAGTTAATCACAATTGGTTTTAGGTATGTATTCGACATCTTTAACGTCATTGATCAGGGGCTTGTATTGTAAGCATAGATATAATGTAAAACGTGGTTCATCGAGTCAACAGTGGTCAACGCTGGAAAGATGGTCTTGGAGTTGTTCGAATTTGTTGTATGTGCATAGTTCTAATACTCTTGCACTGGGCTGTTTGGATGGGTAGTCAAGTTTAGGGATGATTGGGTCAGAAATAAGTATGTTTGAAGAATATGCTCAATCTAAAATTATAAAGCATTTAAAAATTACTACTTGGTTGTGGATTGCACAAAGCCCCAAAGAAAATACTTCAAGGAGATGTGATTTTACGTGGTGAGATAAAATCATTACAAACGATGTTAACTGTAAAAATGATGAAAATAGATTTGAGTCGTCTATATTTTTAATTAATGATTGGTATTGATTATACATCAAGACTTTGGTATTAGTAATGTCTAATAGTAGCCTAAGAGTATTTTAGTAATTGTGTTATTATATTATATATAAGGATTAAGATTAAAATTTTCTTATGTTAACTTTTTCCACTAGTTCCACTATTCTTTTAAATACAAAATAATTTTTATATACTTTGTTATTTTTTTTAAATTACACCATAAAATCAAGAATCTTTTTTTTATCTTTAATATGAGTATACTATTGTTATATATATATATTCTATTAATATGACATTATTTTTCTAAAGTATTGAATAGAGCACCTCAAATCTGTTTGTGCTAGTTTCATATTTGTTTTATGTTGGTTATGTCTGAGCTAATTTTGAAAATGTATCTGCTGGTTTCAATACATAAATTTATAAAAGTGACACAAGTATTTATCCACGGCAATTTATGAAATTGGCACATCAATTTATGAATTTAGCACATAAAATTATATCCTTAATACATAAATTCATATAAGTAGCACAAATATTTAAATAATTAGCATATTATTTTATGCAATTAGCGCATGATCAATTTATAAAATCAGCAGACAAAAATAGATAATTAGCACAAAACGTTTGTAATGGTTTTGACGTGCTAATATTAACTTTACATTAATGGATGATACTACATGTTGAATAAACATAGCATATAGAACTAGGATTAGATGAAAAAAGAATAAGAATGTTCAGTGAGATGATGAGTTCAAAGCAATAATGGATTTTCTATATGTTTAATGGATTAATGGATTGATTTTTCAAAATCAGTTTTCAATAAATTTATGAAAAATATAATTGTAGTAAAAAAACTATCGTGTTGCATAAAAATAGAAATACCTAAAACCAACATTAAAATAAAAGTACAAAAATTTCTCTTTTTATAAACTAAATGGATACTATCTATGTCTTCGTATTGGTTCTTACTGTTTTTACATAAAATTTGGTTAGTATTTGATCCTACTCCTTTACATTAGAGATGGGCATAATCGGGTTTTATTATTACCCGGAACCGGTTCCAACCCGGAACCGGTTCTGCTTGGATGTCATTGGAACCGGGTATGGTGTGGAACCGGGTCCGGTTCCTACCCGGGTTCACACCCAAGAATATGGAACCGTGTAGAACCGGGTACGGGTATTATGGAACCGGGTATGGTGTGGAACCGGGTATGGTGCGGAACCGGTTCCTGATAGTGTTCAGAACCGGTTCCTGACAGTAAAAAGCTGACTTTTACTGTTCAGAACCGGTTCCTGATAAAATGTTACCGGTGGAACCGGTTCCTGATTAAAAAATCGTTTTTTTTATATAAACGCCTTCCTACTTACCGGTTCCTGATAAATGTTATCGTTGGTGTTTTAATAAAGTTTGTGTAATGTTTCTTTCTATTGTGTTTGTTATGTTTGATTTTATTATTAGTTACATTGATAAATAAAAATAGTAACAATAATCGGTTAAAATTAAAAAACAAATTAATCGGTTACAATATATAAAAAAAATTAACCGGTTACAAAAAAAAAAAAAAAAATTACTCAGAACCGGTTCTAGTAAGATTTTATTTCTTTGATCGTTTACTAGCGGCAGGTGCAACACTTTCCGACAAGTTTCTCTTAGGTGCGGGTACCTCGGTACAATCATCGTCCGAATCGTTAGTCTCCACTTCTTCGTCCTCCTCTTCGTCAACAATTTTATGCTCTAACTCAACTTCATCTTCTAGACTAGTTTTATGTTGAACACGATCAACGGCATCCAAATGGTCCTTTAAGCATATTGACATCTCTAGCGATTCAGGAGTTAGTCTTGTTCTTCTAATTGACAAAATCCTGCCACTAAGAGAAAACACACTTTCCGAAGCTACCGTGGAAGCTTGGAGCGTTAGTATATCACGAGCCATGGTGGCTAGAATCGGGTATTTGGATTCTTTCGATTTCCACCATGCCAAAACATCAAATTTCCTATACTCCTCGGTGGTCATAGTAAGCGAATACTGATTTTTTTATATCTCCCAAGTTCACTTGTTGGTTCACTACCCCTTTATTGTCTAGCGGTCTCGTCTCTAACGACATTCAACATGGTTATAAGTGGATACCCGCTTGTTTCATCGTTAGAGGCCGTGGACCGAGACTCAAACAAATTTGTATGATTTTTTTCACCATATTTTTTTAAATAATGATCATAAAGTTTGGCCATACACTCATTGAATATTTTTTTTTTTGTTTTTGCTTTTAAAGTTGGATCCTCCTCATGCATATCCAACTTGTCATAAATTTCATCAATTAAAGCTTCAACACCGGTACGTCTAAAGCTGGATTTAAAGCAGCGGCACATAGAAAAACGGGTGGTAATTCTAAAAAATATTTTTTAAATTTTTGAATCATTGGTCTCGCCATATTCCTTAACATGTCACTAGAATTTTCAAACTTTTTAAAATTAGTTGTTATCAAATACAATTGGTCCACAACTTTAGAACTAGTAGGATAATAAACACTGGAAATCAAAGTCGTTGTAGTTTTAAAAACTTGTAAAAAAGTACTTAGGTTATTAATATTTTCCCAAGCCGTGTCGGGAAAGGGGACGACAAGGTACTCATCACTTAAAGTTGTATGAAAAGATTTTAAAGTGCCCATTTGCTTTATAGCCATTTCAAACATATGACAAGTTGAATTCCAACGAGTCGGTATATTCCAATTCGGTCCAATAATTTTTTGGTTGACATCTTTACAAAGTTTTTTATATTCTTGATATCTTTCTTTTCCACTTTTGAAAACATCTTGGAGCATAGCTCTAAATGCTATAATAAAATCCGATACAAATTGATCTTTTAAACCGGTTTGCACTACTAAGTTAATAATATATGCAACACATCGTGTGTGAAAAAAAACACCATCAAGTATTGGTTTGTACTTCAACTTTAATTTTTCAATCACCGTTGTGTTGTTTGAAGCGTTATCAAAGGATATTGAAAAAAATTTATCTTCTAAACCATATTTAATTATTGTGCCATTTATAATTTTATAAATATTTTCTCCCGTATGAGGAGAAGGAAACTCGTCAAACGCAATCGTACGCTTCATCATTTGCCATGTATCGGGATCAACCCAATGAGCGGTGACACATATGTACGATTCCGGTAAACCATGTGGAGCCGACCACACATCACTAGTTAGGTTTACACTAGTTTTTAAATTCTTAAAAAAAACAATTAAATCTTTTTTTGCATTTTCCCATAAACTTAAACAAAGACGTTTTAAAGTGCGACGACTTACATGTTTATAGCGAGGTTGTAGCGTCTCCCGAATAAGATTTGTAAGATCGGGGTCGTCGAAGTGTCCAAACGGCAACGCTTTTTGTATCACCAACTTCGCCATCCGATCGCGAGCTAATTTTTGCTCATAACGAAAAATGGTACCATCTTTGGATAGTGGAACTTGACCGGATGTCATTTCCTTTAAAACTTTGCAATACTTATTAATATGCTTCGTTAACGTTGAGTTTGATTCCTTAGATAATAACGATCCACAATGTTTACATTGAGCTTTTTGCGAGCCGTCACTCATCTCGACCAACTCCCAATTGCTCCAAACTTCCTTACTGCGATTATGAGACAATGTTCCAATCACATATGGAACCGATTGATCTTGAGGAACATTGTTAACGGATTGGGAATTTGCGTTTTTGGAACTCTTTGAGGCCATTTGTTGATTAGAATGTGAAAAAGAACAAGAAAGAAATGTAACAAGAAGAATAGATATGAGAAATTGTGTGCTAAACAATAGATTTCAAAAAAAAAATATATAGAACCGGGTTCCAACGGTCAGGAACCGGTTCCAACGGTAACATTTTTAACGGCTATAACCGGTTCCAACGGTAACATTTTTAACGGCTATAACCGGTTCCAACGGTAATATTATAACGGTCAGGAACTGGTTCCACGTAGGAACCGGGTACGGGTAGGAACCGGGTACGGGTAGGAACCGGGTACGGTTAGGAACCGGTTACTACCCGATTCAAATGGTAAAATTGTGGAACCGGGTTGGAACCAACGGGTATTTTGAACCCGGAACCGGTTCTACTTAATGTCGGGTAGGAAGTGGAACCGGTTCCAGTTCGGTTCTACCGGTTCGGGTTCGGAACCGGTTTTTATGCCCATCTCTACTTTACATGATATAAATATGATGGCTGTAAGTTGACTATTATTCAGAGGTGGGCCTGGTTTGGATACGAGTGTGGGACACAAAATGGACTTCTTTTATTTGGGATTATTGTCTTTTAACATGGGCCGATCTGATAAGAGAATTGTTATGTTGGTGTGAGTGAGCCCATGACTTCGAAGTGGGTGGCTTACTTTTTTGGCCTTTTGATAAGTGGGTGTGACATTTACAAGCTTCTAAAGCTTTGGTTTTTTATAAGTGGGTGTGAGATTTACAAACTTCTAAAGCTTTGTAAGGGTTGGGTCCGGTGTCACAAGGACTATAAATGTTGGCTTTATGCTTACTTGGAATTAAAGGTAAAAAAAATATTAGAATTGGACCCCTACCTGGCCTAAATACCTGGATTTTATTATACCCGGTTCTAGAACTAACTCTACCCGTAGGATACATATAGAGTATACATTTGGACCTCCATATCCAGAACCGGAACTATTCCTACTTTATCCCGAAACTGGAATATTAAAATGCCTAATACATAAATCTATGTTTTTATGTTTTTTAATTTTATATCTTTGTAATATATTAAGTTCCTATTACGTGTGCACTTTTTATGTTATATGTTTATATATGAAGTTCCTGCTATGTGTGCACTTGGAATATTAAAAAAAAAGTTGCAGCCCCTAAACACACAAAATAAGGGCTTCTGGACCGGGTTTTTCTTGATACCCAAATTTATAGGGTATTACAATACTCGGTTTCGGTTCTTGAAGAACTAGTTCCTTACTCAGGTTGGAACTGGGTACACAGGGCAGGGGCAGACCTACAGGTATCCCAGGGGTTGCCTGGGATACCCCTCAACTTTTGTGGCGAAGTTCAAATTTAAAAAAAAAAGTTATATATGTTTTACAAATAAGAAAGTAATTGACTGAATCTAGGAAAAAAATGAAAAAGATGTGAATTTGACTTTGTTTTTCTGATCAATCCTTACGTCCCGGAGTAAATCAGAAAGTTGCAGGTGCTTCTTATAAAAGAAGGCACAAAAAAAACTACCTTTATTTATACTTAGTTTAACTTTTATTATAGGCTATTTACTAAAGCCTAACAAGAAAACTTTCTATGGGCCATTTCACATCAATGGAATATTTTCACAATATACTTATGAAATATCATTATATCCATATCATGCAGTGGGCCGCTTGCCTTATAATAACAAAAGTCATAATCAAAAGCACTCATTCATAATTTTGAGACAAAGTCTAAACTTGATAAAATGAAATCCTATATAAACAACAGCAGGTATTAAAATACTTTGTTTATTCGTTTAATCTCTTGATTTCTATTCCATGGAAATTATCTCTTGATTATAGTTTACAGGATGAAATGGGAGTGTAGTTTAAGCTCCAAGTATAAATATCAAAAACAACATTTATAAACTTTGGAATTTGCAATAGTCCAAGTAAAGTTGGGATGATTTCAAAATCAATTTATGTGGCGTAAGGATTGACATGTCTGAGTGAATAAATAAACCTTGTTAGGTAAAGAGGAATTGATTATTCAAAATATTATCATGCAATAAAATTTCCGTATAGAAACATAACAAATACTATGTCACATTAAATATATAATATTTATAATATTTAATTATGTAGCCATTATAATCATTTTATTAGATTAAAATAATATTAAACCTATTATATATTAGTTGGTAATTATTGATGGACCATATTACCTTTATTAACTAATTAGGTTTCCTTCTAGGTGTATATATAAGGAGATGACTAGAGAGGTTTAGGGTTAGACAATTACAATAACATTCTTAGCATAATAGTCGCCACCCTCTACACCTCTCTCTCCATGACCGAATTCAACCCTAGTTTGGTTATCACCATCATAATCTTACACCCTAAGGAGGAACCAGATCACACTGACAAAGATGTCGAACTCCATGGCTGCGTCTCTGACTGGATTTTCTGCTAGCCTGTCTGCCGTCACAGGTATTTCATTCATGTTTTCCATTATGTTTAAATAGAACTAATCAACAATATAAACATATTTAATAAAAATATGTTGATAATTGTTAAGATTCTTTAACATGTATTTACCATTCCATCTCGTTACAAAACTATTTGTTTACTAGGGCTATCTAAAAAGCCCGCAGCTCACTCGAAGTTCATTTAAATTAAACTCAGTTTTAAATTAGTAAAGCTAAGTGGCTCACTCGAAGTTCACTTGAAATAACCTCGGTCTATAAACGAGTCGTGCCAGAGTACCGAAGATAGGTAAATTTTTATATATGTATGTGTGTATGTATAAAAAATTACAACCTAAAACTTTAATAAATTGTTAAGCAATGGTGTTTAATTAGTAATGTGATTATATATTTACTAAAAGGAATAAATTATTAAGTTATCGTTTTAATTATTAGTATTGATTTAAAAAGATATAGATTATGGTAACCTGCTTTCTTCTCTAGTTTGTTTTTATAGTTTGCCGGAAATCAGTATTCTATTAGCCTAAATATCATTTTATTAATTGCCTTTTGGTTTAATGTTTATTACTATCTTTAAAAAGTACCAAAAATATTAACTCTTTTTGAATAAATAAGTCAGCTTAATGTGTCACAAGCTGGCTCAAGCTTTTAACTAGCCAGTCCAAGCCCAAAATTTCAGCTCATTAAGATACACTTATCGGCTCAGCTTCAATTGATTTTTAAACTAGTTAAGCCCAAGGCCAACTTGATTCGATTGGGCTCACTCGTTTACAACATTATTGTATACAAATGGAGAGAACTATACTAATGGTATTTTGGTTTAGTGCAACCATATTGTACTAAGTAATCCAACTTGGGTAGCGCTGTAAACAAGACGAGTAGGTTGGGCTCGACTGGTTCATTTATCTTAATGAGCTAAAATGTTGAGATTGAATAGTCTAACTCGGTTTGTAAAATGTTTGAGTCAACTCGTTTACTTTTATACTTTTAGATTTTAGAGTAAAATGTCAAAATAGTCTCTGAGTTGATGTTACTTTTGCCACTTTATTCCAAAAATGAAATATTTTGTATTTGAGTCCCTGAGATTTATTTTTGTTGTCATATATATCCAAATGACAAACTGAGTTAGAAAAATCTATTAACCACTCTTCTATTTGTCTTTTTCCTCATTTAAATGAATGTTATAATGATCATTTTATGTCTCATTTTATTTTAATTAAAAAAAACCATAAAAACATATAAATAAAACTCACACTCAACCTAACCCCCACCTCTTTCTCTCTCTCTAGAACACCACCATCACCATGGCCCCACCGTCATTCTGCATTGCCATTAAACCAGAAACCGCCATCGTATCCGAATCTTCCCCCTCGTTCACCATCTCTAGGCTGTTCGATCATACTACTGAGAAGAAAGGCTGGTGCGAGATGAATCTTAATGATCTCGGTGACGATGATGATGATAATTCCACTATCATCTATTGAATTTCGAAATTTGAAAGTTTGAAACCCTAGCTTCTGTATATATGTGTGTGTGTGTTATCTTGTTTTGTAACTAGAAATTCAACGGTGTGAAGAATAGAGGATTAATAATGGCGTGTGGGATTTAATTGAGTGATTGAATTATTGAATTCCGTTGGTTCTAATTATTTTTTTTGGAGGTGGAGGTGATGGTAGATCCATGGTGGTGTGGTGGTGTTCTAGAGAGAGAGAGAAAGAAAGAGAGATATGGTGGTTCGGTTGGTGTGGGTTTTATTTATATGTTTTGGGTGTTTTTTAATTAAAATAAAATGAGACATAAAATGACCATTATACCGTTAATTTAAATAAAAAAGACAAAAAGGGGAAGTGGTTAATAAAAATTTCTAACCAAGTTTGCGATTTGAATGGAAATTACAATAAAAATGAAACCTCAAGGTCTCAAATACAAAAAAATTCATTTTTAGACTAAAGTGACAAAAATAAAGTAAGCTTAAGGATATTTTGCCATTTTAATCTAAATTTTATTTACACATAGATAAATATATAAAAAAGAAAAGAGTACTATTTTAGAACTGAAATATATCCAATTTAACATATGACTATTTTTTTTAAACTTACTTTTAAAATAACAATGTTTAATATTTTTTTTTTGAGCAAGTAACTCACACCCCATTTAATTTTTTTTTCTTGAGCAAGTATAACTCACAACCCATTTTAAATGTTCTTTAAAATCTACACATTTTATTCATCATAGCATTTGAAGCCTTATAATTTAAGAATGAGCATTTTTTCCAACATCTTTTTACTTTTAATCCAAATACCTTTTGTTATATAACCATGTTTACCGCGTAGAGTTTAATGCAAACTGTGTAAAGTTAGAAACACTTTTATCCAAAATGTTTTAAAACTATATAGATCAGAATATATCAGATAGAAAATGACAATATAGAAAATGACAATGGTTTTGGTGTTTATACAGTAACATTCATCTACAACAATATTTTACTTATATTGCAATAAAATACAAAAAGCAAATTTAACCCAACAACTTTATGAGTACGTGTCACTATAAATATATAAACATCTTGAAACATACACACATAACATTTTTTAAATGAAAACAAACATACAAAAATAGAGTAGATACATAAAAATACAAACTTGATAAAAGATAAAGTAAAAACATACAAAATTGGAGCAGATACATAAAAATACAAACTTGATAAGAGAATAAGTTCGTGTTATATAAGAAAAAGTGGTTAGTGTATATTATTTTATAATATATAATACATAGATTGGAAACACGTAATATTTTCATGTTTTTTTTTAATAAGCATTGGAAGTTAGTGGGTATGATTTCCAGGTAAGTGGTAAGAAAGGGAAGAGCAATGATGGTTGGATCAAGATTCATCACCCTATTTAACATTTTAACCTCAACATAGCGTTGAGACTCAAAAACCGAAGGCAACCTTTGATATTTTGAGGTTAGTATTTTATATTAAAATTACGGTGGTGGTATTGTTGATTCAAATTCGTATGATGCTTGAAATCTTGTTATTATTTAGTTGGTAAAATGTTTAAAATCAACAAAACTGACACAGATAGAGTTTGATGTTCATTACCACATGTTTGACTTTTCTAAGAAAGTCAAATAGTGGTTTTAAATCTCCATCAAACCCTTAATTGAATGCGATACATATATCATCATTCATTAGGTCTAAAAACCAACTTATAAAGTTAATTGTAAAAGTATCTGAATACTAAAATTTCATGGCTTTTAAAAGACATGTGAGGCGTTTGTTGCCAAAAACCAACTTATAAAGTTACATCTAAAAGTATCTAACTACTCAAAATATATCTTTTTGAGATTTCATTTAAAATTTCCTTATTAACTTATTGACTTTTTTAATAAAAGTGGGAATAAGTCATTTTAACACAAGGGGAATAAAGAGAGAAAAAAGAATTTTGTAAATGACTTTTTAATACAAGAGGAATAAGTCATTTTGAGAAGTTGGGGATTCCTAACTTTTTGAACCTTCTTATGACTTTTGAGGTTATAATAACAAACATACCCTCGTCATTTCTAAAAGTTTCTCACCCACACAACTACTTATGACTTTTTAGTCATTTAACATGAATAAGCTAAGCCAAACATCTTTAAAAAAACAACTTATTGTCTCATTGGCTTTTCATGTCATATAAGCTAATCCAAACACTTTTTAAAAGCTTCTTTTGGATAAGTCATAACTCAATAAGTTCTTTTGACAAAAAGTCATTTTGAGTTAAATAATCAATCCAAACAACCCCTAAGGCGGCATTTCATTTAAATGACTAACAAGAAACTCGAAGACCGAAAAACAACAACCAACAAGAAAGAAACAAAACTACATAACAAGAAATCAACATTGCCTCAACTACCTTCATCTAAGCCTTCAATCTTTGCCAAGACTTAACCAAAGGAACCCCATAGCCTTAACTTCACTAATAATACCGCACACTACCGTCTTCTTATCATTGAAAATTAGATTGTTGTAGTTGCGGCCTTCCTGATGTCCCAACATGTTAAAAGAATGATCGATTGGATGATCTTTTTTTCTTTTGCCTTCAGAACTGAGAGAATGGTGCACTTGAAGGAGGTCATGAACACTAAAAGCAAATAATGGAGGGAGGTTACACCAAGCCGCAATGGTCAAGAAAACTTTACAAAGAAAAAACATGATCTGCAGACTCATCGTTACTCTATGCAGAACGGACATCCCATTGTTTCAATCGGCACATTACGAGTACGGAAGTAGGTTCTAGTGGGAATCCGGTCCAAAAATAAACGCCAACCAAAAAAATTAACCTTAATCGGCAACCATTTGTTCCACACAAAGCTAAAGTGATAAGGGCCGATGTAATTGGAAGAAATAACTTACGAACTGAATTGACCGAAAGGCCTCTTTCGGATCACCATTCCATGCCCAAGAGTCCGGATTAGAATTGCAAGACAACCAAACAAAAGATCTATGCAGCCCATGAGCTCACCAACCTCTTCAAACGAGGAAGGATTGTCTTTCCATTGCCAACTTAAACCCACAACTCCATCCATCTCTTTAAGTCTATCGGCCTCGCAAATGGATTTAGTTGTTTCCAGCCTATACAGCTTAGGAAACAAAGATCTAAGCGGACCAGAACCAATCCAAAAATCCTGCCAGAAATTAATGGTACACCCATCCAAAGTTCGCCCTTAATGAGTTTATCCAAATGCACCCTATGCTCTGAAAACTCCAGACCATGTTTACAATTGTACTCCAAGTTCCAGCTGAGGAGCCTTGACCAGAAGTCTAGACGGCGCCCTTGGGCTATGGTGGAGCAAGGATGACTTTGCACCACAATCTCGACCCTTCATTAACAAAATCCCCAATGCCTTTTGGCTAAGAGGCTCGTATTGAAGTCTTTAAGGTCTGCAAGACCCAATGGATACCATTTTTATCTCCCTTCCTACCCCAAAGAAACTTATTTCTTAACCCGTCAAGTTTATAAATCATAAACTTTGGCGCACAGTAAATAGAGAAGTAATAAATCGATTGATATTCACAACCAATTTTAGCAACATGAGTCTACCTTGATAGTTAAATAGAGGCTTTCCATAACGCTAAACAAAGGGCTTCCATAACGCTAACCGAGCCTCAACATGGGGTTCCAGTTTTTATAAAGGTTCATGTTCTCCCCCACCATCAACCCCAAGTATGTGAAAGGAAAGATACTGGATTTACAATGAAGTTTTGAGACCGTCAAGTCAACCAAATGTTCTCCATCCCAATTTCATAAACAAAAGATTTTTGGTAGTTGACCTTTAGACTCGAAATCAAATAAAAAGCCCTTAAGAGTCTAGAAATGCACTTAACATTTACCTCTGACCAATCACCAAATATTAAGACATCGACCACATATATGAGATGAGAAATACACAGGCCATTATTAAGAAGCCGAATCCCGAAAAGAAATCTAGCGCCACGACTCTATTCATGAAACAAGTAAAGACTTCCAGGGCAAGAATAAAAATGAAAGGCAATAAAGGATCTCTCTTTCAACTCTCCAAAAACATCAAAAGTGGGCAACTTGTTTTCCAAGACCGAGGCCCTCTAAGAGCTTAAGATCGCCCTGTCCACATCCTCCATTTATGAGGATGCATGACCATATATTTGCAATGGGCAAGAATATCATGCGTCGTTTGCATCCAGATGAACCCAACAAACATAGCCGTTTGTGGATTCAGGAAGAAATTGAAGATGTGTTGGGTAATAACTTGGTAAGAATCACATTTACTTTATTAGAGGATGATTATAAGCTAGAATAGAATAAAATTAAATAGTTATAAAATATAGTTTTATGTAGCATTATTGTTTTTTAAAAAATATAACCTAAGTATTAGTGGTTATCTATATGCTAACCCTAATATTATATATTAATATTCCTCGTTTTTACCAATTCAATCAAGAAAACAAGTTACAATTCCTTCGAATATTCATTCTGTTATTTCCTGCAAATCCAATAAAGTGGTATAGAGCCACCGATCCGCGAAATACAAATCAATTCATCCGAATAATTCTCTACAAATTCGTAATTCCTAAAAAACACCTTTCGATGACGACCAACGGAGGAATTCAAAACCATATCCAAAACTTCTGGGACAAAATTACTATCACTGGCATATACAAATGAAGGTGTTATTGGAATCGCAAGATTTATGGTCAATTTTTGAAGAAGGATATGCAGAAATCGCCCCCAATTCATCAGAAAATGATCAGAACAATTATAAAGAAAAAATCAAGAGGGATAAAAAGGCTTTACACATTATTTTCCAAGCAGTGAATGAAACAGTATTTGAACGAATTGCCACATGCAAGACATCTAAAGATGCCTGTGATGTTCTTCACAAAGCCTATAGGGGAGAAAATAGAGTCAAAACGGTAAAACTTCAACCCTACGTTGTGAATTTGATTCTTAAGAATGAAAGAGAATGAATCTATATAAGAATATGTTAACCGAACAACCATAATAGTCAACCAAATAAGATTATACGAAGAGAAAATAGAAGAACAACAAATTGTTGAAAAGATTTTACCAAGTTTAACACGTAAGTATGAAGCGGTAGTAGTGGCCATAGAAGAATCTAAGATTTACATATGATCTCTACGGAAGAACTGCTGGGCATTCTTCAATCACATGAACTTAGATTAAAACAATATGATGATGTGCCAACCGAACAAGCTTTTCAAATTCAAGGAAACAATTATGAAAGATCTAGACAGTCTCGGTCAGAATACACTGGTAGAGGACGTGGCAGGGGATCGAGGAAGATATAAATCCATCCGATGTTACAATTGCCAAAAACTAGGGCATACAGCAAGATTTTGCAATAAGAGAGATGATAATGAAAGGACGAATAGTGCACTAATGCACAGAGATGATACAGAAGAAGAGAATGATGAAACTATGTTTATGATTTTCAATAGGAGGAAGTAACCAAGAATGATTGTTGGTACTTGGATAGCGGTGCATAATCACATGATAGGAGATAAGAACCTATTCGTTAGTCTAAACGAATCAGAGAGAAGAGAAGTGAGAACCGGAGACGATAAACGACTCGAAGTATTGGGTTTGGAGATGTAACTATTATGGTTAATGGTCAAGAAAAGCGGGTTCCGAATATGTTTTATGTAGCAGTTTAAAACACAATTTATTAAGTGTTGGACAATTAGTTCAGAAGGGTTATGAAGTAAAATTCAACAATCAAGGGTGCATAATTAAAGATCCAACCGGGGTTTATATCGGAACAATGAAAATGACAGGAAACAAAATGTTTCCATTAAACTTGAACCAAGACATAACACCCGAGTGTGTAATATAACGACGACTTATCCATTTACGCTATGGCATCGACGATATGGGCATTTAAATCTAGACACCTTGTATGAATGTGATGAATGAGACTGTAAAAGGCCTGCCGAAACTTACCAGAACACATAATGTGCGTGAGGGATGCATTTTTGGTAAGCATGCAAGGAAGTCATTCTCAAAACAGGCTACATGGCATGCTAGTAAGCCACTTCAACTCGTACACACAGACATATGTGGTCCAATGAGGGCTCAATCTATAGGGGGTGCAAGTACTTCATTACCTTCATTATGATTTCTCGAGAAAAACATGGGTGTACTTCTTAAAGCTCAAGTCAGATGCATTGAGCCGATTTAAAATATTTAAAAGCCTCGTAGAAAACCAAGTTGATCACGAGATAAAGAGCATATGATCAGACAGAGGAGGCGAATATTGTGGTCACGAGTTTCAGAATTTCCTTAAAGAAAATGGGATACATCACCAACTTACTACAAGCTACACCCCTCAACAAAATGGGGTAGCCGAAAGAAAAAATAGGACGCTCATCAACTAAGTAAAAGCATGTTGAAGATCAAGAACCTGTCACACTGTACTGGGCTGAAGCTGTTGCATGTGTGACGTATTTGCTAAATCGGGCCATCACTAAAAGTGTGCCTAAGATAACACCTCAAGAAGCATGGAGTGGAAGAAAACCTAATGGAGCATCTCAAGGTCTTCGGATGTGTTGCATACGTTCATATCCCAAAACAACATAGAAGTAAACTAGATGACAAAACGAGAGAAGGCTATATTTGTGGGCTATAGCGAGAACAGTAAAGCATATAAACTATACAACCCAACTTTAAACAAAATGATTATAAGTAGGGATGTAATATTTAACGAAGATCAACATGGGCTGCAATCAAGGAGGATACAGGAACCTCATCTTACATCGAAATCAGGAATGACAGTGATGACAATTCCTATAGCTGTAGATGATCATGAAAATCAACCCGCAGCAGAAGAAGTTCAAGATAATCAACACGTAGAGGTGAGCGATCAAAACAATTCGGTAGCACCAGAGATAAGTAATCAAGATAACAATCAATAGAGTGAAGACGATGGTGAAGAAACCACTAATATTCACGAAGACTTAGAATCTTCGTCATCATCCGAGAATGAAGTCTTGAGGACCCAAATATTGCAGACTTGTATCAAAGTTCACAAGCTCTTACGGAGGCACAAGTTGATGAACTCTATAAAAAGGATCAACTCAACACTGGAAACTCAGCCCACTTCGTTCTATTCACAAATTCAGATCCCACTTCATATATGGAAGCATGCAAAGAAACAAATGGAAAGAAGCCATGGATATGGAAATGGAGTCGATACTTAAAAATGACACTTGGGAATTAGTAGATCCTCCAAAGAATCAAACTCCAATTGGCATGAAGTGGATATATAAGACGAAATATGATGAGCATGGAAACATAAGCAAATACAAAGCACGTCTGGTAGTAAAAGGTTGTAAGCAGAAATATGGAGTCGATATCAAGATGTATTTGCTCCAGTAATAAGGTTTGATATTGTTAGACTTATCTTAGCTCTGGCTGCACATTATGGCTGGCATCCACATCAAATGGATGTGAAGACAACTTTTCTTAACGGCACGTTAACGGAACAAGTGTTTGCCGAACAACCAGAGGGGTATATCACAAAAGGGAAAGAAAAGAAGGTATGTCGGCTCAAGAAAGCTTTATAGGTTTGAAACAAGCCCTGAGGGCATGGTTCAGTAGAATAGAAGGATACTTCACATCATGTGGTTTCAAGAAGTGTGCTCATGAGCATACTTTGTTTACTAAAATTTTTAAGGATGTGAAAATAATAATCTGTCTATATGTGGATGACCTCATTATAGCCAGCAATTCTTTAAACATGATCCTTAAATTCAAAGAGTCCATGAAGACATAATTTGAGATGACCGATATGGGTGTTCTACACTATTTCCTTAGAATGGAAGTGTCATACAGTAATGGGAACATAATGCTGTCACAACAGAAATATACAAGAAGTCTACTTGATAAATTCAAAATGATGAACTGCAAAGCAGTTTCAACCCCAATGGAATACGGCTTACGTTATCCAAACAAGATCTGAAGAAGAAATGGATTCGAACGTATATAGAAGCTTGGTTGGAAGTCTCATGTATTTGACAAATACAAGACCTGATATTATGTTTGCCGTCAACAAGATAAGTCAGTTTATGGAACAACCAAAAAGAAGCCACTGGGAAGCCGGGAAAAGAGTATTAAGATACATAAAAGGAACTTTAAATCATGGGCTTGTATACTCTAAAGGAAGCAAAGGGACTTTAATCGGTTTCAGTCATAAGCGACTATGCAGGAAGCATTGATGATAGCAAGAGTACATCTGGGTATCTATTTCACTTAGGATCAGGAGCTATAGCATGGCAATCAAAGAAACAAAATGTAGTGGCATTGTCTTCAACAGAAGCTAATATATTGCACTTTCTATGGCCGGATGTCAAGCTCTTTGGCTCAAAGGAATTCAAGAAAATGTTGATTATCCACTCACAGTTTACTGTGATAATAAATCAACTATATGCTTAGCCAAAGATCCGGTATATCATGAAAAAAGCGAACGCATAAGAGTTAAATATCATTTCATTTGAGACCTGGTCAAGAACAGTGAAGTGGAAATCCTATTTTGTCCAACAAAACATCAGATAGCAGATATACTTACTAAAGCTCTTCAACTGAAAGATTTTGCACATATGAAGGACCTCCTGAATGTTACTGCATTCTAGCTTACAGGAGGGTATTAGAGGATGATTATACGCTAGAATAGAATAAAATTAGATTAATTATAAAATATAGTTTTATGTAGCATTATTGTGTTTTAAAAATTATAACCTAAGTATTAGCGGTTATCTATATGCTAACCCTAATATATATATATATATATATATATATATATATATATATATGTTATTTGTGGTGTGTAATATCTTGTACAATTCGTTTTTACCAATTCAATCAAGAACACAAGTTACAATTCCTTTGAATATTCATTCTGTTATTTTTTGCAAATCCAATATACTTGTAGCTTGTAAATCAGATATTAGACTAACACAAATTTCTTTACTTATGACACAAACTATATTTGGATCATGGTACTGAAGCGACAAGATGTATACAACTAATACCCACCCCTAAGATTGTGTTGAAAGGTCTTGGAAACATGAATAAACTTAATGCCTTGTAGTAAATTGGAGAGAATTCGATGACGAGTCGAGTGATACCGATGAGGATTATAATGACCTTATGGAGACTAATTAGCATATACTTCCCCGAATGCATTACGATACTTGGGTGGAACTGTTACCCTCATTGGTGTTTACCCAAAACTTTTCAAGCAAATAATCTTGTTGCTCTTGAGATGTGCTACAACAGCATCGAACATCTCTTGGAATGCACAATGCTCAAGAGTCTCCTGAGAAGGAATTGTAGTTTATAACATCTAAGAGTTCTTAAGACCAAACCCAATACATATTAGAAGGATGCATCTCATGACATGGCATGTGCATTTACCAGCAGTGGCATGTGCATTTACAGCATTTAGAAGGATGCATTTCGTGACATGGCATGTGCATTTCTTCTTCTTTAAAATTTAAGATGCATTGTATATGCTTTAGTAACTTATACTTGATTTTTTTTCTTATTTGAAATCTTGTAATTAGATAAACTGAGAAAAGTGTGTTACGTTTTTTATGTAAAAACAAGTTTAATACAAAAGTTCCATTTTACAAATATTTTCTTAAAACTGAATTTATAATTTCTTATATTTATTTTCTTAATATATTTTTTATATTTTAGTAATATGAAAATAAAATATAAATTAATTATAAAAAGTGTGTTAAAATTAAAATGTATAAAATGGTGATGATGTGAAACTGTAAATATTGGTAAGTATGTTTTTAGGGTTGTCGAGAAAATTGATGTTTTTTATGCATATGTAAAGATCTTATGTGAAAGCTGAACTGATCGTGTTTATGAATACATTTAGGATCTTGCATTGGTGATGGTCTTAACCTCTCAGAAGATGTGCCATAGAGGAATTGTCTAAAGACATTGATCAACTGGAATGTTTAGAAAAACTAAATATAACAAGTTCAAAAGTCAATCATCTCCCAGATAGCATTGTAAGCTAAAACATCTCAAACAGCTTGACCTTTCTTTGTGTTATAAACTTGATAAATTACCCCAGAACTAGGAGATTTAAAATGTTTGGAAGATGTAAATCTGATGCATACATTTATAAGTCATCTTCTCATAGCATGTCTTTACTAAAAGGTCTTAGAATTCTTGGATATAGAAAAAGGATTGATCCAAATGCACTTCTGTCTCAAGAAAACATATGGCACTTGCTCTTAAAAGGAAAAGCACCAATATTGAAACAACACGTGACACGGGCTTTTTTTCCGAAACATATAATGTTTTAATCTTACTGAACTGTATTTTTTTCTGGTGTGATATGTACTTGAAGTATTTATGGTTTTGTAGGTGACAAGCTTAAAGAACCAGGAGGATTGGAAGTGAAACTTTGTGAAGGATTAAAGCAGTCAGTACTTAGTCTATCATGGCCAGTACTTACTCTATCATGGCCATTGTCTAATACGGTAATTGTTGTGGCCCCTTTTATGGCTTGCTAGAAGTTGATGTTTTGTAAAGTAGTTTCAATTGTATGTGGCTTGTTGCATATTGTTGCATTAAGCTCACTTGTGTTTGTTTTTTTTAGAAATGTCGCATTAATCTCTCTTGGTCATTGCTAGAATCGTTGTTGCTTTGATTCATAAACAAACGAATTTTTGACGTTCGAAGTCAAACTTAGAATTTGCGTTTACCACAAACAGTTCTAAAGGTATAGACCTTATGAGTCAAGTTAAAACATATGGATGTTGGATGCCATGACTTTGTTCTTCTTTTTGGCTTCTAGTAACGGAACTGAAAGAACGGGCAAGCAGTATGAATGGACTCTCAGAATAGTGATATCTCATTCAATAAAGGAAGAGCTATAAATAGCTTACAGACTCGATAGAACAATTCAATGAAAACAGAAAATACGGAAACAAACAAGACACATTCACTTAACAATGTGACTGCCTCGTTAACGTGGGTTTCGTGCCCATCATGGACTGATCTCAAACCAGACCCAACAGAAACAAACTCAGCTCTTAGTATATCGTTAGATAACTCATGAGCTCCTGGTCGGATTGAATATTTTTCATATATTCCGGCATAAGACAAACTTCTACGTCCATGCTACCGCCACCCTCTCGCCCCTGGGTGCATTGTTATCTTCCCATCGCATTTGTTGGTGCACCCACTTCTAACTGCAACCGCTTTACCCAATCCAAATTCACACCCGTACATGTCAAATCTCGGTGAGCTCGCAACTCGAACAAGGTTTGCACCAAACAGGTGAATCCGTTTATATATAACTGGACTATTTATCCATGACTCAACCTCTTCCTTGATTGCTTTATCATCGTGGTTTATCACAGCTTCGTGCAGTCGGAAAGCTGCCCAACCGAGACCATGAGCCAACAAATCCCCCACAGTTGCTTTGCCTCCCACAATGTGAACTGGGTTACCCAAATAATCATCTGACAAAGGTGGGTTTAACCTAGCCCGCGTAGAAAACATCAACAACAAGTGATTTCACAATCATGTGGTAGACATCGCGCACGGGTGATGCACCTCCATAAAAGCGCGATCATCGCTTGTAAACTTGAAATCTTATTTGTATTGCATTCAGAATTTGCTGTTGCTTTGAGTTTGGAGATGGCCATTGAGGAGAAACTGAAGAATCGCTCTTTAAAGGTTTGATTTTCAAATCGTTCAATAAACTGATCTTGATGGTTGTAGGGGAGATTGATTATAGGATCATATCCATCCAGCACCCATCGCTTGAATACCGGAGGACGAGAAACTGATTGTCCTTCGGATCTGAATATTTCACTCCAAGCAGCCATGAAATGCCATAAAGAGGTCCCGTCGGACACCATGTGGTTGAAAGAGCAACCGATGAATATTCCACGACAAGTTCAGTCACCTGTATTATTAGATACATTGTAATCAGTCATAGCAGAGGGTAGATTATGTAAATCAATCATAATTACCAAACATTCCTTTTGTACCTGAATGGATAACAGAGGCAACGTGTGACCGTCATAGCAAATGGCGTTATTAAGATCAAAAAATGAATGGACAAGTAAAGGTACGTCGGTGGTGGGTCAAGTACGTCGGATACTGTGGCCCGCGCCTTGGCATAAATAAACTTGGCGCCAGGGGAGTTTTCTGGATCCAAGTAGATGACATATAAAGGTGGGTTTTCTTGTTTTCTAGTGGCAAAACGGGCGGCGAGCGGCTAGAAATGAGTAAGGGTGGCGGAGAGAGAGTGTTGGAGGTGATTCAAGAAAGTGGTTATTGAGAAACAATCCGGTGAAGGTGGTTTTCTGAAAAGAAGACCTCTTTGGGAATATTTGAAGTTGAGCCAGGCCAGCTCAAAAGGTGTGAAATGGATAGGCTGCTTTGCCTCAGGTGAGAGCTCGTCCAGTGGTTTGATGAAGCATTCTGAAATGAGTTTGACTAGTGTAGAACTCATCAGGAGATCTTCCTAAAACAAATGATTAATGGTAACAACAACTTCCAAAACCCACCCAATTAAGAAGCACAAAACCATGTGCGGAACTGTGCCCACCAAAGAAGACCGTATTGTTTTTTCTACTTATTATAATGATGTTTCAAACTTCTAAATCAAAAAAGTTGTTATATATAATATAATTTCGTTTGAAGATGTTAGAACAGCTCAAAAGAGTTGGTTTTAGTTGGAATGTGAACTTGTTTGAACTTAACCAAAACAGCAATGGCTTTTAATAGCAACTACACACACTTGCAAATATGAAATATATGTATACGCAAATGTGCAGCAAAGAAAAAAGAAAGGATGAAAAGCTTTCCAAATTAATTAATGGGGTACATCAGAAACAACTAACTCTAACCTATTTATATTAAACCATAACTAATATAAGCACATGTTAAATAAACCAAAACAACCCACGTAAAAGTTGCATGCTCCTCCACTTCCACTTTACCTCCAACTTACTCGATCAACATATGACCAATTTTAAACCTGTGACTCGTTTGCTATTCGGTGACCTGTTTAGATTAAACCGGTAACCGACTTGACCCGCATACAACCCGTAACATCAAGATTAATTCCAACAGAGTAAAATAAAAAAAAAGGGAAAAGAACAGCCCTGGTTATTTTTTTTTCTTCAAGTAAATGGAACAAACCCTGTGGAAGTAATTAAAGGGTACAGGTTGAAGCAAATAAATGGCTAAGGAACCTTCACTTAGTTTCTTTTTAATAACAATGATAATGTATGTTTTTTTATCTTATGATCACTATAATATTTGATAAATAACCCATCTATATATCTCTGTATGTGTAAAAATGAATTATGAGTTATTGATGTACATTGTGGACACTACATGTCTTGCAGATCACACTTAAGTATTGTGTTATTTTTTGATAAGGTATATGAAGAAAACGGAAAAAAGTGAGTCTGTGTCATGTATGTATGGGAAATTTTGTCGGTTAAAGATTTGTTCGTTGTTGTTTTGCGAATTAAAAGTTAATATGAGTAATTGAAGCATGATGTATTGAGTTCTTATTCGACATGATATTTAGCATAAACTAATGGAATTGAAGCATGATACACAAGTAGATACTTGATACTGAATTCACATGTGTCATGGACTATATTAGTAGCAGTTCTTTAATATATTCGTGGTGTAAGAATCTATTTATTAGTACCAGTATAAGAAAAAATGTTACTCTTAGAACGACATGCTACTCATCTCTTTACAAGGCTCCTATCAAGATTATAAACACTTTGGAAGACATTAGGAGAAATTTATTTTGGGAGGCGGGAGTAACACGAAAAACATAAGGTAGGTGGGTAGCTTCCAAAAAATGTGGTGGGTTAGGGCTGGGAAGTTGCTTCCAAAACGGTGGCTAGGCTAAGGGAAGATGGCAGCCAACTTTGGGTGAAAGTGATTAAGGCATTACATGGACACTCCTGGAAGAAAAGTATCGTTACAATTAACTAAACACGCCCAGGAATCTGGAAGACAATTGTGAAACTTAATGTCGATGTTTCGCAAAAGTTGGTGTGGGAGATGGGTAGAGGTAATGTCAGATTTTGGAAAGACTCTTGGTTAGTTAATCACCTCCTAATGGAGTCCTATCCACTGATGTATAAAATGGCAGACAAAAAGGATAATGATGGAAGACAATTATAAGAGAATGGGCAGCACTGTTGTTTGGGACTGGACTTGGAAAACTCATCCCACTTCGGTGGAGGCATGGGCAGAGTTTCATAGTCTGTTTAGCCTGTTAAGGAGCTGGAATATGAAAGATGGGTGTGACGTTTGGGGTTGGGCATCCAACTCAGAGGTATGTTTCACAGTTAAGTCCGTAAGAGAGGAGCTAAATGAAAAAACAACAACAAAGAGAGGATTTCATTATGCGCTGGAGTGGATGGCAATACCAAAGGCGAACATGATGGCTTGGAAAGGTTTGCAAGGGAGGATACCCACTCGGGTAGAATTGAACAAAGGAGGAGTAGCAAGTGGGGTCGATTTTTATGTCTGTGTTGCGGCTACATGCCAGAAACCGTTGACCATGTACTGGTCTCATTTTAATGCAAAGACCATCTGGTAGCTAGTTGGGAGATGGCTGAAACTTGACTCATTACATAACTGTTCTTCGGACAAAGAGATCCTTTTATTCGCAGAAAGTGTGAAGAACACAAAGAAGAAAAAGATGGCGATAAAAAGGATTATCATTGCAACAGTCTGGAAGATCTGGATGAGCAGAAACGAAAAAGTCTTCAGGGGTACAAACAAAACTAACAACAAGATGGTGAAGATATTAAGGATAGCACGTTACTTTGGCTAAAAATAGGGCCAAATTAGATTATTTGTCTTTTGAGGAGTGGTGTAAAAATGCAACTGATGTCATAGATGGGTAGCAAAATTGTATCTGGTGTATTTTTGCCTGCTAGCTCCTGGCTAGAGGCCTATTTGTTTTGTATAAAAGTCCTCTTTTCTGTTCAAAAATAATATAAATTGGATCAAAGGTAGTACGTATAAATGATGAATAAATTAAGCTTGTTTTCAAGCCTCTATCTATACATTTTATATTATTAGAGCATGCCATCGCTAGAGTGGTGGTTCAGATCTAGCTGGCAATTTGGTTGCCAAGAACCAAACCTCCCACGATGTAGCCCTAGTCCGCTTGCCTCATGACTCGGGAGGTTTGGAGTCCGCTTGCCTCATCCATTCGGGAGGTCAGGAATTCCATACTGGCTTCGGGCAATGGAAGGTGGGGCCAAGTTTTTAATGGCTAGTAAAACTAAGTCCTGGCGGGCTAAATACCGCATGAACATGAACTTGGGTCAAAACGGGTTGGATCAAAGTTATATGTTAGTCTAGTAGGGCATAATAACACAATTGTCTGGTCATGGGATCTTTGTTGTTGATGGCACTAAGTGGAAGATACATGGAACATAACATTCGGTATGCATATCAAGTTACACAATGACGAAGGTCATCAGAGAATTAAGAATTAGTTTCATTATGCCCCTGCAGCTTTCGGCTGTTCCAACTTTAGTCCTTCACAAAGTATCACTTCCGAACACCCAAACCAGCGTTAAGGGCTTATTCGTCAACTGATCCTAACTACTTAGGTTTTAAAGGGATTTTAGTATCTGGGGGTCTTGAGTTGAATGTCAATTCAATGACTGTATTTCTCTATACAATTTTGGTTTAAAGCTAAAACAAGCGTTAAATTCTGATCAGACTTATCTAATGCTCAGTGACTTTTGTTTGTGTTAATTTTGTAACAAAACAACATCAATCATTGTTTGTCTAATTCCGTATGCTATGTATATATACCTAAGTACATACAATTCAGTGTTGATTGAGTAATGACCTGTTGTTTTACATGTTCAATTTTTAAATTAGACCGTTGTTATATAATTTGAGAAGATCGGTAACTGCTTTTAGAACTTGGAAAAGCTAAATTGATGTGGATTTTGTATGCTGATCATCTGCAACTGGTATGATTAACTTAACTCTGAAGTTTTATGGCTACAAAACCTCCAACCTCAAGGTTCTAGCGAGATAACATGTCTATTTGAAGAAATACTTACTTTTTTTATTTATTTAAAATAGAAAACTTATTTTTTATATAACTTTGCTAAAACGATTAATATTGTATAAATGTTTCTCAAAAAAAAAAAGCAAACACTTATATACGCCAGAACTGACATCAGTCATAAACTGATTTTTTATGCAACCCTATACGCAGCGTATATAAATCCTAAAGTGAGCAAATAGGCACCTTGGGTGTGCCAATAGTTTGAGCCATCTATTATCTATGGCCAGTTGATTACAAGCATCATCCTTTTGTTTCATACTATTTGATCACAACAATTATTTTTTGCTCAAAGGATCTGCTAAGTTTTATTCAATGGGGGTAAGAGGCTGGAAGGTTTTACTCATCTTCTGTTACGCTCACTTTGATTAGTTGTCACTAAAAATGCCATTTTTTTTTACATTTGCTCAATTCCAAAATTTGACTTACTACTTTGCTATCTACTCAGGTTTATTATAAATGTCTGTATGTCCTATCCACTGGTGCATCATTGACTTCTATGTTGACGAGCTTAAGTTGTTGATGTTGTGTAAAAAAATTTCCCAAGCCTATGAAATATAACACAACAAAAAGGACATCTATAGTTTCATTTGGACTAGCATAAATGCTTATAAAAGCTTTGAAATTTTTCATCAACTAACTCATGAAATTTAATAAATCACATTTATTTAGTGAAATTATCCATTAAAAATAGTCAAGAATTCTTCATCAGATTCGAAAGCAGCCATGTTTTCCGGCAACAGGCAGACTTCCAAATCAATGCTTCCTCCGCCCTCCCGTCCGGGATACGACGTCACCTTTCCGTCAAACTTATTACCATACCCACTCAAAACCGCCAATGCTTTCCCCAATCCAAATTCGTTTCCATACATGTCAAATCTAGGCGAGCTCCCCATATATACACTATTTTTGTCAAACTGCACACTCGCATTTACGACATACGGGCTCTTCACCCACGCATCCATGGCTTCCTTAATTCTTTTATCACTATGGCTTGCCACAGCTTCGTGCAACCTTAATGCGCCCACCCGACACCATGATCAACCAACTCCCTCGCCGTTGTTGTTGCCCTGACTGTCTGAACCATATTACCTGCCAGTCAGGCTAAACTGTATTCATCTCAATTATTTTACAAATATATGTATTTACACATGAGTATGAACATTTTTTTTAGAAATATGTAATCTTGAAATAATGTGATTAAATGAGGTACTTTTTAAAACTTTTCCAAAAACCCCATTATCTAATCACACTATTGCAAAACTAATATTTAAACAAGTTCCAAAATAAACCAAAAGGCTAGCTTAGGTTCATTCATGTGCTTAACATTACCGAAGTAATTTTCAGGTAAAGGTGGGGATATCCTGCTTCTATTGTTAATGGCCATCATGCAATCGGTTTCTTCATCTGCTGGAACCCGCCGGGCGCGTGTCACGCACCTCCACACAAGGGCCGAGAGCCTGTAAAGAGGAAATCGTTGTCGTATTACACTCCAAATTCTCTTTCACCTTGAGTTTAGCGAGCGAATCTGACGAGAAGTGAAAGATTCGTTCCCTCTACATTGGGTGGTCAGGTCTATTGATGTATTCATCTTCATGTCTAAACGGGAGGGTGACAATCGGGTCGGATCCACCAATCCATCTGTCAAGGATTGGAGGACGTGAGATGTGAGTTAAATGACTGTTTTGCCCTTTGGATTTGAACATTTCTGACCACGTGTTGAAGAAATGCCAATAAGAGGTCCATCACTTAACATATGGTTGATGGAGCATCCTATAAAGATAGCGTCTACAAGTTTTGTCACTTTTACTGACAGCAACGAGAGTTCATGACCGTCGTTATTGACAGCTTGGTGATGATCAAAAAACGACTGAACAACCAACGGCACGTCCGTGGGTGTAAGGATGTCATCCACGGTTAAATTAACAGCCGAATGGATAAATCTAGCTCCGGGGCTATTCTCGGGCTTCAAAAACACGGTTAAAGAAGGCGGTTTTTCGTGTTTTACTGTGGCTAAACGGGCAGCGAGCGGGTGGAAATGAGTAAGTGTGGCGGAAAGAGACTCTTTGAGGTCATCCAAGAAGGTGGTTATAGAGAAATCTTGATTTTCGGGCAAGCGAAAAGGGAGACCGGTTTGAATGTAATTAGTAGTAAGCATGAGGAGATCCCATGGCGAGAAGTAAAAGGGTTTCTTTGCTGCTTTTGATACGAATTTTAGGTTGATGACGCAATCTGAGATGATTTCAACATTAGGAGAATTCATTGAACAAAGTGGATAGTTGTTCCTGATGAGTTTGGACGTTTGGTGCATGCTGGTCCTTATGCTGATTTGGGTGCCAGTAGGTATTGATTTGTGGAAGTTTTTTAATTAGACTTTTAAGTATAAAAAATCATCACTAACTTCACGATGCCATCTTTATTAAAAAAACGTCTTAAGTTAGTTAAGACAATAAAACTATTATAAATTTCATAGCATTATTGTTGGAGTTAATCATTGTTTGAGTTTTTTTTAACGCTAACTTATTTCCTCGTACTATACTAAATCATAAACTCCTTATGAGGATTGAATTTTGTTGGATATTTTAGTGTAATTTGAGATTGTGTGTGACGTTAAATAAGAGTGCACGCTTATTTAAATGTCATCGGGACTAACGGGGATCCAAGGGGGCAGCGCCCCTGGGAGCAGGGTCCAAGGGGCGGCAGCCCCTGGCGGGTCCAAGGGGCAAAGCCCCTGGCTGGGGTTGAGCTGTTTTTGCATGTCAATTTTTTATTTTGGATATTATCAAAAATGCATTTCGGGCTAAATATGCACTTTTGGAAACTTAAGGGACTAAAGGTGTTTTTGTTCAAAATTGAAACTGCAAGCAGTTGTGAAAAACTGAAAATACGCTCCCAATTTTTTTAGGGAAAACCCTGGACGAATTTTGTTTTAGATACGAATTCCCAAATCTCACAATCAAAAATTGACATACAAAAATCTAGAATTTTTCTGATTTTATCCGATCAAAGATTGGTAGCCCTCCAATTGTTTGATCTGATAGTGATTACACGACTTCAGATTTATCCAAGCATTTCGAATTCTCAACAAATTTTACTCTCTTCACAAGGTAATCCTCTTGACTATTGAGCCAAAGCCCAAGTGGCAATTATTGTTAATTAGACAGTAAATATCTATGGTTTATTAAAAGAAACAACTTTTGGGTATTAAGGGTTTGGGTACTAAGGGTTAAAGTAACAAGTTTAGGGTTTGTATTTTTATTTTTTTCCGAGAAAAAATACTAACACTGAGCTTTGACCAGGTTAGGTAATTCTACTAACACTAAGAGCTTCAACCAGGTTAGGTAATTCTAGTTTATCGATCCGATCGGATCTATTTTGTTTCCTTAGATTCTTGTTATGTTCAATGCTCTATCCGCCGATCCAATTTGTTAAAGTTGTAGATTCTTTTTTTTAACAATGGTTTTCAATACATTATTGTTTGTTTTAGTTAATTATGGTTTCAATCCATGTCTTACAATATAATTGAACACCTAAAAATCAAAGAAATTCATGTTCATGGTCTTCACTCCAGCATTCACAGTTGCCTGCAAGACAGATGGAGAGATAATTGTCGGCCTAGGAGAGGGTGGGATGAAAGGACTAGGAAGTTAAAACAATGATATTAAGTAAAAGTTTTAACTTTAAAAATTAATTGCAATTCACTTCAAAGAATTGCATAATGACACATAATAGTAGACATTTACTCCCTCCTTATTCCCGCTGATGTATCTTTGACTCCTAATAAGTATGTCGGTTTTACTCAAATGTATATGTATATTAGTATATATAAATTATCTATATAACGAATAAGATAGACTTTGTGTTTGAACATTCTTCCCTCTTTTCTTTTCACGTATCAGCACATTGCTCTTCAGAAGTTTTTGATCTTTTCGTATCCTGCTCGCCTAATGCCGCATAAACACCTTCAGGTTTATGGACATTTTCTAGAGTTGTTCAAACAACTCAAGATCTATCTTTCGTTTGTCGAGATACTCTAGCATATGCCCAAATATATTAAGTTAATTCTAAAAATATCTCCTTTCTAATAAGAAGAAGCTAGAACAGTTCTCAACAGTTACTCTGAACGAAGGATGTTAGTTGGTGATTCACGTTTGAAACTTCCCTAGTGAGCTTAGAGTAGATAGAGAGGACCACACATGGATAGTTCACGAAAGCTGGGGATGAGTGAAAAAGTTTAGCTTAGTATCTAAGAAGGTGACTTACTGTGGGGATAGTATTTTGGCGTGTACGCACGGTATAAATATCCCACAATTAAGTACAAGTCAACTTGAAAAGATGGAGAGTTTTTGAAGAGGGCTATAGTGCAAGTGATTTTAGGAGCCCGAGTGTTAGTTGCGGGGGTGATTTGGATCTTAAGGATCCCCGTAAGTGTCGATAGAATGAGTTCTCTTGGGATTAACAACCAACTTGTAGAGTTTGTATAAGGTTATGTGTTTATTTTTCGTTTTATTTTGCTTTTATTTATTACGTTTTTGTTTCATGTTGGTTTTTCGGTTAGAGTCGATATTATGCTTGGGTTTGCTCTATTTTTGTTTGTGCATGTTTGAATTATGTCACTCGTAATTGATTCGGACGGAGATTTTTGAACTTATATCACTACGTCAAGGCAGCCTCAGCTTATTAGTTAATGATTGTGAATGGAAAGCTACACAATTGTATTGTGGAATAAAGACGTGTAGTTGGCACTGATTTTTATCCAAATAAGCTAAGTCTTTCCAATTCATTGTAATTTTATTTTTTATTTCTTTTTAGGTTGATATTCTTCTTTATTTTTGGTTGGTTTTCCATATATATTGAGAAAAATGTGTGATTTAATATGGGAATGTGAAACTACGTTTTAAGTGGAAAAAATTAGAAACACAAAAAAACTAAAAAATTTGAAAAAAATAAAAATGAAATATTTTGAAAAATTTTTCTGAAATAAACATTTTTGCAAATAACTGAAAAAGAATTGAAAAATTTGGAATTTTTGGTTTTCAAAATAATATATAAATAAAATAATAATTGATAGAAGATGTTTTTTTATGTGCTGGTAGGCTCAGCCGACTTAAAGGGTTTCGTAGTTGCAATTAATATACCTAATTTAAAAATCGTGAAGTCTTATGGGTTATAATTAATAATACATCCATTATCCATGTAATCCATAGTAAGTTTAATTCGAAATACATGTGGGTTTTTGTTTGCAGTGGTTGGTGAATCTATAAGGTTTAAACCTAAGTCTCAAAAGCTTGATACGGGATTAGGTAGAACTGTAGATTTTAAGTGTGGATCCTTAGACTAAATGTTAACTTGAATACAAAGGATACGCATGAAAGGGGCCTGATGAGTTGGCGGTGGGTTTAACTGGATCACCATACAGGTAATAGTAGTTTAAATGTCATTATATATGTAATTAAGTAATCTAAGTTTTTGAAACCATTAATCTTGGTTCTGATTCCATTGTAATTCTTTTTTTTCGGGATGAAAAAAATGATAATTGTAGGAATGTTTGATGTGTTTCAAAACAAATCTTATTTTTCTTGCATTTTGTATATATTTTTGATAGTTTTCGTGTCATTTTTGGTCATTTATAGCATCTACTTAGTGGATTGCTGTTTTGTAGGTGTTCGAGTGCAAAAGGAGCGAAAATCGATTCTAAATCATGAGGAAACAATTATACGAGGAAAAACTAAGGAGATCAGGTACCTGTCCTCGCGGAGGATGCCCACATTGAGGATATCAGTTTGGTTTTTTCTAAGCCTAGGCTCCGCTTCCTTTGAGCGATTAGCTAGACTGATAGGAAGGTGCTATGTTTATGTTTTGTTATGTCGCGAGGGCCCTTAACCATGTCAGGGTGTTGCCATGTGTAGATATCCATAGTGCAAAACTAGAGCCCTTCAGGTGAGAGCAAATGTTCTCTATTGGTGGGACCCAAGGTGATTATCTGCTCCGGAAATTTGGGGTTAAGCGCCAACATCTCTGGCCATTGCAGGCTTGGGTGTTTTAGCAGGGCAAGCCTCTTCGATGGTGAGAACTCTTTCTTTGCGTAGATGAAGGTGTCCCCTGTTTTAGTTGGGAAGCCTATCCCCAGCGTGCGTGGTTAAGGTTACCATGTTGAAATCTCCCACGACATCTCTGCCAAGGAGGATGGTGTGCCTGACTGTGATGATAGGACATGAAGTCTACATTTCAGTTCTTGTATGCTTCGCGTCACTAAGCGTGAATGGGAAGGAAATTTGGCCAAGTGGCAGCACCACTTCATTACAGAACCCAGTCAAGGGAGTTTCGACAGGCTCAAGGCAGGCCTTGTCTTCCGCATCAAGCTGATTGAAGCACTGCTCATAAATGATGTTTGTAGTTCTCCCTTCGTCGATGAAGACGTAATGAGACCTATAGTGGCCTACAACACATGTGATGACCACAGTCTGTTGTAGCTGGGATCGCCGCGCACCATAGGGAAAATAACATGTGGCTCTCGCCAGGTGGTGGTTTGTGGGTGTTGTCTCTTGTTGTTTTTGTTGTTGTTCCGGGGCTTCTTTCTCCCTTGGATCATATAGGTTCCAAGCGTGCGGATCCTTTTCTTGTTGGATCTGTCATCTTTGTGTTGATCTAGGTTGTGGGTGTCTTTGTGGACACATTGGAGGAGATTTGTGAGCTTCCCCGACCTGAGTGCAGATTTGATCTCCATCCGCATACTAAAGCAATTGTCTGTGGTGTGACTATTGTCTCTGTAGTACTCAGAGTAAAGACTTGGGTCTTGCCCCTTTTTGCTCTGCATGGTCTTTACCTGTTTGAAGGTGACATTTTTCAGTTGTTAGGACCTCTGATGGAGTCTTGGTGAGTGGAGTCCAGACTTAATCTTTTTATCGGTGGTTTCTCGGGATAGTTGAGGTTATTTATCAATTGGCATCCACCGAAGGGGGGCTAGGTTTATCATCCGCGAAGCTGTTGGATTGGAAACGGTTCCAGATAGAGTTTCTGCCATTTTTGTTGTTGCCTCCTCCATGCTCTCACGGGTATTATTTTGTGAGCCCCTTTCTACCAATTAAAGCTTTCTCGGTATGTGTATAGACTTCTGCAGCTGACATGATTTTTTCCATGATTTGGGCATTTCTTCTGTGTTTCTGAGGGTACAGATGAGGTCATCGCAGCGCATGCCTCGCCTAAAGCTAGCATGCATGTGGTATTCGCTAACCCCATTAATCCTAAGGCTTCTTTGTTAAACCTTGTAATGAAATCTTCAAGCCCCTCATTGTCCCTGCAGATAATAAGCATAACATCCGTCATGTCCTTCGTGTGGCGGTAGTGTTGGCTGAAGTGCTACAAAAACTTATCCCGAAGGTCTTTAAAAGATATGATTTGGCATGCAGGTAAATTTTCGAACCATGCGGGAGCAACATCTACAAGGGTTTGCGCAAACAAGTGGCACCATACTATGAGGAGCAGGTCGCACGCAGCTACGCGGTGCAATGTGGGTTTGATTGAGTAAACCATCACGAGGGTGACCGCTACTAGTGTCATGGTATCTTCTAGTGTCACCATGTGTGTTGCGCGTGGGGCCTGCTCTTTTGTGGATTTCTCTTTCTTTATGCTCCTACTTACCTCCTCATGGGCATCCACCAGTTTGTAGTGGTTCATGGGTATGAGGTGGAGAGCCATAAGTCAAAGTTCACACCATTATTGGATCTTTTTTGTGTTGCGCGCGCAAACTTGCATAATTGCCAATAAGTGTTGCCTGACTTCTTAGGAACTGCATTTCTATGATTTCCCCTTCTTGCAGTTGTAGTTGCTGTTGCACATTCAGGTATGTGCGGGAGCTAAAGGACGAGTTTTGGTTAGTCCTTGGTGTGTTGTTGGAATTTTGAGTGATGGTCCCAACAGTGTGATCCTCATGTTCGTACTCTTCATCATTTGGATCAGGGTTGCGCGAAGCAGCTCCGATGACCGCTGATTTTGAGCCCAAACTGAAAGGTGGCATAAGAGGAGGTTAATCAACCGTATGATTGAGAAAGAAGAAAAATCGAAGAAAAGTGTGTTGTAGCAAATGAGATGGCGCCAATGAAGAAACACCGGTTCAAATCCTCGAAGGACTGAACCTAAGCTGGAATTTCGACCGGGGTTTCTTTAAATATCTTCTTCGATCGATACATCGTGGATAGATCTACAAAACAAAACAATATTGTTAGCTCGTTAGAGGAAAAGGGGTTCTTCTATTAACAAGGCTCCAGCGTGAGTATAAGTAATTATTCTTAGAGAGAGATGCAGTGTGTTTGCTTTGAGTAAGAGAGCAGAAGTTGGAATCCTTAAACCTTTGGTAGATGTTGGTATTATAGTCGAAGGTTAGAGAAGGGAATTCATTGATGGTCGATGGGCATCTGTCGCTTATAAGGAATATCCATTGGTCCCCTCTGACACGACAGGTAGTGCACGTAAAATTGGGAGTACGATTGCACGACGTGATTGGGTACTCACCGCTTTCCAATGTACTTGTTTCGATTCTTGATGTATGGGTGAAATCCGAGTGATAGTGGTTACAAATGCGTGTCTTAGTTAGTTTTTGGCTATTATGTGCATTGAATGAGATAACTACGAGAATTGGTTGTTGTGCAGGGTAACTGGTTAATTTGGACATGTTAAGGTAGTTAGAAATGACGTGGAAGACCCGAGATACAGTTACGCAGCAGGGAGTAACAAACGGGAGTTATACGGGCCAGGAACTAATGTTGAGTTACGCTAAAAATGGATATAACGAGAGGTCCGGGGGTGTATTGGTAATTTTGTGAAAGGAACAATGAAAATGATCAATGATTGAAATCTCGCCGTAGCGTACGGTTAGATGACTGTAGGTTACGGTTAGATTAAACCAAGAAGAAAAACGCAGCAAGTCTTGACCGTAGGTTACGGTCTACGGTCAACAAGGCAATTATGGGCAGAACATTGAGACTGTAGCTTACGGTCTGTACCGTAGCCTACGGTTTGGTAAACATCTGGTAGAATCTTGTGACCGAGCTTACGGTCTGAGTACGTAGCTTACGGTCAGATGGAAAAAAATGCGCGTGATTTGTTGCTGCAGCCATAAAAGGTGGATTAGGTCACTTTTGGAGAGTTATCAAAGGGAGGAACGAAAAACCCAGAGCTAGGGCTTCAAAGTTGGTAACTTTTTCACCTACAATCATCAGAATTCAACACCGAAACATCAACAAGATCAAGATGCCATCTTACTACCCAATCTTTGCAGCCTCTAACCGAACAATGAGTGGCTAGTTTTTTGTTATGGTTCCTCTGGATGGAGGAATGATGTAAGTCTGATATTTAGTATGTTATTCTAATCTTTGGGATTTCGTGATCTAAGCATTCGATGCTTTTCACTATGCATTAGATTATTTCCATTGTAAACATTTACTTTTTGTTCATCCTTGATTTGCACCCATTCAATTCCGAGAGTTCTTGAAATTGGGATCTATTTGGCTAAGGATTAGGGTTGGTTAATTGTAAATGATGCCTATGTGATAACCTTTCATTAATTCTTAATCAGAGTACTTAGTCACGTAACATCACAATGGGTAACGCAATCAATATTCAATCTCAATGGTTAGATAAAACGTATTATAATAGTTTACTATCATTCCAAAGTTCGGGGGAATCATCATTCTCTCTATTGAATTAAAATCCAAATTATTGTGTTATTTTAGTATCATAAATTTAAATTTCAAGATCAGTGTTTATTGTGTTCAATATTTAGACTCTGTTAGTACAACGCTTTCCACAAAACTCCCTTGGTTCGATACCCGACTTATCCTATCTACGTAGTTTATTTCGGTTTTTGATTGACGCTAACGACAGTCCATCAAAATGGCGCCGTTGCCGGAGAACTAAACGAAGACGGGGAACAGGTGTGGAGATTAGAGAGATAGAATCGTCAGAAGAGGAGGAGGAGCTCCATTATGGTCATAGCGATGTACCATACCGCCCAACCTGGACGAAGGGCCCCCTCAGCAAACAACACAAAGAGTATCAAGCAGATTTGTTCTATGCCAAGATGGGAGATGAGCATTCAGGAAAATATCAAAAGTTGGTCGCACTTGGTTGGGAGGCAGTCGCAGACTTCAAGGGTCATGAGAAAGGCGATGTGTAATAAAGAGTGTAATGGCTTGGTTGAGCACCTTGGAAAGGGATGAAGGGAATAATCCACCAAGGACCACTACTCTCACTAGCAAGGCTAATGGGAAGCGAGCCACCATGTCATTTGCGACACTGAGGCTGGTGGCCAGATTTGATTCGCAAGCCGATGATTTTTACCAACTGATCAACGAGAATGATTACTTTAATGAGCAGACGAATTTGGTGGGTGTACTCAGAATTGTTCCTGTTGGATAAGGGCGTTGAGATGAGACGGGATAATCTGAAGCCGCTCGTCAGGGTATTGCTTAGTTTTGTCATGACCAATGTGGCTCCTCGACTGGGAGACAGAATGGCTATAAGAAAGTGGGAGTTGCCACTCTTGTATGCTATCATGACCGGCCAATCACACTTATCATTTAGGCAGCTAGTAATGATGCATGTCTGGCAGAGCATGAATGCCAAGCTGAAAAAGTTGATACCTCATGCCAGACTGATCAGTACATTGCTAGGAAGACAGGGAGCATTGCTACCAATGGAATACCCATTCACCAAACCTCATGCAATCTTCTCCATTGCAGATATGTGCAAACATGACCGCATTGCCTACAAGAAGACAAAACTATGGCACAAAATTCAGTACGGGGATGGGGTAAAGCTTAAAGTACTGAAGTGGGGAAAAACAGCCCCCAAGCAGGGGGAGATGGATGATTTGGATTCCAGTGATGAGGAGGTGATACGGTGGAGACGTGAGGCTAGTATTGATGTAGGTGCGGGATCGAGCAGGCAACCGGAAGCATAGCAACAGTCAACGCATTCGTGGGGGTCTTTGATGATGAGACACAAGTGTTTGTTGATAGCCGGCAACCGTCCGACTATGGGCAGTGGGAGATGTCACAGCAGGCCATCTTCGATCAAGGATCCAGGGAAGATATCTGGCGAGAACGTGAGCATAAGGAGCTAATGGATTATATGACGCGAACAGAGCGGATGCGCCATCTTGAATCACAGATGGAACTAAATATGCGGGCACATGATGAGAACCAGACCCGACGCCATCTTGACTATTACCAAGGAGTTCCATATGTGGAAAATCCACCATACGTGGATTATAGCCAGGAGCCACCCTATCAGCCTGGAATGACCCAACATCCGATGTCGCAAGTCCACGGGTCCATGTGGTTGCCGCGAGAGTATACAGAGCCGCACTTCCAAAGTTCATACCCGTATCCATATGAGTATTCCCAACAGCAGCAGCCCTAGATATCACAACAGCAGCAAGATCGTCCAGAAGGAGGGTTAGCTGACATTTTCGACATGAGCGCGTTCTATGAGCATTTGGGTGGCTACTATGGACATCCGCCAGGCCCGTCGTATCAATGAGCATTCGCTGATCAGTTGCGTCGATCAAGTCCATGTGCTCCACTCTATCTATCTGTTTGTTATTTCCAGTTTAAGACAATTTTTATTTTGTGTCAATTCGTGGTGTGATGTATTTGGGATGGTTTGTAATTGGTTGAACATGTTTTAATCGTTGTTTGGGTAATGGTTAGTATTCTCGGGCTAATTTTAAAGTGCACCATACATTGGGGACAATGTATCCCAAGTGTGGGGATGTGGGAAGCTCGAGAGGATATAGTTGGGGAAACGCTGAAAAGCTTCAAATATGAAGTTGATAGAAAATTGGGAGTTTTTAAAAGTTTTCAAATTTTTATCACCTTAAGTATGCTAATTGGTATGAAAACTTACGTCAAACATTAATGGGTCTCTTATTGGTAGTAATTAGCACATTCTTGTCGTAATTGTTCCTTTAAGTTTCATGAGAGTAGGTCTAACAGGGTTACCCTATATTAAAGTGGAAAGATATGTATGCATAAGGGTAACATGTTTTAAATTGCACATGCTATTTGTCGGCAACCGTTTATCTTTTTTTTTCTTGGTGAGGTTTGAGCCAATAGATGTGTTAGGATATCAAGATGAATCAATTGTTGAGAGAGGTCTATATGACATTCTGCATTAGAACTTGTGTAATTTGATACATGTTGAAATTGTGCGGTGACATGGGCGGATGAACAATGAAGGCATTAGGAATCATATATATTGTAGCAGAGGTGCAGTTGTATGACGATTAGTTATAATGGCTCGAGTGAATCCACCCGTCATTCAAAAAAAAACCGTGGAAAACAAGAATAAAAGAAGAAGGGGAACAATACGGAAGGTGCAGGTAGAGAACCAAGTGTGCATAGGCGAAGAAGCTGTTAAGAGTTAGTGTCTATGCTACAAAGGCTACTAATATGTATCATGTCATTTGTACAATGTAAGCGTGATTGTTACACAAGTTTATAATTGCAGAAGTCATAATTGGCCATGAGCGAATATATACTAGCACATCACAAGCTAGTCAATTGCTGAACCGAGTAGAGGGTACATTGTGAGGGTTAAGTAGCATGAGTTCAAATTATAAGCATGTTAGTTTTATACAGACAAGCCTTGCGTTTGAATTGTGTTAACCGTGTCAGGCTGTAAATCTTGAATGTGTTAGTCTATGGGATGGTTACGATTTAGAGAATTGAATTGAATGAACCAATAAAGAGATTTGTTGTGTTGTTATTGTGGTGAGTAATATACAGTTGGTTTGCTTGGGGACAATCAAAGGTAAGTGTGGGAATGTGATGTATGGGGTGAAATCCGAGTGATAATGGTTACAAATTGCGTGTCTTAGTTAGTTTTTGGTTGTTATGTGCATTGAATGAGATAACTACGAGAATTGGTTGCTGTGCAGGGTAACTGGTTAATTTGGACGTGTTAAGGTAGTTAGAAATGACGTGGAAGACCCGAGATACAATTACGCAGTAGGGAGTACCAAACGGGAGTTATACGGGCCAGGAACTAATGTTGAGTTGAGTTACGCTAAAAATGGATATCACGAGAGGTCCGGGGATGTACTGGTAATTTTGTGAAAGGAACAATGAAAATGATCAATGAATGAAATCTCGGAAATCCCGTTGTAGCCTACGGTTAGATTAAACCAAGAAGAAAAACGCAGCAGTCTTGACCGTAGGTTACGGTCAAGAGACCGTAGCTTACGGTCAACAAGGCAATTATGGGCAGAACATTGAGACCGTAGCTTACGGTCTTGTACCGTAGCCTACGGTTTGGTAAACATCTGGCAGAATCTTGAGACCGTAGCTTACGGTCTGAGGACCGTAGCTTACGGTCATATGGAAAAAAATGCGCGTGATTTGTTGCTGCAGCCATAAAAGGTGGATTAGGTCACTTTTGGAGAGTTATCAAAGGGAGGAACGAAAAATCCAGAGCTAGGGCTTCAAAGTTGGTAACTTTTTCACCTACAATCATCAGAATTCAACACCGAAACATCAACAAGATCAAGATGCCTGCTTACTACCCAATCTTTGCAGCCTCTAACCGAACAATGAGTGGCTAGTTTTTTGTTATGGTTCCTCCGGATGGAGGAATGATGTAAGTCTGATATTTAGTATGTTTTGCTAATCATTGAGATTTCGTGATCTAAGCATTCGATGCTTTTCACTATGCATTTGATTATTTCCATTGTAAACATTTACTTTTTGTTCATCCTTGATTTGCACCCATTCAATTCCCGAGAGTTCTTGAAATTTGGATCTATTTGGCTAAGGATTAGGGTTGGTTAATTGTAAATGATGCCTACGTGATAACCTTTCATTAATTGTAAATCAGAGTACTTAGTCACGTAACATCACAATGGGTAATGCAATCAATATTCAATCTCAATGGTTAGATAAAACGTATTATAATAGTTGACTATCATTTCAAAGTTCGGGGGAATCATCATTCTCTCTATTTCAATTAAAATCCAAATTATTGTGTTTATTTTAGTATCATAAATTTAAAGTTCAAGATCAGTGTTTATTGTGTTCAATATTTAGACTCTGTTAGTACAACGCTTTCCACAAAACTCCATTGGTTTGATACTCGACTTATCCTATCTACGTAGTTTATTTCGGTTTTTAATTGACGCTAACCACAGTCCATCAATTCTCCATGTGGGACTGGGTAGTGCACTGACTTTTGTTTTAGTTTCTTTTTGGGTGTTTGTGGGAGTAATTCTGGAAAAGGTCTTGTTCTTTTTGTTTGAATAAAGTTTCATTTACTCGTTAAAAAAAAGGAATCATATGATCCTAAATAATCATCTAGTTTTAGTTTATGTTTGGGGTTTTTGGGATTTATTCAGGCTAAGCTCCTGTTATTTTTGTTGGATAAAGTTTTCTTTGCTGGTTAAAAAAAGGATCACATGATCCTAAATAATCATCTAATGTATATGATTTGATCAAATTTCTAATAAAAATAGAATATCGTTTTATCTAGTACTAAATAAATAATAGATTAATAGCTAAAAATACAACAGCAACGACGTGAACTAGAATCTGAATCGTCATTGACGTGAGGCGGGAGCAATCAACTGAAAATGATTCGAAAATATTGAGTTTTCACATTGAAATCTTTGATTTATGGGTTTTTGTAACAATTGCCAGTCGTATTTTGGGTTTTACTTTTTATTGTGAATTTATACTATAGACGGTTAGGGCCCGATTTCCTTATCTCGCCCAGGGCCCAAAATTTCGTTTAACATTTTCGGAGACGGGCCTGCTAAGTAGATGTAATATAAAATTTTTAAAATATCTACGGTCTGGTTTCATATGGCTGGTTTTGAGTATAAACCATAAATCAAACCGTTCACTATGGTTTGAACTTTTTGAAACTGGCCGGCCGAAAGTTTGCGAAATAGAACGATCACGAAACCAAATTGAAGACCGGTTTGGACAAATTTCGGTTTTAAACCCAACCATATACACCACTAGTTCTCTTTTGTTAAAGAGAGAAAATAGATTGAGCGTGGTTTCTTTCACGGGTTTATTAAACTCGATATATAAAACTATTATATTTGGCTCGTTTAACCTCGCGGGTTTATGGTTTATTAAGCTCGACACATAAAACTTGAGTTGATTCAACTTACTAAAATATTTTGTGAATCACGCAAATAATAATCGGTTTAACACTTATTACAAATCATACCAGGATATGGATGACAAACAAAACCAATAGACATCAAATACCAGCTGCATCTTTTTATTATAAATCATAAAAAAATGTAAACCATGAATATATCGCAAATAAGAACAAGCAAAACCAACATATCGATGATATCTTTTTTAACAAATCGTTGCTTATTTCCTCTACCATTGTCGTCAATTATCGACACCTAAACCATACAAGACGCCAGCATACTTCTCCAACGAGCCGCTGAAGAAATTATCCTTCAACTTCCTGAAAGTACACGCGGTAAGCAGACTATCCGAACCTGCTTGATGACAAACACCAATCCTTTCGACTTCCAATAACTCAGCTAACTTATTCAACCCACCATGAAGACTGTTGCAGAACTTCATCAGATGTTTAATATAAAAAATGGTGGGAAAATACATATTAATCAAACTAAAAAATCCAGATTGTGTTTCAGGCAGATTCTGACATGTTAACACTTTCAACAAATATCCGAAGTCATATCCACTGTGAAATGTTACCCAATACACACTATCATTCAGCACAATCCCTGAAGATATCAACAACTCGCCAAATCTACGCACATCTATTCCGTTTTCGTTTTTTTTTTCTAGTAATCGATACTGCTCTGTTTCAACAGCTCGACGGAGTCATTTGCAAAAACATCATCATTCACGTTAAATTCCCGGAAATTGAACTGCCAGATGCAAAACTTATACGAACATATTTATTGTTTTTCATTCAAGTCTAAGCACTCGACGTCATCCAGCTCCCACTTGGGGGGAGTATACTGAAAACATATTTGTTCAACATTGACAAATATCTTATGAGAATTGATTAAAATCAAATATCTTGCAGATAATGGAGGTTGCTCGAAAACCGGTCGCATCATCATGACACATTGGAACAGTTTCAAGAATGGTTCTGGTGTCTCCATGATTGCGGCCATAATACAATATACCACTCAATTTAAAGTTATCATTCCAGCGTGAGTCACATTATTCTAAACATTACCACTAATATCTAAATTCTAGGGCATAAGATTGCATGAAACAATTACATGAAGATTGACAGGACTAATATAGTTGTCATCAACATTACAAATTTTAAACAAAGCAATATTATTACTTTGGATGAAAGAGGGAAACAGTAGATGTTTTCAAAGGGCTTTGTGTTTTAATTATTTAGAAAAAATTAAAACCTTAACTGGTTATATGGTTTTACTAATGCAAGCAAGACAACATTGTATATTCGTCCAGAATACAAGCTTAAAATTGTATTAAATACAACGTTATTATGACTTATATCATGAACTATATTACATCTCCACTCTTTTTCATCACTTAGAAAACACTTGACAACAATACTTCAGCGTAACATTATAAACCATACAGCTCAATCTACTTAAGAAATTAAAATATGCTATCCTCCATGATCTCTTCACTATCAATGGACCCAAAATTATCCAAAATCCAGTAACAAAACCAACCACTATGCTAATAATTAACCCCCAATCTCCTCCGCCATCATCTTTTTCTTCTTGGCTTGTATCAGTTGTTGAAGTACGAGGTACACAACCTTTAATTTGAGTTAGTGGAGCTCCACAAAGTTTGTTACCTAAGAAGCTGGACTCTTTCATGCTTTGGAGCTGAGTACTCGTTGGGATTCTTCCGCTGAAATTGTTGTAGGACATGTTGAAGCTACTCAAGAAATTCAGCATTGACAAGCTTATGGGAAGTTCCCCATAAAGATTGTTCAATGATAAATCAAAAGATTCAAGTGATTTCATGCCACCAATCTTCTCTGGGATCCTTCCGCTCAAATGATTTCTTGATAAATTCAATGATCTTAACTCTGTCAGAGATGTTAGTTCACTTGGAATATGCCCAACGAGATTGTTACTCGAAAGGTCCAGCAATATCACTAGTCCAAGAATGGTGTTATATGTGTCTTCTCGTCCCTTTGTCACCAATGAATCACCAATAATAGTGTAAGCTGGTCCACGGCCAAAATTGAAAGCAAAAAGAACACTTGGGATAGCTTCTATGCCGGAAAGCATACTAATATTGTTAAAACAACTTGGAATATTTCCATCAAGATTATTATGAGCCAGATCCAAGATTTGAACATCTTTAAGATAACATATCTCATGAGGAATACTTCCGTCCAAATTGTTGGCTCTAAGGTTGAGTAATCTCAAAAGAGTGAGTTTTGTCCCAATCCATGTTGGAATTCTCCCAGTAAGTTCATTTCTGCCAAGTTGAAGGACCTTTAATGTCGTCAAGTTCATAAGAGAAGGCGGTAAACGTCCTGAGGTCTTATTCCCGCGCATGCATAAGAATTCTAAGGAAGGTATAGAACCCAATGTTCTTGGAATCTCACCAGACAAGTTGTTATTCTCCAAGTTTAAGAGTCCTAAACTCGGCCACTTCTCCCAGCAGTCTGGAATGACGCCTGACAAATTATTGTTTCCCAAGTTAAGAAACTTTATTTTTGTGAGACCATTGGAACACAATAAATGTTGCAGTGATCCTAGCAATTCATTGAAGCTTAAGTCGACTTCCTAGAGTGTTGCAGGGATAACCAACAACGTTATATTTCCTTGGATGCGATTTTCTGACATATCTAAGTAAGCTAGATTGGAAAATGAATCAACAAATGACTTCGGCATGGGTGATGAGATGTGTGTGTTACTTATGTCCAATTCCGTTAATTTCTTTTGTGATTGCAACCACAATGGAAAGTCAGGCCCTAAAACCCAAGAGTTCAAATAAAGTTCCCGCAACTGGAAAGCAGGAATCCAGCTTTCAACTTGCAGTCTGAAAGTTAAGTTGTTTCCTGCAAAGTGAGATTGTGTCACAACACCCATCAACGAATTGTTAGAAAAATCTAAAGCATTCAACTTTGAAAGTTGACCGAGGCTATCAGGAAGGTTGCCATCTAGTTGGTTATTTGAAAGAATTAACTCCTTCAATGATGATAGCCGTCCAATCCAATTGGGAAGGCTGCCGTTTATGCGGTTATCTGAAAGATCCAACACCTCCAATGAAGATAATCGCCCCATTGAGTATGGTATGGGACCAGAAACTTGATTTAGACTAATATCTAATGTCCTTAGAAGAGATAATTGTCCTATACTAAGAGGAATTATACTATCTATATAGTTCCCACGCAAGGATAATGACTCTAAGGCAGGTGATTTGCATTCAAGAAAACTTTTAAGAAGATATGTTAGAGTAATATTACCAAAACTATTACGTGACAGATCAATCTCTCTTACATTACAAAGGTTACCTAATGATTTAGGTATTATCCTGGTGAGTTGATTGTATGAAAGGTCAAGGCTAAGAAGAGAGGTTAAGTTGTGAAGTGAATCGATAAGTGAACTTGAAATACCACAAGAACTAATACCTAACGAGATGAGGTTACTATTGGACAATTCTTCTAATACTAATGAGGAGTTCATCAAGTTGTTACCATTCAGAAAAGAAATTCAAGAGATGTCAAATTGCGGAAGCTAGGAAAAGGGTCAAGAAAGCTCATACTTAAATCTAAAGAAACCAGACTGGTCATACTTGATATCAACTGTGGCACGGATATATAAAAATAGTTATGAGAAAGATCAAGTAAGAAAAGGGACGTTAGATTAAGTCTATGAGCATATGGATGAATATCTGAGAGGGCACAACTAGATAAATGTAGTTCAACCAAAGAAGGAAGGGTATTGATCACCTGAAGCCAATCAACTGCTTTGCTAAGGTCCACACCACTCATGTCCAGGTGATGCAACATACCAAGACCAGACAACCATTGCATATTCATCACGCTTGTTGATTCCTCGTTGAATTCATGAAAACTTCCAAGACAAAGGACGTTCAAGTTTGAAAGATTTCCCAGTTGTGGAGGGATAGTTCCACCAAATTTGGAATTCGAAAGGTTAAGATATTTAAGGTTTTGAAGAGAACCAATGAATTTAGGAACCTGGATCCCTCTAAAATCATTGCAACTCAAGTCCAAATGCTTGAGTTGCTTTAGATCCAACAAGGATCTACTTATATCCCCTTTCAATCTCTGCTTTGATGCATCTACGTATTCTTTTTCAGTGAAGTAACTAATTGAACAAGCAGGACAATGACCACCATGTCCAGGAAGATGAACCGATGAACATGACCTGTAGAATTATCACAAGTAATCCCATACCAGTTGCAACAATCTTTGTTCTTGGCAACCCAGGAAGCAAGTCGATGAGTTTCATCAGTCAAGCCATGCTTGAACCGGAGGAGTGCTTGTCTCTCGGCGTCAATGCATAATACATGTTCAGAGTTTTTGTTTGGATAAGCATGAACAAAACAAGGCCAAAACAACAAGAAGGCACAAGTGACAAGAAGAGAAACTAGAAAACGAAAGTCGAGTAGTCATATTGGTTGAGTAAAAATTGTCTCTTGATTGTAATTTACAAGATAAAATGGAGTTCTGTTTAGTTAAGCTCCAAGTATTTATATTCCATGTAATGGCCCAGTCAAGTAAACACATAAGTCAAATCCAACATTTATTGACGCTGAATTAGTCCAAGTAAACTCTGGAAGGTGCCCGTCAATTTCAAAATCATTTTATGTTGACGTAAATGATCAGATCTTTGAATGAACAAATAAACTTATAAAGCATATATTAAGTCAAGTCAATTGTTCATTTAGATATATATCATGCAATAAAATTTCCGTATAGAAACAAATAGATACATTAGTTCTAAACGTATATAATACCAATAACTACTCTTTAGTTATTTTATAACATTTATACCCCTGTCAACAACAAGATATCAAGAACACAAATAACTTTATTATGACACCAGTCGGCGCGATTAATTCCAAATGAGTACAGAACTAATCCGGCAAGATTACCGGTGTAAACAGACAACCCAGATCAAGAACTGATCTGTTACAAAACAGAGATAAAACCAAGATCTCTAAACACTTGAGCGGACGACTGAAAAAGAACCAGAGTAGAAGGTTCTAGAGAGAGAGAGACAAGCCTGCAATGAAATGGCTGTTGATTGTGTAACGATCCCAAAGCCAGCGCCCCCTTATAACGAACAAGGGCTTCTGCCCTAAACGAACAAGGCCCAAAAGAACAGCATCCCACCCAAGCTCAAAAGGCCCAAAGATAGCAGCAATGGTAACATGAAAGAAAAAGGAAAGGAATAAAATGTAAGGCACAATAAAGGAAAATATTGAATTGAAAATAAAAGAAATATATGATATTTAAACAACCCCCCCCCCCAATTCAATATGAAAAACAATTAAACAGTCCAAGGTTTTCACAAACCTTGTCATGAGCTTGAACGAGCAGCCCTTTTGTAAACACATCTGCCGTTTGATTTTCGAATGCGACACCGACAGATTTAGTAACACCTTTTGAAATTTTTTCTCTTAAAAAAAGAGATCAATTTCAAAATGCTTTGTACGATCGTGAAAAACAGGATTAGCAGCTATAGAAATAGCAGCTGTATTATCACAGAAAAGAGAAACAGGAAGTTTGGCATCAATTTTAAGTTCATTTAAAATGCTGAGAAGCCACATGACGTCACTTGTCGCAGCACACATAGCACGATATTCTGCCTTAGCAGAAGATCTAGAAATGGTAGACTGCTTTTTGCTTTTCCATGAAATAAGAGAGTTGCCTAAGAAGACACAGAAACCTGAGATAGATTTCCTAGAGTTTACACATTTGCCCCAGTCAGAATCAGCAAAGGCTTTAAGCTCTAAGGAATCCCCCTTTTTAAATAATAACCCTTTCCCATGGGAGCCCTTAAGATATCTTAAAAGTCTTAACGCGATTTTAAAATGAGCATTAGTGGGACTGTGCATATATTGACTTAGATATTGAACTGAATAGGCAATATTCGGTCTAGTATGTGAAAGATATATTAGTTTTCCCACTAATTTTTGATAAACAGAAATATCAGGTAAAGCTTGATTATTTTTTTCACATAAATGGGTTAAAATATGATTAGGTTCAATGGGACTGTTAACTGGTCCCTGTCAAACCAAATTCAGCAAGTAAGTCAAGACAATATTTCCTTTGCGATAAACATAAGCCATCTTTGGTTTTGAAAACCTCAATCCCAAGGAAATATTTTAACATTCCCAAATCCTTAATCAAAAACTTAGATTTAAGAAGGGATTTAATTTTAGAAATCTCAGTGGAACAACTACCAGTTATGACTATATCATCCACATAAACAAGTAACACAATAAACACAGATTACTTGTTTTGACAAACATGGAGTGGTCATACTTACTTTGTTCAAAACCAAGTTCAAGTAAAACATCAACAAGCTTCTCATTCCACATCCGAGGAGCTTGTTTAAGACCATAAAATGATTTTTTAAGCTTACAAACTTTATTAACATGGTTGGGATTATAACCATCAGGAAGGGTCATATAAACCTCTTCATTTAAATTACCATATAAGAAGGCGTTATTTACGTCAAGTTGATGTACATCCCAACCATTGTTAATAGCAATGGTTAGAACACATCTAACTGTAACCATTTTCACAACTGGTGTAAATGTTTCAAAGAAGTCTATACCCTCCTTTTGACTAAAACCTTTAGCAACAACTCTAGCCTTGTACCTTTCTATTTCACCTGAGGCTTTATATTTGCTTTTGTAAATCCATTAACAGCCTATGGATTTCCTATTGGGAGGCAAATCGACTATTTCCCATGTATCATTCCTGTGTAAGGCTTCTAATTCATCATTCATGGCAGTAACCCAATTGTTATCAGATTTAGCTTCAAAATAGTTTTTTGGCTCACAACTCTTATTAAGCATAGAAGCAAAACACATACTTTCAGAATCAAGATTAGCATAATTCAAGACTTTTTCAAGACCATATTTAACTTTACCATTAATAACAAAGTCATCAAGTTTGGAAGGAAATTTTACATTCCTAGAAGATTTCCTTAAAACACTGCTAGGTTGCCCTATGCTATCTCCCTCAGAATTGCTTATGTTTTCCTCAACATCTAAATCAGTCTCAACCCTACCAGGTTCTAACTCAACATCACTTGGTTGTTGTATATCAGCCCTTCCTAAAGCATTGTCAGAGTTATTAACAGGTTGCTGAGAGTGATTAAGGACTGCAGGATTCATGCTTGTGTTATCATCATAGGGAGTAGAGTCAGCTTTAGAGTTTTAAGTTTCATTTAAAGTTAAAAAATTTAAGGCATTAACTTCAGGATCTGGATCAAGGAAGGTTTTCTTTTCTTTAAACGGGAAAACAGATTCGTAAAATCTGACATCCCGAGAATAAAACATAATTCTTTGATCTAGACTCCATAGCTTATACCCTTTTTCTCATTAGAATATCCAACTAGAACACATTTTTCAGCATCACTATAAAACTTGTCAGAATTGTTTAAAACAGTGCTAAAACAAAGACACCCAACAATTCTCAGCTGACTCAACACATGAGCAAAACCAAACACAAGTTCATAAGGAGACCTACCATTTAAGTCAGAAGATGGAGTCCTATTAATCAAATAGGTAGCAGTTAGGATACACTCAGACCAGAATTTAAGAGGAAAACTAGCTTGGAACAATAACGCTCTAGCAACATTTACAAGGTGCCTATGTTTCCTTTCAACTATCCCATTTTGTTGTGGAGTATGAACGCACGAGGTTTGATGAATAATACCATTATTGTAACAAAACTCTTTCATTTGTTTATTTATAAACTCAGTACCATTATCGCTTCTGAACATTTTAATGTGTTTACTGAATTGGGTTTTAAGCATGTTGAAGAACCCTTTTATATTGTAAAACACTTCATCTTTATTTTTCATAAGATAGACCCATACAGCTCATGTGTAATCATCAACCACTGTTAGGAAATATCAAGAGCCATCCCTACTTTGAACCCTATAGGGACCCCAAACATCAAGGTGAACAAGATCTCCTAAGGACTTAGTCTTATGATCATTTAAAGGAAACGGTTCCCTATGCTGTTTTGCCCTATGACATGTTTCACAAGGTTCAAGTTTAGCATCCTTTTTAATATCTAGTTTGTCTTTTAACACGTACAACACAGGTTCAGCAGGGTGTACTAATCTAGCATGCCAAAGATTAACATCAAGACTAGCATTACACACCTTAGACATAGTAGAACTACCACAGAAATACAGACCATCAAGTTGACTACCAGTCACCAGGACTTTCTTTGTTTGAGAGTCCTAAATATAACAATTATGTTCATCAAAAGAAACAGTCAGATTGCAGTCTTTGGCAAGTTTATGAACAGAAACAAGGTTGACACAATAATCAGGAATAACAAACACATCATATAAGATGACCTTGTCGCTTAGTTTAACGTCACCAATTTTAGTTGCTAAAGCATTTGTCCCATTGGGATGTTTAACTTTGATGTTATATTCTGTAACATCCATTTGATTTATAAGATTAGTGTCATCTGTAATCATGTGTTGATTTGCCCCTGAATCAATTATCCACCCAACCCTTTTCCCATTATTTCCAAAGTTGGAAAAACACTAAGCAGGTTTAAAGTCACATGTATGTTTGAAATAACTGTTAAAACAAACATAATTGGACCTACCAGCAAAGTTACTCCCTTGAGTTTCACTTCTGGACTTATCATTCAACAAGCTAAGTAATTGCGCAATCTGTTCATTTGTTAAACCATTCACAGTAGACGATGAAGCAGTTTCAGAAGCATCAACAACCACATTATTACTAACCCTGCCTCCTTTATTACCACTTGTTTTAGATTTCATCCAAGAGGGGTAACCAACCAGTTCATAACATCTCTCAACGGCATGTCCAGTCTTGTTACAATGTGAGCATTTAAGATTTGGGTTAGGGGGTCTAACATTTTTCCTTTTTGAATCAAAAGATTGACTGGTTTTAACAGCAAAGCCGACAGGATTATTAGAGATTTTTTCAGAAAATTGTTTGAATTTCTATGAGATTCTTCTCTGGAAACCACAGAGAAGGCTTCCTTTACAGAAGGAAGAACTTCCCTAGTTAACAGAGAAGTTCTTACAGACTGGTAAACACGGTCAAGACCCATTAAGAACTGCATTAATTTAATCAAGTGATTGAAATCATTAAATTATTTGGATGCATCACAAGTACACGTGGGTAGAGATAGAATTTGATCTAATTGTTTCCATATGCAGTTAAGTTTATGATAATGCTCAGAGACAGGCATGCCATTTTGAGAAAAGGAATTAATTTTTTGATACAAATTGAAGACCACCAACCCATCAACCTTATCATAAGTTTCTTTTAGTTCTTTCCACACAACAGAGGCAAGTTTAGAATAAACATGACCCAAATATAGTTCTTCAGACACAGAATTCAAAATCCAGGTAAGAACAATGGAACTACAACGATCCCACTATTTTCCTAACACTTCATCAGTAGTAGATCTAGCACAGGATCCATTAATAAACCAAACTTATTTTTAACTTGTAAAGCCAGATTCATAGCATTAGCCCAAACATTGTAATTATCGGTGCCTTTCAGTTTTATATTAACAATGATCAGATTAGCCGAGTCACTAGGATGAAGGTAAAGTGGGTCACCAGCATCAATTTTACTAACCAGGGTGCCAATAAGAGAATCACTATCTTTATCAGGCATGATAACAGGCAATCACACAAAAAAACAATTTTAGTAATAACTACGGCGAAGCCAAGACAGTGAGTCCGATCAGAGGTTCGTCACTCAAAAGGTGCCTCTACAAACTATGTCAAGGGAGCCAAACTCAAAATAGACCAACACAGATAATTAGAAAAAAAAAACACAGAAAACAAATAATCAACAAGAATGCAACAGAGTGAACCCTCTCTGTGTCCCAAATCAAACCGGTCTTCACTAACCCGGTATCAATATGCCTAGACAAACGGACTCAGTGATGCAAACAATCGAAAAATAAAGAAAAGGGTCAGAATACTCTCACAGTGGGTGCGAATAACTCCAGCGGATCAGGCTTGTAACCTTCACTGAGGGTTACAAGACCTGATCAGAAGACAAGTATCAAAGTCTGTTGGTTTGCCCTAAAAAGAGACCAACGAGGCCCCTTCACAGCATAGTAAACCCTTGATGTTTAGGGTTTTAATTCTTCAAAAAGAAAAACAGAGCCTCCAAGCAGATGAACACCACAAAAAAACCCGGATTCGGCATATTCGCAGAAACTACCAAGAATCCGAGAGTGAATAGCGGCCTTCAACAATCAAGACGGATCTTGATCGAAACCCTAGAAAGCAGCGGTCAACGGAACAGGAACCCTAAGAGCACCTAGTGCTCTGATACCATGTCAACAACAAGATATCAAGAACACAAATAACTTTATTATGACACCAGTCGGCCCGATTAATTCCAAATGAGTACAGAACTAATCCGGCAAGATTACCGGCGTAAACAGACAACCCAGATCAAGAACTAATCTGTTACAAAACAGAGATAAAACCAAGATCTCTAAACACTTGAGCGGACGACTGAAAAAGAACCAGAGTAGAAGGTTCTAGAGAGAGAGAGACAAGCCTGCAATGAAATGGTTGTTGATTGTGTAACGATCCCAAAGCCAACGCCCCCTTATAACGAACAAGGGCTTCTGCCCTAAACGAACAAGGCCCAAAAGAACAGCAGCCCATCAAAGCTCAAAAGGCCCAAAGATAGCAGCAACGGTAACATGAAAGAAAAAGGAAAGGAATAAAATGTAAGGCACAATAAAGGAAAATATTGAATTGAAAATAAAAGGAATATATGATATTTCAACAACCCCGTTACAAAATTCTTTGTTTACAAATGGAGAAAACCATACCAAAATCACATACAGTAGATACATATTTGTTGACCGATAATATAGTATTGATAAGGTTGAATATCTGGGTGGTCTACTTGCCGATTTTTTAGAACTATGCAATATATTAGTAACAACTAGAAAGATGCTAGACAAAAATAGAAGTGTTACACTGTTACAAATTACAATACAAGAGATGCTATATATTTTTTAGAACTGTGCAATATATTAGAAAGAACTGGCAAGATGCTAGACAAAAACAGAAGTGTTACACTGTTACAAATTACAATACAAGAGATGCCATATATTTTTTTAATTCAATCAAAGGAAAGGAGCATGATATCATCTGCTATTTATAAAAAGAGATACTGTTACAGATTTTTATTATAAAAATTAAAAAGTGCACACCAAAAAGAATTTACATGTCAACCCATTTGACCGAACATGTTAGGCATATATTGAAAATGACTTGGTACCTAATTTGCCAACGTTGCCATCATTGCCCAAAGGGTAAAGCAGACTTGAATAATGAACGCAAGAAGAGCCTCTATGATTATTTTGTTCACTCCTATTTTATTCTTTTAATTATTTTGTGCTCTACATTTAAATGTTTTAGAAGTTTAAACTCTGAAACTCAGCCCAATAACCAAGGAATTCCACGCCCAAAGCTACGGACTTCTCTTTTCGGGCGATAATCGGCCAGCAGCCTCCAACGCAGAGACAGTTTTGGGCATGGTTGAGCTGGATTTCGGGCGTGCTGGGAAGGAAGCGTTGGAGACAGTCTAAGGCTGTTAGGTAAGGGGATTATGGGAGGGTTGTGAAGCTGCCACCTACGACCACCAAGATCCCCAACACCATCCCCCACGGCCCTAGGCTCATCATGATCGTGGAGATCTCCACATCTACAACGATCTATCCACATCTCTCTTCTCCTTTTATCTTCATTTAATTGTGATGATAGGATGAGGGTGATGTGAAGGATCAACATCACATCCCATAGGGTCATGATGGGAGGATAGTGATAGAGGGGATGAAAATGCGAAGAATGGTCATAGAGTTTTGGTTCATCACTTCATCGCAATACCTAGTAGCCTAAGCAGCCATTAATCCATTAATGATTTTGAAGACTAATTTGAGGCAACTACTTATGCCCCAACTTTAGGCCCCACAAATTTTATTTTATTTGATTAACTTATTATATTATGATATAAGATATATTCTTAATATACACATTTTAGTTTATCGTTTTCGATCCAGGTCCAATTACGTAGTGAACCCAAGAATTTTCCACCAAGGTCGGGTTTTTTCGATGCTTGTATGTCTCTTAACTCGATGCATGATATTTTGTTTGAATTGTCTTATATAAACTATAATAGCTTGTCATTGTAACCTATAAAGCTAAAAGCTACATTGTATTTTTGGAGATAATCATTACCACAAAAAGGTTATACATTGTTTAACCAGTTAGAAAAAAATAAATAAGTTTAGTTAAACAAATCTAATACTCATTTTCTTTTGCTTTGTTTTTCTTTTTCGAAGAAAGATTAAAAATCTCAGGGGTTGGTACTAAAAATCCACATTATGAAGTCCACCCACATAGTTTGGGATAAAAAAGAATTATTAGTTAAAAGTTTTGTTTATTTGTACCAAAAAGTCTCAAGATTTAAATTACGTTTTAAGCCTCAAAATAGTAACGATATATTGTTACTCGGCCAAATTTCAAGCAACCCCGATGTGATCACTAATAACTTGAAGACTTTAGTCTTAAATTAAGACGGATTATAGATAATTTTTAATCAATTATTTATTGAGTCTTTTATATTTAGTTAGAGAAAATTGTTGATTTATTAAATATGTTTATCTAGTTAATTTTCAAAGATAGATTGAAACTCTCAGGGGTCGGTAATATACTAAAAAACCACAGTATGAAGTCCACCCACACAGTTAGGAATAAAAAAGAATTGCTAGTTAAAAGTTTGGTTTATTTGTACCGAAAAAGTCACAAGATTGAATTACATTACAGGTCTCAAAATAGTAACGATATACTACTCAGCCAAATTTCAAGCAAGCCCCAATCATTTATCACTAATCATGAATTGAAGACCTTAATCTTCAATTAAGGAGATTGGATCAAAGACGGGTTATAGATAATTCTTAGTGAATAATTTATTGAGTCTTTTATATTCTAATTAGAGATAATTGTTGGTTTATTTGATATGTTTATCTAGTTAGTTATTTTAATATTTAAAATAAAGTTTAAGTTTACTTAAAATTATAATGAGTCTTATATAAGTAGATGATTTGATCTATAATTTGGTGTGCTTTCATTAATATATAATAAAAGAGTCAACAAACAATCTGTTCAATCTTATATTTATATGTTTGATCAAAAGTTCTGGTTTTTATTGATTTCAAGCCCACACCCTAACTCACAAACTCTCGTGAAACTGTATATGCAATATAACTTACAGAAAGTAAATTAAGATGAAGGTTAGTGTTGTATTCAATAAAAAAAGAGATTACAAATAAAAGACAAAAGGCTACTCCTATTCTATTCTATACTAACAATTTACATTTACATTTACATTGGGAACAGTAGTAAATTTGGATTGGTCTTTATGTTATTAATTTAGAAAACCTTAATTTATTGAGTTAGAATATTATTGTTTTCTTATTAGTTTAGATTTCTAACCTGTTAACTTTATTAGAGTTATCATATGACTCTTGAATTCTAATAAGTCTTTTTTTTTATGAATGATTCATGTTTATACCCCTTAATAGATTTATTATATGAAAGTTTAATAATAATTCTTTTTTTATGAAAACGATTTACATTTTGTATATACAGTATTATAGTCAAACATCACTTTTAACTCTAGACATGTTTACTTAACCATGTTGATTGTTTATTTTTAGCGTCCTTTAGATTAAAGCTTACATGGTTTATAATAACTCATCAATATATCATCTAACAAATATACCCTTGTCAGCACCCTTACATTCCCGCCGGAAGCACGGGCTCCAACACTAGTTTATAATAAACAAAACACATATGCTTAATAAACTAAGTCCACGATCTTCTCCTTATTTGCATCAAACTCAGCTACTCAAACAAACTCGGTCAAACACAAGAAGTCTTCAACAAACTGTAAACAACATGTGATTAATACTTTTCTAGCTGCTCCATATCCGGGTCCTAACCCGTTACTCGAGACCCGCAAACCGTAGCGAACTGGTTAACCCAACAATTTTCCAACAATCACTATTAGAGCTTAGCAATCAGTATTAGAGCTTAGCGGTTTGAATCATTTTCTGAGAAGGGGTAGCCCCTTGGGAAGGTTCAGTGAGTTCAGAAATCAGAGCCCAGAGGTGATGGTAGAAGTCCAAGTCGGTAGAAAGAGTCCAGGTGATAACTTTCAATTATTTTGTGGAATTCATTTTTTAATTTGGAAGATTCCATGCAAGTAGAAAAGGGAGAACAACAGCAGCAGACTGTTTTTTGGTGGATGACGAATTTTTATTGTAGTAGGTTAATATTTATGATGTTTTATGCGATGATAGTCGGACGAGCAGCGGTTCAGTGGTGAACCGCAGATGGTGAGGGTTGTTGACCGGTGTTAACAGTAGTTACGAGACAGTTCTGGTCAACCGATGCCGCAAAGGGAGTGTCGATTACAACCGGTGTCCTTTACTTTCATATCAAATTACAATCGGGTATCCTTTAACTAAAGAATTTACAAGCTCTTTCCTTTATGTTACCCCTTTTAGCATGTTATGTCCTTTAGTCCTAACTTAGTTAAGTTTTTTGGTTAAATCTATGCCTCTTACATGAGGGCAACATGGTCTATTTATCTCAATTTAACATGAATTTCAATTTTCTCCTTTGCATCTCATTATAAATATTTGACTTTGATTTCATAACTTCAATTTCAAACCATGCATCATATTTTTGTTTGGATTAATTGAAAAAATGAGCGACGACTGAAAAAATGGTGGGGAATAAAGAGATTTATTTATTTAGTTTTTTAATATAAAATTGAGACGAAAATACCATGTTGCTCTTATGTGAGAGGCACATAGTAAGATATAACCAAAAAACTTAACTAGGTTAGTTCTAAAATACATGACATGTTAAAAACTAGTAAAATAAAGGACAGAGCCTGTAATTTTTTTAGTTAAAAGACGCCGGTTGTAATTTGATGCAAACGTAAAGGACACCCGTTGTAATATACTCATAGATTTATTAAAGATAGGTTTAAGAAAAAGGTTAGAATGGGTATTTGGTTAGAATGGGTATTGGTTAGAATGAGTTTCGACTTTCGATGATGACATGCAAAAAATAAAACATAAAATATAAATAAAAACAAAAAAAATGAAAATGAAAATGAAAATTTAAAAAAAATAAGTTTGAAAAAAACTAAAAAATAAAAAAAATTCAGAAAAAAACTTTTTTTTAAATGCAAAAAATAAAAAAAATATTAAAAATCATAAAAAATACATTTCAATTTTTTGATTTTTTGGGTTTTTTAATTTTTATATGTTTCTTTTTCTGTTCTTTTCTCTTTTTTTATTTTTTAACATTTTTTATTTTATTCATTTTTTAAATTCTTTTTTCTTTTTTTTTATTTTTCTTATTTTTATTTTTTTGTATTTTTTGGGGGGATTTTTATTTTTTAAAATTTTTTGGATTTTTTTCATTTTTTATTTTTCCTGATTTTTTTAATTTTTTAGTTTTTTTTTCTTTGTGAAGTCATCGTCTACGAACACTCGAATAGGATGAAGAATCTGAATGTGATGCTCTTTTTAGAGTTACCTATTTACGTAGTGTAATACCCATCCTGACCTACGAATTATTTAAAATAGATATCTTACAACTCATCCTGACACATCCTATATTATTTCCCAACCCATTCTGACCCATTCTCATGTTTAAAATAACCCAAAATAACCTAAAATAGCCAAATTGATTTTTATGACTAGGTCTAAATTAAAGCAAAAGGTTTACTCAATAGATTAGAAGGGGCTAATTGAGTAGAGACAGAAGATTTAACCTAGGTTTGATCGTGTTTCAATTTTGTCGGAGATTCTTTCTCGTTAAGGAGGAAAATCGCAATGGAGATTTCAATTTTTTTGGCAGAAAAAACAATGGGATGTAACGGAAGGAATGAACGAGCGAGGGATTCAGGGATTCATTTGATGACTAAGAAACGAATCAACAGATGGGTTGTTGTCTTTGTTGGTGGTTGATATTAGTAGGGGGCATATCAAGGAGGAGTCTAACAGGTTGGTAAAACTATGATAAAAAAAAGTGTTCGGTCTGTTTTACACAAATTAAAGCGAATGGTGGTTCGAATCAGCGGGTGTCAGGAGGAGTATCGTTAGGAAGGCGGTGGTGACCAGTGATCATTTCGGTTCCGTGATGATGAATTCCATTGCATTAGTAACTTTTAATCCAGATAAGATCAAGACCCAGTCCTTCCCGCCAAGGATAAGAACAGAGTAATCGGTGTAAGTTGTTCTTTCGGGCAGAAGTCTTTGACCGGATTTGCGGGTAGACGGACTAAAGAAGATTTGTCAAAGCGAGTAGCTAGTCTATTAGTTGTTGGCCGACAACGGTCCCAACTTTAAAAATAACAAGTAGTGGTCCCACATTTTCACATATTGTAAACTAATGGACCTTTACTAAACCGAAATGGATAAGGGACAAAAAGAAATTAAGATTCTATTAGTAAAGGTCCATTAGTTTACAATATGTGAAAAGGTGGGACCACCACTTGTATTTTTTAAGTTAGGACCGTTGTCGGCCAACTGCCAATAGTTTGGATTGTTAAAATCCAGTATCCCTTATTTAAAATAGAGTTTGAGTTTGGTTTAGATTAGAGTGAGTCTAGTATAAATGGATGGTTTGGTCTATTGTAATTTGGTGTGCTTTCATTGATAAACAATAAAAGAGTCTAACAATTCACTCAGTCTCGTGTTTGTATGTTTGATTAAGGGCTTGTTTTTCCAACTCACTTTTCTCACAAGTTATTATCGGTTTACTAGTTGCTACTAATATTGTTTACTTTTAGACTACTCGGAGTGGAAGGGAGCGTGGAAAGACATGTGGCTGCCACCTTCAAGCCCCAAAAACCACGGGGTGGTTGCAAGCGTGGAAGGGCCCCACCTTTTTTATTTTTTTTAAAAACAACCCATCAATTAACAACCTCCAACAACAACCAGTGGCGGAACCAGAGGAGGGTTCGGGGTCCGTTGAACCCCCGGCCGACCAAATTCCGGCTAAATCTTCAGTTAATCGGTTTTCGTAAAACTAATATTTTTAGTAATTTAACCCTCTAAATTGTCTTGTATACTTAAAGTAATGAGAGAATAGCATGGACAAATACTATTATTGATGTATTACCGGCTGGACTTGGTTTATAAAGTGTAGAGAAAATGAGAAATGTTTTTCACGAACAAGATTAAGAGGAAAAAAAGAATATTTAAATATGGATTTATATAATAGGTATAGTTAAAGGTAAAAGTAAAAGTAATTTTATAAGGGTCGCATTATTGACACACCTGGATCCTTAAATGGACACCTTTAATATGGGTCGTATAGGTTATACGGGTCGTATTGCTTTTTCAGTTTCCAATAAAGACTGTGTGTCAAATTTTGTCTATTTGGTTGGACCTATACAGGTCGTATTGGTTGAGGGTTTTTCTTCAAATTTTTTTATACATTTGTTTATGTTTTAAACAAAGATTTCTAAAAAATATTTATTTTTTACATAAAAACTTCCTTAAATTTTTTTTAAGAATACCATGTACAATGTAGTATAGCATAGGTGAGGTGTAATAAAGGTCTCATGTATGTATCATATAGGTTAATTTGTAATTTTAAAGGTTTTTTGTTTGTATAATGTATTTAAAATGTTTTTTGTTTGTTTAATGGATACAACACGTAAAGTAACCGACAATATACGTCAAAATACGATACCGTATAGACATATTACAAAACAATACGACAAGTAAAGACATATTACGCCATAATACGGGATAACACGACACGTATATACAATCTACACCCTAATACGACACTTACAAACAATAAACTTGACAATACCGAGCGTCACCGACACGACACGACCCGTACAGACAATATGTGCGATAATACCGAACATATTGACAATATACGTCATAATACGACATTTAATGATAAAATACGTTAATTATTTATACCGTACGACGTATACATACAACACGACACGTTAGAGTACAAGTGGATTCCAAACAAAATTACACGTGATCAGAGAATACGATACCACATGGAACCGAACGTCACCAGAACGACATGTATAGAAGGTATTCTTCATAAAATGACACGTAATGAAAAAATACGTAAAATACAACACATATACGCATCGAAAAAGCAAAACCTAGAATTATGCAATTTTGATTTTACTCCTATACGCATCGTATAGGTCAAAACTGGGTCGTATAGTAGGCTAATACAGATCGTATAGACCTATACGATCCGTATAGACCCCCTGAATTCTCAAAAAAAAAAGGGGGTTAATTGATAAATCAGGGGGTCTCAGGGGGTCTATACGGATGGTATAGACCCCCTGATTTATCAATTAGCCACTTGTTTTTTTTAAGAATTCACGGGGTCTATACGAGTCGTATAATAGTACTATACGACCCAGATTTGACCTATACGATGCGTATAGGGGTAAAATCAAAATTTCATAATTTTAGATTTTGCCTATTCGGTGCGTATATGAGTCGTATTTTGTCATTACGTGTCATTTTATGAAATATATATGCTCTATATGTGTCGTATCGGTGACATTCGGTTCCTTGTGGTATCGTATTTTATGATTACATGTAATTTTGTTTGGAATCCACTTGTACTCTTACGTGTCGTGTTGTATGTATATGCGTCGAACGGTATCATTACTTGATGTATTTTGTCGTTCATGTCATATTATAACATAAATACAATAGTATAAGTATAGTATATTATAATAAACTATAGGTGTAGTATAGGTCTATATATGTAGTATAGATCTCATATATACTAATAGTTATAGTATAATATAGTATATGTGTAGTATAGTATAGTATAATAAACTATAAATAAGTGTAATATATAATACGGCTATAACATAGATAATATAGTATAATTAATATGTATCATACCTATACTACATGATAATTTTTTAAAAATGTTTTTTGTTTAAAAAATAAAAGAATTCTTTTATTAAACTTTGTTAAAACTATGATTAAATGTCTACAAAATTTCTAAAAAAAATGTAGCATATAATATTGTTATAACATAGATAGTATAGTATAATAAATATGTACCAAACCTATACTACATGATAAATTTTTAAAAATGTTTTTTGTTTAAAAAATAAAAGAATTCTTTTATTAAACTTTGTTAAAACTATGATTAAAATATATACAAAAATTTGTAAAAAAACAAAGCAATACGAACTGAGACATGCAGAGTTAACTTTTAACTTTTGAACCTATACGACCCGTATTAATAAAGCAAAGTATGCGAATAGATTGACTGATGTGCCAATAGAATTCTCCTTTTATAAATAGAGTGAAAACACAGGTAAAAGTATGCTCCTCTGTACCCTTAGTAATCATTCACTCTATAACAGTCTATTTCCTTTTTATATAATACTTTTTTATAGTTTCCTAATTGGTTGGTTATTTATTTATTTTACCAGTTTGTTAGTTTTTTAATAGAATAAGTCCCTATTTTAGTTTTACATGTTTTTAAATCATTCCATAATTTTTTTTCTTTAGTTATTATATTAGGTTATGGACCTCGTATATTACATGGATCGAATAAAGAAAATATCTCACTTAAGTAAAAGATGACAAAAACCATTAAAAAATGCTTAAGAAAAATATCAATTTCTTTGAATTGTAAAGAAAATGAAATAAATTAACATAATTTAATATGCTAATATATCTTAGATAATTATTGGTATTTATCAATATATACATAAGTTAAAACTTACAGACAATTTTAATTATGAATAATTTGGAATGAAAAGCTACACATGATAAATCTGTTAGTATGTCTAACTCTTAATATTAGCTAGAGCGCTTATTTCATTAATGAGTTTTACTTTGATATTATGTTTTGTGTTTTGTGCAAGGAGTAGTAAAATTTATTTTTTAAGTTACCACAAGATTTTTATACTAAGGTTTAAGGATTTTATTCCATTTGGTTTTTCTTCAGGTTGCTATACCAAGTGACGGTATCTTAACGAGTTAAACTACAACCAATCAAAGTTGAACTCCTACCGCATTGTATTGTACGAAGGATTCCACTATTTATAACTTTAAATTATACCTTTGTGGTTGTTAATAACTAAAAAAACTGAACTCATCCAATTAATTTATCCCACCGATCAAATGTAAACTCTAGGAGCTACGTAAATACCTTTTACAATCATGAGAATTAACTTATGTATATGATTGATCGTAAATTAAATTACAACCATAAGTTAAATAGAATTTTAGTAACTATATAAAATTAATTTAAATTCAAAAGTGTATATTCGTTAATAATCCAACCTTCTATTGCTATATTTAACAATACTTTATATTTATACTATATATTTTAATAAAATTATATTAGAATTAGATTAGACTTGTACGAATTTGATCAATATCCTTATGTTATATATTAGTTAACTAATAATATTAGAATTTTTAGATCAATATCCTTTATGTTATTATATTATATTAATAATAATAGTCAGTAACAAAAAACTTACGTTCAAGGAGAAAATGTCACGTGACATTTAATGGAATCTTTTATTAGTATAGATATCAAATTTCGATGATCAATATTAGTAACTTACTAAAATATTGCTTTTTATTATTCACATCCCTTCCATCAAATTCTGTGATAGTTGTCTTAATATTTAAAAAGTGGTTGTGAATAAAGGAGATAGAAAATATTACTGTTTATTTGTACAGTTGGATGAACATTGTTCACCCTTTATAATATATTTTGAAATTTGATGTGAATGGAAAAGATAGAAAAGATAATAACAAAGGTATAAATAAAAGTAATATTTAATTGAAAGATGTGATGAAATGTAGTTGTTTTTAATGTAACTATAGGGTAGATTTGATGGAAGGGATGTGAGCGCATTCACATCTCATTCTACATTTTTATGTGAGTGAGTTTTGAATATTATAAAAATGGTCGTAAGTGGAGTAGAAAGAAAATGTTATTATTCATCTATATATTTTGGGGAACATTATTCATCGCTATTATTTTTTTAAAGTAGTTGTGAGTGGAGGAGACAGAAAATTTAATCATAAAGGTATAAAATTTATTATGTAATTGTAATTATAAAAATAAAAATAAAAGAATTTTTAGTGTAATTATAAAAATGAAAATAAAAGAATGAATATGAATGCTAACGCTCTAAAATTTATTACAAGCTTTATGATAGCTATTTATCATTTCTTTAAATGATATAGGATTTAAATATATCTTATATATTCATAAGCTTAAAAATATTACGAAATTTAAAGAACTTAAAACTAGAATATAATGTCTAGTATCGAAGAAATTTGGTTTGAATTTGGTATTATCTTTAATCTTAAAACTGAAATAAAATAAATATTTATTAATTGGATTGTTTTAGGGTATAGAAGAAATTGTCATTTGGTATTTTATAGAGTCTTTTATTAATATTTAGATATTATTTTATTATTAGATAATTAACGAAAAATATTCCAAACATAGCATTTTAATTTCATCAATTAAATACCAGTTAAAATTAATAATATAACTAAAAATAGAACTATTAGAAGATTAGATTGATGATTATCTGAACTTTACTCAAAATCCATTAATGTTCATTCGAAAGGAAGTTGGGAGACCTTATTTCTTCACAAAAGAACCTTGTCAACCGAAATGTATTCTCCCTGCCTATGAGATTTGTGAACGTGCAAGAAGAAGGTTTGTTCTACCCAAATATTGAAAATGAAAAGAATTTATAACGATTTCAAGACACATGACCTCAATAGACCAATTACTAAAAACAGTTATTTATGTAATTTCGTTTGTTAAAAAAATTCTATTATGACCCCCAGTTATAAAGTTCTCGTTCCACCACTGACAACAACTCACCAATCAAATCGCGCCAACTCACCCCCCACATTTGCCCCCCGCTATTGAGGGTTCCCCAACACCACGCCACCTCCAAGCCTCTTCACGGGGCGGTGTTCCAGGCATGGAGGGGCTTCCACGTCACCTCCAAACCCCCCATTCTGACTAGTCTTAACTCAGTGAGTCACGTTATGTTCTTCTGTGTTACATTTCCAATGCGTGTCAATATTGTGTTGGCACGATTTTATGTTGATATCATGAATCATGATGTCCCTTTATTCTATTTTTTCGTGTTATAATTTATATGTGTTACAATCAACTTTCATGATCCTACTACAGTAAAGCTTTCTAAACCAACACTACGTAACAAATCAAGTTTTTAGAAAAAAAAATATTGTTGTTTTGAAAAAATAGAAGAGGTGTTTAAAGATTAAGTAATTTTAGAAAAGAAAAAAAAAACTTACTGATACTAGAAAATCTACATCATGATTTTTTTTATTTGTAACTAACAAAACGGAAACATAACCACACCCAAGATTTTATGTGACATCTTTGAAAATAAAAGAATGGAATGTGTTTGGAGTCGTTAACCCTCGTTTTCCATTTTTTAAGAACATTCACAGTAGCTTCACCTAACTGAAACTTCTGCTTTTCAAAATTGATCTCTCATTAAAAAAAACTTTTTACATCTCATCCATTATTTTTATCTTTATCTTTATCTTACTCATAAATAATTATTTTATTATATTCCTCGTTTTATATACTCAAAGTAATTATGGAGGATGATTAGTAGTTTTTCATAAATAAAAAGATATTATAGTAATTTTTCAAATTATAAAAATTGGGTATGGATATGATGGTTGTGATGTAGAGTGATATATGATGATTTTTAGGTATTTACCTTACATTTAGAAGATTGAGGAAGGTATAAAGGAGTTGATGTGAATACTCTAAAAATAGGATATGGATATGATGGTTGTGATGTAGAGTGATATATGATGATTTTTAGGTATTTACCTTAAATTTATAAAATTAAGGAAGGTAATGATGGAGCTGTTGCGAATACTCTAATAATTTATTAAGAGACCGCCTATTCAGCATTAAGTGTGTTTGGTTCATCTACTACATCATGTCGTACCATCTCTCAAATTGATATCATGTCATAGTTATATGGAAATTTCACCAAAACGACCTTTGACTACGGTTAAAAAAAAAATTAAACATTGCTAGAGGCTAGACGTAAGGACTTCAAGGTGAGGAAGAGGTTACATAGACTTTTCCCATTTTCATTTCCTCATAAATTTTAAACAGGCATAACTTTTTTCATACAATAATATATTTACCCAAAAGATAATCATATGAACGAGTAAAACCGTACATTACCTAAAATATCGCAAGTATCCACAACACCACGAAGGAGACTCATCATTTTGGCAGGTTTCAAGTTGGATTTGGGGAATGATGCAAGTTAGAAGAGGTGACTGAAGAAGAATGAGGTGATCAGAGGGGATGCAATGCAGGCTGGATTTGGGGAAATGATGGTGGTACGGGGATGCGATGCAGGTGGTGATTGGAGGGGATGGATTTGGGGAAATTTGGGGTGTGTAATATGAGTGGGTGGTGGTCTTATTAAAGAAGATAGTGTTTGTGTGGGATGAAAGGACAATGATACCCCTGTGGATATTACAAACATACCAGTCAACATGACGGTAGGCTGTAAAGTGTAGCAAGTTGGAAACATGAATGGGGGAACTGTCGATAGGTTTATTAGAGACGTCAAAATTGAGTTTGGGGTCAAACCACAGGGTTATAACCTGACGTTTACTCTAAATATAAATTTTTATATTTATATAAATAAATGGCTCGTTAAACATCACGGGCATACTAAGCTCTGACATATAAAACTTGACATAATTCAAGATGTATCGAGCTTAAAAGCTATTAAAATAGTTTGCATCCTTAATGATCAACTTATTAAAAAATAGTTTATTTTGTGAATCAAACAAGAATAATGAGTTTAATAATATCAGACTTTGACTCTTCACTTATGGTCTAGTGGTAGGAGGTTTCAGTTTTCTAATGGAGACCAAAGTTAATTCTCACTTGTATCATTTTGGGGTGGATACAGGCAATGAAAGATTTGAACTAGGTCATGTGTGAGGTTGTCAGTTCGATTTCCGAGCCTAGTGTTGTAAGAATCGCTAGGTGCTAGTTGGGCGATTGAGGTACCGCCTAGGGATTAATCAGATCGGACTTTTTATGTATAATTTTACAAATTTATATAAATATAGAGTTAATTTTATACATTTTATACAAAATTTACAAGTTTGGGAACCATATGTAAATTAGCGAAAGATAGAGGAGTGTTAAATGTTAAAAAACAAACTTTATAAAACCTAATCCCGACCCAAGTTCATCATAACCCCGACTATTTCCTTCTCTTCATCTTTCATCGAATACAACAACAAAAATAAAAACCCCATCCCCAAATTCACTTATCTAAACAATTTTTTCTTCAATAGAGTTTGATTTTGAACAATTGAAACAGGTCCGATTTTAGTTCGAATCAAGGTAAGAACTCATTCCACTTGACAGATTTGGTCCAATTTGACATATTATGATCCACTTTTGCCTTTTTTTTACTGATAGTCTGAATTCTGACGATTTTTAACCGATTTTGACTAACTTTGATTGATTTTGACTTTTAGCGCCTAAGTTGACCGATTTGGCAAAATCGGGGCAGTGGACCTCCGATTACCGCCTAGGCGCCGATTAATCAGCCGCCTAGCCCGATTTCTACAACACTGTCCGAGCCCACCCTGGTTTTCGTCCCACAGTGTGTTACATCAGATATTATGCTCTTGTAGTGGCACAACAACTCTCAAGTGCCGGCAGTGTGGTTTACCGGGGAAACATCCAAAAAAAAACCAAAATCTGATGCTAGTGTGAGCCCGATTAAGACAACATCGTCTGACCAGAGTAGGGCAAAATAGGGCCTCTTCGATTTTGAGAGTTTGGTAACGTTATACATGAAGTTCACCGTTTCAAACTAAAAAAAAAAACACAATGTCAAGCTATTAACAAGATCACACGTATAAACATGGTAACATAGTTTTCTTTGTCCAAACACTCTTAAGTCCATCTTGGACATCATGAAACCATACCTGAGTATGAATTACTAACAAAACCAATAGACATCAAATACCAGCTGCATCTTTTTATTATAAATCATAAAAAAATGTAAACCATGAATATATCGCAAACAAGAACAAACAAAACCAGCATATCGATGACATCTTTTTTAACAAATCGTTGCTTATTTCCTCTACCATTGTCGTCAATTATCGACACCTAAACCATACAAGACGCCAGCATACTTCTCCAACGAGCCGCTGAAGAAATTATCCTTCAACTTCCTGAAAGTACACGCGGTAAGCAGACTATCCGAACCTGCTTGATGACAAACACCAATCCTTTCGACTTCCAATAACTCAGCTAACTTATTCAACCCACCATGAAGACTGTTGCAGAACTTCATCAGATGTTTAATATCAAAAATGGTGGAAAAATACATATTAATCAAACTAAAAAATCCAGATTGTGTTTCAGGCAGATTCTGACATGTTAACACTTTCAACAAATATCCGAAATCATATCCACTGTGAAATGTTACCCAATACACACTATCATTCAGCACAATCCCTGAAGATATCAACAACTCGCCAAATCTACGCGCATCGATTCCGTTTTCGTTGTTTTTCTTAAAATCGATACCGCTCTGTTTCAACAGCTCAACAGAATCATTTGCGAAAACATCATCATTCACGTTAAACTCACGGAAATTGAACTGCCAGATGCAAAACTTATCGGTTCCACAAGTCGGTAAATTTCCTTGATCATCCGAAAAAGTTAGCCCTAACTGAATCAATTTGAGCATATCGACGTTATCCTTCAACGTCTGGTAACGATAGTCGTTACTGTTTTTGAAATTACCAACTGGACGAAGAACAATTCCAGGAAACTCAGTATCCATGGCGATGTACGGAAAATCATCAACGATTTCTCGAATCAACGCGAATTCTTCCTCGAGATTGTCATTCCACACCTCGCGAATCTGAATCAAATCGCCTTTTGACAAAAGCGACATTTCTCATAACAAAATCGTTCAGTTTTTATCGGAATTTCGTGAAGAAACAGAACATGGATTATTATCAACACTGCCGCTTGAGAATCGATACGGATCTGCAAAATACACAATCAATAATCATTATCAGCATGAATTGATTTGAAAATGTGTAAAAAATTATCGTGTGAAATCGATACAGATCTGCAAAATAAACAATAAATTCAGCATAAATTGATTCAAAAAACATGTAAAATCGATACAGATCTGCAAAGTATACAAGAAATAGAGCATAAATAGATTTAAAAACGTATAAAATTGTAAATAAAAATCGAAAAACAATGTGAAATCGATACAGATCTACAAAACAAACGATCGATAATCGTTATCAACATAAAATGATTCGAAAAATGTACAAATTACGATAAATCGAAAAAAATGTAAATCAATACATATCTGAAAAATACACGAGAAACACAGCAGAAATTACTTCGAAAAACGTGAAATCAAAGCGAGATAAATGAAATTAACGTAAGTTATGAACGGAATTTCATACCTTAACAACATGAATTAATATCAATGGAGCCGTTTATGAGTCGAATCAGATCTGCAAAATTCAGAATAAATGAACATTTTGAGGGTGAATTGAAATGAAAAATGAGGAATAGAAGTGAGATGAAGGAGATTGACAGAATTTATTGACGGAATTGCAAACCTTTGCGGCGATGTAGATCTGGTAATCAGGGGATGGAGGCTAAAATTAGGGTTTCGAAATTCGAAGGGAAAGGGGAATTTTGGGGGATTATTATTTTATTGGGTGACCGGGATATGGTCTACAACCAAAGAGAGATGAGCAACGCATGTTATAATTCTTTTAAAAAAATTGTGTTTTTACAATTTTTTGTGAATTTTTTGTATTTTGTGATAAATCAATTTAAAGTTATGTGAATTTTAAAAACTTTGTAATCTTGTGTTTTTATAAAACTTAAAAAATAGTAGATACATACCACACGCGCATATATATATATATATATATATATATGTATATATGTCATGTTAATGTGGGTTATGTTATTGATAACATTTTCTATTTGTTTATTAAAAGTATTTTAATGTTCTAAATCACCTATTTATAACGAGTAACAACGGTCATGTTTTGATGTGTATAAGCTCGTACTCAATTGCAGAACTGTATCTAATACCTGGTTTTAGGGTGGGAAGGGTGTCCGGTAGGCCACATCGAGTATGGTTACCGATTTTGGTAACACTGTCGCCACCTGATTTGGGTAGGTGAATTTGTGAATGGTTATCAAATAGGAAGAGGAATGAGAGGGGGAGACATAGAGAGTAGAGATGAGATTGTATTGTAAAAAGGGTGGTGGCCATGGTTTAGGATAGTTTTAAGGAGTGTTGTAAGTGATTAATGTGTCTTGGGGTTGTTGAGGATAGCAGTGTGGTGGCGGGTGAGGACTAATGGAACCCATGGTACTATCATTGAGCACCCCCCCCCCCAACCCTTGCATTTGTGGGTACTCCGGTTACTCGTTGCATTTGTGGTTTCTCTTAGAAATCGTGGATTCCTATGCATACTCTTGTATGGCTAAATTCATAAGTTGAAAGTCTGATTACCTTTCATTCGATCTCAAACTCATCATAGAAAATGACTATAACATAATGTACCCCACGTACAGTTCTAACAATTCCAAAGTTTAAATAAGCTTAAGTTAATAACAATATAAACAAACTTAGAATGTTATACCTGGTATAGATGTTAGTTATGTTATTTATGTTATTATATGTCATATTTTACTACACTTAAACTATCAATGCTATCAATTCAAAGTAACACGAAGTGGGGTCCCTTCACAAGACAACTTCAACACTTATCATACTTTCCAAACTCTTGAGTGACTACACAACTTCTCAGGCACGGCGTAAACATAGCCAATCTCCGGTACAAAGAGAGAGAGGTGCTAAGCGGTAGAGACCAAGTAACGACCGTCTTCAAAGAAATAAAGATAGAACTACGGTTGCAGTGGCGGTAGGCACAAGTCAAATTGCCAATTGACAACCGTGATTGTTCTTTATACACACATAACAATGTGTTTTTTCGGTTTTTATTTTTAGTTTTTGTTATATTATATAATTCCATATATTCGCACAAGCTTAAGTTACAATCATAAATCATCTTATATTGTTTTTGTTTTCTTCCTTTATAATAACGTATAAAATAATATTTATAATTTACTTTTAAATTTATTACACCCTAAACTTAATAAATTTAGTTAACAATTTTTATTATTGTTGTTGTTGTTATTAATTTAAACCGCTTCGAAAATGTTTTTCTACCATTTGAACTTACTTGTTCCTTTATACGATAATGTTTTACATTTTAGTTTATTCTATTGAGTTAACACGCTGCAACACATGCATGGTTTAATATTCTTACATCTATTTTTTGTTCTGCTTAACGATCCCAGCGCAACGCAAAATAAAAAAAAAGTATGATATGCAAAGAGTAAAAGATACAAGCGAAAAACCGAAATAAAAAAAGTTGAAGGTCTAAAACATAAAACTCACAAAGTTAAGATAGAATTAGGGTTTAAGATCCCACACCCTTTATAATCTCTCAAACTTCCACACAGCCGTCTGTTCTTGCGTTTCTTCGGTCTTCCAGCAGCACACGCACGGTATTCATCTCTCTTTCTATATCTATATATCTCATGAATCTACAACCTTAGCTCATATCATACACTTTTGTTCACAAAATCGCACTCAATTACTGTAATATTTCCGCTAATTGTTGCTATCTTTACTATTTTAGCTGATATCGTTTGAATATAGCGTTTGTTCTGTGAGTGATTTCGTTTTCATTAGATTTGCCAGATTATCGTTTTTGAAATCGGTTGATTGCTATATTCAATGATGTATCGATCTGTATCAGTGTATATGATATGGAGTGATTAGAGAAATTGTTTGTTTATTTTATTATTGGCTTTAGATTTGTTTGAGTTTATGATTTGATTATATGTACTTTAAAAGGTATTTTAAAGTAGTCATCTGGCTTAATTTAGGTTGAAGTTAGGTTTTGATTATGTATTTTGGAGATAGAAATGTGTATTGGTGTATCCAGATTTAATTAAATGTTTTTTTGTCATTAAGGATAACTAAATAAAGAGTAATTATTTGATATTCTGGTGTAAATTGTGTGAGAACATAATTGAATGCTGGAAAATGACTGTTTTAATCAGCAAGGATCAGTGTTAACCTGAATTTCTTTTTGTGTATCTGTTGCTGTTATTTTGTTGACTTGTTTATATTCATAACATGCTTATGGCATAGTTAATTACTAAAGCTTTCGATACAAGTAAAAAGTTGGTGCTTCATTTCATTTGCTTATTTAGTTGCATACGTGTTATTAATCTTTTGCCATCTTATTTCGTTGTCTGAATTATGGTTTCTTTTTTGAACAGTTAAGACTCGAAGATCTTCTCAACCGAAAACATGGCAGCGTAAGTTACTTTAATGCATTGTTGTAACCATCACCTTTGAGTCTTAACTTATACGACATACCATTATGTTTAAGACACTTGATATGGCACATGTATAACTAATTTTTTTTTTGAATAATCTATGTTTTGGTCGTGCAGTGAAGAGGGTGTTGTTCCCGTCGAGGCACCTGCTCCCGCTCTCGGTGAGCCTATGGACATCATGACCGCTTTGCAGCTTGTGTTGAGAAAATCACTTGCTCACGGTGGACTTATTCGTGGACTTCACGAGGCCGCAAAAGTGATAGAAAAACACGCTGCTTTCCTTTGTGTGTTGGCTGAAGATTGCAACCAGCCTGATTATCAAAAATTGGTCAAAGCTCTTTGTGCTGACCACAATGTCAGTCTGGTAACCGTTCCTAGTGCAAAGACTCTTGGCGAGTGGGCTGGTGTAAGTCTCTTGTTACCTTAATTTATCAACTTTTCTTAAGCATTATCTTCTTAAAAATGTAGATTCGGGTCAGGTTAGGTTAGGCCCCAATCATTGTTTGTCATCTTTTAATAAATAAGTAATACGTTTTTACTAATGCTATATAGTATAATTAACAACATAGACTGTATTTTTGGACAAATATATTAAAAGAGTTTGTTGCATTTAAAGTAGATTTTGGATGACTTGCTTGACTTGTTTCTTTTTCAGTTAATTTTTTTATCTGATCAATTCGGCTGTTTAAGATTAGCTTATTGATTTGTTCTATTAGTATCTGAAGTTTAGATGACATTTGTAATATATAGTTTAAGTAATCATATTTAGCACACTATTTACATTAACATTTCATAAAAGTTGCTAACAACTAACAAATGTTTGAAGGTTGGCTCGGCAACTTAACCCTACATAAGTCTGTTTGACCATGTCTTTGCTTGAACAGTTAAAACATGTTTGACCCACAAATTTGTCATGATTTAAACCTTAATTCACATTATGCTTCTGTTTTGTTGTTCTACATCTTTGGTGATTTTACTGAACATGAATGTTTATACAGTTGTGCAAGATTGACTCTGAAGGCAAGGCAAGGAAGGTTGTTGGCTGTTCATGCCTTGTTGTGAAGGTTTGTATAATTATATTATTCCAATTACTAAAAGCTGTTTTAATTTTTTGTATATGATGTATTTTTATTTCTTATATGCTGTCTTTGTATGTAATTGAAAATTTGTTATTATTTCAGGATTATGGTGAGGAAAGTGAAGGTCTTCACATTGTCCAGGAGTATGTGAAATCTCACTAAATATATGTTTTTTTGAGTCATCATAATGTTTTATGGGTTTCTGAATTTTGTAAGAGCGAAGATTGTTTGATTGAGAGTCTTGTCAAACTTCATTAGATTTTAATTATCTGAATTCGGTCTTTGTGGGGGCTCAAAATGGCTTAAAACTAGATCATAAAAGATATGGCTTACGTTTGTTTTTTTAAATGCTTTAATTATGATTGACATAAATAACATGATATGGGTTGTGTTAAGTTTATACTAAACCATTAAGGGTGGTAGGGGTGTTCCACATCAGGAGTCGTAAACTCTTTATCTAGTCAATCATCTAATGTCATTTCAACCCTTATCTTTTTTCACTTCTTATTTTGCACTCACAAGAGGTGTTTAACCAAAACAATTTTTTGGTTGGGAAGAGTGGGGTCTGCTACTAACCCCCTCTCTCTGCTCTTCGCTAGCAGTGATTACTTTCCGCATTCACATGTTCACCGAACACTGATAGGGGTTGGTGACGTGTTCAAGCGGTGAACCCTATTAACCGCTCCTCTTCATCGCACATAGCCCCCTCCTTCCTTGAGGAAAGAACGAAAGTACAAAACCGTTTCAGAATGCATATAATACGCTTTGGTTTGTGGCTTGAGATTGACTTGGTAAACCAATGACATAACTTGATAGGGTTGTGTTAAGGTTAAAGAATTTCAACCAGTCAACCACAACCAACCTGAAACTCATCAATCCACCAACCTTACATTATTGATAGCCTAGTTACATATGAATCTATTTTACTATCATTTGTGTTCTAATTTTTATACGAACAACTTAAAAGTTGAATTGTGAACACATATTGACATCAAAACAATATCCATTTGGTCCACTCTGTCGTGACATTTAGTGTTTGCAGAGGTGTTGGTGGAGGTTTCTCACACCCCGATTCCCAATGGGCCCGAATGGGTTGTGACGATTGGATAACAGTATCACAAATAATAATGCAGCGGAGGTATTGGAGTAAAAAAGAATATTTATCTCAATAAAAGCTTGAATATAAATATATATAAGTTGTACAAGCGTTTCCAGTACATGCCCACAAGCGGATCAAATAAAAAGTGCTTTAGACATCATAGGCCTTAAGTTTGAGGAGTTGCAAATTCCTTGGCCTTCATTCTAGCCGACCCGGATTCCTAGCCTATGATAAGGTTCGGTACCTGCGGTTGAGTCTTTTGAAAATACGGCAGCTTTCACTGGTAAATACAATTAACTGACTCATTTTGAAAATAGTTTTTCAAAAATGATTTTATACATAGAGAAAACTCGTAGGTAAACATTTAATATTTCTTGTGATTTATCTTGTCACCAAATATACATACTTGTGATACAATGGGAACCAGAGTTCAAAGCCGGTCATTTTCAGTGCTATAATGATTAAGGGTACACACCAAAGTTGAATAAAACCTGTCTTACAGTCGGTATGCTTACCCCGGCACACTATTCCGTATGGCCATAATAGTTCATGAGTCGGGACGCCTGGACAGTACCAATAACCCCCAATTGTTTCAGTTATCAAGTAAAACGCATTAAACCGAGTTCTTATATTTATGAGCAACATAGACGGCTCATTAATGTAATACCCGCTCCAAGTGACGTATTCGCCACACCCCAAGTTTAAAAACTAGAATAAGTTAAGAGTATTAACCTTTTGCTAGCTTCCAATCAAATATGATTATAATTTAACAAAAGCCACAAGTAAAAGTATTATTGACCCAAATCCGATTATCTGGGGGGTTCTATAGTCTGGAATGAACAGAATAATTTATCTGTTAGAATGTATACGGGTCAAAGGTTAGTTCCTTCAGACATGACCCGTTACTTAAGAATAGATTCGCTAGATTAACCGTAAATCAGATCGAATGTGATTTACACCTATCCGAGTGCAATGACTCATTGGATAAAGGTTATTTAACCAAGCATTTCGATTTGGAGTGGTTTTGAAGTATCTAGATTCGTTACGCCTAAATTACGAACTGGGTACGTATAACTAGTTATGCGCGTATAAGCGGGTTTGGAAGGTTAGATAGGTCTTATGACAAGTCTAAGGTGTCAAAACACTTTTCATTACATTATATGTTCTGTTTAAAATTCAGAATATTGATCTCTTTGGTTTGAAAACCATTTCTTTAGTTTTTAGTACAAAAGGGCATAATTGTTATTTTAAAATATAAGTTCTAGGCTTGTCATATAACCTACCAAACAACATGACCAAGAGGTATAACTTTTAAGGGTTATACCTTATATTAATATGGTCATAATATCAGTTCTAAACAAGTTCTAACGTTGACCAAACGGATCAGAATCGAAAGTCAAAGCAGGAAATCAAACTGATTGACTTTCGATATGGAATTGAGCTCTAAACAAGAAATGACGAGTTGGATATGTTTAGACATGTCTAACAAGTTTTATGAATTGATATGATGTCAAAACTTAAAGTTTTAATAGTTAGAAATTTAATTAGAGCAATTTGCAAAGTTTGCGTTTTTTTGACATTTTATTTAATATAAGTCGACTCGTCATTTCGCCTACTTAACGTGATCTTTGAAAGATATATTCTCAGGGGATTATTACCCTTATTATTACGATCATGTAGCCATGTTCGAATCGAACATTGGCTTGACCATAATAGTCATAACTGAAAGTCAAACTGTTTGACTTTTAGCTAACAACTAGCCTAGAAATGAAAAGAACTAGAGAGAGCACTTACTAGTGTTGAAGAACACTTTTAGAACTCGGTAGAAGGCTTCCAAGTATTGGAAACAAGCTCCAAGAAAGATTAAAGAGAAAGATATGAATGAGCAAGTTGGAAAGGTGAAACTATGGAGCTATTTATAGTTGCAAGATCATGCCAAGTGTTAAGAAGGATTCTCAGATGTGTACAAGTGCCCATTGAGGTGTAAGAACCAGAGAAAACGGTGGCAGTTCGAAGCAAGGTGTCACACTATACAGATTTCCTTGGGGAGCAAGCACAAAACTGCCAGCATAGGGTCCTGGGTTTACGGTCCGTAAGCCCTTTAGGCGCCCACAAATTTGCATTTCTTATGGATCATAAGACTTAAAGACTTGCGGTCCGTAATCGCTTGCAAGTGAACCTAATAATCATTACTTACGATCCGTAAGCACATAAGGCTTGCGGTCCGTAGAGTCACTCAGAGGTTATATAAATTGACATGTTGACATAATTGGTCCCTCCACAACCAATCTTCCACATAGTCCGGATTAATTGGAGTATTGGACATATATCGTTACATAGTTGAACGATAAATTCCCTTTTCTAAGTTGAAAATTCGGACACGTGTCGTCGCACAATTGGACGAAATTTACGGGTGTTACAAGGTTTAAGGATCGATGGAGTGGCGTCTCGTGATTGGGACACGTCGCTTTCACCTATACCTTTTGTCCCCTGCATGATGACGCTTTGTGGAGATCACCTGGTACAGTGTTCGACGGGCGTGATTAGTTGCAAGTTTTACTTTCACCTTGTACTATTTGTCTTCTTTGTGCAGACATAGTATCACGCGGCGAAAGTTGCCCGCAGGTGGTTTGTTACAACCAGTTGGCTATTCTTTGGTTTAGTTTGAGTTTCATGGCCATATCTCTTCAACTTTGATTTGTTGTTTAAAACTGACTTGATAAACCAAACCTGCCGAGATTATATTACGTATTTTCCATAAAAAGTTGTATTACCTTTTAGATGAATTGTCAACATGCAAACTTAGGTCATGGGTTCTAAATCTCTTACAGTGTTGCTTTTCTCAATTTTTTAAATTACATTTTCTTTTAAATCAAATTTGGAACGACTCCATGTAAAGCGAAAAGGCCCTAACCGTTAATCCAAACAATGTTGGCTGGTACGTACGACTCAACCATCCGATTTTGTTTAGTTTATTCAAAATTGTAGTTATTGGTTCGGCTCATTAACCCCATTATAACTGGCTGAACCTGTGAGCATCCCTAAAAGTTTTGCATATAAGAAGAATGGCGTACCGACCATGAAATAACATGGAAATGTACCGACCATGAAACATGGAAATGTAGTTGGCTCAAGGAAAGAATCTAGTTTGCTCCAACTGGTTTTTACAAAAGCAGACCACGAAACGACTACATAATCGTTCTAATTGAGTCTATTTGCTCTTAAAAGATACATGTTGACGTTTTAGGATGTTTTATAGTAGACACATGTAGGAACGCCTATGTTAGGAGTTCATCATCTGCAATTGTCTACTTCTGTCCAAATTGAGTTTTCAAACCTTTTATAGACTCTTAATAAAGTTACATAGAGCACACACACACCAACAAAACGAGTTGTCGAGAAGCAATAATTGTCTCAAAAGGCCCCAAAATCTGGTATACGTATGACATGCTTTTAAGTGTTCTATTTCACTTATAAAAATTAAAACCTACACATAATATGTGACCAATAACATAGAAATTACTGCAAGATCTAGAAAAGTTACTGTGTTACATTAAATCTCGGTTCATTCATTTGCTCTCAGAAACTGGTAGATAGACACCCTCCACGGCCAACCAAACATTGTCCGCGCGTTTTTCTCTCACGCCACAAACCTATAACAAATAAAAAAAGTATGCAAAAGTTTGAAATCGCCATTCATGTTTCATTTGCATACGTTGTTTATCGACATATTTATAAGTACATAGCTTTGAAATTGCCACCTTTAAAAAAACTATGATTAATATGCGACTAACCTCTTGTTGACCCCCAGCGATGCGGCTGTATTTCTTATCATGGCTGTGTAGATATCCGCTTGTGTCGACATGAAAAAGCCTTATTCTCTGATCTTGTCTCCAAGTTTTTCCTTTTCCCTCGATTTCAAGTCTAAAGGTATCGTAGTAAAATCAACCAACAATCTCAATAAGTTTAACACACGTCTTAAACATACTTTCTTTTGATTTTGAACGGTTTGCAATCTCACAAACTTAAAAGAAAACATAAGTAAATGATCGTATTATGGTAATAGCTCTTACCTCCAGTAATCTCCTGTATCTGAATTCCCATCATCTCCAAAACAACTCACCTACACAAAACCTCTCTCGCTTATATTTTATACCAATCATACAAAGCTAAATTTATTATAATATATAAGGGCAAATAACTTAAAAAACCAATATACTTTCTCATTTTTCTTATAAAAGTCCCTCAAAAGTTCTTTTGCACATTAAAGTCCCTTCACATGATAAATTTGAACAAATTTATGACTTAACTTTTTTAAAACTTGCTTGAAGTTATGTTTCAACCTAAGATGTTTTGAAAATGTATAGGTCATTGCTACAGAACCGAAAACAGTTAAAAACGAAAATCGAACAAAAATCGATTAAACCTTAACCGAATAAAATTAATTCGGTTTATAAGTAGCCCTATAAACCGAATAACCAAAGTAAACCATACTTTATATTTAGTCGAACAAACCCAAAATATGAATTTGTTGTATTCGGTTGAAACTTGAAACCCAAAACCAAACCAAACCAGAACGCGGTTTGTGATTCAGTTTTAAGATACTTAAATTCTGTTTAGTTTGGTTCGATTTTTTGTTTAACTCAAAAAATGTCAAACCGAATAAAATGAGTCAAATAATCGAATAAACCGAAAAGAACCGAACCAATGGACACCTCTAACGATTCCAAGTAGTTTAATTTTTTTTGTCATAATATTGTTCAAATTTAACATGTAAATGGACTTTAATGTTTAACAATTGTTGAGGGACTTTTATGAGACAAAACAAAAAGTATGTTGGTTTTTCATTTGAAAAAAAATTGTTGAGGGGCTTTTATGAGAAAAATGAGAAAGTAAGTTTGGTTTTTTATGATATTTACCCCTTAAATTACAAAATCCTTGTTAATGAAGTCTATAAGAAAGAATACATGTAGCACATATATTATTATTGTCCAAAGGGTCCCTCAGCCACACTTTGTATTACTTGGTTTACTACACTTTACATAGAAAAAAAAGAAATTTTTTAAACCAGGGGTCTCAGTGAGAACAGCGTCAGCCTCGCTACCGTTTGCTGTTGTGTTACTTACAACCACATATTAATTGAAAAAGAACAAGCAAAAGGCCAATCAACAAACCTCTAGATTGCCTGATATCGGTGAAGCATGCAAGTGGCTATGAAGCCATCTCCTGGTTTTCATGTGTTGCAATCGAATAATACTTCCACTTTTTATACTATCTCCCTGTTTTGCTGATGTTTCCGGCATAGGCCTCACAATCTAGTTATGTAAGAGTCCATTTAAATAAAATAATTAGAAACCCCACACCACAATTATATTATAAAACTTAATCAAGTCACTTAAAGTTTGAAACATATCAAATTGGGTTGGGTATATAGACAACATTAACATACCCAATAGCTATTGGCATCATCTACATTAGGAAAGCCTGTAACAGATTGCTGACCACTGCCTGATCCATATGGCACATCGTGTGAGTGCAGTCGAAATCTTGTCTTTTCATGCATTAGCTTGAGTACCGACCCATAAGTAATCTGAAGTATATATAGAGTTGCAATAAATGAATCAACTTACAATCAAAATAAAAACAAACAAAAGTGTATATCTTAAGCAATCTTTTATATCATTTGGGTAAAATACGTACCCAATAAAGCTATACCCTAAAAGAGTACGTAAGTAACACTAGACTAGTCTCACTTTGCTAGTTTATGAAAACGACATCAACTTTCACATGTGTAAATCAATAATATTCACAATTCATATATATCAAAATTACACACACTGCATCTAAAATGGCAAGAAAATCTAACCTAATATGAGTTATTGCGTTTCAAATCTAGAAAAAAAAATCCATGAACTTCGACACTTCCTTACCAAGTTTACGTCATTTTTCTTTTCTTGTTCCAACTTCACCACAAACTGTTATATAGTTATCAAAATTTTCTCAAGAGCTTTAAGGTCTAAACAAATGTGGTCCATTTGACCTTGAGAGATCACAATTTTTTTCACCTCATAGACAGGAAAGAGTCTATCCATCCACAAACCGACCACATATCCCAAAGAATCAAGTCTTCTTACTTCTTAGTGTCCAAATCAAGAAAAAAAATTCTGATAAATCAAATAAATAGAACTAGTCATGGCTTTGGGTTTTACGGTCAACCATACAACTTTTCTGATTGAAGTTCTATTAATTAAGTCACAAAACTTAACACCAGCATTCTGATAATCTAACATGCTTATTACTTGTCCAACATGGCAAAAAACTGATCAACACCGCTAAAAACACTACACAATCCTCACCAAAACCGAAGCAAAAAAGCAGTTAACCTAGGTCAAATTCCGACCTATCAATGTTAATACTCCAAACAAACCAATAAACTTCCACAATAGCATTCTGGATTCTGATAATCTAATATGCTTATTACTTGTCGAACAAGTCAGCAAACTTAGCCAAAATCTACAAACACTACACAATTCATACCAAAACTTAAGCAAAAAAGCAGTAACTTAGGTCAAACTTCAACCTATCAATCGCATATCCTCCAAACAAATAAAAAACACTCAAAAACATTATCAGATCTTACAACAAGCAAACTACCTCAACACCTTCAGAAGTAGCAGCGTACACAGGAGTCGACGTATACTCCGAATCTAGGGTTAGAAACAGGAAAACAGCGAGTCCGAAGAACGAAACCGACATCACAAGTAATAATCCAATGAACCACGTCCGTTGCCAAAACGGTAAATCTAGATCCGATTCCGATGACGGACCGATCGTCTCTCTGTAAATGATCCGAGTCGGAGCCGCACGTGACACCGGAGAATTTGACGGACCGGTGCGTCTTCGAGTGACGTTGCTGTTGCTGCTGCTGTGTTGCGGTTGGCCTGACGGAGGAGCCACGGCTGAATGTTTTCTCCGGTCGGATCCTCCGGCGGGAGTTCCGGCCACCGGCGAGTGTGTGTATTTGTATGTGTATGTGTATGTGTATGTGTGTGTGTGTGTGTGTGTGTGTGTGTGTGTGTGTGTGTGTGTGCGCGTGTTGCAGGGATTCGATTTGGAATTGAGATTTGTTGTTTGAGAAGTTTCTTCTTCAATGGGGGTGACACGTTGGTTGCGTGTTTTGAACGAACGGTGTTTCGCCACGTGGATGGTACGGTACAGTGGAGTGCTGATTAGGATTGATTTTTTTAATATAGGTTAACAAGTAGTCTTTTTAGTATTTTATTTGTGTAAATATTAAATACAAATCATTATTAGTATTAATAAGTTTTCTATTTATTAAAATAAAAACACCCGAAAGTGGCTTAAGTAGAATTTTACTTGGTATAGGGATGGTAGTTGTTAGAAGATGACCCTCATGTTAGTGCCACATAGGATAAGTGTAAGGATAGATCTAAAAGGATAGACCTAGGAAATGGAGGATGGAGCTGTATGTATGTATGTATGTATAGGTGTGTGTAGAGAAGAAGAGAGAGAGAGAGAGAGGACCGGCAACAACGTCTTGGGGAAGACGTCACGACGCCGACGCAGCCCCGGAAATGGTGTTGGGGGGGGGGGGTCGCCGGGCATGGACGACCCCCCACACCGAATAGCCTAACACCTCGTTTGAAGAATAAAGTACTCTCAAATAGTAAATTGTAAAGGAGTGTTCTATTAAAATCAATATTTATGGATTATGTTTTAACTTATAATTGATACATGTTTGTGTTCTGGCCCTTTGTTCAACTGACACCAGGCAATGATAAGGCTTGGAACTGGTCTTTGGTCGCGTGTTCAAGTGTTGGAGCCAGCAGGTTTTACACATAGGTGGGATCACTCCTTGTTAATCACTCGTGTGAGTATCTGTGTGGTTTTTCTTGTGAACACCCAGTCAAACTCTGAAATAAGTGTGGACCCTTTTAATACAACATAGCTGGCCAAGGTAGGGCGGTGGGTCCCCCAATGCGGAGATGCGACCAAAGGTTGCATAATTGAAAATCGATATTAAAAAATTGATATGTGCCTTAGATATTTCCTAAAATATAAACCGACTAAAAGCGTGTTTCTTTCTAAAATATAAACCGACAAAAATTGTGTTTCTTTTACAAGAAATTTCCTGTTTATTCACCAAGTCTAACTTATGGCAAAGGAATAGATTTCTTACGTGCCAACAACGACTAAAACCTGTTTAAATAATTAATCTACTAATCCGTTCAATTGCAAGACTTGAGTTTACACTCACAATAATCTAGGCATCTCAAAATGTCATAACTTCGAATTTAAAAAAAAAACTAATATGCATCAATAACTCGATAAGAATAAGATTTTGGAGTTTTGTATTGCATCAACCTCAATCTACACGAGTTAAACATGCTCATTTAGGGGGGATGGGGCACTCTCCAAAGCCATCATTTGAACCCTTCCACTAATCAATCAAGTTATGCCACCTCATCTCTTTGAATCATGGATTTAAAAGATCAAATGGGTTGCATCTCAGTTCTAGCTCATCACCTACACCACTTCCCAATAAATTCCTATACACTTCTACACTTTTTTTCTATCAAGTCGAAGATGGTGAACCCGTCAACCCATTACTTGGCCGTGATGGAATCACATGGGGCAGTGTTATATGTAAACCTAGTGAACCAAGAGGCTCCCATGCCCCGGATGACCTTAGACGTTTCATAACTTCTTTTGTTATATATTGTTTCTATGGGGTTTGGCACTTTGGGTGCCAAAGTTCTCAAGATGTCACAAATGCAAGATGCAACTAACTAATAAATTCACATTCATGATGCATATTTAGATGTCGCTAGACTTATCTAGCAATTAAGGTCTCATTAATAAACTGTAGACACAACTTAAAACATTTTTTATAAGGGTTACTCTAATTACGTAGACACAACTTATAACATTTTTATAAGGATTACTTTGATTACAATTTTATACAAAATAAAAAATACATTTATATGAACTTAGGTTCACTATTTTTTTTTTCACATAAAAGCTAATGATTGTAATTAATATTAATAATTACAAAATAAAATAAGTATATTAGATAATCAATACTTAGGTAATAATGATTGTATTTATTAAGAGGTAGTTATAGCGCAGGGTGCAAGTAGAATCACCCTTTTTATAATTTAACTATATTTGTTTTGGTAGTTAAAATAAGATAAATATTAACAAGTTACCCAATTCTGTTACAACAACCTTCAACGCCACCACACTCGGTCAGCCACCCACCTTCGAACCACAAGTATGATCAGCTCAGCCGGTCCACACCATCGTCAACCAACCATAATCACCACCTAAAGCACGAATAATCACCAAATGGCAATTTCATCTTCACTTAGTCAGCCATTCATCTTCAAACATGCACTCAAACACCTGTAGAGTTCATCTAGTACGAATCTTAACCCTAATTATGTTGTTCTTTGTTCAAGATTCGATCATGCATGATTACATTGTAACATTTGTCAAAAACGGGTTTCCAAACCCGCTCCGTTTTGTAATCGAATATCAAGTTATAAATGTCACGTTGGGTATTTATGGTTATCTTGGTTTTTAATGATACATAATTAATAAACAAACTAAACTATAAAAATTATATTTGATAAAAAGTGAAAACAAAATAAATAAAAAAGAAATGTTGCTGCCGGGACTCGAACCCGGGTCAGCCGGTTCATAACTTCAAAGTCTTAACACACACACACATCACCACTCCGCCACTTGTTGTTTTCTGTTATCTCTAGGAAACAAATAACATTTATACACAAACTCGGTTAAACCGGTTGCGCCAACTGAGAAACGGAAATCGACAATTCAATCGTCAAATCGTTTGATTACTCGCACATTCAGGTTATAACCGACGCACCGGCGTTTTCTCATCAATTCAGATTGAATGAACATCAATTGTCTGTAACATTTGTCAAAAACGGGTTTCCAAACCCGCTCCGTTTTGTAATCGAATATCAAGTTATAAATGTCACGTTGTATATTTATGGTTATTTTGATTTTTAATGATACATAATTAATAAACAAACTAAACTATAAAAATTATATTTGATAAAGTGAAAACAAAATAAATAAAAAAGAAATGTTGCTGCCGGGACTCGAACCCGGGTCAGCCGGTTCATAACTTCAAAGTCTTAACACACACACATCACCACTCCGCCACTTGTTGTTTTCTGTTATCTCTAGGAAAAAAATAACATTTATACACAAACTCGGTTAAACCGGTTGCGTCAACTGAGAAACGGAAATCGGCAATTCAATCGTCAAATCGTTTGATTACTCGCACATTCACGTTTATAACCGATGAACTAATGATTTTAATCATTCGGAAATGGTTGAACATCAGTTTTCATTATTATCGGTTTTTATAACCGAAAAGAATCAAAGCTCAGATTACTTCAATCAAAACCTTTCTCGCGACTCAGAGACATCAGGCAAACATTCCATTTCACTTTCGTCACACTTTCAGTCCATCAGAACGCTTAAAGCAACTCGCCGGAAATTTCTGTAAGGTTCGCCGGAAAACCGTATTCATCATCAAAACGGTAATTCATTCAATACCGTTGTAATCTAACGATTATTAAGTTATTTCTAACTTAAACCTTCCAATTGAAATTGAATTCAGATACCGATACCAGATAATTCCAGTTCGCCGGAAAGTTTCTGGAAATCGTTATCTTCGTCTGCGAAACGGTAAGGACCTTCAAACACATCGTTAATATTTGTTTATCACTTCAATTCCACGATTGGCTAATCAAAAACGGCTAATTGTCTGTTCAGTTGAGGTGCACAAAAACAGAGACCGACGCCTGCCGGAACTCTGTAACCAATCGTTCACCAGTATGTTTTTCCTCTAATTGTCGTCCCTGCTATCTCTTATCAGTTTGTGTAATGCCTAGCAATCGAATTAACAAGTTTTAATGATGTAAACTGCTGTCGGTAAAAATCCAGTGAAGAAGATGAACTTTGATAATACTATAAGTATAATTAAAATTGGTATTTTAAACGGGTTAGACACACAGTCCAGCGGTGGACTGTGTGCAAATAATACACACACGTCACAAGTTCGATCCCTGATTCACGCACTCCCTATGTAATAAAATGCCTTTTTGTTTAAAGCTGAACCGGGTTAACCCCCGTTAGTTGTTAAGTATAATAAAAACCGAGATATTAACCAGGTTAGACACACAGTCCACCGCTACTGTGTGCAACACTAAGTCGCACGTCACGAGTTTGAAACCTGTTCCAGGCACCGGGTTGTTGAATTAAAATGTTTTTGAAATTAAAAGAATTTTGGTTAAATCGAATTAGTATATAAATATAATTAAAAACAAGATTATTTCGGGTTAGACACGTAGCTCAGTTGGTAGAGCTGCGTGCACGCGTACGGGAGGTCTCGGGTTCGAGCCTCACCTGGCGCAAACAATTCCACTGACCGAACCGGTCAACAAGTCAACAAGTCAACGGTCAACGCAAAATAAACAATTTTTTATATATTTTTATTTATTTAATTTAATTTAAAAATCAATTAAAAATACTTAAAAATAACATTTTTAAAGATAGAAAATAGCCTTAAACTCACAAAAATATATCTAAAAATTTCATTAAAATCCTTAATAAAATCCACTCATTTAATATATTTTTCCGTTATTATTTAGGTTAGTATTTCTCGTTGTTCCGCTCATCCAATTCGTGCGCATCTCACTATCTCCAATCCAACGCATCCAATGTGAGTGAATCTTACAAATTCCCCGTTTTAATCACGTTTTGGGGTGTATCATGTGTCTTGCTAAGTATTATATTTAAATCATTGTGCATACATCATATCATGAACTTGTGTAATCAGTTTGTTTCAATTGTTATGTGGTTATCGTTAGATGCAAGTTATTATTTTCAGTACATGCAATTTCATAGGCCGCCGCTCCCCATTACATTATGAGCGTTGAGCATGTTCCCCATTTCATTATGAGTGTGAACCTGGCGTGCCCACATACGATCGGCTCCGTTTGATTGAGCCTTGATCGCACAGACATTTTCATTTTCAGTACATGCAATACGATCGGCTCCGTTTGATTGAGCCTTGATCGCACAGTTTCAGTTATGTTATTTATCGTATGATGTTGGTATGTTTATGTATGCTATCATATGTTATTGTATGTTATAGTTGTGATTGCTATTGCCACTGCCTGATTATGTACATTTGCTCATTTATGATTATGCACAATTTTTCATTGATAAACTAACAAGAAAATCTATAATAAATGTTTATCTAATAAGGTTCACTCGCCAATTTATGTTGACCCAAAAACCCCCATTTTTACACATGATACAGGTGAATCAGCTGCAGCAAGAAACACTTAGGATGGGACTAGAAGAATAAAATGATTTAGAGTTGGGATTGTTTTTTTTGGTTTATTTTCTTGTATTGTATGAACATGTTTGGATATTTGGGAATGTAACTTTGACTTAAATAAATATGAAACATATTAGTAAATGTCATGAGTTTTGGTGATAACCCAATTATGCCCCGACTCTTATTCCGCTGCGGGTTGGGGTGTGACAGATTGGTATCAGAGCCATGACTATAGGGATATAGGATAGGTTATTAGACCCTTAGAGCCTATACTATAGTTGATTAGAAATTTTAAGATTTTAGTGTGTTACATGCCAAACTTCATGATGTTTATATGTTTTATGTTTAATGTTACATTCAATATTATGCATGCATGTTCATAAGTATATATTATCATATAATGCCTATCATGAATCATATTCTCATAACATATCACATCCATGAAAGCACACACCACATCATGATTGCTTTTACAATGATTTTTGTGTTTTCAAATCTCATCAAAGTGAGTTCTCATGACGGGCATGTAGTAACTGGAAGGGTACCAGTACCGGTAGTCGGGACGTCCTGTCTAGGCTGGAATTCGTATAAATCCAAATAAAGGACCAGTTTGCCTACCTGGGGACTAACGATGAGGGTACGAAGTACCTATTAGGCCAAAGCATGCTATACCAAACGTCGTGTGAACTAACCCCACTTTGAGTTGTCATTGTGTCTACACCTGGACACATTCCGACCATACATCTCGTAAACAAATTTTGTGGTTTGCATTCGGGTGATGCAAGTGTTAAATCGCCAATACTAATGTAAATCCTACCAAGCCAATAGCCATGGGGCCCACATGACTATATAGGTGAAGGTATGGGGGACATTTGAGGCCCAACATGAGCGAACCCAAGACATCCTATGGATGTAGGTGCATTATTGATATTTATGTTATTTTCATTTTTCTAAAGACACATGACACCTAAAAAGACACCATAAACTCACAATCTTCTTATGTATGTTCCTGTAGATGTCGTCCAGACAACAACGAAGGGGTAGAAGATCAGGAAGGTCTCAGGAACGCTTGGCCACACAAATCGCGAAACAAATGGTCACGATACTGCCTGACATTGTGGTCCAAGTGCAACAAGCCCTCGCTACAAATCCTACTAACCCTCCCCAACAACATGACCAGAACATCGACAACCCTCCTACCAGCAAGTGCTCATACAAACATTTCAAGTCTTGTGATCCTCCTAAATTTGAAGGGACCGAGGGTGTCACTGTTCTCCTACATTGGTTCGAGGAGATGGAAAATACCTTTCTTAACTGCGATTGTCCTGAGGATCGCAAGGTTCGATAAGCCACCGGGAGACTATTTGGGGTAGCTCTCACTTGGTGGAATACTGAAAAAGGGAAGAGGGGAACTGATGATGCAATGGCCTTAACTTGGGAGGAGTTAAGGGAAATCATGACTAGGCGTTTCTGTCCTAGGAGTGAAATTAAAAAGTTGGAGGATGAATTTCATGCTCTAAAGCAGAAGGAGGGAGACCATACCACTTATAACAAGAGGTTCTTAGAGTTGAACCAAATGGTTCCAAATTTGTTCACCCCAACTTATCGTCTGATCGAGCATTATATTCGAGGACTTCCCTCGAAAATTTAAGATTCGGTCCTCAGCATTTCACCGGTAACACTTGAAGCTGCTATGGAGTTAGCAACTGAACTGACCGAGAATCGAATTCGCAACGGGAAGTTCAAAGAAGAGAAAAAGAAAGCCCCCGTTGAGGGTCAAACTTCAAACCATCCCATTTCTTCCTCTAAGTTTGCTAACAAGAGGAAGCGCAATACCAGAAACTTCGCTGTTACTCAAACCAACTCCCCTATTCCTGCTGCACCCATTACCCAGGTTGCCCCTTCACCCGCACCATACGGAAGGTCATATTGTTCAAACCTGCCGCATGCCTCAACGAACAAACCGCCACCAGCCTACAACCCAACCCCACCAACAAATAATGGGTCAAGCTCAACAACCCCTACTATTACCACCCACTCAACACCTAGCCCAAACATATTACCAACCCAATTATCCTATGGGCCAACCTATGCGGGCTTGCTACAATTGCGGAGACCCAAGCCATTTCAGAAACACTTGTCCAAGGTTGGTAAACATTATTCATGCTTAGGCGCAAGCCAACCCGGTGAATCAAGCGAACCAAGCTCCTCCACCTGCAAGAGGAAGAGCTTTCAATATCAACGCTAATCAGGCTAGAGCTGACGGCAATGTGGTTAACGGTACGTTTCTTATAAATGGTAGATATGCCTCTATGTTATTTGATACTGGGGCGGATAGAAGTTTCGTGTCTTTAGATTTTGAACCTATCTTAAACAAAAATCGGGATAAGCTCACGGAATCCATAACGGTAGAAGTTGCTGACAGGAAACCAGTTTCATTAAACTCTATTATGCGCAACTGTACACTCACCCTAAACGACCACGATTTCTCAGTCGACCTTATTCCTATGAAGCTGGGAAATTTTGATATCATAATTGGTATGGACTGGCTCAGTCAACATCAAGCAGAAGTTGTATGTCGCGAAAAATTTATACGTATTCCTCTTTCAAACGGTCAGACCCTTCGAATCTTTGGAGAAACCTCGTCGAAAGGGCTCAGCTTAATGTCTTGTCTTCAAGCTCAAAAATATCTTCGCAAAAATTACGTCGCGTTTTTAGCTCATATCATCAAAAAGGGAACCATGGAGAAGAAACTTGAAGACATTCCTGTAGTAAAAGATTTCCCGCAAGTTTTTCCTGATGACATTTCAGGACTTCCTCCAGTTAGAGAAGTCGAATTCCGTATTGATCTATTACCTGGTGCTACACCAGTTGCAAAGTCTCCTTATAGGTTAGCCCTCTCTGAAATGCAAGAGCTAGCCAGTCAATTACAAGAGTTGACTGACAAGGGATTCATACGTCCTAGCTCATCGCCTTGGGGTGCACCTGTTCTTTTCGTAAAGAAGAAAGATGGATCGTTTCGTATGTGCATCGACTACAGAGAGCTCAACAAATTAACAATCAAGAATCGCTACCCTTTACCTCGCATTGATAATCTTCTTGACCAACTTCAAGGTGCCAATTGCTTTTCAAAAATCGACCTTCGATCTGGCTATCATCAACTTAGAGTGCATGAAGAAGACGTCCCTAAGACTGCTTTTCGAACTCGTTATGGCCATTATGAATTCATGGTCATGCCATTTGGTTTACCAGCTGTCTTCATGGATCTAATGAACAGAGTCTGCAAACCATATCTTGATCGATTTGTCATAGTTTTCATCGACGATATTCTTATTTATTCAAAATCTAAATCTGATCATGAGCGTCATCTTCGACTCATCCTTGCACTTCTAGAGAAGGAAAAGCTTTATGCCAAATTCTCCAAATGTGAATTCTGGTTAAAAGAGGTGCAATTCCTCGGGCATGTAGTCAATGACAAGGGAATACATGTCGACCCTTCAAAGATCAAAGCGGTTCAAGAATGGCAAGCTCCACGTACACCAACTGAAGTAAGATCTTTTCTTGGTTTGGCTGGTTATTATCGTCGGTTTATTTCAAACTTCTCTCGCATTGTTGTACCACTCACGGCTTTAACTCATAAGGGAAAACCTTTCATATGGGGACCCAAGCAAGAAGAAGCCTTCCAAACCCTTAAACAAAAACTTTGTGATGCACCAATCCTCACTCTTCCTAAAGGTTGTGATGATTTTGTGGTCTATTGCGACGCGTCAGGGCAAGGATTGGGCTGCGTTCTAATGCAAAGAGGAAAAGTTATAGCTTATGCTTCGAGACAACTCAAGACACATGAAAAGAACTACACCACTCATGACCTAGAACTTGGAGCCGTTGTGTTCACTCTTAAGATATGGAGACATTATCTCTATGGTACTAAGTGTGAAATATACACTGACCACAAGAGTCTTCAACATATCTTCAATCAAAAGGAGTTAAACATGAGGCAACGAAGATGGGTCGAACTTCTAAATGACTACGACTGTGAAATTAGATACCACCCTGGTAAAGCAAATGTGGTGGCTGATGCACTTAGTCGAAAGGGTTATGCGAACTCCATTCGTCTTCTATGTTCGCAAATTATAACCGACATTAAAGATCAAATTCGAGAAGCCCAACACGTTTCAATAACGGAAGATGATGTACGAAATGAGATGTCCTGTGGAGCTGAGCTAAAAATTGAAACTAAATCTGACGGTATTCTGTACTACCTAGATCGTATCTGGATTCCTAACCACAACAATCTTTGTGAAACTCTTATGAATGAAGCTCACAAAACGCGATACTCTATACACCCAGGAGCCGATAAGATGTATCAAGACCTACGATATACCTATTGGTGGCCTGGAATGAAGAAGGATATTGTTGTTTTTGTTTCTAAGTGCCTTACATGTTCCAAGGTGAAAGCTGAACACCAAAGACCCTCAGGACTTCTGGTCCAACCTGAAATACCTGTATGGAAGTGGGAAAATATAACCATGGACTTCATTACCGGGTTACCTCGCACTTCTGGTGGGTATGACACTATATGGGTAATAATTGACCGACTTACAAAATCAGCTCACTTTATTCCTATCCGCGAAGATTTCAAGAACGAAAAGCTTGCTCGTATTTATATCAGCGAAATCGTAAGCCGACATGGGGTACCGTTAAGCATTATTTCTGATCGTGATGGTCGTTTCACTTCACGAACATGGCAAGCAGTTCAATCCGCTATGGGTACGCGATTAGATCTCAGTACCGCCTATCATCCTCAAACTGATGGACAATCTGAGCACACCATTTAAACTTTTGAAGATATGCTTCGAGCATGTGTCATAGACTTCAAGGGAAATTGGGACGCCCACCTACCATTAGTTGAATTTTCGTACAACAACAGCTATCATTCAAGTATCGGCATGGCACCTTTCGAAGCCTTATATGGTCGCAAGTGCCGATCTCCTGTATGTTGGCACAAAATTGGGGAAGCTCAAATTACTGGTCCAGAATTGATCCAAGAAACCACAGACAAGATCCATCAAATCCGAAACAATCTTCTAGCGGCTCAAAGTCGTCAAAAGAGTTATGCAGATAAATGACGGAAGCCTTTAGAGTTTAACATTGGTGATCATGTACTTCTAAAAGTATCACCGTGGAAGGGAGTAGTTCTTTTTGGTCAAAAGGGCAAGCTAGCACCACGTTACGTAGGACCTTTCAAGATACTCGAAAGAGTAGGTCCTGTAGCATACAAGCTTGATCTACCAGAAGAACTCAACAGGATTCATCCCACATTCCACGTGTCGAACTTGAAGAAGTGCCTCGCTGATGAAAACCTCCACATTCATCTGGAAGATATTCAGATTGATGAATCTATGCATTTTATTGAAAGACCAGTAGAGATCATGGACTTCGGAGAGAAACGTCTACGACGAAGTCGCATTCCAATTGTTAGGGTACGCTGGGAGTCGAAACGGGGACCTGAGTTTACTTGGGAACGTAAAGACTCAATGCGTGAAAAATACCCGCATCTTTTTCCTACTACTTCAACTACTTAAATTTCGGGACGAAATTCCTAAAAAGTAGGGGATACTGTAACGTTTGTCAAAAACGGGTTTCCAAACCCGCTCCGTTTTGTAATCGAATATCAAGTTATAAATGTCACGTTGGGTATTTATGGTTATCTTGGTTTTTAATGATACATAATTAATAAACAAACTAAACTATAAAAATTATATTTGATAAAAAGTGAAAACAAAATAAATAAAAAAGAAATGTTGCTGCCGGGACTCGAACCCGGGTCAGCCGGTTCATAACTTCAAAGTCTTAACACACACACACATCACCACTCCGTCACTTGTTGTTTTCTGTTATCTCTAGGAAACAAATAACATTTATACACAAACTCGGTTAAACCGGTTGCGCCAACTGAGAAACGGAAATCGACAATTCAATCGTCAAATCGTTTGATTACTCGCACATTCAGGTTATAACCGACGCACCGACGTTTTCTCATCAATTCAGATAGAATGAACATCAATTGTCATCATCATCGGTTTTAATAACCGAGAATAATCAAAAGTCCAATTTATCTCAATCAAAACCCTTCTCGCGACTCAGAGACATCAGACAAACATTCCATTTCACTTTCGTCACACTTTCAGTCCATCAGAATGCTTAAATCAACTCGCCGGAAATTTCTGTAAGGTTCGCCGGAAAACCGTATTCATCATCAAAACGGTAATTCATTCAATACCGTTGTAATCTAACGATTATTAAGCTATTTCTAACTTAAACCTTCCAATTGAAATTGAATTCAGACACCGATACCAGATAATTCCAGTTCGCCGGAAAGTTTCTGGAAATCGTTATCTTCGTCTGCGAAACGGTAAGGACCTTCAAACACATCGTTAATATTTGTTTATCACTTCAATTCCACGATTGGCTAATCAAAAACGGCTAATTATCTGTTCAGTTGAGGTGCACAAAAACAGAGACCGACACCTGCCGGAACTCTGTAACCAATCGTTCACCGGTATGTTTTTCCTTAATTGTCGTCCCTGCTATCTCTTATCAGTTTGTGTAATGCCTAGCAATCGAATTAACAAGTTTTAATGATGTAAACTGCTGTCGGTAAAAATCCAGTGAAGAAGATGAACTTTGATAATACTATAAGTATAATTAAAATTGGTATTTTAAACGGGTTAGACACACAGTCCAGCGGTGGACTGTGTGCAAATAATACACACACGTCACAAGTTCGATCCCTGATTCACGCACTCCCTATGTAATAAAATGCCTTTTTGTTTAAAGCTGAACCGGGTTAACCCCCGTTAGTTGTTAAGTATAATAAAAACGAGATATTAACCAGGTTAGACACACAGTCCAGCGGTGGACTATGTGCAACACTAAGTCGCACGTCACGAGTTCGAAACCTGTTCCAGGCACCGGGTTGTTGAATTAAAATGTTTTTGAAATTAAAAGAATTTTGATTAAATCGAATTAGTATATAAATATAATTAAAAACAAGATTATTTCGGGTTAGACACGTAGCTCAGTTGGTAGAGCTGCGTGCACGCGCACGGGAGGTCTCGAGTTCGAGCCTCACCTGGCGCAAACAAATCCACTGACCGAACCGGTCAACAAGTCAACAAGTCAACGGTCAACGGTCAACGCAAAATAAACAATTTTTTTTATATTTTTATTTATTTAATTTAATTTAAAAATCAATAAAAAATACTTAAAAATAACATTTTTAAAGATAGAAAATAGCATTAAACTCACAAAAATATATCTAAAAATTTTATTAAAATCCTTAATAAAATCCACTCATTTACTATATTTTTCCGTTATTATTTAGGTTAGAAATTCTCGTTGTTCAATTCTCCCGATTCGTGCGCATCTCATCATCTCCATTCAAACGCACCCAATGTGAGTGAATCTTTACAAATTCCCCGTTTTAATCACGTTTTGAGGTGTATCGTGTGTCTTGCTAAGTATTATATTTAAATCATTGTGCATACAACATATCATGAACTTGTGTAATCAGTTTGTTTCAATTGTTATGTGGTTATCGTTAGATGCAAGTTATTATTTTCAGTACATGCAATTTCATAGGCCGCCGCTCCCCATTATATTATGTGCGTTGAGCATGTTCCCCATTTCATTATGAGTGTGAACCTGGCGTGCCCACATACGATCGGCTCCGTTTGATTGAGCCTTGATCGCACAGACATTTTCATTTTCAGTACATGCAATACGATCGGCTCCGTTTGATTGAGCCTTGATCGCACAGTTTCATTTATGTTATTTATCGTATGATGTTGGTATGTTTATGTATGCTATCATATGTTATTGTATGTTATAGTTGTGATTGCTATTGCCACTGCCTGATTATGTACATTTGCTCATTTATGATTATGCACAATTTTTCATTGATAAACTAACAAGAAAATCTATAATAAATGTTTATCTAATAAGGTTCACTCGCCAACTTATGTTGACCAAAAACCCCCATTTTTACACATGATACAGGTGAACCAGCAGCAGCCAGAAACACATAGGATTGGACTAGAAAAAAAAATGATTTAGAATTTGGGATTGTTATGTTTGTTTTATTTACTTTGTATTGTATGGACATGTTTGGATATTTGGAAATGTAACTTTGACTTTGATAAATATGAAACATATTAGTAAATATCATGAGCTTTGGTGATAACCCAATTATGCCCCGACTCTTATTCCGCTGCGGGTCGGGGTGTGACATACATTGAGTTCAGAGAAATGTTTTTGTATTTTGAGTCAAGTTCTTGTACAAATAACTTTATTATACAAAATGTAGGAACTGAAGGGTTTTGAAATTTTAGGCGACGACAAAATTGTAATTATTGACATCCATAAAAATCAGTCGACCATTCAGTTTTCTACCTTATAGACCAATCCGATTCAGTTTCATAAGGAAGCAAACCCAATTTTCTTTGATTTAAGTTCTAAAATTATCAAAATCAGAAAAGATTCAAATCAAAATCATGTCTAAGAAAGGTAATTTCAAATTGTTTGTAGCGTAGTTCGTTCTATAGTGTATAAATAAGATATCTAAGGTTTATGGAAATGATTCTGCCTATTTGTCAAATTTTCATGTCGATTCTATGAAAGTACAGAGGCTACAACAGAATTAATCGGTGTCACTGAAATGAGAATGAAGTATAACAATGAGAGACCATAAAAAACCGCAACTTCATGTATGATTTTTTTTATATTAATGTAGTGCTTTGTAATTACACTTGTAGTTAAACTAGTAGAGTAAATGTTAGTAATATTGTCACACCCCGACCCGCAGCGGAAATAAAAGTCGGGGCATGATTGGGTTATCATCAAAGCTCATGATATTTACTAATAAGTTTCATCTTTATTAATTTGAAATTCAAATATTCAAACACCATAATTCATACAAACATAAATAAAACCAACATATTGTTCAGAATTAATAACTTTGTTTAATCTTCTAAGGCCATTCCTATGTGTTTCTTTCTTCAGCTTGTTCACCTGTATCATGCGTAAAACAAAAGATTTGGGTCAACAAAAGTTGGCGAGTGAACCTTGGTAAAACATCTAAACAGTTGAATCGTATTTGTTGTTAAATTAAAGAAAAATTGTGCATGAATCATATGTGAGCAGATGTATATATATAACCAATCACCAACCACATTATATCCACAATAAACACATGACATGATGAATGATGTACTTGAGATCAATGCTCAATCAAACGGAGCCGATCTAATGAGGCACCTGATGCTCAACCCGTATCCCACGAAGAACTGATGGGCCTAATGAAATGATTGCACCGAAATGATAAAATGTATCCACCTATAACCACACAAACCAATACACACATTTGATCACGAAATGATGTTAGCCCAAATGTTTAAATAAAATACAATAAAATAAAACATGTACGACACATGATACGCCCCAAAACATGATTAGAAAGGGGAATTCGTAGAGATTCACTCACCATGGGTGCGTATTCTTGGTTGATGATGAGTGCGCACGAGTTGAGAATTTGACCGACGAAAGAGTACTAACCTAAAATAATAACGCGATATGTCGATAAATAAATAAATTAATATTTCGGTTTAAAACCTTTGTTTAGATTTTTAAGTTATTTTTGTGATTTTTATTGATATGTTAAAACCTTTGAAATTTTATTTTTAGGCATTTTTAATTGCTTTTCAGCTTAAATATTAATATAAATCCATAAAATAAAAATAAAAATAAAAATAAAATAATATATATATATATATATATATATATATATATATATATATTTAAAAAAAACTTGTCAGTCTGACATGTGGTGTCAGACCGGTTCGTTGGTGGAGTTGACAGCGTGAATCAAGATTCGAACTCGTGACCTCTCGGTTGCGTGCACGCAGCTCTTCCAACTGAGCTACGTGTCTAACCCGAAGGAATCCTGATTTTAATTATATTAGTACTCTGTTTAGACTATTTTTAGAAATTAATTTTATTTAAAAAGATTCAACAGGATTGAACCGGTGTGCGCTAAGGGTCTCGAACCCGTGACCTTACATGTGTTTTACACCCAGCCCAACCAACTGGGCTGGGTGTCTAACTCGATAAGACTTGATTTTAATTATTCTTATACACAAATTAGGTTCATACGGAAATGATTAATTTTTAAAAGATTTTAAAGTGATCAGACCGGTATGAGGGCTTGGCTTCGAACCGGCGACCTGAAGTTGGTTTGCACCCGGCCCAACCAGTTGGGTGGGTGCTTAACCGTAAAACATAGCAATTTTATTAACTTTAACAACTTGTTATGGGTTTAGTTGGTTTTGGTTCTTACAAAAAAAAATTGTTTATTTCGACAGTGTTGATGCAGGAATCGAACTCGGAACGTGTGTGTTAAATGTTCACACAGTCCACCGCTGGACTGTATGTCTAACCCGGTTATAACCTGGATTATATTATATATATACACGTTCTGTATTTCATCTTCTCCATTTAAATTACCTAGAACCTATACCCGCCTGAATCAATTCCTGATTCATTCCGATTTTGTTCATAATCGATTGAATGTGATGTTTATTAGGAGGAGAAATTAAAAGCATAAAAAAGAAATCTACCTTAAGAATAGAACCGGCGACGATTCCGACGGTTGCAGAATTCCGTGATTCGAATCTTCCGGTGACAGAGCTTATTTACGAGCGAGAGCAATGCGTTTTCCGTGAGAATGTGTGCTTGAACTGACGAGTAGAAGGGGGTATTTATAGAGGGGTTTGATGATTCGGTTGTACGACCAAGATCTCGGGGCTTTAATGCCGGCGCGTTTTGATTGAGGAATTTACCAAAAATAGCATGTGGACAACTGTTTGATCGAAGGAAACCGCGTAGGTTGCGAGATCTCCGACGAGGAGATTCGTGGCCCTTGCTGGTTCTACTTCGCATGTATACACATGTTTTGATGTGTGAGATCTAGCACATATTGTGCGTGTAGAGCAGTGGTGCGGAGTGTGTGTGAAAATCCGGAGACCGGGTTCGATGCCGTTTTCCCGCTTTTTTTTTATTTCAATTTTTGAATTAATTAATTAAAAATTTTAATTTAACTGTAATTTATTTGTTATTTAAGTCTATTTAATCTAATTGTTGTTATTAATTATAAATATCTAATTGATTATTTATTCTATTATTTCATTAAATTATTTTAAATCATTTATTATTTTTAACTATATATTTTGATTCTAATATTTTAAATAATAATAAAAAATTCTAGAAATAAACGTAACGACATAAATATACACACTTGATTAATAATTTGGCACGGGTTTTTCGAACCCGTTTTACACAAATGTACAGTATCCTCTTACTTTTAGAAATTTCGTCCCGAAATTTAAATAGTAGTTGTAACCGAAAAAGATGCGGGTACAATAAAACATGGTTAGATTTTTTTTTCCCTTTTTCCTCCCTTTTAATGAAAGACAAAATGGTTAGATTTTTTTAATTTGTTATAATAAAACATTAAAAGACCATTTTGCCCTTCATTAAAAGAGAGGAAAAAGACAAAAAAACCTAGATGTTAACTGAAAAATCTGACCAGATTTTGATTTTCGATGAATATAACAACAAAATTAAAACCATAAGGACTCAGATTCAAAATGTTTGAGTTTTGGACTAAAGTGACAAAACCCAAATGACCATTTTGCAGTTTACTCTTTACCTAATTGTGTTTAAACGTACTTTAAGTTTAAAAAAGCTTGCAAGTTATGTCCTTTTCACTAATGTGTTGAATTTCTTTATCAAATCTAATCACTTGCATGTAAAATGATCAAACTACCTTCACCGTTATAAATTTAAAATACAGAATTAAAATTTACATATAATAAGTTAATAATTATCACACATTCTCTCATTCTCCTAGCTACCACCTGCCGCCAACAACCACTATTTGTCATCAACCATCACCACCAGTCCCTTCCCTTTTAGATCACTGAAACGACCCAAATCGAAACCATCAAATCTAACCTATACTTTAAGTTTGCCAATTGTTAATTGTTACATCTTAATCGAAACCACAACCCCAACCACCAACACGTCATTTGGATGGGAAGAATCAATATGGGGTTTTGGGATTAACAACTAATTGTTTAATTATGAAGATATGATGTGTTCATATGTGGTGGTGGGTGCTAGTTGGGGGTGGTGGCCGAATTAGGTAGTGTAGGTGGTGAGGATGATGGTGGCAGGATGGGTGGTGATGGTGGTTAGGAGGGTGGAGGGTGAAATACAAAAATACCATTTGATCTAACGATCAAACTAACTAAGACTTGATAGAAGAACTCAAAGTGTAGTAAATTTAAAACCACATGAATGCAGCTTTTCAAAACTTTCATCGGGGACGCAAGTTGACTCTGCCTTTAAACCATAAGAACGTATACTCAATATTAAGTGATGATAGAACATAAATTTATTATGATATTGAATGATAAGAAATAATTTAGTTGCCAAGAATAATGGCAAGAGTGGTTTGGGCGAGAAAATTTAAATAAATAGCTTCTAGAATTAAGTGATGTGTCTTTTATGATTTTTATTTATTAAGTAGTATTAATATATATATATATATATATATATATATATATATATATATTTTATATGTTTGTGTGTGTCGTATGGAATTATTTTTACATAAATAAAACACTTATATAGTAACAATTCACAATATTCCAAAAAATAAAAAAAATAACACTAAATCTTACCGATTATTATGAAGTAGTTAAATTTAATTAAGTCTAGGGTATACTCTAACTCTTCTTACTTACTCATTTTCCCGATTTCACCATGTCTCGTTCTAAAGAAATGATTTAATAATATTTAATCAATTCGGAGTTTATTTTTAAATATAGATTAAGGTAGATGATTGGAAAATATTTAGACGAAAAACAAATATTTTAGAGGCTCTTAAATGATGACACGACACGCAGCACAAAAACTCAAAAACTGTTATTTGTTATTTATTAGTATATTAATAGAAAATAGATAGATTGCTTTGTAAGATAATTAAAAGAGAAATAGAATATTCTTAACTATTGAATAAATGCATATGTACATAATATTTAAATTTCATTTTATGTAGAAGTAAAATTCAAAGATTGTGTTTTCTTGTTTGTAACTATGATAAATATATTTAAAAATGATTTTTTGCTTGTTGGGCAGCAGCAGATGAAAACAAGAACTTCATGATCAGTTTGTTTAACGATATCCTGGCTTAAAACCAATAACTATTAATACCAACAAATATGTTCGATCAAAAATCATCAGCTTATTCAAGATCAAGAGAACCGAGACTAAGAAACCGAGTTGGAGTATTTCGGTGCGGTTTTGAGCTACCTACTACTTCGAGGTTATTTCTTCATTTGAATTTATAAATTATCGTAGTAGTGACGATTCATCTGTGTTTTAAGTCGATCAATCACCACCATAGTTACGGTGGTGGTTTGGTCTAAATCCCGCACCAGGTGGTTGGTTTTCTTCGTTTAAAGTCCTCAGTAGCGGATCCAAGAATTTTTTTCAAGGGGTTCTTTTTGGTGGTTTCTCACTATTTTTTTCGAATTGTACAAGGTTTCCACTATTTTTTTTCCAAATCCCTGGATCCGCCCCTGAAAGTCTTGCGATGTTTGAAATCTTGTTATTATTTGTTCGAAATTCTAAGAAAGTCAAATCTCTTGGTTTTAAATCTGATCAAACCCTTGATTGAATGCCATTTACCAAATGGTCAAAGAGGCAATCACAAGATCACCATTTTGTTATAGCTAAATTATCTTAGTGTAATAATCGTTTCGAGAAGGCATACAAACACCTTGCATCTTTAGGGTGGATATACGCAATAAAGGATTGGACTAGGCATTGTGTGAGGTTGTCAGTTCGATTACCGAGCCCAACCGGGTTTTCGTCCTACCATGTGTTACGCTAGAGAGTTTTGCTCTTGTGGTGGCACAATAACTGTCACGTGGCAGCCGGCGGTATGATTTCCTAGGAGAACACCCAAAAAAGTCAAACTTTGAAGCCAACATGGGCCCGGTTAAGACAACATAGCCTGGCCAAAGTAAAACAATACAAGATTCTCCAATTTAAAGAGTGTGATAATCTAATACATGAAAAGTTTATTGTTAAAAAAACACCTTGTACCATAGGCGGATTTTACTTGAAGCTTAGGGTGTCCCCAAAACCAATAGGAACCCATTCAAAATTCTACCAGGCCCCACGACACCAATTCATTTTTTTTGCCAGGCCCAAAGAATTCTTTTTTTTTTCAAGTAAAAATAGGCCCAAAACCAATAGGCATCCATTACAAATTTGAAGTGATCTCAAATAGATAAACACAACAGCTGTGGCAGATCTAGAATATCTTCATAAGGGTAACGTTTTTTTAAAAAAAATGTGTAACGAAATCGAAAAAAGGTCAAAAAACGTCAAAATTTACACTACCGCCGGAGCGCTAAGGGGTAGCGGAGGCTACCCCTAATCATAAGGTATGTCCGTCCATGCCAACACTTGAATTAGGGCAACCAGGTTGTATTTCGTTACCCTATTGTTTTTCTTTCGTCTTGCTTATATTCTACGTTTCCATTCAATTTTCTGGGCCACCTGAATTGGGCTGGTCAATTGGGCCTTGTATAGGCTTAGGTTCATAACAAAATTCTATCATCCCCCTAAGACACCAATTCATTTTTCTACCAGGCCCATCCTTAACGGTTTCTTTCAAGCCCAGTTCAAAACGACCCAACTAAAGTTATTTTCTTTACCAGCCCCTCCTTAAATTCCATAGTAACCGTTCACGTATAAAATATATAAAAACACTTCTATTACGATTACGATTACAATACAATAAACAATGGATTAAACAGAATGGCCATTGCCTGAGGACTGTTTGACACAAGGCCCTTAAAACAAATTCCTAGTCTCCTAATAGAACGCGTTTTGTTTCCAAGGGGATAAACTAAGCGTACGCGATCAAAAAATACAAAGGCGGCTCTCAAGCGGCTCGCGGCGTAGGGAGCATGCAGAGTGCGCCTTCAAAACGCCACATTACGCCCATCGCCTGCATCACACGCTAGTGCGGATTAGGGTGCTCGGCCGCGACTTCACTGGTGAATGCTTCCATGTATCTACAAGGAAGGAGAGTTCCTACTTATGTACCGCCTCAAGTTTTGTCTCTCCTCTTATGTAGGACAAGTTGCCGCTTTCCCATTTCACTTCCATTTTTCAGGATTCTTAGTTTCAAACACCAAACTTTGAGTATCGATATCTCAGTCATCGTCCGTTTTAGGACATGGTTTGGTTTGTTTCAAAACTCCCACAATATAGAATATAAATCCACAAAGAAATATATATGTATATATTAACCTATGTTTCCTATATATACTTATAGTCTAAAATTAGGAAACATGCATTTTCTATATATGTGAAAATAACATATTCACAAAATTTTCAACAAATCATTTCCTTCAATTTACTTGTCACCTTCATTTAAAGGAAAAATAAGCTTATGCCAAATCGACTTCCCACAATTTCACATAATTGAGTTCCAAAATCGAAGGTTTATTCCATAACCGGTCACCAAATCGAAGGTTCATATGAGAATCGTTAACCAAATCAATCGTTAATTCCAGAACTGTTACCCATATTGATGGTTAATTCCAAAATCAATAATCAAGTCCAAGGTTTAAATCGATATCATGGCTAAGTTAATTCACATGTATATTGTGCAATATCTTATGTTGTTAAATTTTGATCAGTTTGTTGGTTTGATATCAAGATACAAGGATATTTTAAAGTCGCTAGGTCTTGATACGAAACAGAAAGTCTCTAGCATGACATGACCTATTTACCCGACATATTATGATATGGATTATTGACTAATATGAGTCTTATGACCCGTTAAGACCTCACGCTATCTAACTTGACCCCTTTTTGGCACCCCCATGAAAAATCTTGTATTGGCGACTACCTTATACACGGTGGATTAATAAAAAGTACTTATGTCATTTTAGTTCCTATAGTTGACATCATAGAAATATTTAACATACACCTAGGACCAATTTATGCTTATAATGAAATGTTTGTGACTCAATGTTGACCTTTATAGTTTATGAACCTTGGTGATTACGTTGCGATGTGTGATTAACAACGTAAATCCTTATCATAAAACATGCTCCCAAGGGTTAAAAGTGTTTTCCTTTGCTTCATTGCCGTCATCTCCGAAAAGCATTTGCCAAGAAAAGACTTGATTAAGTTATACTCGTAAAGCATACCTTCAATGGCATCGTCTTCAACTTCATTTATTAAGGCGAGCTATCAGTATGACGTGTTTATAAGTTTCGGGGGTGAAGACACACGTAAGAACTTTGTTGATCACCTTTATTATGCTCTTCAGCAACATGGTATTCACACTTTCAAAGATGACGAGAGACTAAAAAACGGAAAACTCATCAATGACCAACTTTGGAAATCTATTGAAGAATCAACGTTCTTCGTCATAGTCTTCTCAAAGAAATATGCATCTTCGTCTTGGTGTTTAAATGAGCTTCTTAAGATTATGGAGTGCCAATAGTCGAACAAGCATATTGCTTATCCTATTTTCTATGATGTAGAACCCTTCGAAGCAGTGGCGGATCCAGAAAGTTTTTCCAGTGGGTTCGTTTTGGTAGATTCTCACAACTTTTGAAAAGTCTTTAGATATTGCATCGAATGAGGTTCGCATGATAGGGATCAAGGGGATGGGAGGTGCTGGGAAGACTACATTAGCTAGAACAACTTTTGATAAACTATCAATTCACTTTGAAGCTAAAAGCTTTGTTGAGAATGTTAGGGGAGTTTCAAAAGCTTCATTGTCCGGTTTATTTGACATTTGTTATTTCCCTCTCTACAAACATAATGTCTTTTCATATTCTAGCTTTCCTTTTATTTACTTGTACGCCAAGGGCGTTACTTTTGTCTCCATGAAGAGCTCTTTTGACAGTTGCCCAAAGATGGTTTAGTTATGAAGTGTACCTACACTTCCATCTCATCATAAAATCCCATTTTAGGCTTCTAATCTCGCCCAAGCCCAATCCTCCTATTCGTTTAGGTGGTACTGATGTATGGTACGACGGGTCGACGAGGGGATGGTGTACGAGTGCCGAGATAGATATGATGGTTGTGACAGCGACGGTGGTTGAGGTGGAGAAGAGAGAAGGATAGAAGAAAGAGAGAGAGTGTGTGTATATAAAATTTATAAATGTGTGTATATGTATATGTAACATATATTGTAGTTTATTTATTATTTTTATTTAAAGGTGAAAAATTTTTAAAAAATAAGTGTGTGTGTTTGTGTTTGTGTGTGTGTGTTTGTGTTTGTGTGTGTGTATGTATATAAATTATATTTATAATTATTTTATTTTTTTATTTAAAGATAAAAACAAAAATTTAAAAGATAGAAAAATAAGGGGTAAATTGCCAAAATCGTCCCTAAGTTAACAAAATTGCCAAAATCGTCACTGAGTTAACGGTAAATTTTAATTGGGTTTGTGATTTGGATGGAAATTGCAAAAAATGAAAGGTTAAGACAAGAGCGCCCAAACCTCAGTGATGATTTTGGCATTTTACTCAAATAGTCGTTAGTTATTTCAATCACTAAAATGAATTCGGAGGTTAAGTTGTATAGCTGAAACGATATAATTATATAATTTGTAAAAGACTTCATATACTTACGTCTTTTTTTATCATATGACAATTCACACAACTAATCTGAATTTACCACAAAAACTGGCATATGTTGATTAGTAATATTGAAATACCATAATAGTCCGTGTATTACACTGGTTGGCAAATGATTCTTTAATTAGACTTTAAAAGGCATACGATTCTTTAAATTGGGATTATATAATCGCAATTACGGTGTTCCTTGGTTTTGGCGATAAGTGGAAGACTTGGATTGGATTAGCTCCTGTTTGTCTTCTGCTAAGGCTTCCATTTTGATTAATGGAAGTCCGACTTGGGAGTTTTAGATGGAGATGGAAAGAGGACTTCAACAAGGGGATCCATTATCTCGTTCAGTGGCGGATCTAGAAAATATTCGTAGGGGTAACGTTTTATAAAAAATGGGTAACAAAATTGAAAAAACGTTAAAAAGGTCAAATTTTTCCAAAATTTACATTACCGCGGAGCACCAAGGGGTACCGGAGGACGCCCCTGATGTGGTTTATGTTTATTATTGATTTGGAAGGTTTAAAAGTTGCTTTTGAGGATATTGCTTATGTTGGATTGTTCTCTAAAGCCTGTATTAGTAGAGGTAACTACCAGCTTTCTCATCTTTTCTATGCTGAATATGTTACTATTTTGGGTGATTGGATTTGGGTAATATTTAGAACATTCTTATGGCGTTGAATTGTTTTTATTTGGGATCGGGTCTCAAACTGAATTTTTATAAATTTAGTATGTTTAGGGTTGGAGTTAACCCTTTTATTTATTTTGGTATCTCAGTCGATGCTAATATGAGGTCTTTTAAATTTTGGAAACCTATATTAGACAAGTTTGATAAGAGATTTTCAAAATACTAAATGTAAGGTTAAATAGACAAAGTGGGTGAAAATCCTATGTTGATCATGTAAATGGTTTCGGTGTTGTTCCTCTGTTAGCAGTTTGCTAACTGTGTGATATTGTTATTTAAGTTTGGTTTTAAAAGTATACACGGGTTGAATACTTATAAATATGTAATATATATAGGGGTTGGTTAACGTATAATATTTCTTAACATACGATGCGTATGAGATGAAATTACGCACGTTATAAAATTCAAAAACCCTAATTACGTATGTCGAAAACCATAATCACACAAGCCGTCCCTTATCCCTTTTGTTTTGCCTACAGTTTTCCGGCAACCCGGATCTTCTTCCGACGCGTTTTAATCCGTTTTTCTTGTATCACACGTTTGTCTCCGGCCTAATCTAACTTAGGCTATAGGGTGTGGGGGCATGAATTGGAATATTATTTCCACATAAGATCATTAATTAAATGATACCCCCCCCCCCCCAATTATGATTGGTAGTGGTTCCCATTGATTAAACCACGATTACCATGACCATCCCATTTGATAATAATAAGAACAAAACTAAATTAAAAAAATATAGGAGAAAGTGGTTTGGGTTATGACCACACCTTTGGAGTAGTGGTCTTGAATGATGAATTAAAGATGGATGACATGACACCTGTGGAGAGTCATGGGAGTCATAACGGTCATGACCACTTTATCATCCTGTAACATCGTAATTTTTGGCTATTAGGTACAAATTAAACCAAGCTTTTAGTTTGATTTATCATACTGAACAAAAGCCCTAAGCTAGTTATTTAAGTGTCACTTGATCTTGTCGAATTTTAAGGATCTTAAGGCTAGGGTTCCTATTAGATGTAATTTGGGAACAGGTTCCTATTACTGTTCTTTTTGTGAAGTTCATGATTTCTTATAAAGTCAGGTATGCATAGTAAAAATTATTAAACTGATATGTTAAATCGTTTTAAATATATTGCTATGAACCACTCTTTAAATTGTTTTATTAAATAAATCCTAAGATTGGTAAATCTGTTTAATTTTAAGCAAACATTAATAATAATAATAATTATAAATAATAATTTTAGAATTATAATAATAATAATTAGTTTTATAAGGATAACAATCTTTTCCTAAACGAATATTATACAATTAAAAATTGTCTAACTTATTTTAATCAGATAAAGGTATACAACCTCGTTTATTGAATTCATGTTATTTATTTATTTTAGATAAAATAAAATCCAAAATATTTAATTTAATTAATTATTTTTCTTTTTAGTCAAACTGAATGATTATTAGTTTATTTAAATTTAATCATATTTGGAAATTTTAAAATAACCAATTACTTGTATTTTGTTCAACAAATTTAACCATTCATAACTAATTAGTATATTAATCATGACATATCTTTAATAATATGATTTTTTTGAAATAATAAATTAAATCTTACAAATCAAATCATAAATTAGCGACCTTTGTTATTACCAAACTAGATCTAGAATTTCTAACTCTCTATAGTCCTACAATACACTAGTCGTAATCTAAGTTTCATCTATTAAATTAGTATCATTTGAAACTATACAAGATAACACTTTCAGATTCTCTCAACTTCTGCGATACAACCAGCACGTGTAGTCTTTTTACTTGATAAGGTGAGTACATAGTTTCCCTTTTTACTATTTTTACATTTTTTAGGGTGTTTCATGTGTTTATTATAAAAAACACACTATCTTACACAAATACTTGCATAATTCAATTCCTTGGTTGCTTGCTATCTTATTTGTTATTGTTGTACTTGTTTGCCAAATATTTTAAATACCACGTACATTCATTAACTCCGTACAAGCCGAATGAGAGTATATGATAGATCTATTGGTCTGACAACCCATTCCTACTCCTTGACCTTTTTAGGGGGAGTTCCTTTTGAGAATGATAGAAACCGACCATACCATAGGTTAACCTTTTGGGTTCCTATTACTAGTCACCTACCGTTTGGATGTACCACTTATTTGTTAACTAAGTTATACAATTGTTATCTGTTACATGCTACACTGTGAGTTGTGAACTTTTATCTATCTACTATACGTACTTGCCCTATGTGCTCACCGGCTTTTTAGTTGACCTTGATTTTACACATGTTACAGGAAATAATCCATGAAGATGCTTACAAGATATTTGATCACATAGGACGTTGCCGGTTTTAGTTTAAAATTTAAATTTTGGTTTTATTTGAACAATTTGTATTTTTCTCTTGTAATGGAAAATTTAGTTTTAATTTAAAATTTATCTTTAGTTCCATGTGCTTTTTAAACCATCTACCAAAGTAATGCCTCGATGTTTTCGTCATCGGTTGAAGTGTTACATTAATACAAAAAAGTGCTTACACCTACTTACAAGACACCCGTTGCGAAGCACGGGTGTCTCACCTAATTTGTTAGAATATTTACATCCTATCCATCAAAGCATTCCTCATCTTTGATTTTTTTTTTTCTGAAAACACACTACATACCATCCCTATTTCTCTTTCCAAACCTAAATTTTATAAAGCTGCTACACTAACTTTGTATATATATGTATATATATTATATATATAAACTATTATTCATTATCTATTAAATTATTGTGAGCGTATAAAAACGGAAAATATAACAAATTAAGTGTTTGAGACTAAGATAAAGATAAAAATGGTAAATGGATCACGTGGAACGTTTTTAAAATAAGAGATAAATTTTGAAAAGTATGATTTTTAGTTAAATCATAAAGTAAAAAATGGTGAAGGGCATGTGAACGCTCATATACCTATGAATAAAATTTACAACCTGTTGTGAAACAACGGTCTATTAGCAACTAATATATATGTATAAACATGAGAGCTAGACTATGAAATCATGTAGAGAATAGAACATGTAGAATTCTTATTCATTAATCTAACATCATATACAAATGCCATTATATATAGGCACTCACATTAGTACAATAGTAAATAAGAGAAAGGGGTTATACACTACATAATGGATGCATTCATAGATAGGGGTTATACATGTGAAAAGTCACTACATAATGGATGCATTCATAACACGCCCCCTTGACTATCCACATGATGGAATACTATTCTTTAAAAGTCACTACATAATGGATGCATTCATAACACTCCCCCTTGACTATCCACATGATGCAATACTATTCTTTAATATGCTTAATGATGTTGCCTCATTAAAAACCTTGCTAGGAAAACCCAATGGGACAAAACCTCAGCTAAGGGAAAAAGAGTGCAATGCGTAATGTCTCCCCCTGATACTTCCGGATCAGGTACGTTGTCTCAAAAAAACCTTACTAAGAAAATCCAATTGGATAAAACTTAGTGAAGGGTAAAGAGTGTAATTTACGTAAAACTCCCCCTCAATATAATATGTATCATTTCAAGTAACAAGTGTCAATCTTCTATGAAAGTTGTTGAAAAACTTTTGTAGTGAGTGATTTGTCGCTTGATGTGCAATCTATTAATGAACTTGATGTATGATCTTCATATAAAACTTTAATTACCTTCTCTTGTAAGTAGATACCATAAGATCCATGAATGTGTTTTGTTATAATCCCTGCATTTACAAAACTAACCAAACTTGTTGACGGGTTAGTAAAATATGAACCCATACCTTTCGTACCTTAAGGGTATACAAAATAAATGTTTTACTCATTACACTATCTCCTCGTCATACACAAGTTAAATCTTGCCAATGAATTTAATGGTATATGTTCGTGTATACTAGATATATTAATACAATTTGCATTGAATTATGGTACTTCATGACCAAGGATCTTTGTTTCTTTGATAGAAGATGATAAAAGTCATTTTTATCTATATCAAATATTTGAACATCATTAAATGTACTTACACCAAAAGCTTTGTCCATATGAAAATGTCCAACATTTTCTAGATGTATTATGATTGATGGATTATAATATAAACGTATGTCCTACGTATCGAGCCATAAATTTGCAATATTGTATTTCATTTGCAAATTCTTGCTTAAATATTTGAGCTCTTTTTTTTCTCTTCGGGAGATTAAATGACATCATCAACATATATTGCAATACTTGTAAACCTCGTATCATTCTTTTAATGAAAACAAATGGACCAACTTCACCATATGTATTTCTCGTTTTTGAGCTCATTTGTGAGTCAATTATATCATATTTGACTCGACTATTTTAGTCCACACATATTTTGTCAACTTCATATAGTATGTTCTTGAGGTTTTGACATCAATGCTTCTAGCATTATCAATCCATGAGTGAATTCGTTCCATCTTATCCATATATACATGTGCTTTCACTCTGCAAAAGTTTTGCTATATAAATTTGCCATTTAACACATAGATATCTACATCATGTAAAAGTGTCATGAACACTTGCTTTTATCTTCAAAATCCATATTGTACCATGCGTGTACACTATTTGAGATACCACAATCACTAGGTACAAGTTTTCAATGTATGTTTATTGGTGCACAAGAATTACATTGTTAAGATGTTTTGATTCATCTTTAAAGAACTCAATTGCTTTAAGAAACTCATCAGGAGTTCAATCGTATTAAAAAATGAATCTGTATACAACGATCATATTGTTCTCGAGAACTTACTTACATGAATTACATAACTTAAATCTTTCAAGGACTTGCATGTAAACTTTAGTATCTAAATGATACATAACATTTATAAGAAGCATATCAATTCTCTCTTTATATTACCAGACTAATTAAATACTGGAAAGCTATTGCATCCACCACTGGAGAATACGTCTCCTCATAATTAATCATAGGTCTTTGCGAAATCCTTGTGCCATCAATTGTCGATCCACATAAAAGAACTAATTATATTAAATATATTTTACAACTTTTTTATGGACTACTGGCCCGTAAGCTTTCCATTTCAGTAAAGAATTCAACTCTGCCTCATTTGCGTCGTTCCATTTTGGCCCATCATTTCTTTGTATTTATTCATACGCTGATTTAAACCTTGATCCTCATCATTTCATCTTTTCAAGCGCTATATATACAAAAGTATAACAACGTCAATTTTATTTCGATTCCATACACTTCTAGATTCTAGACATGATATAATTTACTAAGAGCTCTTTATTTACAGGTACTGTAACATTCGTAAAAAAATGAATCCTAAAACCCGACCCGTTTTTGTAACTCGATCTGTTTTCATATTCTACGTAATTTTGTTTAATGTTTAAGCAATAAAATGTCTTGGATTCTATGTTTTGATCATACATGTTATCAGATCTGGTGATTTATAGTCTTATAACATGTTTTAGACAACCTTGTAAATTCATTTTCATGTATTTTGAAGCAACCCTCTATATCTCTAAGGTCTAAAACTAAGGTTTTCCTTAAGTTAATCAAAAACTTTGGAGACTTCGTGAACATACCTAGCACATCATATCATAACCTTCTTATCATCCAAACTTCATTAATACATGCCTTAAGACAAGACATTGTGTTTTGGAGGGTTTAGATGTAAATGATAGCAAGTAAGAAGCTCTACATGTCGTATTCTTAGTTTTGTCATAAGATGACTTTTGGGTGACTTTATTGCCAACTTTTCTCCATCCTTGAGCTATCATACTGGTCCATTCAAAGCTCCAAGATATACTTGGTATACTAATGATCAAGTAGGTTCAAATGGTGCATAAAACTGAGCTCCAACGTAACGGAAATCACAAACACAAGTTTTAGAACATAACCCTCGACCCGCATCAAGACCCCAGGTTTAAGCCCAATTCTTGACACCATGGATGCTGGATTACTCTCTTCCATATGATAGTACTCTGAAAATAATGAACGTAGACGAAAACCGTGCGCGAAACAGAGTTATAACGAAGCGGGGATCGCGAAAACAAGTTTGGTGTTTGTTGCTGATTTGAAAGACGCGAAAATCTTGTTTTAAGGTCATCCCACATCGCCCCAATTACCATTTTGTGCTCCATTTCACACCTATTAATACCCTTGTTTGGTTCCTTATATCTTGCAACTCCTAGTTTGAGTATAAACAAGTGGAATAACCAAATTTGGTGGCTCCACAAGCACAATACCCCTTTGGGTGTGGTGTGTAGTAGTTTTTATTTCCGCTTTCGACGAGGAGGTGCTGGCCTTCAAGCTTTTCTCATTTTGTAATGTTCTTCTTCGAGGTAATCTTCCTTTCTTTGTTCTTTTTTTTTCTTTTTTTTAATATTCATTTATTTATTGCTTTCTTAGTTTAATTAGTTTAGTTTAGGTTCTTGGTTAAGGAACATTAGGCTCGTTAAGGTAGCCTAGTTTAGGCTCGCCTTTAGGCTTGTCGTAGCCTTGTAGAGGCTTGTTAAGCTCAACGAGGCTAACATATCATGTTCGTTCATTTAGCTATGCCTAGCATAACGTTTGTTTTTTTTGTTGCATTCGTTGTCTAGCTTAAATCACGCTTATCAATTGGATTTTCTCCTTATTCTCGTGCGGTTTTCCACTAAGGACTAAAAACGCGAACACTGTGAGTGAATCCTTACAAATTCCCTTTTTTATTCATGTTTTGGGGTGTATCATGTGTCGTTTACATATTTCGTTTATTCAAACATTTGTGCTATTACCATTATATGTTCTAACGTGTGATGTAAATGTTATTTGTTGTATTGTGTGTTTACATTTTTGTCAGTTGCGTGCAATCATTCACATTAGGCCTATCAGTTCCTCGTTGGAGACGAGTTGAGCATCAGGTGCCTCATTAGATTGGCTCCGTTTGATTGAGCCTTGATCTCATTGTTCATCATTTCTCATGCTTGTGTGTACATTGATTGATAATATGTGGTTTGTGGTTAGATTTACATATGCCTTTACTCATATTTGGTTTATTCACATTTTATTTAAATTAATCAACATATTATTTCATTCAACTGTTTACACGGGATTCACTCGCCAACCTTTATTGACCCAAAAACCATTTTACACATGATACAGGTGAACATGTACGAAGAGAAGATTGGTCAGAGAATGGGCCTTAGTTAACAAAAAAACGGATTAGTGCAATATACTTGTTATAAACATCGTCTTGTGTTTGTAATTGTTTATGTGAATTATTTGTATTGTGAGACACTTGATATTAATTAATGAATATTTAAAACAAGTAATAGCAAGTCATAAGCTCTCGAGTTAACCCAATCATGCCCCGATCACCTATTCTGCTGCGGGTCAGGGTGTGACAGATTGGTATCAGAGCTATTGACTTTAGGGATATATGATAGGTTATTAGACCCTTAGAACCTATACTTTAGTCAACTAGGACATATGTGCTTATGTGATTTCATGTTTTGTTTGACTTAGGATTTGCTATTTCTCACACATTTAAATTCCTTTCATTTCACACACAAACGCATGCAAACACTCTATTTGTTACTTGATTATGTGATACGTGCAATCGATGTGTTATAATTATGTCATGAAGTCTACATCTATGTTACATATATACATATCACTCCACCTGAAATGTACCATACGAAACTTATAAAACCCTTATTTATAAGTTCTCGATTTCCTTTAAATTTTCGAAAGTATTTCCCTCCATTTTCCAAATACTTATTTTTATGTTATTCAAACTTTTGTGATATTTTTTTTTCGTTTTCAAATCTCATCAAGGTGAGTTCTTGTGACGGGCATGTAGTAACTGGAATGGTTCGAGTAACGGTAGTCGGGACGTCCTGTCTAGGATTGGCATTCGTATAAATCCAAATTTACGGACCAGTTTGCCTACCTGGGGACACCTGATGAGAGTACGAAGGACCTATTAGGCCAAAGCATGCCACACCAAACGTCGTGTGAATTAACTGCACTTTGAGTTGTTACCGTGTCCACACTTGGATGCACTCCGACTTTCATACGTTACATTCATATTTCTCGATTTTCTCCGAGTTTTAGTGTACGTTACCAGGCTACCACATGCGAACCATACGAAAGCCCGGTAATCATGGGGGCCCACATGATTACGAAGGTGAAGTATGGCGGCATGCAAGGCCCAATTATGAGCAAAGCCCAAGAACACTTTAAAAGTGTTGTATTATCGTAAGTTATTGTTTTCAATTACACCCCAAAAGTTTTCATTTTATCATATGTTTATATTTTTCGCATCTCCGTAGCAAATCCATAAAAAATCTCACAATCTTGTTTGCGTAAATTCCTGTAGATGTCCTTTAGGCACCTTCGCGGAGGAAAAAGAATCGGAAACTCCGGTAAAAGCATGGCTGCCCAAATCGCTAAGCAAATGGCCGCCATGATTCCTAACATTGTGATCCAAGTCTAACAAGCCCTTGCTAACAACCAAGTCAATCAAGTTGAACCAAACGATGTAAATGCTCCCGCTACTACATCCAAGTGCTCCTATAAGCACTTCAAGTCTTGTGACTCCCTAAAATATTAGGGAACAGAAGGGGTCACTGCACTTCTTCGATGGTTCAAGGAAATGGAAAGCACCTTCCTAAATTATGGTTGCCCTAATGATCGTAAGGTTCGTTATGCTACCGGTCGCCTCGTTGGAACAACTTTAACCTGGTGGAACGCTGAAAGAGGTCGAAGAGGGGCTGAGGCTGCTGTGGCCCTAACTTGGGAACAACTCAAGGAACTAATGACTAAACAGTTCTGTCCTAGGAGTGAGATCAAGAAGTTGGAGGACGAATTCTACCGCTTAAAGCAAAATGATGGAGACTATTATGGCCTATAACAAGCGTTTCTTCGAGCTGAACCAAATGGTCCCAAATATGTTCACTCCTCCTTACCGTCTCATTGAACATTACATTAGGGGTCTTCCTTCTGGTATCCAGGATTCCGTGATGAGCCTGTACCCGCAACATTGGAATCTGCAATAGAATTAGCCACCGAACTCATCGAAAACCATATCCGAAATGGAGACTTTAAAAAGAAGGGCACAACTGACAAGGTTTTAATAGCCAAACACAACCAAGATTGAAACATTCTCCCGTTCTGATACCAAACGAAAGCGTGACGGTAAAAACTACGCTATTGCCTCGACTAATCCAACTTCACAAGCCGTACCACTCCAAGCCATCCTAATCACCCAAGTGGCACCCAATCTAGCTTACCCAAACAAGAAACCCTACACTGGTCCCCACCCTCAATGCAACACCTGCCATTATTACCACCAACCCACCGTACCTTGCCGACTGTGTGCCAATTGTGGGCGTTATGGTCATCTGAGTAACACATTTCGTACTCCTCAAAACCAAGCTTCACTTTCTGCCCAAAACATGATCCAACCCTATCAACAACCTCATTATCCCATGGTTCCATATGTTCGAGCTTGCTTTAATTGTGGTGATCCTACTCATTCATAAACACGTGCCCTAGGCTGGTTAACATCATCAACGCTCAAGCCCAAGCAAATCCAGTTAACCAAGCAAACCAGGCAAACCCAGCACCCCCACCAGCAAGAGGGAGAGCCTATAACATCAACGCAAACCCAGTTGAGGTCAACAACGGTGCGAGCGAACAACCTAACTAGCCTTTCTCCTATCATGAAGACTCAAGACTCTGCTCCAGTTGTTTATTTTCCCAATCCAAGCTTTAATAAATTATATTTCTTGTCCTGACTATTCAAGTTACCATTGTTTTCAATTTGGGTAATAATGTTTCAAGAATTCATTATTTCAAATTAATGCCATTAATGCAATTTATATCACGCTATGCCAATTTGTTTCATTACATGTCTCTATACATCGATTAAATTTCATGTCATCATACATCACGACGAACCCCGTCTCATCATTTAGGGAAGTTGGGTTGTGTCTCACTTTATCAAAGACTGGCCACTTCCTCATAACACACGAGAGAGGTACCGCCGTCATTTAGTCTTGTTTTCTTCGGATTCGAGACTCAAGCATGGGTTATTGTGTTTGTTTATGTTTGGTAGATTTTAGGACGAGTCACATAGAACTAATCGTCACTTAATAACAAGGCCAATGAAAATTTGACAAGGACATGGTGGATACGCCGCAAGTACTTACTATATATAAGTGTTCTTGTCAGGTGATCAAAAGCATTGTTAGACGGTTATGGGAAGTTCTGTGTAAGTAGTTTCAATCTCAATATGGATAACGATGTGGTTGATGATTTCGTTTTGTGAGGTAACTTTATCATTATGACGCTCCGATTTTCTCAAAACCCTTATCATGAGACAATATCCGGTTAGCCATCTCCTTGTACAATGATTTTCACTTCTACACTTCAGGCATCAAAAAGCGATTCATGTAGCAGGTATTCAACCCTTACTAGGAACGTTACCGCCTCAATCAAAATCCAAACTTCACACTCACCTAGTTATGTATATCCTTAGCATCATCCAGATTTTTTATTACCTAGCATACTCGAGATCCAATCTATAAGAAACCCTATTAACTAACCCTCAAGGACGGTTCCCTCTTAATTTTGGAATGAAATTCCTAAAAGTAGAGGAGACTATAACATCCGCCAAAAACATGTATCCAGAAGTCCGACCCACTTTGAAATCGGATCCTAACCTTTAAACCTCGGAAATTTTCACGAAATAAATAACCGTTGAAAGATTTTACTTTTAAATTTAAATTCATATATCGATTTATTTATTTATTAATATAATTTAATTAATATAACAATTAAAATCATTAACAAAATCTAGTTAGTTTTGTTAGGTTTTAAAGTGAGTTTTAAGGTAATATGAGTTGGCAGCCAAGTTAGTTCGGATAGTAGAGTTAAGGGTTCTGATTTGTAACATTTCAAAACTTTAAATTTAAAAAAAAAATATAAAATAGTGGACCAGGGATTCGAACCTGGGTCTCGCCAACAAACGAAACACTTGAGCCACTCCACCACATCAAACCTTTGTTAGAATTTCCATTTTCAAAATTCTTAAATACTGCAATCCCTTTTGAATTACCTTTACCACCCAAATGTTAAATAGCTAAAGGGTTACCTCCTAATTTCGGGACGAAATTCTCAAAAGTAGGGAAGATTGTAACATTTGCAAAAAAATGAATCCTAAAACCTGACCCACTTTTGTAATTCGATCCGTTTTGATATTCCACGTAATTTTATTTAATGTTTAAGCAATCAAATGTCTTGGATTCTATGTTTTGATCATACATGTTATCATATCTGGTGATTTATAGTCTTATAACATGTTTCAGACAACCTTGTAAATTCATTTCCATGTATTTTGAAGCAACCCTCTATATCTCTAAGGTCTAAAACTAAGGTTTTCCTTAAGTTAATCAAAAACTTTGGAGACTTCATGAACATACCTAGCACATCATATCATAACCTTCTTATCATCCGAACTTCATTAATACATGCCTTAAGACAAGACATTGTGTTTTGGAGGGTTTAGATGTAAATGATAGCAAGTAAGAAGCTCTACATGTCGTATTCTTAGTTTTGTCATAAGATGACTTTCGGGTGACTTTATTGCCAACTTTTCTCCATCCTTGAGCTATCATACTGGTCCATTCAAAGCTCAAGATATACTTGGTATACTAAGGATCAAGTAGGTTCAAATGGTGCATAAAACTGAGCTCCAGCGTAACGGCAATCACAAACACAAGTTTTAGAACATAACCCTCGACCCGCATCAAGACCCCAGGTTTAAGACCAATTCTTGACACCATGGATGCTGGATTACTCTCTTCCATATGATAGTACTCTGAAAATAATGAACGTAGGCGAAAACCGTGCGCGAAACAGAGTTATAACGAAGCGGGAATCGCGAAAACAAGTTTGGTGTTTGTTGATGATTTGAAAGACGCGAAAATCTTGTTTTAAGGTCATCCCACATCGCCCCAATCACCATTTTGTGCTCCATTTCACACATATAAATACCCTTGTTTGGTTCCTTATAGCTTGCAACTCCTAGTTTGAGTATAAACAAGTGGAATAACCAAATTTGGTGGCTCCACAAGCACAATACCCATTTGGGTGTGGTGTGTAGTAGCTTTCGACGAGGAGGTGCTGCCCTTCAAGCTCTTCTCATTTTGTAAAGTTCTTCTTCGAGGTAATCTTCCTTTCTTTGTTTTTTTAATATTCATTTATTTATTGCTTTCTTAGTTTAATTAGTTTAGTTTAGGTTCTTAGTTAAGGAGCATTAGGCACGTTAAGGTAGCCTAGTTTAGGCTCGCCTTTAGGCTTTTCATAGCCTTGTAGAGGCGCGTTAGGCTCAACGAGTCTAACATATCATGTTCGTTCATTTAGCTATGCCTAGCATAATGCTTACTTTTTTTGTTGCATTCGTTTGTCTAGCTTAAATCACGCTTATCAATTGGATTTTCTCCTTATTCTCGTGCGGTTTTTCACTAAGGATTAAAAACGCAAACACTGTGAGGGAATCCTTACAAATTCCCTTTTTTTATTCACGTTTTGGGGTGTATCATGTGTCGTAATTTACTTTATTTATACAAATACATGTGCTACCACCATTATGTGATCTAATGTGTATATTTGTTTGTTGTGGTTATGTGTGGTTACATTTTATCATTTCAGTGCAATCATTCATTTAAGGCCCATCAGTTCCTCGTGGGATACGAGTCGAGCATCAGGTGCCTCATTAGATCGGCTCCGTTTGATTGAGCCTTGATCTCAAGTTCATCATTCATCATGTTCCGGTGGTTAAAACGTGATTAAAACGAGGAATTTGTAGAGATTCACTCACATTGGGTGCCTATCTTGAGTGGAAATGAGAGCGCACGAGTTGCGGATTTAACCGACGAGGAAATACTAACCTAACATAATAACGCGATAATAAATAAGCAAACTAATATTTTGGTTAAAAACCTTTGTTTAGATTTTTAAGTTAATTTTTGAGGGTTTTATTGATATAATAAACCTTTAGAAAGTATATATATAAACATTTTAATTGCTTTTAAATAAGTCACAAAATGAAATATTAGAATAAAAATAAAAATAAAATATAAAAAAAATTTGGTCAGACTGACAAGGCTGTCAGTCGGCCGGTCGACTTATAAGCATGCGTGTGTGAGGCTCGAACCCGTGACCTCTCGGTTGCGTGCACGCAACTCTTCCAACTGAGCTACGTGTCTAACCCGTAAGAATCCGGATTTTAATTAATCTTATACACATATTAAGTTCATTCAATTTTGATAAGATTTAAAAAGAGATTTAAATAGTCCGGTCAGTGGGAGTCAAAGGACTCGAACCGGTGACCTTTGAGATGTTATGCACCCAGCCCGACCAACTGGGCTGGGTGTCTAACCCAACAAATCTCGTGATTAAAATATACTTATACACTAACTGTGTTGTTGCAGAAATGATCAAATTAAAAAGGTTTAAAAGTGATCGGGCCGGTGGGTGTGCACGGATTCGAACGTGTGACATGCGGGTATGTTTGCACATAGTCCACCACTGGACTGTGTGTCTAACCTGGTTGAATCTTATAATTTAAATATATAAAACATGAGTTTCGTTTCGTCTTCTTCAATTTGAATTTCACCGAGAATCATACCCGCTCCCGATTTAATCTGATGTGCTTCAAAAAGCCATCTATTCAATAAATCAATTTCATAGAACTCGAAAATAAAAAGATTGAGGGTCTACCGATTAAGCTGAGTCAACTGTGACTCTGTTCTGGTACGAGCTGTATTCCGGCGAGAAGAGGACTCCGGCGACGGAGATAATTACGACTGACCAGAGGAGGTTTCAAGGTGTTTGAGCGAGTTGGGAGCGTGATTAAGGTCCAGTATTTATAGGTGAGCAGGAGGGGCCGTTTCGATTCGGTTTTTGGAAACTTGTTTCGGTGATTGGCAATCGCTGAGGTGGAGACAGCCGGACAGATTTCAACTAGCCCAAAAAAAACGCGGAAAGGCTGAAAAGAAACAAGGAAAGGCGCGTCTTTGATTGTGGTCGTGGTTGCAGGTTTCATCTCGGGTTCAACATAAGTGTAATAATAATCCCAACCTAGCACAAATGGTGTTGTGTATCATAGTGGTGTTTGTGGTGTGTGTGTATCCGGGGAACCCGGGTGAATTTTTATTTATTTTGACTATTTTATATTAATTCATACATTAGATATAATTATTAAACCAACTATTACATTATTTCATTAAATTTTAATTATTATTTATTTTTAAACATTGATTTTTTTTGTTATTACCTATATTTGGAATATTGGAATATTGAAATAAATAAATAACCGAACGACGTAAAAATGAATACACTTAGATTGATAAAATGGGGCGGGTTTTCGAAACCCGATTTATACAAATGTTACAGTATCCCCTACTTTTAGAAATTTCGTCCCGAAATTTAAGTAGTAGTTGTAGCCAGAAAGAGATGCGGGTACTTCTCGCGTATCGAGTCTTCACGTTCCCAAGTAAACTCGTGCCCTCGTTTTGACTCCCAACGCACCCTGACGATTGGAATACGACTTCGCCTCAAGCGCTTCTCACCGAAATCCATGACTTCTACCGGTCTTTCAACGAACTGCATTGATTCATCAACTTGAATGTCTTCTAGAGGGATATGGAGGTTTTCGTCAGCGAGCCACTTTTTCAAGTTTGATACGTGGAACGTGGGGTGAATTTTGTTAAGCTCTTCTGGTAGGTCAAGCTTGTATGCTACAGGACCTACTCTTTCGAGTATCTTGAAAGGTCCTACGTAGCGTGGTGCTAGCTTGCCCTTCTGGCCAAAACGAACCACTCCCTTCCACGGTGATGTTTTCAAAAGTACTTGATCACCAATGTCAAACTCCAAGGGCTTTCGTCGTTTGTCAGCATAACTCTTTTGACGACTTTGAGCCGCTAGAAGATTGTTTCGTATTTGAACGATTTTGTCGGTTGTTTCTTGAATCAATTCAGGTCCGGTGATTTGCGCTTCACCAATTTCGTGCCAACATACTGGAGATCGGCATTTACGACCATATAAAGCTTCGAAAGAAGCCATGCCGATACTTGAATGATAGCTATTGTTGTACGAAAACTCGACTAACAGTAGATGAGCGTCCCAGTTCCCTTTTGTCACACCCCGACCCGCAGCAGAATGTCACACCCCGACCCGCAGCGGAATAAGAGTCGGGGCATAATTGGGTTATCACCAAAGCTCATGACATTTACTAATATGTTTCATATTTAATAAAGTCAAAGTTACATTTCCAAATATCCAAACATGTTCATACAATACAAAGAAAATAAACCAATCATAACAATCCCAACTCTAAATCATTTTATTCTTCTAGTCCAATCCTACGTGTTCCTAGCTGCTGCTGGTTCACCTGTATCATGTGTAAAAATGGGGGTTTTTGGGTCAACATAAGTTGGCGAGTGAACCTTGTTAGATAAACATTCATTAATGATTTACTTGTTAGTTTATCAATGAAAAATTGTGCATAATCATAAATGAGCAAATGTAAATAATCAAGCAGTGGCAAATAGCAGTCACAACTATAACATACAATAACATATGACAGCATACATGAACATACCAACATCATACGATAAATAACATAAATGAAACTGTGCGATCAAGGCTCAATCAAACGGAGCCGATCGTATTGCATGTACTGAAAATGAAAATGTCTGTGCGATCAAGGCTCAATCAAACGGAGCCGATCGTATGTGGGCACGCCAGGTTCAACCTCATAATGAAATGGGGAACATGCTCAACGCTCATAATGTAATGGGGAGCAGCGGCCTGTGAAATTGCATGTACTGAAAATAATAAATTGCATCCAACAATAACTACACAACAGAAACAAACTGAATACACATGTTCACGATATGATGTATGCACAATGGTTTAATTATAATATATATATAACAAGACACATGATACACCCCAAAACGTGATTAAAACGGGGAATTTGTAAAGATTCACTCACATTGGGTGCGTTGGATTGGAGATGGTGATATGCGCACGAATTAGATGAGCGGAACAACGAGAAATACTAACCTAAATGAAATTTTTAGATATATTTTTGTGAGTTTAAGGCTATTTTCTATCTTTAAAAATGTTATTTTTAAGTATTTTTAATTGATTTTTAAATTAAATTAAATAAATAAAAATATAAAAAAAATTGTTTATTTTGCGTTGACCGTTGACCGTTGACCTGTTGACTTGTTGACCGGTTCGGTCAGTGACATAGTTTGCGCCGGGTGAGGCTCGAACCCGAGACCTCTCGTACGCGTGCACGCAGCTCTACCAACTGAGCTACGTGTCTAACCCGAAATAATCTTGTTTTTAATTATATTTATATACTAATTCGGTTTAACCAAAATTCTTTTAATTTCAAAAACATTTTAATTCAACGAACCGGTGCCAGTGATGGGTTTCGAACGCGCGACGTGTGACTTAATGTTGCACACAGTCCACCGCTGGACTGTGTGTCTAACCTGGTTATTATCTCGGTTTTTATTATACTTAACATCTAACTGAGTTAACCCGGTTTAGTTTTTAAACAAAAAGGCATTTTATTACATAAGGAGTGCGTGTAGCAGGGATCAAACTCGGGACATGCGTATATGTTTTGCACACAGTCCACCGCTGGACTGTGTGTCTAACCCGTTCATTTTACTAGTTTTAAATAAACTTATCACTTAATTAACATCGTCTTCTTCATTCAATATTTCCGTCGACTGAATCACTGATCCATTTCTTGTTTTTACGATTATCAAACATTCCTAAGGTTAAAATAAAATGACAGAAACGGTGTTGGAAGTAACATACCGTAGGAATGATATATCACAGAATTTCCGGCAAAAGCGTCGGCTCTGTTTTTGTGTACCTCAACTGAACCAAAACAATTAACCATTTTGATTAGTCAATCGTGGAATTGAAGTGATAACAAACGTTAACAGCGGGATTTGAAGGTCCTTACCGTTTCACAGACGGAAAGAAAGACTTTCAGGAGATTTCCGGCGAACTGGAATTAGTTGAATACAGCGCCTGAATTCGATTTCAATTGAGAGGTTTAAGTTAGAAGTGGCCTAACAATTGTTGAATTGCAATGATATTGAAAGATTTACCGTTTGAGGATGAATACGGTTTTCCGGCGAAATTTGCAGAAAATTCCGGCGAGCTGTTTTAGGCGTTCTGATGGTCTGAAAATGTGATGAAAGTGAAATGGGATGTTGTTTATTAATTATGCATCATTAAAAATTAAAATAGCCATGAATACGCAACGTGACATTTATAACTTGATATCCGATTACAAAAACGGAGCGGGTTTGGAAACCCGTTTTTGACAAATGTTACAGTATCCCCTACTTTTAGGAATTTCATCCCGAAATTTAAGTAGTAGTAGTAGGAAAAAGATGCGGGTATTTTTCACGCATTGAGTCTTCACGTTCCCAAGTAAACTCAGGTCCCCGTTTCGGCTCCCAGCGTACCCTAACAATTGGAATGCGACTTCGTCGTAGACGTTTTTCTCCAAAGTCCATGATCTCTACAGGTCTTTCAATAAAATGCATAGATTCGGCAATCTGAATATCTTCCAGAGGAATGTGGAGGTTTTCATCAGCGAGGCACTTCTTCAAGTTTGATACGTGGAATGTGGGATGAATCCTGTTGAGTTCTTCTGGTAGATCAAGCTTGTATGCTACAGGTCCTACTCTTTCGAGTATCTTGAAAGGTCCTACGTAGCGTGGTGCTAGCTTGCCTTTTTGACCAAAACGAACTACTCCCTTCCACGGTGATACTTTTAAAAGTACATGATCACCAATATTAAACTCCAAAGGCTTCCGTCGTTTATCTGCATAACTCTTTTGACGACTTTGAGCCGCTAGAAGATTGTTTCGAATTTGATGGATCTTGTCTGTGGTTTCTTGAATCAATTCTGGACCAGTGATTTGAGCTTCCCCAATTTCGTGCCAACATACTGGAGATCGGCACTTACGACCATATAAAGCTTCGAAAGGTGCCATGCCGATACTTGAATGATAGCTGTTGTTGTACGAAAATTCAACTAATGGTAGATGAGCGTCCCAATTTCCCTTGAAGTCTATGACACATGCTCGAAGCATATCTTCAAGAGTTTGAATGGTGCGTTCAGATTGTCCATCAGTTTGAGGATGATAGGCGGTACTGAGATCTAATCGCGTACCCAAAGCGGCTTGTACTGCTTGCCATGTTCGTGAAGTGAAACGACCATCACGATCTGAAATAATGCTTAACGGTACACCATGTCGGCTTACGATTTCGCTGATATAAATGCGAGCTAGCTTTTCGTTCTTGAAATCTTCGCGGATAGGAATAAAGTGAGCTGATTTTGTAAGTCGATCAATGATTACCCAGATAGTGTCATACCCACCAGAAGTGCGAGGTAACCCGGTAATGAAGTCCATGGTTATGTTTTCCCACTTCCATACAGGTATTTCATGTTGGACCAGAAGTCCTGAGGGTCTTTGGTGTTCAGCTTTCACCTTGGAACATGTAAGGCACTTAGAAACAAAAACAGCAATATCCTTTTTCATTCCAGGCCACCAATAGGTGTATCGAAGGTCTTGATACATCTTATCGGCTCCTGGGTGTATAGAGTATCGTGTTTTGTGAGCCTCATTCATAAGAATTTCACGAAGATTGTTGTGGTCAGGAATCCATATGCGATCTAGATAGTACAGAATACCGTCAGATTTAGTTTCAATTTTAAGTTCAGCTCCACAGGACAGCTCCTTTCGTACATCATCCTCCGTTATTGAAACATGCTGGGCTTCTCGAATTTGATCTTTAATGTCTGTTATGATTTGCGAACATAGACGACGAATGGAGTTCGCATAGCCCTTTCGACTGAGTGTATCAGCCACCACATTTGCTTTGCCAGGGTGGTACCGAATTTCACAGTCGTAGTCATTTAGAAGTTCGACCCATCTTCGTTGCCTCATGTTTAACTCCTTTTGATTGAAGATATGTTGAAGACTCTTGTGGTCAGTGTATATTTCACACTTAGTACCGTAGAGGTAATGTCTCCATATCTTAAGAGCGAACACAACGGCTCCAAGTTCTAGGTCATGGGTGGTGTAGTTCTTCTCATGAATCTTGAGTTGTCTCGAAGCATAAGCTATAACTTTTCCTCTTTGCATTAGGACACAGCCTAATCCTTGCCCTGACGCGTCGCAATAAACCACGAAATCATCACAACCTTCAGGCAGAGTGAGGATTGGTGCATCACAGAGTTTTTGTTTAAGAGTTTGGAAGGCTTCTTCTTGCTTGTGTCCCCATATGAAAGGTTTTCCCTTATGAGTTAAAGCCGTGAGTGGTGTGAGAAGTTTGAGATGAAACGACGATAATAACCAGCCAAACCAAGAAAAGATCTTACTTCAGTTGGTGTACGTGGCGCTTGCCATTCTTGTACTGCTTTGATCTTTGAGGGGTCGACATGTATTCCCTTGTCATTGACTACATGTCCGAGGAATTGTACCTCTTTTAACCAGAATTCGCATTTGGAGAGTTTGGCGTAAAGCTTTTCATTCTCTAGAAGTGTAAGGATGAGTCGAAGATGACGCTCAGATCAGACTTAGACTTTGAATAAATGAGAATGTCGTCGATGAAGACTATAACAAAACGATCGAGATAAGGTTTGCAGACTCTGTTCATTAGATCCATGAAGGCAGCTGGAGCGTTGGTTAAACCAAATGGCATGACCATGAATTCATAATGACCATAACGTGTTCGGAAAGCGGTCTTTGGGACGTCTTCTTCATGTACTCTAAGTTGATGATAACCAGACCGAAGGTCGATTTTTGAAAAGCAGTTGGCACCTTGAAGTTGGTCAAGAAGATCATCGATGCGAGGTAATGGATAGCGATTCTTGATTGTTAATTTGTTGAGTTCTCTGTAGTCGATGCACATACGAAACGATCCATCTTTCTTCTTCACAAAAAGGACAGGTGCACCCCAAGGCGAGGAGCTAGGACGTATGAATCCCTTGTCAGTCAACTCTTGCAATTGACTGGCTAGCACTTGCATTTCAGAGGGGGCTAACCTATAAGGAGACTTTGCAACTGGTGTAGCACCAGGTATAAGATCAATACGGAATTCGACTTCTCTAACTGGAGGAAGTCCTGAAATGTCGTCAGGAAAAACTTGCGGGAAATCTTTTACTACTGGGATGTCTTCAAGTTTCTTCTCCATGGTTCCCTTTTTGATGATATGAGCTAAAAACGCGACATAATTCTTGCGAAGATATTTTTGAGCTTGAAGACAGGACATTAATCTGAGCCCTTTCGACGAGGTTTCTCCAAAGATTCGTAGAGTCTGACCGTTTGAAAGAGGAATGCGTATAAACTTCTCGCGGCATACAACTTCAGCCTGATGTTGACTGAGCCAGTCCATACCAGTTATAATGTCAAAGCTTCCCAACTTCATTGGAATGAGGTCAACTAGAAAATTATGATCGTTTAGAGTAAGAGTACAATTGCGTATAATAGAGTTCAATGAAACCGGTTTCCCGTCAGCAACTTCTACTGTTATGGATTCCATGAGCTTATCACGATTTTGGTTTAGGATGGGTTCAAACTCTAAGGACACAAAACTTTTATCCGCGCCAGTATCAAACAACATGGATGCATATCTACCATTTATAAGGAACGTACAGTTAACCACATTGCCGTCAGCTCTAGCCTGATTAGCGTTGATGTTGAAAGCTCTTCCTCTTGCAGGTGAAGGAGATTGGTTCGCTTGATTCACCGGATTGGCTTGGGCTTGAGCATGAATAATGTTCACCAACCTTGGACAAGTGTTTCTAAAATGGCTTGGGTCTCCACAATTGTAGCAAGCCCGCATAGGTTGTACCATGGGATAGTTGGGTTGGTAGTATGTTTGGGCTAAATGTTGGGTAGGTGGTAATAGTAGGGGTTGTTGGGCTTGACCCATTATTTGTTGGTGGGTTTGGGTTGAAGGCTGGTGGCGGTTCGTTCGCTGAGGCATGCGACAGGTTTGAACAGTATGACCTGCGCGACCACAGTCGGTGCAATGTTGGCAGGGATGATCAGGAAAATGGTGGTATTGGCAACGATTGCATTTTGGTAACGGGCCAGAGTATGGTCTTTTGTATGGTGCAGGTGAGGGAGCAACTTGAGTAATGGGTGCAGCAGGAATAGGGAAATTGGTTTGTGTGACAGCGAAGTTTCTGGTGTTACGCTTCCTCTTGTTAGCAAACTTAGAGGAGGAGGTGGAATGGTTTGATGTTTGGCCCTCAACGGGGGCTTTCTTCTTTTCCTCTTTAAACTTACCGTTGCGAATTCGATTCTCGGTCAGTTCAGTCGCTAGTTCCATAGCAGCTTCAAGTGTTGCTGGCGAAGTGCTGAGGACTGAATCTTGAATTTTCGAGGGAAAACCTCGAATATAATGCTCGATTAAGCGATAAACTGGGGTAAACAAATTAGGGACCATTTGGTTCAACTCTAAGAACCTCTTGTTGTAGGAAGTATGATCTCCCTCCTTTTGCTTCAAAGAATGAAATTCGTCCTCCAACTTTTTAATCTCACTCCTAGGACAGAATCGCCTCGTCATGACTTCCCTTTACTCCTCCCACGTTAAGGCCATTGCATCATCAATTCCCCTCTTCCCCTTTTCAGTATTCCACCAGGTGAGAGCTACCCCAAATAGTCTCCCAGTTGCGTATCGAACCTTGCGATCCTCAGGACAATCGCAGTTGAGGAAGGTGTTTTCCATTTCCTCAAACCAGTGGAGGAGAGCAGTGACACCTTCGGTCCCTTCAAATTTAGGAGGATCGCAATACTTGAAATGTTTGTATGAGCACTTGCTGGTAGGAAGGTTGCCGATGTTCTGGTCATTTTGTTGGGGAGGATTAGTGGGATTGGTGGCGAGAGCTTGTTGTACTTGAACCACAATGTCAGGAAGCACCGCGGCCATTTGTTTCGCGATTTGTGTGGCCAAGCGTTCGTGAGACCTTCCTGATCTTTTACCCCCTCGTTGTTGTCTAGCCGACATCTAAAGGAACATACAATAGAAGATGGTGAGCTTATGGAGTCTTTTTAGGTGTCATGTGTCTTTAAGAAAATGAAAATAACATAAATATCAATAATGCAACTACATCCATAGGATGTCTTGGGTTTGCTCATGTTGGGCCTCAAATGTCCCCCATACCTTCACCTGTATAATCATGTGGGCCCCCATGACTATTGGCTTGGTAGGATTCACATTAGTATTGGCGATTTAACACTTGCATGACCCGAATGTAAACCACAAAATATGTTTACGAGATGTATGGTCGGAATGTGTCCAAGTGTAGACACAATGACAACTCAAAGTGGGGTTAGCTCACACGACGTTTGGTATAGCATGCTTTGGCCTAATAGGTACTTCGTACTCTCATCGTTAGTCCCAAGGTAGGCAAACTGGTCCTTTATTTTGGATTTATACGAATGCCAGCCTAGACAGGACGTTCCGACTACCAGTACTGATACCCTTCCAGTTACTACATGCCCGTCATGAGAACTCACTTTGATGAGATTTGAAAATACAAAAATCATTGTAAAATCAATCATGAAAATGATGTGGTGTGTGCTTTCATGGATATGATATGTTATGAGAATATGATTCATGATAGGCATTATATGATAATATAGACTTATGAACATGCTTGCATAACATTGAATGTAACATTTAACATAAAACATATAAACATCATGAAATTTGGCATGTAACACACAAAAATCTTAAAAATTTCTAATCAACTATAGTATAGGCTCTAAGGGTCGAATAACCTATCCTATATCCCTATAGTCATGGCTCTGATACCAATCTGTCACACCCCGACCCGCAGCGGAATAAGAGTCGGGGCATAATTGGGTTATCACCAAAGCTCATGATATTTACTAATATGTTTCATATATATTAAAGTCAAATTACATTCTCAAAAATCCAAACATGTCCATACAAATACAAAGAAAAATAACCAACTAAACAATTCCAAGCTCTAAATCATTTTATTCTTCTAGGCCAATCCTATGTGTTTCTTGCTGCAGCTGGTTCACCTGTATCATGTGTAAAAATGGGAGTTTTTGGGTCAACATAAGTTGGCGAGTGAACCTTGTTAGATAAACATTTATTATTGATTTTCTTGTTACTTTATCAAGGAAAAATTGTGCATAATCATAAGTGAGCAAATGTAAATAATCAGTCAGTAACAATGACAATCACAAACTATAACATACAATAACATATAATAACATACAATAACATAACAACATCATACAATAAATAACATGAATGAAACTGTGCGATCAAGGCTCAATCAAACAGAGCCGATCGTATTGCATGTACTGAAAATGATAAATGTCTGTACAATCAAGGCTCAATCAAACGGAGCCGATCGTATGTTGGCACGCCAGGTTCACGCTCATAACGTAATGGGGAACATGCTCAACGCTCATAATGTAATGGGGAGCGGCGGCCTATGAAATTGCATGTACTGAAATAAATAAATTAAATCTGAACAATAACCACACAACAGTTGAAACAAGCTGAATACACATTTGTTCATGATATGATGCGTGCACAATGATTTAAATATAATAAATAGTAAGACACATGATAACCCCAAAAACGTGATTAAAACGGGGAATTTGTAAAGATTCACTCACATTGGGTGCGTTTGGTTGGAGATGATGAGATGCGCACGAGTTGAAAGGATTGAACAACGAGTATTAACTAACCTAAATAATAACGGAAGATATAGTAAATGAGTGGATTTTATTAATAATCTTAATAGGATTTTTAGATATATTTTTGTGAGTTTAAGGCTATTTCCTATCTTTAAAAACATTATTTTTAAGTATTTTTAATTGATTTTTAAATTAAATTAAAGAAATAAAAATATAAAAATATGTTGACTTTTTTGTTGACCGTTGACTATTGACTTTGACTTGTTGACCGGTTTTTATTGTGTAACTGTATGCGCCGGGTGAGGCTCGAACCCGAGACCTCCCGTTCGCGTGCACGCAGCTCTACCAACTGAGCTACGTGTCTAACCTGAAATAATTCTGTTTTTAATTATACTTATATACTAACTCAGTTTATTCAAAATTCTTTTATTTTCAAAAATATTTTAAATCATCGAACCGGTGTCACTAACAGGTCTCGAACCCGGGACCTGTGCTTCAACGTTACACACAGTCCACCGCTGGCTGTGTGTCTAAGTTGGTTAATATATAGATTTTTATTATACTTAACATCTAATGTAAGTTAATCCGGTTCAGTTAGAAAAACAAAACCTTTTAATTACGGAGCATACGTGTGTCAAGGATTGAACTTGCGGCGTGTGATATGTATGTGCACACAGTCCACCGCTGGACTGTGTGTCTAACCCGAGATAATATCCAGATTTTATTAAACTTATAATCAAACTATTATCGTCTTCTTCGTTACAAAATTACAGTCTGCGATTACACTATTGTATCTTGTTTACTTCGATTGACAAACTTTTAACAGACTAATATGAAATGGCAGAGACGATATTTAGAAGTAAACATACCGGAGAACGATTTATCTCAGAATTCCGGCAAGTCGTCGGCTCTGTTTTTATGAACTTCAACTGAGCGGACAAATTAACAGTTTTGATTAGCTAATTTGTGGAATTGAAGTACTAAACAAAAGTTTACAGAAGGTTTGAATGTCTATACCGTTTTACAGCGAAAGATAAGATTTTTCAGAGATTTTCCGGCGAGAGGGAATTATCTGATATCGACGTCTGAAATTGATTCCGAATGAAAGGTTTGAGTTAGCAATAGCTTAACAATTGATAGACAACGAAAGAATTGCGAGACTTACTGGTTTGATGGAAAACACAGTTTTTTGGCGAAAGTCCGGCGAGTTCAAATAGCTTCTCCGGCGGACTGAAAGTTGTGCGGAAATGTAATTGGAGGTTTGCAGAGTGTGTTTGAGTCGCAAGAGGGGTCTTTGATTGAAGTAATTCAGGAATTGAAAGTTTTCGGTTATTAAAACCGATCCTTTCTCGAATTTAAGTTTATTCAAGGCAAACTTGATTGAAAGTGTCGGTGCATCGGTTAAACTCAGTAAACCGCGATCAATCAAACGTCTTTGGACGTTTGGTGACCGATTTCGGTTACAGTTGGCGTAACCGGTTGATTTATGGTTGTCTATAAGATTTATTTGTTTCCTATAGTTGACAGAAAACAACAAGTGGCGGAGTGGTTATGTGTGTGTGTGTTAAGTCTTTGGAGTTCTTTCCCGGCTGACCAGGGTTCGAGTCCCGGCAGCCTCATTTTATTTTTAATTATTTTATTTTTACTTTTTATCAATTATAACTTTTATAGTTTAGTTTGTTTATTAATTATGCATCATTAAAAATTAAAATAGCCATGAATACGCAACGTGACATTTATAACTTGATATTCGATTGCAAAAACGGAGCGGGTTTGGAAACCCGTTTTTGACAAATGTTACACCTTTGAAGTCTATGACACATGCTCGAAGCATGTCTTCAAGGGTTTGGATGGTGCGTTCAGATTGACCATCAGTTTGAGGGTGAAAGGCGGTGCTAAGGTCTAACCGTGTACCCAAAGCGGTTTGTACGGCTCGCCATGTTCGTGAAGTGAAACGACCATCACGGTCTGAAATGATGCTTAACGGTACACCATGACGGCTTACGTTCTCGTTGATGTAGATACGAGCTAACTTCTCATTCTTGAAGTCCTCGCGAATCGGAATGAAGTGAGCTGATTTTGTAAGACGATCAATGATTACCCATATGGTGTAATACCCACTGGAGGTGCGAGGTAACCCGGTAATAAAGTCCATGGTTATGTTTTCCCACTTCCATACCGGTATTTCGGGTTGGACTAGAAGTCCTGAAGGTCTTTGATGTTCAGCTTTCACTTTGGAACATGTAAGGGACTTGGAAACAAAAACAGCAATATCCTTTTTCATGCCAGGCCACCAGTAGGTGTATCGTAGGTCTTGATACATCTTATCGGCTCCTGGGTGTACAGAGTATCGTGTTTTGTGTGCCTCATTCATGAGGAAATCACGAAGGTTGTCACGATCGGGAATCCATATGCGGTTTAAATAATATAGAATACCGTCGGATTTGGTTTCAATTTTGAGTTCAGCTCCAAATGACAGCTCATCGCGTACGTCATTTTCTGTTACAGAGATATGTTGAGCTGCCCGGATTCGATCCTTGATATCGGTTATGATTTGCGAACATAGAAGACGAATAGAGTTCGCATATCCCTTTCGACTGAGCGCATCAGCCACCACGTTTGCCTTGCCAGGATGATACCGAATCTCGCAGTCGTAATCGTTGAGCAGTTCGACCCATCTTCGTTGCCTCATATTCAACTCTTTTGATTGAAGATATGCTGGAGACTCTTGTGGTCAGTGTATATTTCACACTTGGTACCGTAAAGATAATGTCTCCATATCTTGAGAGCGAACACAACGGCTCCAAGTTCCAGGTCGTGGGTGGTGTAATTTTTCTCATGAACTTTGAGTTGCCTAGAGGCATAGGCTATCACCTTTCCTCTTTACATTAGAACACAACCTAACCCTTGCCCTGACGCGTCCCAATAAACCACAAAGTTGTCGCAACCCTCAGGGAGTGTAAGGATAGGTGCGTCACAAAGCTTTTGCTTTAAAGTTTGGAAGGCCTCCTCTTGCTTAGGTCCCCAAATGAAGAGTTTTCCCTTGTGAGTCAAGGTCGTGAGCGGAACGGCGATACGGGAAAAATTGGCAATGAAGCGTCGAGTAATAACCAGCCAAGCCAAGAAATGACCTAACTTCGGTAGGGGTACGTGGCGCTTGCCATTCTTGTATTGCCTTGATTTTCGAAGGATCGACATGAATCCCTTTGTCATTGACGACATGACCAAGGAATTGTACCTCTCTTAACCAGAATTCGCATTTTGAGAACTTAGCGTAAAGTTTTTCAGTCCTTAAGAGTGTAAGAATGAGTCGAAGATGTCGCTCATGATTGGATTTTGACTTTGAGTAGATAAGAATATCGTCGATGAAGACTATGACGAAACGGTCGAGATAGGGTTTGCATACCCTATTTACTAAATCCATGAAGACAGTGGGGGCGTTGGTTAAACCGAAGGGCATAACCATGACTCGTAATGACCATAACGAGTTCGGAAGGTAGTTTTTGGAATATCTTCTTCGCGCACTCTAAGCTGATGATAACCAGAACGAAGGTCGATTTTGGAAAAACAGGTGGCGCCTTGAAGTTGGTCTAGAAGGTCATCAATACAAGGCAGTGGATAGCGATTCTTAACCGTCAACTTGTTGAGTTCTCTATAATCAATGCACATGCGAAACGTTCCATCTTTCTTCCTCACAAAAAGAACGAGCACACCCCAAGGCGATGAGCTAGGACGTATGAATCCTTTGTCAGTCAGCTATTGCAGTTGACTGGCCAACTCTTGCATCCCGGATGGGGCTAACCTATAGGGAGATTTTCAACCGACGTAGCGCCAGGCACAAGATCGATTCGAAATTCGACTTCTCGCACAGGAGGAAGTCCTGCAACGTCGTCGGGAAAAACTTGCGGGAATTATTTCACAATTGGAATATCTTCGAGCTTCCTCTCCTTGCCTTCCTTCTTGACGACGTGAGCTAGAAACGCGACGTAATTCTTGCGAAGATAACTTCGGGCTTGAAGGCAGGACATCAAGTTGAGCCCTTTCGAAGGAGTTTCCCCAAAGATACGTAGTGTCTGACCGTCGGCGAGAGGAATACGAATGAACTTTTCATGACACACCACTTCAGCGTGATGCTGGCTGAGCCAGTCCATGCCGATGATAACATCGAAACTTCCTAATTTCATAGGAATGAGATTAATTGAAAAATTGTGATCATTTAGGGTGAGAGTACAATCGCGTATAATAGAATTTAATGAAGTGGGTTTTCCGTCAGCAACTTCCACCGTCAGAGATTCAACGAGATTATCACGAGGTTGGTCGAGAATAGATTCGAATTCTAAAGACACAAAGCTCTTATCTGCACCAGTATCGAATAATATGGATGCATAACTACCATTTACGAGAAACGTACCGTTGACCACATTGTTGTCAGCCCTGGCTTGGTTGGCATTGATATTGAAAGCTCTTCCTCTAGCAGGTGGAGAAGCTTGGTTAGCTTGGTTTACCGAGTTTGCTTGAGCTTGGGCATGGATGATGTTCACTAGGCGTGGGCAAGAATTCCTGAAGTGGTTTGGGTCCCCACAATTGAAACAGGCTCGTATGGATTGCATCATGGGGTAGTTGGGTTGGTAGTAAGGTTGGGCTGCGAGTTGTGCAGGTGGTAGAAGTAAGGGTTGTTGGGCTTGGCCCACCATTTGATTTTGGGTTTGGGTTGGAGGTTAACTGCGGTTCGATCGCTGAAGGGTACGGCAGGTTTGGATAGTGTGACCCGCACGGCCACAACTTGTGCAATGTTGGCAAGGGTTTTCAGGAGGGTGATGGTATTGGCAACGATTACACTTTGGGTGTGGGCTAGTGTATGGCCTTTTGAACGGTGCGGCTGGAGGGGCAACTTGGGTGATTGGAGCAGCAGTGATAGGAGGGTTGGTTTGGGTGACAGCAAAGTTCTTGCCATTTCGCTTCCTCTTACCAGCAAACTTCGAGGATGAACCTGAGTGGTTTGGAATTGGGGTCTCAATGGGTGTTTTCTTCTTCTCATCTTTAAAATTGCCATTTTGAATGCGATTTTCAGTGAGTTCCGTAGCTAACTCCATTGCGGCTTCGAGTGTTGCAGGCGAAGTGCTTAAAACCAAATCTTGGATTTTCGAGGGGAGGCCTCGAATGTAGTGTTCAATTAAGCGATATAATGGGGTGAACAGAGTGGGAACCATTTGGTTCAACTCAAGAAACCTCTTGTTGTAGGAGGTGTGATCCCCTTCTTTTTGCTTTAGAGCATAGAATTCATCTTCAAGCTTCTTGATCTTGCTTCTAGGGCAAAAACGTCTTGTCATCACTACTCTTAAATTTTCCCATGATAAGGCCATGGCATCGTCTACACCTCGCTTTCCTTTTTCCGTGTTCCACCAGGCAAGGGCTATCCCAAACAATCTTCCAGTCGGATAACGTACCTTACGGTCCTCAGGACAGTCGCAATTGAGAAAGGTGTTTTCCATCTCCTCAAACCAGTGGAAGAAAGCGGTGACACCTTCAGTCCCTTCAAATTTTGGGGGATCGCAAGACTTGAAGTGTTTGTAGGTGCATTTAGGGGTTTTGGGAGGAGGGTTGGCGACGCTTTGGTCTTCTTGGTTGGGAGGGTTAATGGGATTAGTGGTGAGGGCTTGCTGAACTTGTAGTACGATGTCAGGAAGCACTGCGGCCATTTGTTTAGCAATTTGCGTGGCCAAGCGTTCGTTTGACTTTCCTGACCTTCTACCTCCACGTAATTGCCTAGCAGACATCTACAGGAATATATGTAGGGAGATTATGAGTTCAAGAATTTCCTAGGTGTCATGTGTCATAAAAAGAATGAAAACAACATAACTGAAAATAATTAAACTACATCCATAGGATGTCTTGAGTTTGCTCATGTTTGGGCCTCCAAATGTCCCCATACCATTGCCTGTGTAGTCATGTGGGCCCCCATGACTATTGGGCTTGGTAGGATTCACATTGGTGTCGGCGGGTTAACACTCACACCACCCGAATGAAAATCGTTAAACATGATTGCGAGATGTATGGTCGGAGGGTGTCCAGGTGTGGACACAATGACAGCTCAAAGTGGGGTTAGTTCACACGACGTTTGGTATAGCATGCTTTGGCCTAATAGGTCCTTCGTACTCTCATCGTTAGTCCCCAGGTAGGCAAACTGGTCCTTTATTTTGGATTTATACGAATGCCAAGCCTAGACAGGACGTTCCGACTACCGGTACTCGTACCCTTCCAGTTACTACATGCCCGTCGTGAAAACTCATTTTGATGTGATTTGAAAGATATGAAAACATTGCAAAAATCTTTGAAAAGAAATAACGGAAATTGTGAAATTGTGAGGTGTGTGCTTTCATAGATATGATATGAGGGTATGATCTATGATGAGCATTGCATATTAACATGTACTTGTGAGAATGTTTGCATAATATTGTGTGTGAATATAAACATGAAACATATAAACATCATGAATTTTGCATGTAACACATAAACAATTTAAATCTAGTCAACTATAGTATAGGCTCTAAAGGTCTAATAACCTATCCTATATCCCTATAGTCACAAGCTCTGATACCAATCTGTCACACCCCGACCCGCACCGGAATAGAAGTTGGGGCGTGATTGGGTTATCACCAAAGCTCATGATATTTACTAACAAGTTTCATATTTATTAAATTCAAATTAAAATTCAAATATCCAACAAAATTTCATACAAACACAAATAATAATCTAAATGCTTGTTCCAACGAAATAACTTGATTATTCTTCTAGGCCATCCTAGGTGTTTCTTTCCTCAACTTGATCACCTGTATCATGCGTAAAACAGAGGAAACTTTGGGTCAACAAAAGTTGGCGAGTGAACCTTGATAAAACATTTTAAGTAAATCAATTTTATCGTTGTTTAAATAAGATTGTGCATAATCACATGTGAACAAATGTATAATGTGACAAATCACAAACCGCATTGAATGAATATATGACATGAATGATGATGTATCTGAGATCAAAGCTCAATCGAACGGAGCCGATCTAATGAGGCACCTGATGCTCAACCCGTATCCCACGAGTCCACCGCTGGACTGTGTGTCTAACTTGGTTTAAATACAGATTTTTATTATACTTAACATCTAACGGAGTTAACCCGGTTCAGTTTAAAAAAAAAAGCATTTTATTACAGCGCATGAGGTTGGGACAGGAATCGAACTGGCGACGTGTATGTGTATTTGTTCGCACACAGTCCACCGCTGGACTGTGTGTCTAACCCGTTCATAAACTGATTTTAATTAAACTTATATTATAACCTGCCTTCGTCTTCTTCGTTAACTTTACCCAGAAAAACAAAGTCCGAATGTTTCGACTGATTTATGTCTAATTTGATTTTCAAACATTAATAGTAATTGAAAGGAATTGTATGGAGAGTGTTTGGGGGAACGGAGGTACCGATCCGTGTCTTTCACAGAACTCCGGCAGAGGTCCGTCGGCTCCGATAGTGAACTTCGGCTGTTAGGATTAATTAATAGTTCTGCTCGATTAATTATGAAATTGAGGTACTTAAACAAGGATTGACAGGAGTTTGAAGGGTTATACCGATTCACAGTGCGATATCAGAAATTTCAGAGATTTTCCGGCGAAGGTTGAATATTCCGGCTATGTCGCCTGGGATGGATTCTGATCGATGAAATGGTGTTAGAATTCGTCTTATAATGGAATGAAACAGAAACATTGAGGTAATTACCGTGTAGATGAAAGTCCCGGTTTTCCGGCAACTTGCAGAAACTTTCCGGCGAGTAAAATTTGATTCTCCGGCGGACTGAAACTTGAGCGAAAATGTAATTGAAAGTCTGTAGATTATGTTTGAGTCGTGAAGGAGTACAAAGATGGAAGTAAAACTGGAATTGAAGATTTTCGGTTATAAAAACCGATCCACTTCTAGAATTCAAGTTCATTCAAAGCAACTTGATTGAAAACGTCGGTATATCGGTTATACTCAGTGAACCGCGAGTATTCAGATCGTCTTTGAGCGTTTGATAACCATTTCAGTTACAGTTGGCGTAACCGGTTGATTTATGTTTGTGGATAAGATTTATTTGTTTTCTAGAGTTGACAGAAAAACAACAGGTGGCGGAGTGGTTATGCGTGTGAGTGTTAAGTCTTTGGAGTTCACAACCCGGCTGACCCGGCTTCGAGTCCCGGCAGCCTCATTTTATTTTTAAACCACTATTTTTAATACTTTTTCAAATATAACTTTTATATTCCAATATACTTATTAATTATGTATCGTTTAAAATTAATTTGGGCATTAAATACGCAACGAAAATTTTTTAACTGATTGTTCGGTTAATAAACGAAGAGGATTTGGTAAATCCGGTTTTTGGCGGATGTTACAGTATTCCCTACTTTTAGAAATTTCGTCCCGAAATTTAAGTAGTGGCATATTTGTCTAAAAAGGATGGTTTTTAACTTGACAATTACATACTTAGAAGAGAGTAAGAGTTTAAATTTTGTTTGAGGCGGTAACGTTCCTTGTAAGGGTTGAATACCCTGCTACAGGAATCGCTTTTTGTTGCCTAAAGTGTATGAATACGGAACATGGATACATAGAGTTGATCGACTAAGTATGATGTTATGCATATGAGTTTGGGTACGTTTGAAAGATTAGATTATATCCTAAAATAAACTTCTAATACTAAAACCTACATGGAACTTCTCATAACCGCCTGACAATGCCTCTGATCCTCTGGCAAGAATACTTATATATAGGAAGTACCAGCGGCGTATCCACCATATTCTTGTCAAATTTTCATTGGTTTTATCAGTTAGTTATGATTGATTCTATGATGTGACTCTAGAACATAAATAAACATAACAACCAATATCTGAGTCCTTAGCATACATGTTGGATTGATGACACAATCCGATTCCTTTAAAGGATGAGATGATATAAATGCTAAATCAGTGAGTATTACACAAACTTCAATCAAGACAATACCAAATCCTACATGGAACTTCTCATAACCGCCTGATAATGCCTCTGATCCTTTGACAAGAATACTTATATATAGGAAGTACCAGCGGCGTATCCACCACATTCTTGTCAAATTTTCATTGGTTTTATCGGTAAGTTATGATTAGTCCTATGTGACTCTAAAACATACACAAACACAAAACCAAAGCTTGAGTCCTTGAATGATGACAATACCTCTCTCGTTTGTTATGATGGAGAGGTTAGTCTATGTAGAAAATGGAACACAATCCAATTTCTTTAAATGATGAGTTTATATGAATGTTAAATCAGTGAGTGTAAAACAAATTTCAACCAAAACATTACTAAATCCTACATGGAACTTCTCATAACCGCCTGATAATGCCTCTGATCCTTTGACAAGAATACTTATATATAGGAAGTACCAGCGGCGTATCCACCATATTCTCGTCAAATTTTCATTGGTTTTATCAGTAAGCTATGATTAGTCCTATGTGACTCTAAAACATAAATAAACACAACAAACAATGTCTGAGTCATATTTCTGATAGTATACATGTTTGAATGATGACAGTCCATCTCTCGTTTGTTGTGATGGAGAGGTTAGTCCATGTAGAAGTGAGACACAGCCCAACTTCTTTAAATAATGAGATTGAAATACGTTGAGATGTATGATGGTATGAATGTTGAATCAATGAGTATAAAACAAAACTGAAATAATAATTTGCATTAAATCCTTGGATAAATTTCCAATTTAGAATTGAGACACGTGAGAATTGAGATAACATAGAGGAAACATAAAACTAAGCAGTTGGAGTTGAATCTTGATTGTTGGTGAAGGGGACTAGTTGCGTGTTTTCGTTTGAGCCGTCATTATCTTCAACAGGATTGGCGTTGATGTTGAAAACTCTTCCTCGTGCTGGTGGCCTAGTGGTTGGGTTTTCTTGTTTTGCTTGGTTAACTGGGTTTGCTTGAGCTTGGGCGTTTATGATGTTAACCAATTGAGGGCACGTGTTTCTAAAGTGGGTAGGGTCGCCACAATTGAAACAAGCTCGAACATATGGGAACATGGGGCATTGGGGTTGTTGATATGTTTGGTTCATGCTTTGAGTAGGGGGTGAGGTTTGGTTTTGAGGGGTGCGGCAAACCTTGCTCAAATGACCATAGCATCCACAACTCGCACATAGTCGACAAAGCACGGTAGATGGATGGTGATAAAAACAGGTGTTACATCGAGGGTGAGGTCCAAGGTAAGGTTTCTTATTTGGGTAGGTTGAGTTGGGTGCTACTTGAGTGATTGGGATAGCTTGAAGGGGTACGGCTTGTAAGGCTGGTTGGTTGCGTTGGGTGACAGTGAAAAGTTGCTCATCTCGTTCCCTCTTGAAAATGGGTTGAGAAGGGGATTCAGTTTGGGTGTAGTCGGAGATTTCAGTCGATGCTTTATCCTTCTTCTTCTCCTCCTTGAAGTCTTTGTTCCGGATTCGGTTCTCGGTGAGCTCTGTAGCTAACTCCATTGCTGCTTCCAAGGTTGCAGGTGTGGTACTTATTACAGAGTCTTGAATCTTTGAAGGAAGACCTTGAATGTAGTGCTCGATCAAACGGTAGTGGGGAGTGAACAAGTTGGGAACCATTTGATTTAACTCGAGGAATCTCTTGTTGTATGTAGTGTGGTCGCCTTCCTTTTATTTCAACGAATAGAACTCATCCTCTAATTTCTTGATTTCGCTCCTTGGGCAAAACCGTCTTGTCATGATTTCTTTCAACTCTTCCCATGTCAAAGTCATAGTATCTTCAACACCTCGTTTGACCTTCTCTGTATTCCACCAAGTAAGTGCTATTCCAAATAAACGACCAGTAGCATATCGCACTTTGCGATCATCGGGGCAATCGCAAGTTAGAAAAATGTTTTCCATTTCTTCAAACCAATAGAGAAGAGCGGTGACACCTTCAGTCCCTTCGTATTTTGTAGGGTCGCAGGATTTGAAATGCTTGTAAGTGCATTTAGTGGTATTTGGGGGAGGGTTAACAACATTTTGAACTTCTTGATTGACGGGATTAGCGGTAAGGGCTTGTTGGACTTGGACTATAATGTTGGGTGTTACGGCAGCCATTTGTTGAGCGATTATGGCACCCAAGCGTTGCGGGCTTTTCTTGATTTCATCTTCCTACGAGCGAGGCTAGAAGACATCTACAAGGAATACATATCAAGAGTATGAGTTGGATGCTTTTGGGATCATGTGTCATATTTAGGAATGAACATTCATAAAATAAACATAGCAAAATAAATCTACTACACCCATAGGATGTCTTGGGCTTTGCTCGTAATTGGGCCTTGCATGCCGCCATACTTCACCTTCGTAATCATGTGGGCCCCCATGAATACCGGTTTTTTCATATGGTTCGCATGTGTTAGCCTGGTTACGTACACTAAACCCGAAGAAAATCGAGAAATATGTAACGTGTGATATTCGGAATGTGTCCAGGTGTGGACACGGTGACACCTCAAAGTGGGGTTAGTTCGAACGACGTTTGGTGTGGCATGCTTTGGCCTAATGGGTCCTTCGTACTCTCATCGTTAGTCCCCAGGTAGGCAAACTGGTCTGTTATATTGGATTTATACGAATGCCAACCTAGACAGGACGTTCCGACTACCGGTACTTGTACCCTTACAGTTACTACATACCCGTCGCAGAACTCACTTTGATGAGATTTGAAAAATGAAAAATGCGACAAAATCTTGAATAACAGAAGTATGAATATGATTTGAATATGTGAATATTGTAACATGTATGATGAATATGTATGTAAGTATGTATGTTTGACTGCAAGTATAATTCACCATGTATCACAAATTGTAATATTGGAAATGTTTGCATGCATTTGTGTATGTAATAAATATGAAACAAATAAATACCATAAGTTTGCATGTAACCACATAAACAATTAAAATCTAGTCAACTATAGTATAGGCTCTAAGGGTCTAATAACCTATCCTATATCCATATAGTCATGGCTCTGATAACAATCTGTCACACCCCGACCCGCAGCGGAAAAGGTGATCGGGGCATGATTGGGTTATCATCAAAGCTCATGACATTTATTATAATGTTTCATATTTATTATTTCAATTTAAAAGAGATCATACAATCATATTAACAAATACAACATGTTCTATTCATCCTTCTAAACTTCATTATTTTTCTTCTAAGACAATTTCCTATGTTTTCCTTGCTTCATCCTGTTCACCTGTATCATATGTAAAAATGGTTTTTGGATCAACAAAAAGTTGGCGAGTGAACCTTGTTAGAAAAAATTTATTATTAATTTCTGGTTGTATTTAATATGGAAAAATTGTGCAATATTCATATATGAACAAACGTAAATAAACATACAATAAAAACAATTAGCTTACAATAACAAACAACAACAAACAATAACATACATTAACAAACCAACAGCATACAATCACAACCCATTAGTATACAATATCAAACAACAACAAACAATAACATACATTAACAAACCAACAGCATACAATAACATATCAACTTGCATAAATATATAACATAAATGAAACTGTGCGATCAAAGCTCAATCAAACGGAGCCGATCGTATTGCATGTACTGAAAATGAAAAATGTCTGTGCGATCAAGGCTCAATCAAACGGAGCCGATCGTATTGCATGTACTGAAAATGAAAATGTCTGTGCGATCAAGGCTCAATCAAGCGGGGCCGATCGTATGTTGGCACGCCAGGTTCACGCTCATAATGTAATGGGGAACATGCACAACGCTCATAATGTAATGGGGAGCGGCGGCCTATGAAATTGCATGTACTGAAAATAATAAATTAAATCTACACAATAATCACACAAACAGTTTACACAGGCAGGGTACACATTTATTCATGATATGATGTATGCACAACGATTTAAATATAATAAATAGTAAGACACATGATACACCCCAAAAACGTGATTTAAACGGGGAATTTGTAGAGATTCACTCACAGTGGGTGCGTTCGGTGAATAATGATGAATGCGCACGAGTTTAGAGGATTGATCGTCGAGGAATAACTAACCTAATTAATAAAGAAAAGTAAGGTAAATAAATGGATTTTATTAACAACTTTAATAGGATTTTTGGATATATTTTTGTGAGTTTTAGGCTAGTTTCTAACCTTAAAAATGTTATTTTTAAGTATTTTTAATTAATTTTTAAATAAAATAAATAAAAATAATAAAAAAATGTTGACTTTTTGACCGCTGACCGTTGACCGTTGACTTGTTGACCGGTTTATTGTGTGTATGTATGCGCCGGACAGGACTCGAACCCTAGACCTCCCGTACGCGTGCACGCAGCTCTACCAACTGAGCTACGTGTCTAACCCGAAATATTTCTGTTTTTAATTATATTTATACACTAATTCAATTAATCCGAAAATTATTTATTTTTAAAAAGGGTTTTAAATGTATCGGACCGGTGTCGTCAACAGGTCTCGAACCCGGGACCTGTGACTTAATGTTACACACATTCCACCGCTGGACTGTGTGTCTAACTTGGTTTAAATACAGATTTTTATTATACTTAACATCTAACGGAGTTAACCCGGTTCAGTTTAAAAAAAAAAGCATTTTATTACAGCGCATGAGGTTGGGACAGGAATTGAACTCGCGACGTGTATGTGTATTTGTTCGCACACAGTCCACCGCTGGACTGTGTGTCTAACCCGTTCATAAACTGATTTTAATTAAACTTATATTATAACCTGCCTTCGTCTTCTTCGTTAACTTTACCCAGAAAAACAAAGTCCGAATGTTTCGACTGATTTATGTCTAATTTGATTTTCAAACATTAATAGTAATTGAAAGGAATTGTATGGAGAGTGTTTGGGGGAAAGGAGGTACCGATCCGTGTCTTTCACAGAACTCCGGCAGAGGTCCGTCGGCTCCGATAGTGAACTTCGGCTGTTAGGATTAATTAATAGTTCTGCTCGATTAATTATGAAATTGAGGTACTTAAACAAGGATTGACAGGAGTTTGAAGGGTTATACCGATTCACAGTGCGATATCAGAAATTTCAGAGATTTTCCGGCGAAGGTTGAATATTCCGGCTATGTCGCCTGGGATGGATTCTGATCGATGAAATGGTGTTAGAATTCGTCTTATAATGGAATGAAACAGAAACATTGAGGTAATTACCGTGTAGATGAAAGTCCCGGTTTTCCGGCGACTTGCAGAAACTTTCCGGCGAGTAAAATTTGATTCTCCGGCGGACTGAAACTTGAGCGAAAATGTAATTGAAAGTCTGTAGATTATGTTTGAGTCGTGAAGGAGTACAAAGATGGAAGTAAAACTGGAATTGAAGATTTTCGGTTATAAAAACCGATCCACTTCTAGAATTCAAGTTCATTCAAAGCAACTTGATTGAAAACGTCGGTATATCGGTTATACTCAGTGAACCGCGAGTATTCAGATCGTCTTTGAGCGTTTGATAACCGATTTCAGTTACAGTTGGCGTAACCGGTTGATTTATGTTTGTGGATAAGATTTATTTGTTTCCTAGAGTTGACAGAAAAACAACAGGTGGCGTAGTGGTTATGCGTGTGAGTGTTAAGTCTTTGGAGTTCACAACCCGGCTGACCCGGGTTTGAGTCCCGGCAGCCTCATTTTATTTTTAAACCACTATTTTTAATACTTTTTCAAATATAACTTTTATATTCCAATATACTTATTAATTATGTATCGTTTAAAATTAATTTGGGCATTAAATACGCAACGAAAATTTTTTAACTGATTGTTCGGTTAATAAACGAAGCGGGTTTGGTAAATCCGGTTTTTGGCGGATGTTACATTATGCACCCAGCCCGACCAACTGGGCTGGGTGTATAACCCGACAAATCTCGTGATTAAAATATACTTATACACTAACTGTGTTGTTGCAGAAATGATTAAATTAAAAAGGTTTAAAAGTGATCGGGCCGGTGGGTGTGCATGGATTCGAACGTGTGACATGCGGGTATGTTTGCACACAGTCCACCACTGGACTGTGTGTCTAACCTGGTTGAATCTTATAATTTAAATATATAAAACACGAGTTTCGTTTCGTCTTCTTCAATTTGAATTTCACCGAGAATCATACCCGCTCCCGATTTAATCTGATGTGCTTCAAAAAGCCATCTATTCAATAAATCAATTTCATAGAACTCGAAAATAAAAAGATTGAGGGTCTACCGATTAAGCTGAGTCGACTGTGACTCTGTTCCGGTACGAGCTGTATTCCGGCGAGAAGAGGACTCCGGTGACGAAGATAATTACGACTGACCAGAGGAGGTTTCAAGGTGTTTGAGCGAGTTGGGAGCGTGATTAAGGTCCAGTATTTATAGGTGAGCAGGAGGGGGGGTTTCGATTCGGTTTTTTGAAACTTGTTTCGGTGATTGGCAATCGCTGAGGTGGAGACAGCCGGACAGATTTCAACTTGCCCAAAAAAAACGTGGAAATGTTGAAAAGAAACAAGGAAAGGGGCGTCTTTGATTGTGGTCGTGGTTGCAGGTTTCATCTCGGGTTCAACATAAGTGTAATAATAATCCCAACCTAGCACAAATGGTGTGTGTATCATAGTGGTGTTTGTGGTGTGTGTGTATCCGGAGAACCCGGGTTCGATCCCGGTTCACCCCTTTTCTTGAATTTTTATTTATTTTGACTATTTTATATTAATTCATACATTAGATATAATTATTAAACCAACTATTACATTATTTCATTAAATTTTAATTATTATTTATTTTTAAACGTTGATTTTTTTTATTATTACCTATATATGGAATATTGGAATATTGAAATAAATAAATAACCGAACGACGTAAAAATGAATACACTTAGATTGATAAAATGGGACGGGTTTTTGAAACCCGATTTATACAAATGTTACAGTAAAACACATAGAGCACGTTCGTGTTGATAATGTGTTGTGAAACAACGGTCTATTAGCAACTAATATATATGTATAAACATGAGAGCTAGACTATGAAATCATGTAGAGAATAGAACATGGAGAATTCTTATTCATTGATCTAACATCATATACAAATGACATAATATATTGACACTCACATTAGTACAATAGTAAATAAGAGAAAGGGGTTATACATGTGGAAAATCACTACATAATGGATGCATTCATAGATAGGAGTTATACATGTAGAAAGTCACTAAATAATGGATCCATTCATAACACAACCCAAATATTAATACAAAAAATGTGATAGCTGATCTTAATGTTAGATTAATGATTGTTATTCTAGTTCTCCCATTCTTGTCACAACAAATTTTATGATTTTTCCTTTTTTATTTTTATATATGAACAAATGTCATTCCCTAATTTGATACGTTTAAGATGAAGAAGAAGAATATTGAAGAAAAGGTGAAGATGGAGGAACAAAAGTTCTGGTTCCAAAGCTTCTCGTCAGATAAACCGGAGTTGACTCCAACGTTGACTTCTCCGATGACGATGAAGAACTCGACGATGAAGTTACGCTACTCGAACGCCTCATCAGTTTCTCCTTCATTTCATGTTCATCACACGTCTTATTACTTTCTTTCCCAACTTTACACGAACTTATACTCGCTGGAATTAAGCAATTGCACAATAAACCTAATAAACAATGGTAAAATGTCAGGATTCTCATGCACCATAATTTTAAATTTTCTAATTAATATGTTTTTAAAGAAATGGTGTGTTTAGCAAATCGGATTTGGTATGTGCATGATTATTGAAACTCGTTTGGTTTATGTGGAATTCACTCCCCCATTAGCAGACTTTGACTTTTTAAGTCCGTTTATAAGACTAAAACACGTAAACTTAAAAAGTCAAAGTCTGTGAGAGAAACAGACTCCCCGTAAACCAAAATCATGGAGAAAAATGTAAGAAAAATTCCGAAATTAATCGAAAACTAATTGGTGACTTACCGATTCTAGCGAGACGATTAATCCAACTCGGTATAGGATTACCGGTGAGTCTGATACACGCATCGTTACAAAAATGATTGCAGTTTCTAGTGATTAGTTTATACGAATTTCCTTTGTAGTCTCGAGCAAGTTCTTCCATGAATCCTCTGATCTGCGGCAGACTCATCTCCGTCCATCCGATCAGAATCTCTTTTCTGAATGTGAATCCTTCACACTGCCTTGGTTCCCCTTCGTAGATTCCAGTTGTCGATTTTTCGTGAGCTCCAAATGCGTATTCAACTCCATGAACTATAATTATCAAAAAATAATCACAATTTTCGGTTAATTTATAAATATATGAAGCTCATACATTCAGGGGCGGACCTACCTTATTGGTAGGGGTAGCCTCCGCTACCCCTTGGCGCTCCGACGGTAGTGTAAATTTTGGAAAAATTTAACGTTTTTTCGATTTCGTTACCCTTTTTTTATAAAACGTTACTCCTACGAAAATTTTCTGGATCCACCACTGCTGATACATTAATCATTTTTTTCTGATAATATATAATTTTCAGAAATAATCAAACTCTTCTGTTCATTTTTAGATCTATGAAGCTCATAGATTCATTGAATGCATAATCAGTTTCGCCATTCGTGAACTATAATTTTCGATAAATTATCAAATATTTATGTTAAATTTATAGATCAAATACATACTCAATTCTGTGAATTATAATTTTCAAAAAATAATCACAATCTTGTGTTAATCTATAAATCAATCAATGGAGCTCAGCTCACACATTCATCAAATGTGTATGCAACTTTGTGAACTATAATTTAAAAAAATAATTAAATTCTTCTGCTAATTAATAGATCAATGCATACTCAACTTCGTTAACTATAATTTTCAATAATAATGATCAAATTCTTTTGTTAATATATAGATCTATGGAGCTCATACATTCTTCAAATGCATTATTCTGTAAATTTATGGATCTCAAATATGTATCAAATGCATAAAAAATAATTGCATTGTTCTGCTAATCAGTGGCGGATCTAGAAAATCTTCGTAAGGGTAACATTTTATAAGAAAAGGGGTAACGAAATCGAAAAAAAGTCAATTTTTTCTAAAATTTACACTACCGCCCCCTTCCCCTAAGGTAGGTCCGCCCCTGCTGCTAATTTTCAGATATGTGAGGTTATAAGTTCATGAAATGATTCAAATAAAGTAGAACAACATCTAGAGCAACCAAACCTTGAACGCCAGAATGATAAACACCGAGACCGAGCCAATGCGCGCATCCGTTCATCAAGGTAAGATCATAGACATTAAGGTAAACCGGAACCGATCCAGATTTTCGACATCTTGTTGAACTTCTTCCTCTGCACAGCATATGTATATCCAATTGAAATTATTGATAGTTTTTTTTTTTTTGAAGTTTATATGAAAGTGTAAGTTTGAAGTTATGTGTCACCACCGAAATATAACCGCCGCATCGTATCTTTTTGGGGGACCACCACCATTTTTTATGTTATTTCAAGTGTACTTTAGATTCCAAAGTTTAAAGTATTGTTAATTGATTGAAAAATAGCTATATGTATAATTTTTACACCATAAGACGTTTTTGGAAGGAAAGTTGTTGGTGATGGACACCTATGGGCGGGGTTGGGTTGGGTTGGGTTTGAATTACCTATTTAGTGGGATTTTTAGATTATATTTCGCTAAAGGTTCTTCGTTAATACTGGTTTTTTCTAGGAATAAGACATAAATGGATATATCCTTTATGCGTTTTATGAAGGGGTAACTTTGTAGAATAGTAATCAAGTTTTAAGAGTGTTCCAATTAGGTCACTCAGGTTTTAAAATTGTTCCAATTAAGTCACTTGACATTCATTTTTTTTTAAATTAAGGGGTTTTTCATCCATTTCATAGGTAACCGTGGTGATGTGAATTTTTGTTTCTTTTTTCCCTTTCATTTGATGCTAACTTCCAGTGATGACGTGGATTTTAACTTTTTTTTTTTAATTTTTAATGTAAATTTCATATATTAATACAATCCGACCCTAGCATCTTATGCTCGATTTTTCTCTCGACATATGGAAAAAAGGACATGACTCGATTTGAATGTTAAGTTATCTAATTCAGACAAAAACGATACGAGTAACCTTATTAGAACACTTTTGAAACTTGTTTACGATTCTGTGACATTTTCCCTTTTATGAAATTTGATAAACTATAATATAGTTTGTTATTAAGGTTTTGTGGTAAATATTTTGAAATAAAAGTAGATAATAGGTTTTGTCAATTTACTATAACGATCGACGGGGGTGGGTAGGGTTGTTCGATGACGTGGGGATGGTGGTGCGGTGTTACCATTATTTCGGTCTTCTTGAGACCACTGGTCATTTATTATCAAGTGCTTCATACTTGTTTCGTTTAATGTAACATTATGATAGCCATTAGTACGTGATGTGTTATTTATCGGGTTGAAGAACTCGTGCAGGAAAATTGAAATAAAGCTTGTAAATTGGTATCCTTTGCGAGCTTGAATGGAAATATTTCACACACAAAGAAGAAGAATCATAGAATTGGTGAAGAAAGCCTTGAAATCTTCGGCTCTACACAAATGGCCCCTCAATTTGAAATATAGTATATTACATAAATGGCTCTTTATGTTTATAAGGGTATATTAGTCATTTCATCTTAATTTAACAAAAAAGTTAGCTGGATTTGACGTTAATATCCAAACTCGTTAAAAATTGAAATCACAAAACCTGCACCTGTTAAAAAAAGTTAGTACCCAAAGATGAAACTTGCTATAAACCACAAGGTTCATCTGTGTAATTAACTCTTAAATATAAAAGAAATATAGGGAGAAATATAGGGTGGGGTTCTAGAGTAAATACTAAGGTATTTGTGAACTGAGTGAACAAATCCTGACCATTGATTTACATCATCAAATCGTAAAATACACTAGTGCATTTTCATCATACACTTGTGCATTTTCATCATCAAATACTGACCATTGATTTACATTTGTGTATTGATAATCAAATGTTAGAATTAGTTCACACAGTTCACTATGAATGGAGTTGTTCACAAATGAACCTAACCCAAGAAATATATAATTTATACCAGATTTAAATATATGTTATTAATCATAAATGAAAATTGAATTCAAAATATGGGCCCTTCGTAATTTGTAGTTTGAATAATAATTGTTTCTTTTTCTTTAGTTTTGAAAGGGAGAGGAGCATGGAGGTCATAAGAAAAGTAAACGGATTTCGGCCTTAGATAATATTCGCTAAAACTTCTAACTAAATATATTACTCAACATGATAACATATTTTAGAAAGTGTAGGGATATGTGTGGAGATGACACTTGTATTATGTCTTTAAAGGGAATATGCTACAAATTAATATTAATAAACATAATGTCATCTATATATATATTTTTTCCATTAATTAATACCACTAAGGTTTCAATACTATTCCCATCTTGTGTTTATTTAATGATTAGGTTTTTCAAGTTTAACATAAAAGGAGTAGTTGTGAGGAAGAAAAATCACTAAATAAGAACCAAGTTTCATGGTTTAATTTAAATCAACTTGAAAAAAAAAAACATGAAGTAGTAATCAAGGTTCATGTATTCCATCAAGCTAGGTCACTTAATACTTTTCTAAGTTCAACACTTTGTAAACAAATTTCATAAAGTTGGAACAATTTTGAATCTTGAGTGGTTTTTTTCATAAAATCGTGACCGAAAAAAAGACACTAAGGTTGAAGGGTGTGAGGGTTATGTTTGGTATATAATTCGTCACGTAGGAACATGAATGGAAGGCTACACTACCCCCCTCAATAATTCATGGTGGTTGGCGTGGATTGAACCACGATTACCACGGGCCACTTTTTTAATTTTCATAGATTTTGAGACTTTAAAAAATAAATTAAAATAATAAAGGGATATTAATTTGGGTCATAATCACACCCTTAAGGCAGTTTTTGAATGAAAAATTAGAAGTGGGTGACATAACGTCTATATTGAGGGTTACGGTGATAATAAAGGTCATGACCACACCCTTTTAACATAAAGAACCTTAATTATTATTTTACTTTTTTTTATTACTAGTATCTTGATAGTTATATATGTAAAATCACCACTTTAATTCCTTCTACGTCTCTTGAGTCATAACCGTGACTACACGATATCCACTCATCTAATGCCTAGATATTAGTTTGATTCCATGCATAAGATGCTATACTTATAATATATTATAAAAATAAATGAATTTGGTAATATTCAAGGTCAAGGTGTTAAATCATTTAAAATACAATAAAGTGCTCATAATCCACTAAGTTATTTTATTAAAATAAATTAAATAATTACCTTATAACTTTTTATAATAATATTTAATAAATCTGATATTTATAATATTAAAAAAAACTGATGACGAGTCAAACTCACATGCGTTGTTGACATTTTGACACACACAAAAAAAATATTCGGATACGGTAATTTAGGGCGCATAAAAAATAAGAATAAGAGTATTTATAACTCTAAATACACATTTGCAATTGTTATTTGTTTGTAACATGTTAGCAAACGCAATTTAGCACTCTAGAAGGCAACACGTGGCAGGGGCGGATGTACCATATAATTAGGGATAGCTTCCGTTACCCGTTGGCGCTCCGACGGTAGTGTAAATTTTGAAAAAATTGATGTTTTTTCGATTTCGTTATCCCTTTCTTTTAAAACGTTACACCTATGAAAGTTTTCTAGATCCGCCACTGAAATGTGACCCAAGATTTCAATTGTCTATTCATTTTATCAGCTATAATAACAACAATAATGTCATCTTTTCTATACATGGGGACTTTATTCTAGGTGATGTTAAATTATTCTTGGTGTTTGATTTTGGGAATTAAAATAATATGAGTTAAGGTGGTCCAAAGCAAGATTGTATAGCATCACATAGGATTATTTTGTGGTATAAAGATGCTCAATCATTATTGGCAATTCAGAATAACCCATAAAACACACTTTATCCCCACCTTAAAATCTAGTACAAAATATGTCATTACTTTTATGGATTTATTATAACAAAAATGTTATAAAGTATTATCAAATTATAATAACTTATAATCTTTAACCATTTGATTTAGCACATGTTGCTTATATTACAATTTTGATAAGTTGTGGCGTCATCAGGATAGCGACAAAAATAAAATATACTGTCACACCAGTAAAAAAAAAGCCGTCTATATGGGGCCCGACGTGGCAATGTTGTAATATATGTGTTGTCTGCATTACGGGGTTTGCAAAAAAACAAATCGTCTGTCACACCCCGACCCGCAGCGGAATAAAAGTCGGGGCACAATTGGGTTATCACCAAAGCTCATGATGTTTACTAAAATGTTTCATATTTATTAAATTCAAATTACAACTTAAATATCCAAAACAAAATTCATACAATTACAAGAAATTGAAACTATTTAATTATTCCAAAGCTTAAACTTGTTTATTCTTCTAGGCCTTCCTATGTGTTTCTTGTCTCAGCTGGATCACCTGTATCATGTGTAAAACGGGGGATATTTTGGGTCAACAAAAGTTGGCGAGTGAACCTTGATAAAACATTGTTACTAATTTCCTGTTTTATTTAATAAGGAAAATTTGTACAATAATCACATGTGAGCAAACGTATATAGATAAACAAACACAAACCACTTTGAATGAGTATATGATATGAATGATGATGTATGTGAGATCAAGGCTCAATCAAACGGAGCCGATCTAATGAGGCACCTGATGCTCAACCCGTCTCCCACGGGGAACTGATGGGCCTAATGAAATGCGTGCACTGAAAATGATAAATTCAATTTACATATAATTCACACAACAATTGATACACATTTGATCACGGATATGATGTATGCACAAGTGTTTATATATATAATAAAAGAATTATACGACACATGATACACCCCAAAATATGATTAAAACGGGGAATTGATAGAGATTCACTCACAATGGGTGTGTTCTTTGATGATGATGAAGGCGCACGAATTTATGATTCGATTGACGAGGGAAGAACTAACCTAGATAATAACAAAATGATTCGATAAATAAATAAATTTTGGTTGAGATTAATATTTTTAATTAGTGCTCTTAAATGGGATTTTTAGATTTATTTTTGTAGTTTAAGGAAATTTTCTAACCTTAATAATCTTATTTTTAAGTATTTTTAAATAATTTTCTAATTAAAAAAATAAATAAAAAAAATAAAAAAAAGTTGACTTTTGACCGTTGACCGTTGACCGGGTCTTGACCGGTCAGACTGTGTTTTCTATGCGCTTAGTGAAGTTCGAACTCGGGACCTCTCGTATACGTGCACGCAGCTCTACCAACTGAGCTACGTGTCTAACCCGAAATATTCTCTGTTTTAATTATATATATATACTAATTAACCTTTAACTTATTTGGTTTTTATTAAAAATGATTTATATGGCCGAACCGGTTGTAGGGACCCGGAGTCGAACTCGGGTCCTTCGGTTCGAGTGCGCACAGCCCAACCAGTTGGGCTGTGTGTCTAATCTGCTTATCAACTGAATTATATTCCTTTTATAAACATTCTGTGACTTGTTCTGATTCGGTTCTAAAAATGTTGGTTTTAATTCTGAAAGTCGGTAACGTGTGCGATTCGAACTCGGGACGTGCATATTGTATTTGCACACAGTCCACCGCTGGACTGTGTGTCTAACCCGTTTGAATATCCAACTTTAATTATACTAATACTTATATTCGACTTCATCTTCTTCGTTTATAAGAACACAGAACAGTGAAATCCGACTGTTCTGTTTAATCGATCGACCACACTTATAATTGATTGAAATGAAATAGATAAAGGAGATTACGGAATAAGATGTACCTAAACAGAATGTTTTCTTCAGATTTCCGGCAAGAGTCGCCGGCTCTGATTTGTGATTTCCGGCTGAGTGAACTGTTTAAACAGTTTTGATTATTGGTTTGAACAATTAAAGTATGAATCAAGAGATAGCAGAGAAGTTTAGACAGTTATACCGTCTGATGAATGAATACGGTTTTCTGATCAACGATTCCAGCGAGTGCAGAGGAACTCCGGCGACGTGCTCTGGAAGAATTAAAGCTTCGAAAAAGTGTACGGTTCTGAGCGAAAGGATTTCCAGAAGATTGAGTGGGTATTTATAGGGATGAACAGCTGAATTGAGTTTGATTTGGGGTCAAAGTTCGCGATTAAAGATTTCCGTTTGTTATGACTGAAATTGATTGCCGGCAACGGTTATAACCGACGTCGAAATAAATTTGTGCGGTTCAGTCAAAAGGAATATGGCCAAAATCGCGGATTGCCGATTTTTCCGGTGATGACTAGTTCTGGGCGCCTGATTACCGGATTTGACTTTCGGGTTTTATTATAAGTCTTATTTGTTTCCGTGTTTATCACAAAAGCAATGTGTGGCGAAGCAATGTGTTGTGTGCTTGTGTTTGTGGGTGACCCGGGTTCGAAACCCGGCGTCTCCATTTTATTTTTTTCTCACTATTTATTATTATTTATAAATTATGGTTTTTAAATTCTAATATATTTATTAATTATGTATTGTTTAAAATTTATTTGAGCAATAAATACGCAACGAAAAATTATAACTGAATATTTGATTAATAAATGAACCGGGTTTTGAAACCCGTTTTTCGACGAATGTTACATCGTCATTCACCTGAAGATGACGGACACCACGATGAAGAGGACATGATTAAAACTTTATAAAATTTAAAGTAGTGTATAAAAAAGTGAGAGAGTCTGGAAAGATTTGGTTTGAAATGGGGGATAAATAGTATATATTTATAAACGATATATTTTTTTTTGAGAAACTAGCCGTTAAATAACGGTTATATGTTCGAATTTTTGGCCCGGCTTGGAAGTCCAGAAGAAGACGGAGATGACGAGGACGGTCCTAGGGGTAGGAATGACAATGGGACGGATTGGGCCGACTATTAGCAATCCCAAGCCCGTACCCAGTTGTAATTCTTTGGCTCGTACCTGGCACGGCCCCGTCGGGTAATTACCCTTCGGGCATAACCATTAATTTGTTTAAAATGTCATTGAAACTCTCATGTGCATTTTTTACTCTAATGTTTATATAATTTACTACCTTAATAACTACAACAAAGGAAAATATGACCAATAACATACAAACATATCATATTCGAATGCATATTTGAAACATATATCTACATAATTAACTAATTAATGTACTGCAACTTTGCATCTAGTTGAACACCAAACATGAAAAATAGTAGCATTATTCAGAACCCAAGTAATCTCCCTAACAACTTGAAATGTTTTTAGAAAATTGCAAAACTAACACAAATTTTTAATCTGCATAGAAACAACATAACTAAACATAAAATCTTGTGTTTGTATGTTAAAGTCTTGAAGACAAACAACAAAGCAAAATAATATGAATAAGAGTATGTACTAAAGTTTATATAAATGAAAAATTAAATTTAAACTAATATGCTTTTCGGGTATTATTCAGGTAAATGGGCCGGTACCGGGCGGGTATCGCTAAATCCCATACCTATACCGGTACCCGAATATTTTTATATTTTTAATCTCATACCCGGCCTATACCCGTCGAGCTTCGAGTATACCCGGCCCGTATGTTTCGGGTTTCGAATATGCCCGTTGGGCTCGGGCATTTTCGCCATCACTACCTATGGGGCGGTGTGCAGGCCCGGCATCGCACCAAGCCTGCCCTAGGCCGTCCCCTACACCGCACAGCCTAATAAATGAAGAAAGTATTTTCAGGGAGCATTTAGGGGTGAGCATTTTAAAGAACCCGACCCGAAAAACGAGATGGTGGTAAAATGAGAACCGAAGATTGGTCCTATGAACAGTCGTTCGATTCGGCCTGGTTCGGTTTTTTCGTTCGGTTTGATTCCAGTTTGGTAAAATGAGAACCGAAGATTGGACCTTAGAAACTGATGAACTCTATCTAGGTAATGTGCATCTTATGTCTTCAAAAATAATTAATGTATACTGAGAAAATAAATATCGGATAAAATTAACTTTACCTTACATGTTCTCGGGCCCAATAGTCTTGGAAATTACACATATTAAATTCATATCACCGTTGTCATCAAGAACGTGGAATGATATATTGCAAACTGTAAATGGCAAGAAAGAATATGTTTTTGCCAATTTTGCAAACACCACTTTGTTTTTCAAAACACAAACGTTAGTATTAATAATAATAATAATAACTAGAATTAAGCTCCCACGTTGCGACGGGGGCGTAAAACTATGCAAATAGCACTAATGCCACAGCACCGCAACGACTACCAACACTGAGTCAATCCAGGACCCGCACGTTGCGACAAACTTATCAAACGAAAAAAAAATAAACGTAAAAACATTTACTCACACACGCACGTTGTGTCATGTTAACTCGTGGAATTTTGAGCGGAAAAAAAATGTTGAACAACACACGCACGTTGCGCCGTGTTAACTCGCAAAATTTAGAACGAAACGTAAAACGAAAATTTGCGAAAGATAAAAAGTATAGGTGACCAAAGTTGAAGGTAAAAATGTTGTGAGGTTAAATTGAAAATAATGAAATGTTGTGAGGTTAAATTGAAAATAATAAAAAGTTTTGAGTTAAAAGTGAAAAAAAAATTATGTGGGTTAAAATTGCAAAACATAAAAAGGTTTGGGTTAAAGTTATAAATTTTTCTTTTGAAACACCCCTAAAGCATGAGGTATAACACACTATGCACAAAATTATTGCTTATTTATGGTTTTACAATTACAACAACAACATAATAATATTATTATTATTATTTTATTATTAAAATATATGTAAGGTCAATCAAGTGTTTTGGCTCTTTTCATTATGCTCACTCGTATATCGAAACTACTTTACACAGTTACAAAATATATATTTGGTTTCATTTATAGTTTTATACCAAAGTCCAGCAAGAACCTATAAAAAAGTAACTTGAAACAAATAAGCTAGTTTTATACATTGAACCTTTGCATAATGGAATAATGCACATTTTAAACATTTTTTAAGGGTATCTGTCCTTTGGTTTGTTTAAATACAAGAAGAAAAGTTGAATATCTGGGTGGGCTTTACTTTACATACATTATTTTCAAAATAGAAATAAAAAGACCATTCTATCATATCACTTTATATATATATATATATATAGATTAGGTTCAACAGTGAACACAAGTGTATTTGCAAACTGAGCGAACTAATCCTGGCCTTACACGTGTGTAAATCAATGGCCAGGATTTGATGATGAAATACACTAGTGTATTTTACGATTTTATGATGAAATATATCATATCACTTATATATATATATATATATATATATATATATATATATAGATTAGGTTCAACAGTGAACATAAGTGTATTTGCAAACTGAGCGAACTAATCCTGACCTTACACGTGTGTAAATCAATGGCCAGGATTCGATGATGAAATACACTAGTGTATTTTACGATTTTATGATGAAATCCTGGCCTTACATGTGTGTAAATCAATGGTCAGGATTAGTTCGCTCAGTTCGCAAATACACTAGTGTTCACTTTGGAATCCTTATATATATATATATATATATATATATATATATATATATATATATATATATATATATATATATATATATATATATGGTGACTATATCAACACATTTATAAGTAAATGAAACAATGAAAGTTATTCAACCAAAGTGTATTCACTACACATATAGAGATGGGCATAATAACCGGTTCCAAACCCGACCCGGTGGAACCTACCTAGGACCGGTTCCGGTTCCTACCCGACATATAGTAGAACCGGTTCCGGGTTCAAAATACCCGATGGTTCCTACCCGGTTCCACATTTTGGAAAAAAATAAGTTCCGGAACCGGTTCCAACCCGTACCCGGGTTGTACCCGTAACCGGTTCTTATCATACCCGGTTCCAACCCATATCCGGGTTGTACCCAAAACATCATCTATTGATACTAAACACTCCATAAGTTCATTACATTTTTACTCATGGTTCCTATCAAATATAAGTCGCTCCATAAGTTCATAAAACAACACTAAACACTTAAACAAAACAAACAATCATGTTCAACCTTTGTCCATAATTTTCAATTTTATTTTCAAATATTCAAACCCTAGTATTAAATGTTGATTATTTGTAACTAATCATTTAAACAAACAAAGCTATAAATAAAACAACAAAATCATTTAACTACAAGTATAGAACAAACAAAAAACATCAAAAACCATAGAAAAAAAAATCAAACCCTAATACATCTATATTTTCTCCTAATCATCACATAAAACAACAACAAAAATCAATAAAGAAACCATGCTAGTTCTATATCAGAATTAAGAATTCTGGTGTAATATGGGTCGGTCTTGCCGGAATTTTGGTTTTTCCGGCAAAAAAAGTCGTCCGGTCGTGAGCAGTGGCGTCAAGTCGTTGGGAGTTTTTTTTGGGGGGCGGGATTTGGAATTGGAATGGGTGGATGGGTTTGGGTTATTTTATTTATTTCAAATTTCTTTGGGTTGGGTTTTGGGCTTGGGTTAATAAAAATAGACTGAAGATTGGGCTTTGATTGGGTTAAGTAATTAAGTGGGCTTGGGTTTAAAAAATAGATCGTGGAATGGGCTTTGATTGGGTTAAGTAATAAAGTGGATAAGTGGTTAAAGAATAATTATATAATTGCGTTATATATTAAATAATAATTAGTGTTTATTTTTTTTTATAAATTCATAATATTTTTTCTAAGTGGGGCAGTTGAAAGTTTTTAAGAGGTGTGGTCGGAATTTTCAGCGAAAAATAAAACTAAAAATTTTCAAGGGGTGCACCCGCCCACCAACGATTTGGGGTTGGTACGCCCCCGCAACGAGTTGTGTACCACTTCTTCTACCAAATTATTTGTTTTTGGCTATTTTACGCTTTACCCCTTATACTGGTGAAAGAAAACATGTGTATGACTAAAACATTTGTTGCTGGAATCGCAAAAAGCGTAAATTTACCTCTTTTCGTGTGGTTCGCCCTGATAATAATATAACTTTGTAACCATATTTACATGAAACTTTTACAAAGCTTATGAAAAGATAAGAAGTGTTTGCCACCCCGCTTGTTCCAGCCCACTTTGATATGTACCAAAAGAATACACTTTGACCCGAACCCATTTTGACCGATTACGGTCGCATGTGATTATCACTCAGGGAAATATAGAACTCCAGGAAGGATGATCCGAATAGTTTCTACATATAAGTGTAAGTTTTTAAAGGTGTCAAATTCCATCTCATTTACCTATGAATAACATGATATAGGTTATTTTATATCTCAACTTTTTCATAAAAATTATAATAGCAAAATAATTAGCCAAAGAGGAAAGGGGTTAAATGGTCAAAAAGCCATCAAATTGATTTTAAATGCATACAATCTCCTAAATGGCTATGCTCAAAAATTAGAATATATTGTTGTAATCTTGTAGTTTTTGTAACTAAATTTAACACAAATTGTCTATAGAAGTTGAAAAAAAACCAGCCAGAAGTGTTCATGCCCAACATATTTCCTTATGTACCAAAATTGTAACTTAGTTTCATCTTCTTCTCCTCAAACTAATTAATAAACTTGATCGTTGGTTTTGAGAAAAGTGTGAGGCGGTCTGAGGCACTTAGGTTCTAAGAGCATTTACAATCCGCCCCTCAAATTCTGTGAGATAGTTTTTTATATTATAAAAAAGTGATTTAAGGTGGTTGGAAGTGGTTGTGAGTAGATGAGAGTGAAAATATTACTGTTCATCTGTAAATTTGAGGGGACAGTGTTCACCCTCTATAATTTTTAATATATTTTGAAAGTGGTTGTGAGTAGAAGAGCGAGAAAAGATAATGATAAAAGTATAAAAAATATTATTAATTAAAAAGAGAGAAAATATAGTTGTTTTTAGTGAAATTATAGAGTAAAAATAAAGAAAGTGATGTAAATGCTCTAAAAGACGAGAAGCTAGACGCGAGGTGAGAGTTTCACGTACACGAGGCAAGAGGTATTTGCATAATGCTTAAAAACTAATTCGTCATAATAATTCTACTTGTTAATCTTAAAGCACCAAAAGTAAGATAATAAAAAGCACACCTAACTCGTTAATATCAAAAACATGTACAACGTCAATGTAGAAAAAAAACCTCAATGTACAACTATAGAAGCTCTGGGGGAAACTTTTTAAAAAGAAACAGAAAATATATGTTCATTATATTCATATTTTCTAGTATTATATAATTATATATATATATGTATATATATGTATATATATATAGAGGCCGGTTATCGTATAAATTGTCTTAACGTACGATGCATACGAGATGCAATAACAACATGCGAATATTGGTTCATAACATGCGAATTTAGTTTTCCTGAACAACATGCGAAATTTTTTTTGAACATGCGAACTTTGGTTTTTATAACATGCGAGATTTCTTTTATGGGGTTATAACGTGCGAACTTGCCATGGCGTACGCTCGTAAGTGAAGGCAAATTGTACGATACACTTTTACTATATTATATAAGTTTTTTTAGTAAAGATTCAAATTGATAAAAAAATGAGTTCAAAAGCCAATTTGAAGGTTCATTAGTTTCATTTTTTACTTTTATTGTCATTCTTTCTGGTTTATCTGATTTTATCAATTTGAAACAAAAAATAAATTTGATCAATTAATTTTAAATATGTCAATTTTGGATTATTCCAAATTAACACATTTTTTGTACATAACATTGCAACAATTAAGTTCTTTTATTGATATTGATTGGGCTGAAAATTGGAGATATATAGAAAACTCATTCCATATAGTAAATAAGTCAAAAAGTTATCCAAAAAATTTTAACATGGAATCAATTAGTTTAAACACTTCATTAATTTGAACTAAAAATCTTATATCTGGCATTCCCGAAAAACGTAAGAATTTGTCATATTGTAAAGGTCGATGGGGAAAAGAAGACTCCCCACCACCAAAATTTGAGTGAAAATATACTAAAAATAAAATCAATAAAAATTTTGTATTTTTTCTTTCTTCTTATTTTTTTTAGAATTCAGAAAACAGAAGAATTCATTTATAAAATTCAAATTAAGGGTCTATTTCATATTGAGTTCATATTGATTAGAATAGATACTGCCAATTATTCATTTTATATTCACTTTGATATTAACAAATTAACGAGCCGATTTTTTGATCTGATTATTCTGATATTTTAGGACTTATTTGTTTGTCGTATAAAAAAACTTTTTGAACTCCCGGTAGAAAGAGATTGCCCTAATGACAAAGCTTTTAACGCCGCCCCATATCCTTTCCTTTTCCAAATATTTTTACGAATACGCTTTTTTGATATCGAAGTACGTTTTTTTGGAACTGCCATTTAAAAGTTACTCATTGTTATAGTTGTAACATCCGTCGAAAAACGGGTTTCCAAACCCGCTTCGTTTATTAATCAAATATCCAATTATAAAATTCCGTTGCGTATTTATGGTCAATATTAATTTTAAACAATACATATTTAATAAACATATTAGAATTTAAAAACTATAATTATTAAAAAGTAAAAATAAGTGCAAAAAAAAAATAATATCAAGCTGCCGGGTTTCGAACCCGGGTCAGCTAGTTTATCAAACAACCACAACACCACTTCGCCACACGCTGTCTTTGTTAACATAATGAAACAATTAATACTTATAATAAAACTCAAAACTCAAACTCAGTAATCAGCGCGCCCAATTCGCAGTCGCCAGAAATACCGACGATTTCGCCAATTGTCGACAGTTTCCTTTGACTAAACGCATGTATTAACCTCGACATCGGTTATAACCGATGTCTAGTCCCCCAATTCAAGTCGTAACCGCCGGAGAAAACTTGACCACGAATCAAGATCAAATTCGGACTCGATACATTCTGCTTCTTCCCTATAAATACACACCCAAGTCTCTGGTAATCTTTTCGCTCAAAATCGCACAATTTCTCTTTATCCATTACATTTCAATCACTTATATGTTCGACGAACGATTTAAACCAGAACAGTTGGATATCGTTTGTCTGTGTCTTTGAATGAAGAAGACGAAGTCGACATTGTGTATAAGTTTAATTAAAACAAGATATTAAACCGGGTTAGACACACAGTCCAGTGGTAGACTGTGTGCAAACACACAGCGCACGTCACGGGTTCGAACCTTACAACATACCGACTTTCCGAATTAAAACCAATTTTTTTTAAACAGAATCAGATCAAGTCACAGTATGTCTTTAAGATTAATATAAACCGTAAGATAAACAGATTAGACACACAGCCCAACTGGTTGGGCTGTGCGCTTACAAACCGAAGGACCCGAGTTCGATCCGGGTCCCTGCAACCGGTTCGACCATTTTAAATCCTTTTAATATAAATCAAATAAATTAACATTTAATTAGTATATATATATATAATTAAAACATAGAATATTTCGGGTTAGACACGTAGCTCAGTTGGTAGAGCTGCGTGCACGCGTACGAGAGGTCTCGGCTTCGAACCTCACTCAGTGCACACTCAACCACAGCCCGACCGGTCAACGGTCCGGTCAACAAAAGTCAAAATTTTTTTATTTTATTTTTTTTAATTTATTTATTTAATTTAAAAATCAATTAAAAATACTTAAAAATAATATTTTTAAAATTAGAAAATGACCTTAAACTCACAAAAATAAATCTAAAAATCCTATTAAAATTGTTAATAAAATCCACTTTTTTACCGAACCATTTCGTTATTATTTTAGGATTAGTTTTTCCTCGTCGATCAAATCCCAAAACTCGTGCGCATTCAACATCATCAAAAGAACGCACCCAATGTGAGTGAATCTCTACCAATTCCCCGTTTTAATCACATTTTGGGGTGTATCATGTGTCGCTTAATTATTTATTATATTTAAACACTTGTGCATCCATCATATCCATGAACAAATGTGTATCCAATATGTATCAATTGTTGTGTGGTTTATGTTTAGATTAAATTTATCATTTTCAGTACATACATTCCATTAGGCCCATCAGCTCCCCGTGGGAGACGGGTTGAGTATAGGTGCCTCATTCGATCGGCTCCGTTTGATTAAGCCTTGATCTCACATACATCATCATACATTTCATACGATCGGCTCCGTTTAATTGAGCCTTGATCTCACAATACATTATCATTCATGTCATTTACTCATTCAAGGTGGTTTGTGATTGTTTGTTTATATATGTTTGCTCACATATGATTATTGCACAATTTTTCCATATTAAATACAACAGGAAATCAATAACAAATGTTTTTAACAAGGTTCACTCGCCAACTTTTGTTGACCCAAAATTTTCCCATTTTACACATGATACAGGTGATCCAGTTGAGGCAAGAAACATATAGGAAGGCTTAGAAGAATAAATCAGTTTAAGCTTTGGATTGTTTTATTTAGTTTTCATTTCCTTGTATTGTATGAATTTGATTTGAACATTTAAGTTGTAATTTGAATTTAATAAATATGAAACATTTTAGTAAACATCATGAGCTTTGTTGATAACCCAATTATGCCCCGACTTTTATTCCGCTGCGGGTCGGGGTGACAGATTGGTATCAGAGCCATGACTATAGGGATATAGGATAGGTTATTAGACCCTTAGAGCCTATACTATAGTTGATTAGAATTTTAAAATTGTTTATGTGTTACATACAAAATTCATGATGTTTATATGCTTTATGTTTATTGTTACATTCAATGTTATGCAAGCATGTTTATAAGTACATATTATTATACAATGCTCATCATAAATCATATCCTCATAACATTCCATATCCATGAGAGCACACACCTCACAATTCCTATGATTTTTGCAACGATTTTTGTATTTTCGAATCACATCAAAGTGAGTTCCCATGACGGGCATGTAGTAACTGGAAGGGTACGAGTACTGGTAGTCGGAACGTCCTGTCTAGGCTTGGCATTCGTATAAATCCAAAATAAAGGACCAGTTTGCCTACCTGGGGACTAACGATGAGAGTACGAAAGACCTATTAGGCCAAAGCATGCTATACCAAACGTCGTGTGAGCTAACCCCACTTTGAGTTGTCATTGTGTCTATACCTAGACACCCTCCTACCATACATCTCGCAATCATATTTCATGGTTTTCATTCGGGTGATGCGAGTGTTAAACCGCCAACACCAATGTGAATCCTACTAAGCCAATAGTTATGGGGGCCCACATGACTATACAGGCGATGGTATGAGGGACATTGGAGGCCCAAACATGAGCAAACCCAAGACATCCTATGGATGTAGTTGCATTATTGATGATTATGTTATTTTTTTTATTTTTCTTAACGACACATGACACCTAAAAAGACTCCTTAAACTCACAATCTTCCTATGTATGTTCATGTAGATGTCGGCTAGGCAGCTACGTGGAGGTAGAAAGTCAGGAAGGTCAAAGGAACGCTTGGCCACCCAAATTGCAAAACAAATGGCCGCGGTGCTTCCTGACATCGTAATTCAAGTCCAACAAGCTCTCACCGCGAATCCCATCAACCCTCCCAATCAAGAAGACCAGAACGTCGACAACCCTCCCTCCAAAAAGTGCTCCTACAAACACTTCAAGTCTTGCGATCCCCCAAAATATGAAGGGACCGAAGGTGTCACTGCTCTACTCCACTGGTTTGAGGAAATGAAGAACACCTTCCTGAATTGCGATTGTCCCGAGGATCGCAAGGTACGTTACGCAACCGGGTGACTGTTTGGGGTAGCCCTTACCTGGTGGAACACAGAAAAGGGTAAGAGAGGAGTCGAAGATGCTATGGCCTTAACATGGGAAGAGTTAAGGGAAATAATGACAAGACGCTTCTGTCCAAGAAGCGAAATCAAGAAGTTGGAAGATGAATTCCACTCGTTAAAACAAAAGGAAGGAGATCATACTTCCTAAAAACAAAAGATTTCTCAAGCTAAACCAAATGATCCCCAACTTGTTCACCCTAGTGTACCGCTTGGTTGAACACTACATTCGAGGCCTCCCCTCGAAAATTCAAGAATCAGTTCTAAGCATTTCGCCTGCAACACTTGAAGCCGCAATGGAACTAGCTACCGAACTTACCGAAAATCGCATCCGAAACGGTAAATTCAAGGAGGAGAAAAAGAAAGCCCCCATTGAGGCTCAAACTTCAAACCATTTTGTCTCCTCTTCAAAGTTTACTGGTAAAAGGAAGCGAAACAACAGAAACTTTGCTGTCACTCAAACAAACCCCCCAATCACTGCTGCACCCATCACCCAAATTGCCCCCTCAGCTGCACCATATAAAAAGCCATACTCCGGCCCATACCCAAAATGCACCCGTCGCCAATACCATCACCTTCCCGAACATCCCTGCCAACATTGTACCAGCTGTGGCCGTGCAGGTCACACCATCCAAACCTGTTGCACACTTCAGCGACTGAACCGCAATCAACCCTCAACCCAAACCCACCATCAGATAGTGGGTCAAGCCCAACAACCCTTACTTCTACCACCTACACAACATACGGCCCAATCCTACTACCAACCCAACTACCCCATGATGCAACCCATGCGGGCTTATTACAACTGTGGAGACCCAAACCACTTTAGAAACACTTGTCCACGCTTGGTGAACATCATTCATGCCCAAGCTCAAGCAAATCCGGTGAACCAAGCTAACCAAGCTCCTCCACCTGCTAGAGGAAGAGCTTTCAACATCAACGCCAATCAAGCTAGGGCTGACAACAACGTGGTTAACGGTACGTTTCTCATCAATGGTAGTTATGCATCCATGTTATTTGATACTGGCGCGGATAAGAGTTTTGTGTCCTTAGAATTTGAACCCATCCTCAACCAAACTCGTGATAATCTCATGGAATCCATAACGGTGGAAGTTGCTGACGGAAAACCGGTCTCATTAAACTTTATTATACGAAATTGTACCCTCACTTTAAACGATCACGATTTTCCAGTTGACCTCATTCCTATGAAGTTGGGAAGTTTCGACATTATAATCGGTATGGACTGGCTCAGCCAACATCATGCTGAAGTAGTATGCCGCGAAAAGTTCATTCGCATTCCTCTTGCAGATGGTCAAACCCTACGAATCTTTGGAGAAACCCCTTCGAAAGGACTCAAATTGATGTCATGTCTTCAAGCCCGAAAATATCTCCGCAAGAAATATGTCGCATTCCTAACTCACGTCGTCAAGAAGGGAAACAAGGAGAAGAAACTGGAAGATATACCTGTAGTGAAAGAATTCCCACAAGTCTTTCCCGACGACATCTCAGGACTTCCTCCCATGAGAGAAGTCGAATTCCGCATTGATCTTATACCTGGCGCTACACTAGTCGCAAAATATCCTTATAGGTTAGCCCCATCCGAAATGCAAGAGCTGGCCAGTCAACTGCAAGAGCTGACTGACAAAGGATTCATACGTCCTAGCTCATCGCCTTGGGGTGCACCCGTTCTGTTTGTGAAGAAGAAAGATGGGACGTTTCGCATGTGTATCGACTACAGAGAACTCAACAAATTAACGGTCAAGAACCGCTATCCATTACCTCGCATCGATGACCTACTAGACCAAATTCAGGGCGCCATTTGTTTTTCAAAAATCGACCTTCGTTCTGGTTATCATCAACTCAGAGTACATGAAGAAGACGTCCCAAAGACCGCCTTCCGAACTCGATATGGTCATTACGAATTCATGGTCATGCCATTTAGTTTAACCAACGCCCCAGCAGTATTTATGGATTTAATGAATAGAGTATGCAAACCCTACCTCGACCGCTTTGTCATAGTCTTCATCGACGACATCCTCATCTACTCAAAGTCTAGGTCTGATCATGAACGACACCTTCGACTCATCCTTACACTCTTAAGGACAGAAAAGTTGTACGCTAAGTTCTCGAAATGTGAATTCTGGTTAAGGGAAGTACAATTCCTTGGACACGTCGTCAATGACAAGGGAATTCATGTTGATCCCTCAAAAATCAAGGCAGTACAGGAATGGCAAGCGCCACGTACCCCTACCGAAGTAAGATCATTTCTCGGTTTGGCTGGTTACTATCGCCGTTTCATTGCAAATTTCTCTCATATTGCTGTACCACTCACGACTTTGACTCATAAAGGAAAACCCTTCATATGGGTACCTAAACAAGAAGAAGCCTTCCAAACTCTAAAGCAAAAACTTTGTGACGCACCTATCCTCACACTTCCTGAAGGTTGCGATGACTTTGTAGTATATTGCGACGCATCAGGGCAAGGGCTAGGCTGTGTGTTAATGCAAAGAGGAAAAGTGATAGCCTACGCTTCTAGACAACTCAAAGTTCATGAGAAGAACTACACCACCCACGACCTGAAATTCGGAGCCGTTGTGTTCGCTCTTAAGATATGGAGACATTACCTCTACGGTACCAAGTGTGAAATATACACTGACCACAAGAGCCTCCAACATATCTTTAACCAAAAGGAGTTGAATATGAGGCAACGAAGATGGGTCGAACTACTTAACGACTACGACTGTGAAATTCGGTATCATCCTGGCAAGGCAAACGTGGTGGCCGGTGCGCTCAGTCGAAAAGGTTATGCGAACTCCATTCGTCTTCTATGTTCGCAAATCATAACCGACATCAAAGATTACATCCGAGAAGCTCAACATGTTTCTGTAACAGAAAACGACGTACGCAATGAGCTGTCTTGTGGAGCAGAACTTAAAATCGAAACCAAATCCGACGGTATTCTATACTATCTAGATCGCATATGGATTCCCGATCACAATAACCTTCGTGATTTCCTTATGAATGAGGCAGACAAAACACGGTACTCTGTACACCCAGGAGCCGACAAGATGCATCAAGACCTTCGATACACCTACTGGTGGCCTGGCATGAAAAAGGATATTGCTGTTTTTGTTTCCAAGTGCCTTACCTGTTCCAAAGTAAAAGCTGAACATCAAAGACCTTCAGGACTTCTAGTCCAACCCGAAATACATGTGTGGAAGTGGGAAAACATAACCATGGATTTCATTACCGGGTTACCTCGCACCTCCAGTGGGTATGACACCATATGGGTAATCATTGATCGTCTTACCAAATCAGCTCACTTCATTCCGATTCGCGAGGACTTCAAGAACGAGAAGTTAGCTCGTATCTACATCAGCGAGATCGTAAGCCGTCATGGTGTACCTTTAAGCATCATTTCAGACCGTGATGGTCGTTTCACTTCACGAACATGGCAAGCCGTACAAGCCGCTTTGGGTACACGATTAGACCTCAGTACCGCTTTTCATCCTCAAACTGATGGACAATCTGAACGCACCATCCAAACTCTTGAAGACATGCTTCGAGCATGTGTCATAGACTTCAAAGGGAATTGGGACGCTCATCTACCATTAGTTGAATTTTCGTACAACAACAGCTATCATTCAAGTATCGGCATGGCACCTTTCGAAGCTTTATATGGTCGTAAGTGCCGATCACCAATATGTTGGCACGAAATTGGAGAAGCACAAATTACCGGTCCAGAATTAATTCAAGAAACAACAGACAAGATCCATCAAATTCGAAACAATCTCCTAGCGGCACAAAGTCGTCAAAAGAGTTATGCAGACAAACGACGAAAGCCCTTGGAGTTTAACATTGGTGACCAAGTACTTTTAAAAGTATCACCGTGGAAGGGAGTGGTTCGTTTTGGCCAGAAGGGCAAGCTAGCACCTCGCTACGTAGGACCTTTCAAGATACTCGAAAGAGTAGGACCTGTAGCATACAAGCTTGACCTACCAGAAGAACTCAACAGAATTCATCCCACATTTCACGTATCAAACTTGAAGAAGTGCCTCGCCGATGAAAACCTCCATATTCCTCTAGAAGACATTCAAGTCGATGAATCTATGCATTTCATTGAAAGACCAGTAGAAATTATGGACTTCGGAGAGAAGCGTTTAAGACGAAGTCGTATTCCAATTGTCAGGGTACGCTGGGAGTCGAAACGAGGACCTGAGTTTACTTGGGAACGTGAAGACTCAATGCGCGAGAAATACCCGCATCTTTTTCCTGTTACCACTACTACTTAAATTTCGGGACGAAATTTCTAAAAGTAGGGGATACTGTAACATCCGTCGAAAAACGGGTTTCCAAACCCGCTTCGTTTATTAATCAAATATCCAATTATAAAATTCCGTTGCGTATTTATGGTCAATATTAATTTTAAACAATACATATTTAATAAACATATTAGAATTTAAAAACTATAATTATTAAAAAGTAAAAATAAGTGCTTAAAAATAATATCAAGTTGCCGGGTTTCGAACCCGGGTCAGCTAGTTTATCAAACAAACACAACACCACTTCGCCACACGCTGTCTTTGTTAACATAATGAAACAATTAATACTTATAATAAAACTCAAAACTCAAACTCAGTAATCAGCGCGCCCAATTCGCAGTCGCCGGAAATACCGACGATTTCGCCAATTGTCGACAGTTTCCTTTGACTAAACGCGTGTATTAACCTCGACATCGGTTATAACCGATGTCTAGTCCCCCAATTCAAGTCGTAACCGCCGGAGAAAACCTTGACCACGAATCAAGATCAAATTCGGACTCGATACATTCTGCTTCTTCCCTATAAATACACACCCAAGTCTCTGGTAATCTTTTCGCTCAAAATCGCACAATTTCTCGAAGTATTAGCACTCGCTGGACTTTCGCCGGAAAACCGAGACTTATATCAAATCGGCAAATTTCTCGACTCTTTCGTCTTCAATCCATTGTTAGACATATACTAACTTAAATCCTTCAACTAGAATCGGTCCCAGACGACGTTGCCGGAAATTCTGTACTCGCCGGAAAATCTCTGGAAATTCCGAAATCACGCTGTGATCGGTACAATCATCTAGACCCCCTGATATCTATTGTTTAGTAACTTAATTTCACAACTCATCGATCAAAACTGTTAATTGATTCAATCAGACGGAATTCACAAATCAGAGCCGACGACCATGCCGGAATTCAGAGAAAAACATTCTGTTTGGTACATTCGATTCCGTAACTCTCTTTATCCATTACATTTCAATCACTTATATGTTCGACGAACGATTTAAACCAGAACATTTGGATATTGTTTGTCTGTGTCTTTGAATGAAGAAGACGAAGTCGACATTGTGTATAAGTTTAATTAAAACAAGATATTAAACCGGGTTAGACATACAGTCCAGTGGTGGACTGTGTGCAAACACACAGCGCACGTCACGGGTTCGAACCTTACAACATACCGACTTTCCGAATTAAAACCAATTTTTTTTAAAAAAACAGAATCAGATCAAGTCACAGTATGTCTTTAAGATTAATATAAACCGTAAGATAAACAGATTAGACACACAGCCCAACTGGTTGGGCTGTGCGCTTACAAACCGAAGGACCCGAGTTCGATCCGGGTCCCTGCAACCGGTTCGACCATTTTAAATCCTTTTAATATAAACCAAATAAATTAACATTTAATTAGTATATATATATAATTAAAACATAGAATATTTCGGGTTAGACACGTAGCTCAGTTGGTAGAGCTGTGTGCACGCGTACGAGAGGTCCCGGGTTCGAACCTCACTCAGTGCACACTCAACCACAGCCTGACCGGTCAACGGTCTGGTCAACGGTCAACGGACCGGTCAACGGTCAACAAAAGTCAAATTTTATTTTTATTTTTATTTTTATTTATTTATTTATTTATTTAATTTAAAAATCAATTAAAAATACTTAAAAATAATATTTTTAAAGTTAGAAAATGACCTTAAACTCACAAAAATAAATCTAAAAATCCTATTAAAATTGTTAATAAAATCCACTTATTTACCGAACCATTTCGTTATTATTTTAGGATTAGTTTTTCCTCGTCGATCAAATCCCAAAACTCGTGCGCATTCAACATCATCAAAAGAACGCACCCAATGTGAGTGAATATCTACCAATTCCCCGTTTTAATCACATTTTGGGGTGTATCATGTGTCGCTTAATTATTTATTATATTTAAACACTTGTGCATCTATCATATCCATGAACAAATGTGTATCCAATATGTATCAATTGTTGTGTGGTTTATGTTTAGATTAAATTTATCATTTTCAGTACATACATTCCATTAGGCCCATCAGCTCCCCGTGGGAGACGGGTTGAGTACAGGTGCCTCATTCGATCGGCTCCGTTTGATTAAGCCTTGATCTCACATACATCATCATACATTTCATACGATCGGCTCCGTTTGATTGAGCCTTGATCTCACAATACATTATCATTCATGTCATTTACTCATTCAAGGTGGTTTGTGATTGTTTGTTTATATATGTTTGCTCACATATGATTATTGCACAATTTTTCCATATTAAATACAACAGGAAATCAATAACAAATGTTTTTAACAAGGTTCACTCGCCAACTTTTGTTGACCCAAAATTTCCCCCATTTTACACATGATACAGGTGATCCAGTTGAGGCAAGAAACACATAGGAAGGCTTAGAAGAATAAATCAGTTTAAGCTTTGGATTGTTTTATTTAGTTTTCATTTCCTTGTATTGTATGAATTTGATTTGAACATTTAAGTTGTAATTTGAATTTAATAAATATGAAACATTTTAGTAAACATCATGAGCTTTGGTGATAACCCAATTATGCCCCGACTTTTATTCCGCTGCGGGTCGGGTTGTGACAATAGTTGGATGTGATTAGCCTAGGATTTATCTTTTTAACCATAGGTATTCTTTCAGGAGCAGTATGGGCTAATGAAGCGTGGGGATCATATTGGAGTTGGGATCCAAAGGAAACTTGGGCCTTTATTACTTGGATCGTATTCGCAATTTATTTGCATACTCGAACAAATAAAAATTTGCAAGGATCAAATTCCGCAATTGTGGCGACTCTAGGCTTTCTTATAATTTGGATATGCTATTTTGGGGTCAATCTATTAGGAATAGGGCTACATAGTCATGGTTCATTTACGTTAACCTATAGTTAAATTCAAGAAAAGTTTTTAAGAATACAAACAGAATGCAATACGGTGTATATAAAACATCTTGTCTCAACCGGCAGAACGTGTGATATATATATATATATATATAAACATCAGAAAAGATTTTAATCATTTTATATTAAAAAAACAAAATAAACACAAACTAAATTTATATAAAAAACCCTCCTTTTCGCTTCTCTTTTATACATATGCAAGTCGGCAATGAGTCTGCTTAAGGGTGCAGCGCTTACGCCTCTAACAACTCAAGCCATTCGCTTTATTAAACTAAAGCTTTTGCTATGTAAGCGCATATAATAAACATAATAAAATAAACTACATGATCCAAGGGACACCAGCATTTTCATCAAACACCTGGTGGACAACAATGTACATGACTTAGTAAATATACATACATCAGACCCCAAACTCACTTTCTAACAAAAAGGCAGTACCTCGCCGGAAACTTTGTATGTGAACCGGCGAACCACTTGTATACTTTCTAACGACAATTCATTGCAACAAAGAAACACAAACCCTAAATCACTATGATAACATGTAATACACGAATAAAATAAATAAAGAACAAATTTATGCCCAATTTAACAAGTTGAAGAGTTTTTTTTCTAAGTAATTGCGTACGACTTTGCGAAATTAATCGTGGTAGTAATCAACCTCCGTCCGTAGCGTGGTGGCTTGCTAGGCGGAAAAAGATCACCGGATTTGGTCGGAAGAGAGCAACGGAAACCTTTGAGGTTTATAGTTTATGCAAACATAAATTGGCGGGAAAGTTCGTTTGAATTTTCTGGAAAGTTTAGGCCCAAGGCACATAAGTTAGTAACGAGAGTGTTTGGGCTCAATTTGATGTTTTGGAAGTCCTACAAATCAATTTTATTATGATTGGAAGTGAGGATTATAATTATAAACTTATAATTTAAGAAATGCGAATGCTTTTATTAAAAAAAATTATAAAAACATAAATGTATATGGTATGTGACGATGTGTATCGTATGAAGCATTTTTTTCGTGTATCATGTAACATCCTAACATTTCCAAAGTAACATCGGGAATGCTTTACTTCACAAAATTTAATAAAAGTTTCTTCATCTACAAATTACAATGTATAGGCATGTGTGTATTTGATTATTGTGAAAAGTGAGACTGATAATGAAGGGGCACTCAAGGATATCTACCTTAGCCTTGATCAACCATCACTCGTCATATTAAAAAGAGCTTAAATTACTCATTAACTAGTGAGTGGTGACGACGCCTACCCAGGCCACAAACTTAATTTTTTTTATTTGGTCAAATTGGTATAACTAGGGATGAGCATTTGGTACTAGTATCAAACCGTGTCGAGTATATTTATTATCGGTACTTCTGGCAGCCATTTTCCCCATTTTTTAGTACCGGCACAGTACCGGTATTTAGGGTAAAACACCGATAAATACCGGTAGCAGTACCGAACCAGTATATTCGGTACTAGTACCAACTTTCGCCGTTTTTCGATATCAGTACTTTCGATATTGGTACCAGTTAAGTACTGAACGGATACCATGCTCATCTCTAGGTATAACGTTCAAAAAGTATGGAAGAACACAAATATGGAGCGAGTACCTGTGCTAGTCAAGCGAACCCACCCAACCTACCCTTGGAGGTGGTTGCAATTGCTAGTATGGGTACTTACCCTCAGGTGCCCCGTCCCCCCAAATGGCATCAACTATCAAACAAGGTTAAACTTCCAAGTTTCAAATTTTGTGTGACTTTTTTTAAAAATAAGAGAGGCAGCATAAAAAATCAAACTATAACATAATTACATCAAATCAAAATTACAATTTTTTTTCCCACCATATGGATTTAAGCTTAGATCTAATTTTTAGCCTAAAAAAACCTAATAACGTCTTCAATCATGGGTTATTGACTACACTTGAAGGGTAATCCTTGCCCTTTGACCATAAAGTTGACTCTGGTTATTTACTTATTGATTGCCTTGGGTGAGGTCAGTTTTCTAGGTGAGATGAGCACAAAACGTTAAATTGGGTGTGAATGTGTTTGTTCATGAGCCACAAAGAGAAAGAAGTCATTCAAGCATAGAATTGGAGGTTTAGAGAGTGGTATTTGCTTGTTTCGATCATCAAATATAGTAACTAAAGGCTACAAACTTGTTATAGAATTTTGTAAACACAAATAATCAGAGAGAGGTGTGATTACTCTCAGATCAGATTATTTCGATGATTCTTCGGAATAATTCAATTGGATACAGCTCTGATTGAGAAATCAAACAACAGTATGTGTGTCCGTGAAATTCGTAAAGAACCAGAAGATTGACCAAATAACCCTAATGATGATCACCGGTAATTGCCTCAAGGCAGTTGTTTTATTTTAAAATTAAATGCCACCTAAAATACCTTGAATTGTTATCTAAAAAATTATGACAATTTAAAAAAAATATTTTTTCTAAGGCATTTCCAATATAGCAATTTAATCAAGGTAGGAAACAGCTCGATCCCAGCAGAGGCTCTGTCCATTGGACTCTGCTCCTAGGGGCGTGCCCTCGGGCCCCCACCAAAGGGGTGTTTCCCCTATGGAATCCTCATCCGGACTCCACCCAAACACTTGGATATAACAACTCGACAAAGCGTGCATTCCCGCACCTCCTAACTTATTCGATGTATATTATAGTTCCCTTTGGTCACCAAGTTAATCCCAATTACACTTAAATATCTAACAAAACTTTCATTTTGCAAGCCTCAATGTGATCAAATAGAGTCTCTATTTATTTAGTTGCAATGAGTTTATGAACCCATATGTATTTTCCTAGAATTTATGGTAACTAAGCTATATGTTAGCTTAAAAATCATCACATGATTACTATGTCTATGAATATTGGGTATGTTTAAAAACTTCATGATGTTAGCTCCTGTTGGGTTTTTTTTACCTAAAGCGGAATTTCCCATATTAATGGAGCAGTTTGAACAAAACAAATTCGATCAATAAAACTCAATTCGATTTTCATATTTGGACATAATCAAGCAAAAACTATTGGGTTGAACTTCTAGTCATATATATGGTGCCCGTGGTTAAAATAATATGAATAATAAAATATATAATAGCGATGCTCTCGTTATTTGTAAGAAATAAAATACGAAAATATTAATTATCAAACTACATGAAAATACATATAAAATTACTTATATGTGCCGAATTTGATTCAACTGCGTCTTATATGAACACTTCAACAAGCGTACATTCTTGTAGCATCTATGAGTCAAGTCTTCATCATCGTGAGCCTTCAACCATGCTCCATGTCTGCAACAATGAGCACACTAAAATATTGATTGTTTATGGTTGAGGATCGTGTCAGACACGGGTCCCTTAAAACAGATTTTACGCATCTTCTCAAGACCAATGCATTTGTATCCAGGATATAGCAATTGAAACAATAGTTATACTGCCGGTTATAATTCTCAAGCCTGAGATTGCACTTGGTATGATGGCGTTTCCAATTTATGTGGAAAAACAAAAGGGTAAGTTGGTGATGGTGAAAGAATTAAAGAGTACTCATCTTTAAATTCTATGAAGAGTTAATTGTCATTTCCATCCCTGTAGTTTGTCCAATTATGTCAGTTTAGACCAAATTTTAAATTTGTACAATTTTCGTCCATGACATTTTTGAAACATGCTGTTTCGTAAAAAAAACATGAGTTAACTGTTATTTTTGTCCATTTGGTTTGTTCAATTATTCGATTCATTCTTAGTTTTTTTGGATGGAATTTGCATGTTTCAATAACGTTAGGGATGGAAATTGTACAAATTTAAAATTTGATTTGAATTGGCATAATTGGACAAACGACAAAGAAAAAAATGATAATTAACTCTAAAATATGAAACTTTATGACACAATAGTTCTATAGTATCTCTCTTTTTTTCTCCTTCTTTATTTTCACCGTCTAAAAATGAAATATGAGGTTACTTTTATAATAAAAACAAAACTCCGTAGTCAATTCATTTATTTAAAGATAATTTATGAGTCAAATAAAATATTTATTTGAAATTCATTACATGTTAATATAATATAAATAAAATAATAAGACATAATAAAAATGTTCATCATAATTGTTGAATAGAGATTAAGGACAAAGATGATACATACTAACGTAAAAAAGTTAGAAATATTCACTTTAACCACTCAACTTCAAGCATCAATATCTCATTTATCTTAGCTCTTATTTGGATGTAATTTGGTTCGTTTATGAAACTCTCACATCATAACACAAATTAATAAATAATTATCTATATAACTCGCATATAAATACAATTATTTATTGCTTAAAATTAGTGAAAAAATACTAATATTTTTCCAACAATTTGTTACAAGAAAAAAGATGTTGAAAACTTGTTCTCTTCTTGATGTGACCTTGTTGCATGTTTTAGCTCACTTATAACATACAAGAAATAACTGGTCTTTGTCAGGAAACTTGTTTAAATATTTAAAATTAAAATACCATCTTTTTCAGGGTGATATGTTTTTTTAATACCAACCAAGAAAAAATTATTAAAAAACAATTGATGTAAATTCTATATCACTTTCCTCCACAAGCTATTCGTATCCACTTTAAAGCGCCACTACCAATTGGCCAACATTGCCAAAGTGACCCAAAACCCATACCTCCATAATCCTTAGGAGTTAAGAAGTTGTTCCATGAAATCCATTTCATTTATCCTTGTCCGGAGACAAAGCCCAAAGAAAATCTCTATGCAATTTTTTTAACACTTTAATCACACTAATCCCTGCTTTATGTAACGAAAAAAAGGCGTAGGAAGTGCGTTCAGAAGTGATCTAATCAAAGTGATATAGCCCCCGAAAGATAGTGTATTCGCTTTCCACAACGATAATCTATTTATGAAAATCTCCATCACCAGATCCCAATTTTTAACTAAGTTTATATTGGCCCTAACTTGTTAGACACCAAGATACTTTCAGGGGTGATATGTATAATTTGAATTCAGATTACACTTTGGATAATAATCATATCTTAGATTAGGATCAAATACAAATGACAGCATAAATAAGAAGGGTAAGAAGTATTCTAGTACACTGATATTAGATTAGAGTTGTGAGATTAGTTTTAGGGAAAAAAATGGAGAACAAAACTGAATCCTACATTTATTGACTTTCTCTCTCTATGTGCAAGGCACATGCCAATTCCTTACATCAATTTAAAATGTCCATAACTTTTTCATACGACATTTGTTTTTTAAAAAATAACCCAAATAACGAGCGTTTTTTATCTTTAATATGAGTATGATATTATTAGATAAATATAAAATTACACTTTTCATTTTTACTGGGTTTTTTTATCGTATTAAAGATTCTAGTCACTGTGTCTTTCAACTAGGTTTTGATCCTTACGTTTTTTACTAAGCTTTCTATACACTGTGTTATTATCAAAACTTATAAAATAGTGTTAATTTGAGTTACGTCCATTGCGTTTTTATTAACACAATGTATGACACAATGAATATGATGTTATATTTAGGTTTTCTATACATTGTGTTATAGGTTCTGGTCATTATGCTGCTATCGGTTGTGTTTTAATATGTTGTCCACTATGTTTTTTGTATTGTTGTCCATTGTGTTTATTCTTGAACACTTGTTATTCTAGAATGGCTTCTTATACTTTTTTTATTTTTAAATCATTTATACTCTAATTCAACCTCATATCGCATCCTTAAGTATAGTTTTACGTGTCTTTATAAGTTTCTTTTCTTTTCCGAAAATATTCATTTTTGTCACATTGTCATTCTTTGTGTAAAAAAGAAAAACTTAAATAAATCTACATCTAATAGCGTTCATATTGGAGCCTTTACCCCATCTATATAAAAACACATCTTTCTCTAGATTTTGTTACCTTTTTAAAAACATTTCACATCCAACTCTCGATCTCTATCTATTTCTTACTCACAAAAACTTATTTATTATTTTTTCTCTTTCCTACACACTCACGATAACAATATAGATGGTTGAATATGATCCTCTAGACATAAAGTTGTACTTTACTTTTTAAAAATTATTTCACATCCAACTCTCGATCTCTATCTATTTCTTACTTACAAAAACTTATTTATTATTTTTTCTCTTTCCTACACACTCACGATAACAATATAGATGGTTGAATATGATCCTCTAGACATAAAGTTGTACTTTACTTTTTAAAATTTTTCTCTCTTATAAAGATTTCAATACGATAATGTATTTATTGTTTCCTCTATTATTTTTTTTATGTAATATAGAAAAGATGATCCAATGTGAAATATGAATGTTCTAAGGTAACAACGACATAAACAATGTAAATCATAATATTTTATATTTATTATATTATTATACTATACTAAGTGTTAATCTAAGACTACTTGTAATTTACAACTATGAAATACGTGAAAAAATTTCGCTTACTATTTTTGTGAATGAACATATTCTCTTTAAAGTTACAAAATCTGATTTAGTGTTTACCTTGCTTATTTTATTCCAATATGCGAACTTTTTTTTAACTTTTTTTTTTCAAGTATGCAGATTTTTTAAGAATCTTTAAATATATAATACATATTGAGTCAAAAGTGTTTTGTATATTCCAAAACATTATAACAATTAACGAATAAAATAAAGTTGCTTGGAGCATTAATTTATATAATTTTAAAATTTATTTGATACAAATTTTATGCACGCATATATTTTTTTTATTATCTATGGTAACACACTTAGAAAATTACATATCACCCACCCATAAGCCAAACTATAATTCAAAATGCCGATATTATAAAACAAAAAGATTATTGTATTGCATTGCTCCACTAGCCACAATGATGAGTGTTTCCTTGTTATACTTTCTATAATATCTCAAAAGAATTACCCCATTAACTAAAATATAAATATTTTAAACAAAATTGCTTTATTTCCTTGAAATGTAACTATTCTGTACTAAGTTATTGAGTATCAGAATATTATATATTATCAAATTTTGAAAGAAAAAAAAAACTAGAGAACCACAATTGATCTTAAAATTACCTTGTAATTATTAAAAAAGACAAATAAGTAAAATTTAAAAGGTAAATGTTTGTATTTCTCGAATAAAGTCTAAATAATCTTATATTGATGACCCGAAAGAATAAAAACATTCTGAGAATGGTACACGGAATAATCTTATATTAAGTTGTTTGGCAACTTCTGTATGAGCAAGTGCTAAACCAATAAAAGGAATCATTAATTGTTGAACCATTAAAAACCAGTATAATGCTTAATCATTCAGAGGCAAATATCTGATTAATTCAGATAAGTGGTCTTAACCATTTAGACTCAGTATGATGTTTAACCATTTAGAGGCAGATATCTAAACCATTCAGACATCTACTCGTGAAACAAATAATCTGAACCATTAAGTGCTGAAGCAATAAGAAGTCTAAGTTCAACCAAATCGTTTGTGCAAGTGTTAGTGACCCTACTGGTGACTAGATGACTGTGTTAGTTATAGTAAGTTAGGAATGTTGCAACTTGCAAGTAATTGTCTCTTTGATAATGATAAAGGTCTTTTGCTAACAATGTGTTAGTTGCTTCAAATTATTACCCAAGTTATATTATAGTGTTGATCATGTGTTCAGAAGCATATGTTTATGTATGACTCATTGATCCATGTTGCATAAACTGGTCATATAAAGAAAAAAAATACTTCAATTAAGCTCGAAGACTTTGTTGAATGATAGAAACTCTATCATCGCTAGCGGGTCAGTATAAACATTTACTAGTCAATTGGTTACAACAATAGTACTCTTTAAGAAATTAGGCAAAGATTTCTTTAAGTGTCCAATACAATGAAGATTCAACAAATCAAGATGGTAACGATATTGTTGTTGAGAAAAAAATGCAATAAAGTCAAATTGGAAACAGGGAAGACATATTAAAGTCAAAAGAAACTATTGCAAAAGATGGATATGTTACATTTACTTAAGGTAACCATCAAGAAATGTAATTGATATGGGTGAATTAAACCATCAAGAAATGTAATTGATTATATAAGGGTGAATTAAAACATCAAGAAATATGTCATGACAAGTTGGTATAGTGGTTAGTCACTTGTTTCTCTCTTTAAGGTCCAAAGTTCAACTCCCACTAGTATGACTTTGAAAGACATCGGTGGTGAGAATAAAGTTTAGAACTAGACCTCTCTGAGGTTGCCAGTTCAAAACCGAGCCGAACCGGGTCTTACTGCAGTGGACCTTCGGGCGAGCAGGTTTTCCCCAGAACTGGTGGCTTGATGGCTCGGGTACGCATCCAACTCTGACCGTTATGGAGGAGGGGATGCATTTGCTTGATGAGAGCATCCCAGAATGCTTATCCGATGATTTAGTTGGCCGTTTAGAAAAAAAAATCAAGAAATGTACGTGTGTAACATTGAATGGCCGGCCATTTAAAGAGAATAAAATATTCATTCGTTTCTTAGCTCTTTTTTATTGACACTACATAATTTATGATCATATGGTGTGACAGTGCATCGTTCTTGCTCTTTTTAGGCGACACTTGAATTTCTAAAACAAGATCCCTTTTGTTTTTGTATAAACTACACTTATTTACATGTGTAATTATTCTTTCACTTCAATGAGTAAATTTTACTAGACCAGATACGGTTGATTTAAAGTTCAACTGTACATCGACTATATTCTTTTTGTCTATTGGTGGTAATTCTTTTTTACTTGTACGGCGTTTTAAACATTTAACATTTATAGTTGATGTTTTAACATATTAATTTAAAAAAAAAAAAGTGCTTTGAACCAACAAGAAACATTAGTATAATTTACTCTTATCTTTTTTTTGTTAGTTAATTATAGTTTTGGTTTTATATCATTACTTGACACCTCACATGTCAAATAATTTTTCATCATTTTATTTTATTAAATCTGTACCGGTTACAGGTAGGATATTTCAATTTTCATTTATTTAATGATCAACCTCACATTATTAATTTGTTACTTGTAAACTGCTTTCCACCGCTTTATTTTCTAACTCGTATTATATTTATCAAACACAATATTATTTTGTTATTTGTTGTTTATTTATTTTAAAATAAAAGAAACATTCATTATAACTTTAGGGTAAAGTTATACTACAAAAGTCTTCTAAATCTAGGAAGGATAAAAAACACAATAAATCGCAAAATGTGACACAAAATGCTTAGAAATATAACACAATGTTAAGGAAAAAAGACACAAATAGTCAGAAAGGACACAATGACGCAAATAGAAAAGAATTAAACAAAAATTTAAAATTTACAGACTAAAAATCCAAAAGCGAAACATAAAATCTTAAATCATAAAGTTCGACAAAACGGTTTCAAAGCCGCTTGAATGAGTTCAAATAGGGTCTGTTTAGTACCTTACCTACAAAAACCTATTTCTAGAAAAATATTTATTTAAAAGTTTTTCATATAACTTTATTACCACCTATTTTAGATGAATATTTGTTTAAAGATTTTCAAATAACTTTATTAGCTAAAGAAATATAATGAAACTTTTCTAATGATTCGCACCAATAAATTAACCAAGCATCATAGAGTGGTTACTTTAATATAAAGTCGTTACAATAAATTATTAAATATTCGAGTCAAATTATATAACCAAATACACTTTAAAAAAAACAGCTTTTGAAGTAAAAAAAAAATATAAATTATCATATCTTTTCAAAAATTTAAAAATCGTGGGGTCCGCGATAAAGATGATCCGGTGCTTATATGTCGCCAATGGAACCAATAAGCTTCATCTTCATCCATGCACTCTTGTATTTTTTTCACTCTCTCTCACACATTCATATCTTTCAAATAATTATGATTCATATTTGATTCTTTCACCATATTTTCAACCGATTTCAACGCAAGATGTTGTGTCGAGGAAGTAAGTCGGTAAAGTGTCGAAAAGCGGGATCGATTCCGGTGTATCTCAATGTTTATGATCTTACTTCCATGAATGAATATGCGTATTGGCTTGGTCTCGGCATTTATCATTCCAGTGTTCAAGGTTAGATATCGAAGTTGCAACGGTTTATTTGTTGAATCGGTAAAGTAACACAACAATAATCATCAGTGGCGGATCCAACCCTGTTTTGTGGGTTCACATGAACCCACTCGATTGGAAAAAAATAGGAAATTAGTGAGAACTTTGTATGGTTTGAAAAAAGTTAGTGAGAATCTACCAAAACGAACCCACTGAAAAAAGTTTTTGGATCCGCTACTGATAATCATACCTGATAAAATCTCGCCCATACCAACCTATTGCAAGGTCTGATAGGGCGGAGAATAAGATGTAGGCAAATTATAACTCTATCCCAGATAAGCGAATAATTCCATAGGGATTCTAGCTCCAAAACCATGCCTTAACATGAAAAGTATATTTAAGACATAAATTGCTTCTCATGAAAAATATGTTTTTAATATAATTTTCACTTTTATGTACGTAAATATTTTTGGAGTTTGAGATCTTATTAAAAGCAGTCTCTAAATCATCCGGAATTTGGAATGTATAGTATGCTTACATCTTAGTGTCTTACACTTCTCGGATTCTATCAACAACTTTAATTGAGATTTTAAATTTTCTTTTTATAAATATCTTTTTTATAACTTTAATTGAGATTTAAACATGCATTACTTTTGTGAGTGATAAAAATTATTAATCTACCAATAAAGTATAAAAAAACAGATAAAACATCGTAGAGATATTTAATATATGGTTTTGTGATTTTAGTTCATCGAGTCGAGTACGCTTTTGGATCTCATGAACAAGCGACGACTGGAATATTCGAAGGGGAACCGAAAAAGTGCGAAGGATTTACGTTTAGGAAGCAGATTCTAATCGGATGGACGGATTTGAACCCGAAGGAGGTCAAAAGAGTCATGGATGAGCCTGCTCATGTTTACAAAGGAACTTAGTATAACCTAATCGCGAGAAACTGCAATCACTTCTGCAATGATGTTTGCATTCGACAATCCGGAAATTCTATCCCAAGTTGGATCAATCGTCTAGCTCGAATCGGTAATCCACAAAATAATTTCAACTATTCAGTTTATGAACATTATCAAATTCTGAGAGTGCGGCAGCCTAATACAAGAAAGTCGCCGTTCCAAAAAAATCAAATTCCTAACATTTATTTATTTATTTATTTTATAGGATTTTTGTGCAATTGCATAGTTCCGGCGAGTATAAATTCGACCAAAGTTGGAATCGAAGATGATAAATCGCGTAACGAAGCAGAGATCAAGGCGAAATTGAAGAGTCGTTCAAGCCGGTTGACGTCATCTTCGAGCTCACCGTCTTTGTCTTCTGATGCATCATCTCCGGTTGGTGTCACTCGTGTTGATGCAAGTACTTCTTTCTCCTTAGACTTTTATAATTCTTAGATCTTAATTCTTGTTAGGTAAACTGGTCATGTGTAATGGTAATTACATCTAATTTTATTAATCTTTGTTTCTTTTCATTTTATTTATTTTTAACAAATTGATCAAGTTAGAGTTTCATATATTTTGCCTAAATTTGCAAAAGTAGAAGCAGAAATTTAAACTTTTAGTTAGCTTTACACAATTTTCTTACAACACTTTTCACCTTTAAAAACCATCTAATCAGTCTATACTAGTAAAGATTTGAATGCACATCAGACAATCATCAATGCCACTAGATTATAAGACTATGGGTAATTTAAGTTTAGTTAATTAACAAACTTATAAGTTATATACTTTTATGAGAAAAGGCATAATTTAGGGGCTGTTTGGCAATTTCTGAATGATTAAGTTTTGAGTCAGTAATAGGTTTGAACTATTAAGTGCTGAATCAGTAAGAGGTCTGAACCATTAAGAGCCAGTATAATGTTTAACCGTTCAAAGACAAGTGTCTGATCAATTCAGATTAGAGGTCTTAGTCACTTAGACTCAGTAAAAATCTTAACCATTCAGAGGCAAATGTCTGAACCATTTAGATATCTGCTTGCGAAACAAACAGTCTGAACAATTAAGTGCTGAACTAGTAAAAGGTATAGCCTCATTAAGATGTTAACAAACAGTCCCTTATTTTTAATTTGCTTTACCTATAAAAAAAGACGAGCATAAAAAAGGTAAAAAAAAATCTATCACCTTAGATTTCTTTTTCTTAGATCACCCGTAGTGGAAACTTAAGTGGTGTGAAGTTGCCACTTAACGTCCCATAATGTTCCGCACACCGTCCTCTGGGCATGATTCGATAAAAAAAAGCCCAGGCGTGTTTATAAAAACGTCTCCTCAACTTTGAAATGGCCAATAAGAAATTCCCAACTCTTCCATGATAATATTATTTGTTTTGGTTTTCTAAATAAATAATAATTGGGTAATCATTGCAAAGAAATTATGGGACATTATACCACTATACTACTTTTGAACTTCAACCTTCATAATGCCTCTTGCTGTCTGGGACGTTACATGTCGTATAACGTCCAAAGGAGGGGCTTGACACTATACATGGTATTAGAATGGTTAATCTCATACACCCTTTGGTCTACTGTATATCATAGGACTACATACTATTTGGTTGTCTCTTTAGAGGTGGAGTGGTAAGGGAGAGACTTGGTGATGATGGAAGACTAGGGAGTAGGCAGAGATCGCTAGTTCGATCATTGAACTAAGTGGGTTTTACTTTACCGCACGGATGTGCCTTCGGGCGAGTGTTCACGGGCTTCGGCTCTAGGTGAGGGTTTTCCCCGGTTTGAAGGCGAGTGTATTCCGATATTGCATATTTTGCCAGTAGCCCATTTAAAGGATTCATTAGCCGTTAAAAAAATATAAGAGAAGATTTTTTCCAGAAAAAAATAAGTCAGATTATTTTGTCTGTCATGCATTTGTACTTCAACGAGAATTTCTGAAATTGATAGAATAAAGTGTATGATAAAATCATAAAATAATTATGATTATGACTATCTTGATATATATTATATACAGATTGTAGTATGTTAGTATATATATTATATAATCTAAAGTGGATAGATTTGTGATTAGGTGAATGTGCAAATAATAATATGAGGAAAGCTTTGATTGTAACAACTCAGATTTAGGCCTTCTACAGCTAATTGATTTTAAGATACAAATTATTTCGAGTCATTTTTGAATTTTAAAATACTTGGGTTATATTTAATAAGAGCAAAATAAAATATACGAAACCTTATAATAAAAAATTCAATGCTAAAATTCTTCACAAATAAAGTGTCACATTAGGGCCGTAAACGAACCGAACGTTCAGCGAACAGTTCGTGAACCGTTTGGCGGGAAGTTCGTTTATGTTCGTTCGATTAGCTTAACTAACGAACACGAACAAAAAATTTGGTTCGGTTAGCTTAGCGAACGAACACCAACACATGTCTCGTTCGTTCGACTGCGTTCGTGAACGTTCGGTAATATGTTCGGTTACGTTCGGTTGTCTTCGTTTGATTATATTAAAGAAATAAATAATAAACCTTTAATCTAAACATATTGAAAACTTGAAACACTATTTTTTTAAGCTAGCTAAAATGTCAAGACATTTTTGGTGATAATTATGTCTAAGTTAGTTAAACATGATTCATTGTTTGGTGGTGCATTCAACTTCTTGTGTTTTTTATTTATCAATTGACAGTTAACTACTTATATGCAATGTTTAAGAATAACAATGTTTTTATTTTTATTTTCAAGTTAAATGTTCGTTTTCGTCCGTTTTTATTTGTTTGCCTTCGTTTGTGTTCAAGACCAGTGTTCACGAACTGTTCGTGAACAACTGAATTTTCCTAAACGAACGAACACGAACATAAACTTACGTTCGGTATGCGTTCGTGAACAGTTCGCGAACTTGTTAATTTCCTTAACGAACGAACACGAACATGATCCTGTTCGTGTTCGTTCGGTTCGTTTACAGCCCTAGTCACAATCTTTGACGGGTAATCACTAACCGAACATTAATTAAAGAGAGGATGAAAGATGCAACGATAACTTTTATGTGGTTTAGATTTAAGGATTAGTAATTTAGTACCTTTATATGTTAATTATTATATTTCTTAATCATTAAGGATTATGATTCGAACTTATTTATGTGATAACTAATCATTCGAGTTATCTACGACGTTGTTTGTTTAGCTTTTAATGAGATTCTTAATGATTTATATCTTTTATTGGTTTAGCATTTAATGGTTCGTACTGTTTGTTTTGTGAACAGATGTCTGAATGATTCAGACATTTGTCTCTGGATGGTTAAGCATTATGTTGAGTCTGAATCGTTAAGACCTCTTATCTGAATTGGTCAGACATTTGCCTCTGAACGGTTAAGCATTATACTGGTTCTTAATGGTTCAAACAGCTTACTCGTTCAACATTTACCCATTCAAAAGTTACCAAATAACCCCTAACTTATTTATGTGATAACTAATCATCCGAGTTGTTTTGTATAAATATAGATAGTTTTGAATAATTATCTATCAAAACATTTAAAAACATGTTAGTTTTTCATTAAAAAATGGCTACCACAACCTTATTCAACAAAGTAAAAACTTACATTCTTTTTATTCTAAGTAGTACGAAAGAAATAGTCTATCACGTCAACCCCAATCCTAGATGTTCTAATACATTCCTAAAGAATCAGATCTCTTATCTTAATTGTTTGTAGTGCCACTTCTATGGTTAAGGGGGCATCTTCGAAATTGGGAGTTGGGTTCATTGGGTACACCGTCACATATGCTTCAAATTGTGATTCAGGATCAATTTTTTGGTTCATGAACATTTCGAAGAACGTGGAAAAGGGTTGGAAATTGAGTTTGGGTTCAACCTGTAAATTTGAAACACCCGTCGCAATTAGATCAGGTTCATTAAGGTTGCAATGAGGTGTAACTCAATGATTGATTGATTGGTTGATTTGAGTTCATTGGGTAAACTTAGTAGTCGATTTCATTTAATATATAATTTTACAAAATCAAACCAGGATCATTTATTCACATTTTTATTTAAGAGTAAAGTGTAATTTGCCATCTTTTGGTTTGGTTCAGATTGCCGTTTGACACCATATCATCCACTTTTTACCTAATAATGACACAATGTGGGAGGATATTTTATCACATATGCACCCAAAACCTTGATTCCTGGACCCAACCACAAGGTGACAAACTGTCATTTATACCAAATCAGAGGGTTGTAGAGTGTGATGAATTGTCCACCACAGAGTGTAATTAGTCAAAAAGTGAAAGATATGGTGTGAAACGACAATTTAGACCAAACCATAGGGTCACAAATTTCACTTTACTCTTTATTTAATTATTTTATATTATAGTTTTTTATATAGCATGATATAAATAATGTAGTTCTCCTACCATAGTTATATGTAAAATAAAACTTAATACATAAATATGTTTAATTATTTTTGTAGAAGTAATATTTTTGATTAGACTAACACGCCTAATTAAACTTGATGTTTATATGTGAACTAAACCCAAATGAATAGATGAACTTATAATCCACTCGTGTAACCCGAATATAAAAACCCTAGGACCTAAGCAATCCCATTGAATCACTAGAATTGGTGGTTGCAAACCTTCAAAATCACCATCAAATTTAAAATTGGGGTTTTGAAGGTTTAAATAATAGGTTGAATTGATTTTGGTTTGGGTACCACCGGGGGGCATGTGCGATTTATTTTAGGTGGGTATGGGAATGTGATGCGTGAACGAGGATGGTGGATACTTACATCAAGGAATAAATCCCTTTTGTTTAAACTATTTTAAACTCGACTTTGTTACTTAAAACTTCGTACTAAAATTTGTTGCGACAAAAATCCATATGGTAGAGGCATGGATCTCTGTTATGATGCTTAAAACGAGATTCTTCTTGTCTGTGATGTTCATGGAGATATTGCGGAGTCGCTCTTTATTCTCCCAGACTAGTCTTCGAGTTGTATATGTCATGAAAAAAATGTTTAGACGGGGTTTTGACTTTCGAGGCTAAAGCTTCAAGACACACCCTCCGACGACCAAGTTAGGAGAGAATATAACCGATCTAGTGTATGGATGTGTATAGGATATAAATGATTGATTTAACATAAAAAAGTAATAATAATCATGCAACATTTTATATTATAAAATATATGCAATATATTTATTATTTTGTAAATACAAAATAAAGATTTGTCCTAGGAGTTTACTAATAACGACTTTCTATAAAGGGCAGGTTGTATGAAAATGCAATGAATTTTACTAAAATGGTCAATTTATGCAACAAATTATTATTTAATGTAATGAAGTTACAATATGTTTCCATTTGATGTAAATAACCTGATAAGACTCAGGAAACTGGTGATTTGGATTAAACTAGGTAGTGTAAAGTTATAAATAGAAAATGATTGCATTGTATTCCCTAAATTTCCGTTCGTATGTTGAATGAAACGAAACTAAAGGATATAACGTTATAAGAACATCTTTAATGGGACTTCCGTGGAACCCATGTGGTGGGAAGGATGTGGTGAGGAGAGAGACAGTGATGAGAAATCTTGCTCCTCGGGTGGTTCGGGCATGTCCCATGAAAGGGGAGGCCAAAGGGAGAGAAAAGGGGGCGCGCGTGACGTCTGTCTTCTGATGTGGAGGGAGGGTCAACCCTGAGCCATCTTCGATGCGGGGATGGTCTAAGAAACTAAATAGTTTTGTGAGCACCGCTCAAAGCATGAATCTGAAGGAATTGTCGATTTTGTTACTCCTTTTTTTATAAAACGTTACCCCTACGAATATTTTCTAGATCCACCACTCTGTATATCAAGTTTTATTTTCTAAGTCTCTTAAGCTAGATATGCTAATATCACATTTTACATACACAAAAGACTTTATGAGTTATGGGGTTCATGTAAGGTTGTACAGGAATCTTATGAGCTATTGGATGTGATTTGTAGCTACCACGGTTCATGTATGAAAATATTAAATATAAAACCGACAAATTTTGGATCTATATCTATCTCCTGGGAATGAATCAGAGTCAAAAACATGTTTTGTAACAGTAAACACCTAAAGTTATTCCTCTACTGATCAGGTTGGGACCATGGCAAAATAATGTTGGTGTCATGTATATTTAAAAATGTTGCCCTATTTCTTCTCATCTTGTCTTATTTGTATAATAAGATTAGCTAATGTTATATTGTATAGAAGATTACCTATATACGTTCTTTTCAAAACTAACAATATGTTGAGACATGCATATGCATTTGTACATAGTGCATAGAAGATAATCAAAGTAGTGGAGAAGATAATACAGTACGTATGCTTACGTAACTGTCTTATGTTTTTACATTCAAAGCACCATGTAATAACGAATTATACGATTTCCAGTTCTTAACATATTCTTGGTTTTAAAATACACATCTCTTATACAGTATAATCCTATAATATATCGATAAAATAAAAAAAGCCTTAATTATTTTGCTCATGTGTATCTTAAGATTAACCATGTAATATAGTATAACCCTAAAACCATTGATTAAAAAAATATGAAGATTATGCAACTTCAATATGAAAGATAGACTTTTTATTTTATTTTATTTGGGGTGTCTCACTTTCACTTCCATCACATTATTACAAAATGCAAAATCTAGACTACCTTTCTATGGGAAGGTAGTCATTGGCCATCCATATCTTAGTCGGGTAAGGGATGATCCTTAAGAGGGGGGGGGGGGGGGGTGTCAATCCCGTCTTGCTACGTCACATAGACCATCCACTATCACATCCTACTCGATTTACTTGCACAACTACTCTAAAACATGAACCCCACCATTTACCCAACTCTCTATCTCTATACACATAACTCTCTCTATCTCTATCTCTTTCATGCCCACACACACATGCAAGCGGCAACATCTTAACTCAACCCTTACTTGTCCGCACCATTGGTGGCAGTGTGTGGTGGCGGGTAGGGGTTACCCTCTTATGTATAACCGGGCGCCCTGACCCCCCTAAGCGTTCTTCATAAAAAAATGGAAAGGTCGTCAATGACAATGGCAATCCCTCAGGACATATGGGGGGGGGGGGGGTTGTTTTACCTGTTTACCCCAAGTACTCGATAACACTACGCCAATAGAGCCTGCCAACTCAAATCACCAAAAGTACTCAAACTATATAAAAAAAGAGACATCTTACCGCAAGTACTCACTACATTATTTTTTCTTGCAAACAATAACACAAAAACTAGATTTAAAGATTAAGACATTAAAATGTTAAATGAAAACTACATGATTAAAATAAAAGTACATAATTAAAATTACATTATTCAAATTAAAATTCCAAGCATTGGTTTTCCATCCGGGATGGCTTTACAGAAACTATCACGCCGAAACGTGGTTAAGTTTCTGGGTCGCGTAGCGTCTCTGGTACTCACGATGGGTCGCCTCAATCGCTTGCGCCTCCGTTATTCATTGCCTCATTGAAGAACTGGTCAAATCGTTGAACCCGAAAATGATTTCCCAAAACTTTAAGTAAATTTCATATGACATTCGATCAGTATCACCCAAAAGTTATCGGAATTGTTCAAAGTAGCGGTCCAATAGGATGTGGGTGCACACGGTTGCAAGTCCTCGGTGACACTCACTAAAGCCGTAGCCAGCTATTTCTTCTTTTATAGCCCAAGTTCTCCTTGCCATTTGAGAGATGTGAGAAAAAAATGTTTCAAAAGATGTAGAGAGTAGAAAATTTTGAGAAAATAGAAAATTGTGTGGCAAAAAATATGTTAAATTAAGATATATATATATATATATATATAGTATATAGTACAGATAAATTTTTTTCGTTTATTTTTAAAACCAAACGTGATTATAGACATTGAATAACAGCCACACACACATACACGTGTGTCCGAGTAAACCAAACCGGACTTGGTGCTCGAATCATGTACTTGAAGGGGAGGGGGTTGGTGTTATCCCTACCTGATTTACTAAACATACTCGAGGGGTGGCCGAGTAGAACGCCATTTCTCCCATAAAACATTAGTTTGCGGTTCTCTACTAAAAACTACTTTTTTTTTATTCCTTTTTGTAGGTTTTACTTTTTTGGGTCATTCTGTTTTGCTAGTCCGAAGAAAACGTGGCCCACTATCTAATCTCCCGTCAAATAGCAACATAGGATTGTTTTTTTTTTAAAGGCAGCCAAATGGCCCAATAGGGGCTAAAAGTTGTTTACTTGGATATTGTGTATAAAATAACGAATTAAAGACTTAAATAAAATTAAAAGTAATTTAGTTACGAATATCTTTTATTTCTAGAAAGGCAAATTCAAACTATTTTTGTTTCTTACCTCAAATTAGTCAAATTATTTTATCAATCAATTTAACTAATAAGAGAACCAAGCAAAGTTATCCATAAGCATTCTAAACTGGGATTAGGGATGGCACGCATAAGACTCGTATTGATAATCCCATTATTATATCTGATTGTGAAGTAACATCTTATACCTGTCTCAATATTCGTCAAGTGTTTGCCTAGTAATTACCCGTTAGGCATTAGAAAAATACTCATGGTGTCAGGTAAACCCAATATTTTAATTTTAAAAAAAGATATGTTGGATTTTCAAGTATATTTTTCCTTTGATGTATCGTACTTTTTTTATAAAACTTTATGTTATTTAACAGCTACAATAAGTAAGTTATGATAAATTACTTGCATATTATCGTAAACATATAATGTTTGAGATATCTAAAATATGTATGATATAAGGTAATCTCATATTTTGTAGGATATAAATATAAATAATATAATCAAAATATATCCTAAAAGAGAAGCTTAAATCAACTTTCCATGTATCTACTCCAAAGAGTTAACGATTTAATAGTGTTCGGTTCTTGTTTTTCACGTGCTTGGTGTCCGTCCGAATCTCACCTTTGAGAAAGCCTATCACAAACACCAAAAACAATTAGTGTTTAAGTTAAATAAGGAACTGTCGAAAACAACTACAAAACACTTTTTATTGGTTCAAGTGCCCCCACGTGTCACGGAGAGCCCTGATGTGTCCCTCGCGGGGCGCGGTCAAGACACTTTCTCATTAAGACCCGATTCTCTTATTAAATTCCAGCAACTCGCAGGAGTAGCTTACACCTGGGGAGTAGCCTACTCCTACCATCTTGCTGAAGTTTAACAGCTTACAAGAGCTGGCTACTCCTAGGTGTAGGCTACTACTTAGAGCTGCTGAAAATTTCTCAAAACTTGTTAAAAATTCGTTTTCGATCACCTGGACCTCATTCCAATTCCTTTTAATGATTTTCATGACTCCCAACGGATAAAATTAGAGTTTCCAAAGGATATTCCAAGACTCTATCCGTATTCGGATCCTTTAGTTTTTCTATTCGTTCTTTCAATTTAGAGTTTATTACCTAACCGACCCGTTAGGAGGCATTATGTATTCTAGTTCATGCCTCCTATTTTATTATATTACCAGAATGATCAAATCTTGCAAGGAACTCATTTTTAAATCTACCTTGTAGGTAATTTTCCCGGTTTATCATTCGGGGCGTTTTGGTCTAATTTAGTATTTTTACAACTGGAAGGCTTTTAAAGTCTTGTTTTAAAACTAGCGGGCACCTTTACCTTGTTAAGCTATCTATATTTATTATGTCCCTTAGGACATAAAACTTTTCCAATAAAGTAGTGTTTCAAAACTCAGTTAGTCGTTTTTACGTATCATGACCATGTCTTCGGCTTTAATGTCGTTTTACCCAAACACATATATCTCACTTGAGGTGATCTAGTGTCCACCCTTGACTCGACTAACTTTAGTCGTATCGCAAACCCTCACCGAGAGCATGACCACTACACATATCTTACGCGGTCGAAGCATTGACCCGTTAGCGATACTTTGCGATTCTATATACTAACTCGTGGCATGCATGCCCTCAAATCATGCTACCTGTAAGCATGAAACTTAACAAACGAAATTTAAATATCATTTTCAAATGTGATGACCCGTTTGTCCATTTGACTTGTTTCTTGGCTCACCCTTTTTATATATCGGTATAACCAAACATTGTTTATTGTAAAAATGGTATTTACTTACCGTTTATTTCGTTTGACCCGCCATGGTCCGAACCATAGGGTTCCGTTTATATATTATTATATTAATAACCGATGTAAGATTATTCCCCATTTTGCTCGTTTGACCCGTGTTGGTTTGCGTCAGCAAATATTTACCGTCGAAACTCATTTTCACTTGCTCACCCATTTTGGTTCGCGTCATCCATTATTTAGATCAAAAACTCATTTTATTTGTTTGACCCGTATGGTTCGCGTCATAGGGTCCCGTTTCTAAAATTCATTATGTTTATAACCGATATATGGTTATTCGCTATTTCGCTCCTTTGACCCGTTATAGTTTATACCACGGGGTCCTATTTATATGATTCTTTTTTTATTACCAATTTGTAATATAACTAATTCTACCCATTCTGACCGTTTCATGGCTTTCGCCACGGGGTCTAATCTTAACGTTTCTCCTTTGTCACGAATATTAATTCGTCATAACTTATCCATTATAACCCACATCATGGTTTACACCATGGGGTCTCATTTTGACATTTTTAGCCGTTTAACCGCAATCGTTCTTAATCATATACTTCCTCTCACTTATGTAATGGTTCTATTCTAGGAGGTGTAAGTTGTACTTACTCCGCTCCGTTCATGATTTTTCTCGCGTCTTTGACCCGCTTGACCCATCCCTTTCCAAGCTTCCACCTAGCTTGTCAAGAGTCAAACTATAATGCAACATCCACAAGATGATTATATTAGTCATCACTCATCAATACCATGACTATCATACTTATGGACATTTTTTTTTACCATTTTTCGCATTCGATTCTATTATAGGCAAGTTTGACTTTTAAAAGTCAAATTGCCAAATGACATGTATAAATGCACTAACGCTTTGATGAAACTTACTTAGACATTTTCTCAATAACTTGGTAGATATCATTTTTAAGGCTATTATATTTGGCTAACTTTGCCATCCAAATTATCTTATTTCTTTCAATTCAACAAGTTTATATATTTAACAAGAAGTTAGCATAAACTTTCAAGCCTCATAAACTAATTCATCAAATTATGACACTAAAAATTAGGGTTTTCATCTGTTATGCAAACACTCATTTCACCTAAAAATTAGAAATTCATCCGAACACCTAAATTATTCAAGTTCTTCATACATTCTTATATATATGACGATTTCAAACACATTTCAACATCAATATAACATCGATTTCATCCTATCATCAAAACTCTTTGCATGAAATATATGAACACTTGACCTATTCTTTAATTTATTCAAGTATTTCTCAAATACTTACTACTATGATGATCATAAACATAAATATATCATCAATTTTATCATAGTACTTATAATATTGAACTCAAGGTTATCACCTTCAAGTTTCTCTTCACATGAAGTTCATGAAATCATGTTTTATAACATACCTTGTGCTTGCTAAGCTTAAATGATCACCAATTTGAGATCATGCTCCATTACTTGATGAATCCTTCTTTAATTTTAGGATATTCTTGATATTTTTGGGAGAGCCTTCACTCTCTCTCTGTATACATGACACACACACATACACTCTTGTGTGTGTTTATATTTTCATTCTTTTAATACTACCTCTTTGTACATAACCTATTTTTAGTCCCTAAGATTTGGTTCTATTATACTTTAGACACCATCCACTCTTTTATCAACATAATATACGTAGTTAACTAGATTAAACATCTTTAGTTAAATTACTGGGTTTCGGGAAGGTTTACTATCCGCTTTATTTCAAGTCCCGCTAACCTGGGACATTCACAAACTTTATTTTCTAAAAGTATTTGTTCACCTTTTATTTAACATTAGATTTATTTAATTAAATCCTTATGTTTATCAGGTTATTATTATATTACTTTTTTTTACCACTAACGATAATATACCCACTCATCCCAATCAACTTGGTTTAAATTATCAAACCTATTTTTGGGTGTTACATATGATTCAGGTAAATAGGTATATATAGTGTATTTGGGTTGGGTATTACTTAGTCGCATACCCACTATTTTTTATTAGTTTTTGCAATCCCATACACAAACACATATCCTAGATCCGCCATAGTATGCTTTTTTTGCCATCCATAGTTCCAACCATCTAAATAATTTGTTCGAACTCTAGATTATAACTAAGAAGTTAAGATCCGCTACAAACATGATTTTATCTAAAAGCAGTGAGAACATTTATTGAATGTTAATTAATTTAATCAAGAGCTAAGATTAATTACACATCATCATTAACAATTAGTATACCACTTAATGAAATTTAAAGGTATTTTGTCATTTTTTCATTTTCCATTAACTACTAATTTCACAAACTTCTTAAAACTATGGTAACTTTTATATACGTTATTATTCAAAAAAATATTATATCTAAACTCAAGTATTTTTTATCTTTAATATGAGTATAGTGTGTGTTTTATATATATATATATAATATATATATGAAAATTAAAAAGTTAAAAAAATGTGCTTTATAATTGTGCTCTTTTGTAAATGTAATGTGTTATGGATAATGTATTGTGCTAGATGTGAATGCTATGGGTTATTATTGTATTTTTTGATGATATTGAAACCCTATTTGAAGATGAACCTGTTTTATGCTAGTTATTTAATCGTGTGTTACTGTTATTAATCTGTTGTTTTGTGCTAGTTATTTAATTGTGCGTTAATGTTATTGATCTATAAAATTTTAAAAACATGAAATTAGGGATTTCTAAACATGAGTAATAAAAATACTAAAATAACCTTTTTAAAACTTTTTATGTTATGTCATGTGTAACAATTATTGGCTCTTACCATTTTTATACTAAATATGGTTTGTATATGATTCAAAGCCTATAACTATAATGACATTGTTTTTCAAAGCATGCATTAGACCTTTATTATTTGTATTGATATATTAGAAATAAATAAAACGTAACTCTTTTTAGTCGGAATTGTTTGTACTGATATGTTTAACTGATTCGTTATATGTTTAATTGATTCGTTTGGACTGATATGTTTAACCGAGAACCCAACCCATTTATACAATGGCTTGGTCTGTACAATTAATTATTTACAAGTAATAAATAACAACATACCTGATAGAATCTCACTAATAAAAATATTGATGGGGCATAGGAAGAGTGTAATGTACACAAGTCTTAACTTTATCCCAAAAGGCTAAGAGACTTTTTCCGGTAAAACTCTCAGCTCCAAAGTTATAAACTTATTTACTAATTAATAAATAATCTTAATAGAACATCATATTCTCTAAAATGTTTATTCAAACTCTAGATTATAAAAGATATTGGTTTTCTAAGCATGTTAAACATTGATCATTTGTATTAATATATTTAAAATGAATAAAAAATAACTCTTTTTAGTCGAAATAAATGGTAACCAAATCTATTCATATGATAGGTTTGGTGATTATTTAAAGCATGGTTGCAAAATTCGTATGTGCTTTTGAGTCGAATTTGAGAGTACTCGAGAAGTACAGGGTCTAGGCGATGAGTACTTTGGGAGTATTAAACCTATACGAAGAATACTCGGGCCTCATCAGCCTACCTTGTAGTGAGTACTTAGGAAGTACTCCTTCACTTAACCCCACACACTCTTGTAAAGATTTTATATGTTAAATTTTAATCACCCTGTTTTAGTTTAGATTTCTAACATGTTTGTTGCTTGTAAAACTAGGTTGTTGCCATGGGTTGCATGTTGTGGCGGTGATATCTTAGTTGTTTATAGCTGACGTTATATGATGTGTTAATCATATGAAAACGTGTGTTTTGAGGTATCCTATCTAAAGCATTGCGGTTACAAAAGAAATGGGATCGAACCCTAGTTGGTTCGTTTAGTGAGCGTTCCACCTAATCAATGCACTACTCTTACCTTTGCATCAAGACTTAGCAACGTCAAAGCGTACGATAACTCGAATTATATACAGTCGAACGGAAACGCATTATATTTGACCTGACTCGTTTCCAAACACAGTGAACATCAAAATGTAAGCCAACCGAAAACTTACGCAAAAATAAGCATGAAATGCATTATATTTGACCAGAATCGTTTTCGATTTTTTTTCTACCGAAACGTTTGTTTATATCGTTTACGTTGAAACGTGAATTTACCGACACGTACATTAATAATGTTAAAACGTAGACCAACTGAAAACGTAAATAAAATAATGATATTGACTTGGCTCGTATCCAAAAAAAATTACGTCGAAACGTGAAATTATACGGACACATACGTAACATAACCACGTGAAAATTTACATTGAAACGTGTATTTTACCGACGCATACATAAAAATAACCATGTGAGAATTTAAGTTGAAATGTGAATTTTTACTAACACATACATTATAATGTCAACACGTAAACTGCTTGAAAACGTACATAAAAATAAGTATGAAAACATATTACATTTGACCTGTCTTGTTTTCGAAAAAAATAATGCCGAAACATGAATTTATACAGACAGGTACATAAAAATAAACACGTGAGAAAATAGTATATTTTTTTCTTTTAAACTAATGAATAAAAATACGGTGCGTAAATTTGAAAAGTTAAAAGGAGGGATGAAATGAGAAAATGTAAAGGGTGTAAATATCAATTTTAAAAGTCTAGGGGCTGTTTTTGTCAAGTTTTTAGAAAGTTGAAATATTGCTTTGTTTTTTTGTCGGTGGTATATGCCACTGACCTTTGCTTTTAAGGTAATTTACAATACAAAAATTATATTATATAACCCTACAAAAGCAATATGGGCTACCTATTTAGAATGAAAAGGTACGACTTTTTAAAAAACACATATACATACCGTTTGCTTAATTATTATATTATATTATATATTATATAATACTATAATTTGCAACACCTCTTTATATATACAAAAACTAGCTTAAGACACACTGGTTTGGATCACAACTCTTTAAAAAGTCAAAACCCTTCAAACTATTTTTACACACATCACATCCTTACTAAAAGTCTCTTAAAAAAGTCATAACCCTTTAAACTATTTTTATACCTATCACATCTTTACAAAAAGTCACAACCCTTCGTACATATAAAAGATCACAACCCTTCAAACGACCTTTAAATATATTATAAGTTTGTACCCTTTCATTTAAAAATCGCGTCCATCACACCTCTTCAAAAAGTCACAACCCTTCAAAGCTATTTTTATACATATCACATCCTTACAAAAACTCTTTTATAAAAGTCACAACCCTTCAAACTATTTTTATACGTATCACATCCTTACAAAAAGTCACAACCCTTAATGCATACAAAAGGTCACACCCCTTCAAACAACTTTTAATTATATTTTAAGTTTGTACCCTTTCGTTTAAAAATCATGTCATTAGAAATTATTATATTATAAGTTTGTACCATTTTGTTTAAAAATCGCGTCATTAGAAATTATTATATATAAATTTGAACCCCTTTGTTTAAAATCGCATCGGTTAGAGATTATCATATGAAAATTACTAACTTGAGGTTTGTACCTTTTAGTTTAAAATTCACGCAGTTAAATTATATATATATATATATATATATATATATATATATATATATAAACCAACTTTACTTACCATTAACTTTTAATTTTATTATTTTAATCCATCTAAATTGTGTGTAAAAATTGGATATCAAAATGAACGGAAGGGTTATACTTCATTAGGACTCCAAGGCACCGCTTTGTATCGGTGGGTGGCATCCTTTTGTTTTGAATCGATGCGACGGTTTACGTTTCATGAATCATCGTAATTAAAATAAACGTTTAAAGGTTTGTATATTGTGATGCTCCAATATTTAGTTCATTTGTGGATCACTCACCCATGTAATATAAATCATCACATATTCATTTTCTTAAATGGAATCTTACCACCATCATACCGTCATGCATGTATTTATTGTTAGTATATATTATATACATTTATGTTTTCTTTCTTTGCATTATATTGTTGGTATATATTATATACATTTATATTTTCTTAAATCATTTTATATGTATAAGTTTAAGTTCAATAAGAAACACTGAAAAAGTTAAAAATCGAAGTACTAATTTTATACGTAAAAAATCATTAAAAATCATTTTCAAATAGAAAAAAGTCACTTTCACATAAATTTTTCGGAGCCTTTTCCTAAAAACACATGTAGAAGTCGTTCAGTTTCTTGTTAAATACAATTTTTACTTTTTTTTAGAATGCCAATTTTGTATGCTTTAAATATGTATTAAAATAAAACACAAATATATTCTTTTATTTAAAACTTATTTTATATTTCCCGCCGCAACGCGAGGGTTACGTCAACTCGTTAATAACAAAATGTATTCCTGGATAAAAACAGGACCCGACCCATTTTTAACCTCAAGGAACAAACATTCGTCGATGCGTTATCTAGCATTCTAGCGTGTTAAACTATGCTCTTTGGGTCCGAAATGGCTAGCATGTATAACAAATACGTCGCAATCCATCACTGATCAATGATCAGTAGTATGAAACACTCCAAAAAGTATGCTAGAAATGAGAGAAGTCGAGATTGAACCCCTCTTTCATAAACTCCTTTTATAAGCTTGGGCTATGAATGGTCCATTAGATTGGGCTTGTTCGATATACATGGGCCTCTGGATTCCTGTTTAGCCCATTATATAAATATACATCTGGATCTGGATCAGCCTATGTTTGGAAATTTGGTTTATGTGTATGTAGCCTACAGCTTCGAGCCCATGAAAATGAATCTATTATTCGAGTTTAATTGCATTATAAAGCGATCTTAAAATTTATGTTGATCATGCCAATTTGATCTAAGTATGCTAAACACGCTGTGTTTCTCATGTTAACCGCGAAAATATGACCCGAATACGACATGGACCTGAACATTAACTGAACACAATACAAATACTCACCGGTTGACATTTGATACAACCTTTTAAGACAATACAAATACCCACTAGTTGACATTTGACACAACATTTTAAGCTGATTTTTAATTTCTATTTTTTTTTGCATTTTAAAATCTAAGGTTATAAATTTATAACAAAAATACTAAAGTGTATAAACCAATTATCTTTAGATTTTAAAACTTTATTCGAATTTCTCAAACTATTAATTCTGAACCATAACAGAAATCACATTATTAAAAGTTAAGAAACTATAAAAGGGTTAATTGGTTAAACAAGTAAAACTTTCAACTACTTGATCCGAACATAACAAATTTAGCTAAACATTTTCTCTTGATCAACCCCAAATTGACATAAACACATTTATATCAAAACCTAAACCAGCAAATTCATATCAGGTTCATGTTATGACGTAAATTTACACCCTTAAGTTATTCTGGTCCATTTTATATCATTTTGTCCTTAACCTAGTAAGTGTAGGAAACCAAGTCAAACAAACACAGATTGAACTCATTCTAGCGGCGTTGGAATCGGCTCGTTGAAACCTAACCAGAAACCTTAACCCCTTAACCCTAAACCCTAAACACTAAAGATAAACCTTAAACCATAATTCTAACCCCTAAAGCTAAATCTTAAGGCTAAACCCTAAAGCTAAATCCTAGGCTAAACCCTAAAAGCTAGACTCTAAATGCTAAGACCTAAGGCTAAACACTAAACCATAAATACTAATGCTAAACCTAAAACTAAAACCTAACGCTAAAACTTAAAGCAAAACTCTAAACCCTCAAAAGCTAACCCTGTATATATTTGAATATGATTCGACAAGATAGTTTTAACGCCGCTTGAATGAGTCAATCGGAGTTCGTTTGACCTGGTTTTCTATATTTCATAGGTTAAGATTGTTTTGTATTTGAGAGCAGAATTGAGAACCTTATATATTAAAAAATCTCACTTGTATAGTATCAGTTTATGTTCATATACATATATTTGACAAGTTAAACCCGATTAAAGCGTTAGGTGAGATGTGAGTACATTATATAATATTTGTAAATCTATATTTATAAAGTTATTATATATTATATATATATATATATATATATATATATATATATATATATAAAGTATATAAGTTAGAATAGAAAGGATGAACGGGTTAATATACAAATGTAGGGACAGCATGAAAAGCTCCAACTTCCATCCGAGCTTCACTCTCCTTCACTCTCTCTCTCTCTTGTTCCATTGTTATAGCAGCTCCGTTACCTCCATGCATATTCCTTCCTCTCATGCCCTCACTCCTCCACTCTCACACACACTGCTCCATCACCGCATTCATCAATGGCTGCTTCCGGCATCAGTTGGGAGGAACTCAAGAAGGAGAACGTCGATCTCGTATGATCTATTCCTCCCTCCTCTCTCTCTCTCTCTCAATATATATATATATATTGCTTTATGTGTTTTGTGTGTTGATTAGTGAAGGAAACTGTTCAATTAGTTAACGATTTCATTACTAGATCTAGACGAATTGTAGTTTTTTCTCCTTGTATTTGATATTGCATATGATTCAATGAGGATTTCATGATTAGATCTAGGCGAATATTACTTTTGTAATTCTATTTGATATGTTTTGCATGAGGATTGACTGATTCGGTAATCTGAAACTTTCGCGTCGATTACTGAAGGAAACTGTATAGTTTGTTATGATTGATTGAAGGTTTTGTGATTCGGTTAGGCGAATTGTAGGTTTGTAAGTCTATTTGATAGGTTTTGCATGAGTATCATCAATTGATTCATTAATCTATCGTTTTGTGGTAAGACTGATTGATGACTTCATGATTTGATCTACGTGAATTGTAGTTTTGTAATTCTATTTGATATGTTTTGCATGAGGATTGACTGATTCGTTAAACTGTTTAGTTTGTTATGATTGATTGAAGGTTTTGTGATTCGATTAGGCGAATTGTAGGTTTGTAAGTCTATTTGATGTGTTTTGCATGAGTATCATCAATTGATTCATTAATCTATCGTTTTGTGGTAAGATTGATGGATGACTTCATGATTTGATCTACGCGAATTGTAGTTTTGTACTGCTATTTCATATGTTTTGCATGAGGATCGATCGATTGGTTCTGTTATCTTAAATTATGTTTTGATTATTACAGGAGACTGTTCCAGTCGATGAGGTACTCGAAACGTTGAAATGTACAAAAGCGGGATTGACGACTGAAGAAGGGAACAGGAGGCTTGCTGCTTTTGGACCTAACAAGCTAGAAGAGAAGCATGTAGATACAAACGATAAATTATTATTAGTTTTATGATATTATCTTCTTTTTTTATTTTTTTTATGCTGAAGCTCAAATCCTATTGATATTGTTTAACAGGAAAGTAAGCTTCTCAAGTTCTTAGGGTTCATGTGGAATCCATTGTCATGGGTCATGGAAGCCGCTGCAATTATGGCTATCGTCTTGGCCAATGGAGGGTATCTCTCTTTCTCATTTCTCAAACCGATAATAATTCGAATATAAGTAATGTAACCTGATCCTGAATATGTAATTGCAGGGAAAGCCTCCGGATTGGCAAGATTTCGTTGGAATCACAACACTGCTAATTATCAACTCCACCATTAGTTTCATAGAGGAAAACAACGCAGGTAACGCTGCAGCAGCTTTAATGGCGGGTCTTGCTCCAAAAACTAAGGTCATAAGGGACGGGAAATGGGATGAACAAGACGCGGCTATTTTAGTGCCCGGGGATGTGATTAGTGTCAAATTGGGAGATATTATTCCGGCCGATGCACGCCTTCTTGAAGGAGATCCACTTAAGATTGATCAATCTGCGTTGACTGGTGAATCATTGCCTGTGACCAAACATCCGGGTCAAAGTGTGTATTCGGGGTCAACATGCAAACAAGGTGAAATCGAAGCGGTTGTCATCGCTACTGGGGTCCACACTTTCTTCGGGAAGGCTGCTCACTTAGTTGACAGTACAAATCAAGTTGGTCATTTCCAAAAGGTATCATACTTATTAAAGGCGTCGTTGAAAAAGCTCGGTTTGGGCCCAATGGGCCCTAACCAAGCCGATTCTATTTTCTCAAAATTAATTCTATTTTAATATTGTGTATATTATTATTGATGTTTTTAGTTTTCAGAATGTAACATTTACAATTCCATTTTGTGAAGGATTAGATATATGTTTCTTAGGTAACTCAAGTTAGTTCTATAAAGCAAAACTTATACAAATTAACTTTTACATTACATGAAAAAATTATTTTAAATCATGAAAAATTTACATACTGGGCTATGGGTCAGACTTAGAACCGGACATTTGGCCCTAACAGGTCCTAGGATTGGGCCTAAAGTAACCAGACCTTTTCGGGCTCAGGAGCATGAATGTTTATGCTTCTCTAAGTATTTTGCTAATAGTTTTTTATGCATTGTATGTTAGGTGTTGACCTCTATTGGAAACTTCTGCATATGCTCAATTGCCATTGGTCTCATAATCGAAATAGTGGTGATGTACCCGATACAGAAACGATCTTACAGAAACGGAATCGACAACTTATTGGTTCTTCTCATCGAGGGATCCCAATTGCGATGCCAACTGTTTTATCAGTCACTATGGCTATCGGTTCCCACAAGTTGTCGGAACAAGGTGCAATCACCAAGAGAATGACCGCCATTGAGGAAATGGCGGGCATGGATGTTTTGTGTAGTGACAAAACTGGTACTCTTACGCTTAACAAACTCACAGTCGACAAAACGCTCATTGAGGTTTTTGCAAAGGATGTTGATAAGGATCAGGTGGTTCTGTTGGGAGCAAGGGCTTCAAGAGTCGAGAATCAAGATGCGATTGATGCGTGCATTGTAGGAATGCTTTCTGATCCTAAAGAGGTAATAACTAATAACAACTATAATTTAACTTAAATAATAATAATTATAAAACATAATAATGTATCTTACATGAATATTTCTTTTGATCATGCAGGCACGAGCAGGGATCACCGAAGTGCATTTTCTGCCCTTCAATCCAGTAGACAAACGAACGGCAATTACTTACATAGATCAAAGTGGAAATTGGCATAGAGTGAGCAAAGGTGCACCTGAGCAGGTACAATAAAAATCCTCTCGACTGCTACTACTAAACGGGTCAGGTAATGGGTCAAAAGGGACAATTTTTCAGTACCTTTAAAACAATTTCCTTCAAAAGTTTTAGTTTTCTTTCATAAAGGGCCGGAGTGTCAGATACGATTACAAAAAAGTTACACATAGCAGGAGTTCTGAGTCTTTTGACTAATTTTCTTTTAATCTAGTTTTAGTTGACCCATTAAAGATAACATAGAGCCCGAACTAATATATTTTCGAATCACTCAGATTGTGGAGCTATGCAACCAAAAGGATGACGAGAAGAAAAAAGTCTTTTCCATCATCGATAAATTCGCTGAACGTGGTTTACGGTCTCTTGCTGTTTGCGAACAAGTGAGTTTCTACATTTCTATATATCAACATTTCCAGTTATCCAAATTTTCATATTTTTTTGGTGTTTATTACTTTATTATCTATTATACAGGCGGTACCTGAGAAAACAAAGGAGAGCCCGGGAGGCCCGTGGGTGTTTGTGGGCTTACTGCCACTATTTGACCCACCGAGGCATGACAGTGCTGAAACCATTCGACGTGCCCTACACCTCGGAGTTAATGTCAAAATGATCACTGGTGATCAGTTAGCCATTGGGAAAGAAACGGGCCGCAGGCTTGGTATGGGAACAAATATGTATCCCTCTTCTTCACTTCTTGGCCAAAGCAAAGATTCTTCTATCGCAGATATACCGATCGAGGAACTAATCGAGAAGGCTGATGGTTTTGCTGGAGTCTTCCCCGGTAAACAGTTTCCATTCTTGTTATCAATCACGGTTTTACTGGGGTGTGCAAATGGCGGATTGGGTGTGCAGTTATTGTCTCGGTTACAGTCGTTTTTATAATATAAAAAACACAATTAAAAAAAAGTACACAAGCATAAACTTGTCAAGTTTTATACAATAATTAGTTTTTAAACATTTTAAAACTAATTATATAACATAAAAAGTTTTCGTATATGTTTAATGTATATACCACTTTGATTCCTTGAACATGTACATTTTAAGTATAGATATATTTTAAAAGCATGTCTTAATCCATTTCGGTTCGGTTAACATTCGGTTATGGGACATTTTTAACCATATCCATAACTGACTTATCGGTTAATCAAATTGCATTATCCATAACCGTTGGCTATATCGGTTAATTCAGTTTAGTGGCGGTTTGGTTATGTGTTAATTTTGGTTAACGGTTAAGGTTTGCTGACCCCTAGTTTTAGTAATTAAATGCTGAAACTTTTGCTTGCCACGAATCGAATGCAGAACACAAGTATGAGATTGTGAGGAAACTACAAGAGCGAAAGCATATATGCGGAATGACAGGAGATGGTGTGAACGATGCACCCGCATTGAAACGGGCCGACATTGGTATAGCAGTTGCTGATGCAACCGATGCAGCTCGTGGTGCATCCGATATTGTCTTAACCGAGCCTGGGCTCAGTGTGATTGTAAGTGCGGTTTTGACCAGCAGGGCCATCTTTCAACGGATGAAAAATTATACCATCTATGCAGTTTCCATTACCATCCGTATCGTGGTTGGGTTCATGCTGATTGCGCTTATTTGGCAATTCGATTTCTCACCGTTTATGGTTTTGATTATTGCAATCCTCAATGATGGAACCATTATGACTATTTCTAAAGATAAAGTCAAACCTTCACCTCTGCCGGATTCGTGGAAGTTGAAAGAAATCTTTGCTACTGGTATTGTTCTTGGGACCTATTTGGCGGTTATGACTGTTATTTTCTTTTGGTTAGCGAAAGAATCCGATTTCTTTACGGTAAGATAAACGTGTTTATTATATTTGACACATTTAAGGTAAAATATAACCCAAATCGGCCCACTTGAGATGAACCACAACCCAAACTGACCCATTAATAAGTACATGGCGTGTTGAGTGGGTTAACTAACGGGTCAAATGGGTCAAAATGGCCCAGGTTGACCCCTTTAAACAAAACATACCCCAAATCGACCCATGCATATGTAAATGGGTCAAAACATGTGTACCATTGAGTTGTAATTAACGATAAAACCTATTGTTCGTTTTTTAGGAGAAATTTGGTGTGAAATCGATCAGAAACGAAGAATTTGAGCTTATGTCAGCTCTTTACCTCCAAGTCAGCATCATCAGTCAGGCACTCATTTTCGTTACAAGATCAAGAAGTTGGTCGTTCATTGAACGCCCTGGTCTTTTACTCCTGACCGCCTTTTTTATAGCTCAGCTGGTGAGTTTATTTATATTTATTTAACAGTTTTATACCTAAAGTAAATGTGACGCTTTTAATCTTGTTAAAGTTCTTTTATTATGAAGATTGCTACTTTAATTGCTGTCTACGCGAATTGGGATTTTGCAAGAGTCCATGGAATCGGCTGGGGTTGGGCCGGTGTGATTTGGATCTATAGCATAATCATCTATTTCCCATTAGACATTTTCAAATTCATAATCCGTTACAGTTTAAGTGGCAAGGCTTGGGACAGTATGATCGAAAAGAGGGTAAGCCCGTCTGTTAAATGTTAATCATATTCATTTACACTAATCAACATTAATACATTAAATTAATTAGTATTACTAACACAACTTTTTTTTTAATCCAGACCGCTTTCACCTCAAAGAAGGACTATGGACGCGGAGAGAGGGAAGCCCAATGGGCCACGCACCAACGCACCTTGCATGGTCTCCAAGCACCAAATTCAAACGATATCTTGAACGACAAGAGTGACTATAGGGAGTTGTCGGAACTTGCAGAACAAGCAAAGAGGCGGGCCGAGGTTGCTAGGTAAGTTTTGTTTCTTGACAGTAGAGACTTAACGGGTTAAATTTGTTAAAAAACGACCAGACACGTTTAATCTTAACTCAAATGTTAAACAAAAGTTTTTAATCCCCATGATAGGATTATTTCATAAATCCTATAATCCTTCTAAAGTTCAAAATTCATATACATTGATAAGTAACTAATTTCATGAATTTTTGTATGAAACAGGTTATTTTTAGTGTTTTAAAAGGATAAATATGAAACTAAGATAATACAAAGATATATATGAAGTTTTGAGCTTATGATATGTATGAAATTAACCATACTTGATACACTAAAAATTTAAAAAGTGGTCAGACAAAGTGTGTTAGCGGGTCAATCCAACCCATTACAGACGCGTTACCATGTCTCATATCCGCGTTAAGCTTGCAGGTTAAGGGAGCTCCACACACTTAAAGGGCATGTTGAGTCAGTGGTGAAGCTCAAGGGCCTCGATATTGAAACGATCCAACAACACTACACCGTTTAAAGTCACCAATAAAACACATTTTTGGAGAAAAAGACATAAAATAAGAAGTTAGGAAAGCATGATTTTGAGAAAGTATGTTTTTCATGGAAGATCATCACCATAACCATAACCAAGGTGCAGGAATAAGCTGACGAACGAGATCGGGCCGATCCGTAGTTAGGCAAAAAACAATGTGTTGTTCTCCACTTGAATCTCGTATTCTTTATTCAATTATAACATTGTATTCGATTTTTCAGTTATTCAATTATTTAATCTCAAGTTGATTTGTTGAATATCATCTACACTACTTTGAGTATGCAAGAAGTTACACTGCACAGGGCCTATAAACTTTTGGGGACACAAAAACTTAAAAACTTTAGTTTGATATCTTAGTTGATGGGTCATATAAGTAGGGATGCTAAACGGGTTGCTGGTTCAACCCGACCCGAACCCGAAAATTTTAGACGAACCTGAATCGACCCTAAAATCTTGTCATACATAGGAACCCAAACACGACCCAAATATTAGCGGGTTGACCTGAACACGACCTGTTCAACCTGAATTTTCAAAATTTTAATTTTTTTCACCTATTAATATATTAAAATTAAAATTTTACTAAAAAAACACACAAATGTATATAATACAATTGCATTTTAATTATACAACCTTTATCTCAATCTCTCTTTTTAAGTTATAATTATGCATAAAATACACACCCGAAATTATTTATGACATAAAACATATTGTAAAAAAATATAATATAATATAAATGGGTTAAACGGGTCAACCCGTCAACCTGAACAGGTTGACCTGAACCCGACCCGTTTAGCTAAACGGGTTCGCGGTCGGTTCAACCTGAAACTGACCCGAACCCGTTTAGACTGAAACTAAAACCGCGAATTTCGTTTTAGGTTTGTGTCGTGTTTTTGAGTCGCTATATGTAAAAGAAACTGTTGAAAACGAGCCCAAAAAGCGATTGATAAAAGAGAAATAATATCAAATTAACTTATATAATTAATGAGACTGCTAATTATTAGGGGTGTAAATTTCTGACAGGCAAACACCTACAATGGTATATAATTCCAAACACCTACCTCAACTTTCACATTAGATTTTAAATCGACCTTAAAAAGTTTCATTTTCCTTCAAACTCTAAAACATTACTTCTGTATAAATATATGTTTTTAATGAAATTGTTTGAATGCGTGGTTCTCATCATCTTGGTTTGAAAGAGTCTGTGAAAAAAAAAACAGTTTTAGAATTCCAAACCCCGACCATTCAACATATTTGCACATTCGAATTTATAAATGATACACAATATAAAATGAATACACAAAATCGTTTGCATATTTCATTGCTACAAAAGGTAAAATCCGAACACGACATATAAATATACTTAAAAGATGATTAGTCTCCTGATTTTCATGTATTAATATTTGTATGCGATATATTGAGTTGTAACCACCATTTCGTGAATTCGATCCAAAATTGTCAATAACATGGAATTCTATGTCAACAACTGAGAATGCTAAATTTGGGTGCTTATTAACCATGTCTAGAAGTAGAGGGACTTGAAAGATTAAGCCCCAAACTCATTTTAAACCCCGGTTATCTCTATTGTGTCACCTATACTTCACCATCGTGATATCCAATATCTATCTATCTATTATTATTCCAATACAATATCTATCTATCTATCTATCTATCATCTATCTATCTATTATTATTATTATTATTATTAATCATTTTTTTTGGATAAGGATTCCTAGATTTGTTCTATACCCGTTCAGTGGATGGGTATTTAATGATATAAAAACTACCTTTCTTTGCATTCTAAATCAAAATAGTATATGTTTAAGATAAAAGCACAACTCTTTTAACTTATAAATAGAAATAACCGACTTCAATCGAAGAAAACACACACACACACAAAGAACATTCATATAACTTTCTAGTTTTATACATGTTCGCTTTCCGGGGAGTTTAATGTCTATACATGCTCTTTGGTCAGGGAGTTTAATGCCATCACGTCTTGCCTAATATTATCAACAATAAACATTATAATTTCTCCCATATAATTACTGCATTAATAACATATATAAATATTTGGTTAATTAATACAAATAACATATATTAATATTTGGTCAAACTATGCAACTAACTGCATAAGGATTTAAGGATGTAAATAAGACCATAACCTTAACCATATGCAGATGGCCCTTAGAGCATGTTTCTCACCCGTTCCAATACTATTTTGTGACCTCTGAGCTCATAATCTGATGAACCAAAAAAAGTTAAATGTAACCATAAAATGCAATAATTAAAAATCATAAGAAAAATAGGAAAAAAGTGCCCTACAAAATGTGCTTAAAAGGATCCTCGTAATTTGTTCATCAGTATAATTCTTAATGTTATAGGGCCACTGATCCTTAGGCACCCATAGTCGCACGGGATATAACGCCAAACACCCTCATCACGCCTTATAGTGCAGGAGAACACCGCCAGACCGGCGCTATTGTGGCGGTTTGGAACGATGCATGCGAAAATTATAACGGGAGTTTGGTGTTGGGGTTTGTGTTGGTCTCTCACACACATATACTTACATACATATGTATGTATAATTGAATAGGTTATATAACCCCTTTCCACTACACACTTAAGTTATATAACCCTCCACTCTTACTCATTTGGCCACTTATTACAAAACCTCTCTTATAGGACTTGACCACTACAAATGGTCTTATAAGCTTACTTTTTGCTTAATTCTCCCAACCTATAAACACAACCAGTACTGTCCCTATAGCATGCCACCACTACTTGCACAAAAACAAATGAGCGGATGAACCCAATTTTTTATCCTTCCTTTTCTAAAACGTCTTGTTATAACCCAACTAAATTAAACTTATATAAAACCACACATTTTTACCCGACCAAGCCACCCGTTTGGCAATGTTTATATGTGAAGCACAAACGGGTAATGTGGATAGAAAGCACCTAAGCAGTCCTATAGACCATTAAAGCCCATCATAAAATAAACATAGATAAATTTAAGCAAGTTTTCTAAACAAATTTAAATCTTCAGATTATGACTAGATTAATAATTAAGTAATGAATCAAGAGCAAAGAAAGAACCCATTTACTTACTGGGCTAGGACTCCAAAAAGTAGGAGACTATTTGATCCATACCTATAATCAACAAAACTAAATCACCTTCAAAAACATAAATATTCCTTGGGATATTTTTTTGTCACCAGTTTTACATGTCTGTCAATATAGTCGGGAACCACAATCATATGCCGCTCATTGCTATAATGATTATGGTACACACCACCTTTAATACGTCTTACGGGCGTATGCCTACCCGGACGCTTATTTTATATGGCCATACCTCATTAATGAGTCGGGACGCCTAGACACGGTACTATTGACGCCCAAGTGTTTAAGTTTATCAAGCAATACGGATTAAAGCAGATTCTTCTATTTATGAAAACATTTGCCCATTTATATAATACCCGCCCAAGAGGCGTATTGCCATATACCAAATTTTAAATAAAAATAGGCTAAGAGTATTTACCTGTGCTAGCTGCATTCTCACAGTATATTTGGTTCTCGTATCACAACCGAATTCAAAGTTTATTAACTCAGGTGCAATTTACTGGAGGGCTCTATAGTCTAAAATTGATGGAAATATTATCCTATAGAATGTTCACGGGTCATTATATATCCTTTAGACTTTGTCCGGCTACTTAGAATTACACTCGGTTTCGCTAGATTAAGCGTTGACCGGATAGATGTGGTTTATACCCGTCCGAGTGCACAACCTCGTTGGATACGGGTCATTTAACCAAACATTCTGATTTGGAGTAATTTGAAGGGTTTAAACCCAATTCGACTAGTTTATATATTTTATGTTATTTAAACTAGTTGTTCGTGTAATTACGACATAGGTGTCTAATAGGTCTATGACGAGTCTGTAATATCAAAACACATTTTAAAATATTATATGATCAGATTCGAGGTCAGGTTATGCCTCTTAGGTTTTAAAACCATTTTTATGCCGCAAGGGCATTTTTGACATTTTTAAAAGTATGTATGGTTGACTCATCAATTAACCCTTCAAATGATATGACCTAAAGGTATAACCTTAGAGGGTTATTCCCTATAATATTATGGTCACATAACATGTCTCGATTGAGTTTCAAACTAGACCAACCGAGTCGGAATCGAAAGTCAAATCAAAAGTCAACTGCTTGACTTCCGAAATGGAATTGAAGGCTAAACTGAAACTGACGAGTTGGACATGCCAAAATAAGTTTTATAATGCTATATAAACTGTTATGATATCAAAACTTATAGTTTAGATACTTAAAAGATCATTCGTCGTAAAATGCAAGTTTTTGTTTTTTGGTTTTACTTTTATTTAATGCATGTTTGATTGTTATTTCCCCTATTAAACATGATGATCGGAGGGTATAATCACAGGGGATAATACCTCATTATTATGATCACGTTTCAAAGTTCAATTTTAACTTTGACATGACCAAAATGGTCATAACTGTAAGTCAAAGTAAAAGTCAATTTGCTTGACTTACGACTAATAACTAGCCTATAAAACAAAAAGATTAGAAATAGCACTTACTAGTGTTGAAGAACACTTTAAGAACTCAGAAGGAGGCTTCCAATAGTGGAAGCAAGCTCCATAAGCAAATTGGGAGCGAAAGAAATAAATGGTGTGATGAACTTTGTAATACTTAGGCCTATTTATAGTTGATCAAATGTGAGGAGAGTGTGCCAAGTGTTACTAGGAGAGCTTAGGAGCTGATTAGTAGCATGAAAGGTGTCATCATATGGTTAAGTGACACAAAATGAGCTAGGTGGCAAGAAAATGTAGTAAGGCTGTTGCCAGCCATCTTCTTGCTGTCAACGCATCCCTTAAACCGTAAGGGGTATGCCTTGTAGTTCGTAAGGGACCTCAGGACCGCATTGTATTTGAATACCCCCTACGGACCGTAAGGGGTTATGGTTATGGTCGTAAGGACCTCATGAAATCAGAATTTTGTCTTTTAAGGCAGATTTAGCTCCTCAACATTAAATTTATAATTTTTTTATGATTTTTTAACCTTTCCTTTCAACATTGTGAATTATGTAGAAGGTTTATAGACACGTGTCATGCTATGATTCAATCCATAATTATCGGTGTGTTACACACCTGTTTTGTTGATCAATTTCATAGAAGCATTACAGGAACATATCCTTTAATTCCAACCTATGAGTTGTAATCCAGATATCTTTAGGTCGTTAAGAAGGTGAGGGGAGTATCAATCTAGTTGTGTCAGATCATTAAAATGTTCAGAGGGACAAATGATATTAGAACTAATCTACTCTTATTCATCTCCCGTAAAAGGTGACAACAATCGATCGTTAATCTCGTGAACAACTTCGTTTTTCAGTGCGAGTGTCGCTCGTTCTCGAAAAAAATCATGATTCTTAAAATGTTGGAGAATAGAAGGATACACAAAATTATTTAAACTCTATATTTGCCTCACCATCATTGATACCTCCAACATTACCATCGCCTATGTCAAATATTTGTTTTGCGAATTTAGTTGTATGTTGCACATCAGATGTCTGTGCTCCCATTGTTAACATCATGCTTTTAGTTAATCTAAGAATCTTACATTTATTCCATAGATATGAGGAACATAACGAAGCATCTACAATTTGTTGTCTACTTCTGTTAGGAACAAACAGGAAGAATTTGTCTAAAATCGCCAAATATACTAACTTTACCTCCAAATGGTCTTTCAGAATTGAGAGACGTATCAACATTCAATATATCATTCATTATTCTATCAAGAGCTTCAAAGGCATGTTCAAGAACCACCGGTGCTTCATCCCATATTACCAATTTTGTTTCTTTTAAATATGAGCAACAACACTCTTTGCATTTATGTGGCAAAGTGAATCATCATTAAGATTGATAGGAATATAAAATCGAGAATGTGTTGCTTTGCCCCTGACATTAACAATGACGCGACACCACTTGATGCAACATTTAATACAATCTGACCTTTAGCTCTTCCACAAAAAAAGTTTTACTCGTCCCACCATATCCATCCGTATACTAAGAAAACACCTCCTTTATTACTTTCTACGACGTTAATGATTTCATCAAAAACACATTGTATCTCGTCTATTAATGAAATTGAGAGAAAATCATACTCATTACTCAGATTCGTTCTATCACAATACAATTCGTCACTGATTAGACGATTGTTTGGAGAATCCGTTGAAGAGGTATGAGGATAAGGTATAGAAGTAAATCAACGTAGGCTAGAGTTTTTTCGTAGTAAAAATTTCTTAATTTCACGCAAAGTATAATTTTTAATTTCGTCTTATGGTAGCGATAAATCTCTAAAATGTGTAAAAAATGTATAAATTATACTAAAATTAAATTTGTTGTTATTATAACAAATATAAAAGTTGTTTTTTTTTATGACGCTTAAATATTAATTCTAACATTTTAGTAACATAGTTTACTAAATATCATACCTGGCGAGTTCTTTAGTTTTGTTGTGAGTAAAGAATTCCATCAGAAAAGTACTCCCATATTTTTCCAAAACGTCATCCGGTCTAGTGAGAGTATTAGACACTAATGTTGTTCCAAATAAGGCGCGGAGGAAATAATTGTTCCTCATAATACTTGCTTCTTTAATGGCATCGATACATTCCATATCATCATTGAGAAGTCCAAGTGTATAACATGCATCTCTAGATGTAGGAAATGTTTTTCCATTGACGATTCAATATCTCTCAATGATTTAGGCCCTTTGACTTTGTTGAGAAGAACCTTTATAATATGAGCTTCACCAAGAACAATCCTTAAGTTTCCGTCACAAACATATTTAGTTGGGAAATCAACATAATTAAGTTCACATGCTTTAGGATCTATTTTGTTACATATCACCCATGCTAAACAATTGAAGAACAAACATATGGCTTGTTTAGAACGTTAGCGATATCGGCCATATACAACATTTTGTTGACTTGAAGATGAAAAGGAAGCCTAATAACTGTAGGATATCTATAATGAACATCATATGTGCTTGATATCTCTTTAAAAAAATTTTATTATATGGCAGAACACTTCTATTATCTAATTTATACCAAACTTTTCAACCAAGTGTCCTGAATCTCCTCTTTTGTATATATGAGGACCCATTTTGAATCAATACAGCCTCAGAAAACTTCTTTGGAAAGTTTTTGGAGCACGTTCTATCAATCATGCATAGACAATGAATATTAGCAAGACCATAAGGTCCATGAATCATAAATTCCTTGACAATCAATTCTGGATCTTCATTCTTATCAGGAATTTCATATGACAGTCGAAAGTTTGTGATCAACATCCATAAATAAACATATATGTTCATGTGGTAAACCATGTTTCTCAAACTTTATTGTGTAAACAACTACAAAAAAAATAAAAAAAAAGTTATGTAAAAATAATATTAAAATAAAATAAATTAATAACAATTAAAAAATAATATACTTGCTTCAACCTTTCCAAAAACTGCTTTGTAATTTAAATATTTTATAATGAAATGAGTTTCATTTTAAATATATGACATACTCTATCAGGCTTGTCAACAGGATTTATGGTTGTGTCCTTAAAAAATCTTTAAGTCTTTCGCCACTTCCGATTGCATGTAATAGTTATATAAAAATCAAGATAACCAAATCACTTACAAAGAGACGTGACATCTATATAATTCTGCATCATGTAGCAAGCACAACCAATAAATGATGATGGCAGAATTACACACTGACCAACATAAGAGATATCATCTTTGCCCTCCATTTGTAAGATATTCAATTTATGATATATGTCACGTCTAAGGACTTTTTGTTGGAAACGTATGTAGTTGAGACGTTCGATTTCAATCATCGTGTAAGCATCAAGAATTACTGAAAACGTCTTCTAGAGTTAAGAATAAAAGAGAAAGTAGTTACCCTATCTTTAACTATACATGCAAAAATTCCCGCATTGTACAAGTATACTTGGCCTCTTGCTTTTGGTTTAAGTGTTCAAATCTCTATGTGTGATATCAACACGGTAACAAACACCACCATAGGGAAACATAAGTGGATTTAAAGAGCAATGTACGAAGGATGTGTAACATTCATGTAAAAACGGGTTTCAAAACCCGCTCTGTTTGAAATTCTAGTATTTATGATATAGTTCATTACGGAATTTATTAGTAGTGTTATTTATTATTATTATTATTTTATTTATTTATGAGTAATAAGTAAATGTAATAATTAATACGTTAATTAATAAAAAGAATAAAAGATATTAATATAATAAATAAAACCAAAAAGAATAAAATAAAAATTGAGCAAAAGGGACTAACCAGAATCGAACCCGGATCCCTCACAAGTCCACACACAAAACACCACTAATCTGGACACACCTTTTGTTTGAAAAGTAGAATCAAATAATACATATTATATCATTTGCGTAAAACCTGCAACATCAGAACTAACGGTCGACTGATTCGAGAAAATACATCATCAAAGAACGGTTTTCGTTACAAATCGTTGAGCATAACTGATAATCGACACCAGTTACAAACTCAATCAAGGTGCATTTAGTTCAACCGTTTCTGCCAAAAATGAGTCATGTAACCGAAAATAAGATTCGATGTATAGTCTATAAATACCACAAAGAAATCATTTCAACTCGTTCATTCTTTCAACTCAACGCTCTAGCTTTTCTCTGTTCGACTCTCTGTCGCCGGAGTTAAGTTTGTCTGCCGGAAAACATCACCGGAAAACCAGGATTTCCCTCCTATTCGGTATACCCTGCTTAAATCTTTTCTGTTAACTTTTATTATTGTATGTCCAATCGTGAATCAACCCAGGTAAAGCTGTTATCAGTCGGATCATGTTCTGGGTTGTTTCAAGAAAGAAGATGAAGTTTTGAGTTTGTATATATATTTATTGAAAACGGGTTACAACCGGGTTAGACACACAGTCCAGTGGTGGACTGTGTGCACATTTAGCATACACGTCCCGAGTTCGAGTTTTGATTAAGCCCATGTTAAAATAAAAACCGGTTTTCTTTTTAAACAAATACTTTAACCCTCAGTAAGTTGTTAAGTATATTAAAATTCCTATATTAAACGGGTTAGACACCCAGCCCAATTGGATGGGCTGGGTGCAAATCAACACGGAGGCCATGGGTTCGAGACAAGGTATGCATGCCGGTTCAAAGGATTTTAAATCCTTTTTAATATAAATAAATTCTAAAATATTGTAGTTAGTATATAAGATTAATTAAAATCGGTTATCTTTCAGGTTAGACACGTAGCTCAGTTGGTAGAGCTGCGTGCACGTAAACAGGAGGTCACAAGTTCGAGTCTCACCACACGCTGCCAAACATGCCATTGAACCGGTCAGACCAGCTGTCAGGTCTGACAAGGTTTTTTATTATTTTATTTTATTTTTATTCTATATTTTAATTAAAAAATCAATTAAAAGTCAATTAAAAACACTTCAAAACACGATTTCTTAGGTTTACAAACTCCAATAAATACCACAAAAATAACCTAAAAATCTAATAAAAGTATTAAATCAAAATATTAACTTGATTTATTTATCGTTTTATCGCGTTATTATTTTAGATTAGTTTTCTTTCGTCAGTCAAATCCTCAATTCGTGCGCATTCATCATCAAACAAGAAACGCACCCACTGTGAGTGAATCCTTACAAATTCCCCATTTTATCTACGTTTTGGGGTGTATCATGTGTCGTCATATATATTCTTTTATTTTACAAATACATGTGCTACTACCGTTATGTGATCTAATGTGTATATTTGTTTATTGTGATTATATGTGTTTATATTTTATCATTTCAGTGCAATCATTCATATAAGGCCCATCAGTTCCTCGTGGGATACGAGTTGAGCATCAGGTGCCTCATTAGATCGGCTCCGTTTGATTGAGCCTTGATCTCAAGTTCATCATGCATCATGTTCATATGCTCATTGTTGATATTATGTGGTTTATGGTTTAATTACATATACATAAGTTCATATATGGTCCATGCACATTTTATTAAAACAACCAAAAATATTAAACTATTTTATTATTACATTTAGATTCACTCGCCAACTTTTGTTGACCCAAACTCTTGTTTTATACATGATACAGGTGGACAGTTTGAGGAAAGGAACACATATGATCGGCCTTAGAAGATGAATAAAATATACCTTGTTTAGAACAATGTTTTCTTGTGCTTGAATGTTTACTTGTGTTTGGATATTTGTTCTTAAATTTCTAATTAATAAATATGAAACTTAATTTTAGTAAATGTCATGAGCTTTGATGATAACCCAATTATGCCCGACTTTTATTTTTGCTGTGGGTGAAGGTGTGACAGGATGTAGCTCACTTATACATTTAAGCATGCCAGTTGAGTTTCGACAATAATATCTCCACAGTCAATTGAATCACCAATGTCACCAACATTCAAAGCTGCAACTTCAGAAGTGTTGATACATTTTGTGTCTGAAGCTTGTAATTTATCGTTTTGTAATAATACAATCTTAGTTTTCGTTTTACATTATGTTTTGATTTAAGTTGACCAAGTCAAGACATCCTCCTATCTTGACTTGGGCAACAATTGGTCATTTTGTCAAAAGTGTTTTGAACGAAAGTCAGACTTGAAAGTGGACTTAACCTTCGTTTAAACGAAGGTCAACTTTCGATATGTAATGAAACGCGAAGGTGAACCTTCACACGAATAAGGTCACCTTCGCTAGAATTGATCACCTTCGCATTGGGAATGTCAAGCGAAGGTGGACCTTCGCATCCAAACAGGTTGACCTTCGCATGGTCCTTCTGTATGCATGTATAAATACAACAGTGTCATTTGTGAAACCCTAGAGAGAACATTTAGAGAGTGGGAGCATATTTTGTGTATTCATGTACTGTTACTCTTCTGAAAATCAATACAAGGAACTTTTAAAGTAAAATACTATTGTTATTGATCGTGTTCTTGCTTTGTTGATGTATAAACTTGGATTCCACACTTGTTTATGCATTAACAATAGGGAATAGGTAGGACTGTAAACGAACCAATCGTTCAACGAACATGGAAGTTCGTTTATGCTCGTTCGTTTAATAAATGAACGGACACGAACAAAAATTTCGTTCGATTAGTTAAATGAATGAACATGAACAGAGGTTTCGTCCGTTTAATTGTGTTCGTGAACTTTCGGTAAGGTGTTCGTGAACGTGTTTGTGAACATTCATTCATTTGCGTTTGTTTATGCTCGTTTGTTTGTGTTTTAGTTAAAGATTTTTGTACTTTTATATATTTATATCTATACTTTTCATATTTTTTAATTTTTATTTATTTTATTACCCTAACAATGAAACTAGGAAACCTTATTTCCACCTTGTTTATGCACCATTCCCCATTCCTTTCTCATTATTTACATTGATGAATACGATCGACCTTTGTTCCGCAATTAAGGCTTCAAATTCCAATGCTATTTTCTGGGCCACCCATCTTTAGCCTTCCTTACGTTCGCCAAATTTATTTGTATCCATGAACCATTCGTGAAAACGCTCATTTCATTAATGAACAAACACGAACATAAAATCTCGTTCGGTAAGTGTTCATGAACCGTTCGTGAACACGTTCATTTCCTTAACGAACGAACACGAATAAGGCCTTGTTTATGTACGTTTGGTTGGTTTACAGCCCTAGGAATAGGTGTTATAAGATCAATATAAGGACCTAGCTGATGGTTCGTTATATGCCCTTCCATCCTTATCTTTTTTTCCGTTATTCATAGCTTTAGGCTAGCATTTGTATTTTCCTTAAAACCATCTCAAACCATCCTATAAGATTTAACCAACGAATTGCAACATATTTTTCAAATGTTGTATGATCTTTACATTAGAAGATTTTTTAGATGCACTAATAAGAATATGAAATGAGTTCATGAGTATTTAAATACTCATATAACACAATGATCAAAATAAACCAAATTATATTGTATTTCTTATTACATACATAAGTTATCCTTGTCTATTTGAAAGTTCATTCACAGTGTCATATATGTATAGCTGTGAAAATTTCAGTGTAAATTCAATTTTTTCATTTTTCGGTAGAAGGCTTTTCATATTCAGATAGTCTTGACCATCAAGTCTAAATACAAAAAGACCATTACCTCTATTTATAGACGAGTCAATTTTCCCTCCATTGAAGTAAAATAATACAGAAAATTATATCACGAATAAGCTTCAAAAAGTACTTGCTTCATTTATCCACATTTAGAAATTCAGGAAGCTCAACCATCCCATATCCATAACATAACAAATAAGTAAGTCCATCAAGTGTTGTTTTCCCTATACCAACTTCGTCTTCCCATAATTTTTCCTTACACATTTGACATATAACAATCTAGTCACCATGATCTAAGTAAGCTGTTTAGTTTCCATGTTAAATATTGCATATGTTAATATTCATGAATGTTGAGAAACTGTTATATTATAAAAGTTATAATTTAGGTGTATGCTAAATACCTTTAGAGATACCTTTCATTTGATCTTTATGAGTAACATGAACATCAACTTCTTCATCTCATTACAACTCATCCATAGGTATTAGAGTTATATTTCTTACATTTGTTGATAACTTATGCTTCCCGTATGATAACTTTTTAAAAGAATCATCATGTATCAAACACATACACCCACTTAGATGACACCACATACAAACCATCATACATCTCATGGCTACATACACACACATATATATTTCCAAAAATCTCATTTTATCCAAGGGTTTGCTTGTTTTAAAAAGACATTTGTTAACATCCCTTTTTGGCGATCAAGATGTGTATAAATAGACACTTAAACATGATACAAGTAACTAGACAAGTTAAGATCCATACCACAAGCAAAACCTTTCAAAATAGACGCATGCTTATAAGAATATGTTGTGAGGTTTGACCATTCGGCTACATCAATAATTTGCACTCTTACTTAGAGACTCATTGGAATAAGCATGGAAAACCTGCTCTTGATGCATTGCTTGAAGAGGCTTGCCTTTGGAGTTACAAAAATCGGTTATCTTGGTCATGTCATATCCAGATCAGGTTTATCCACTGACACCGAAAAGATTATAGCGATTCAAAAATGGCCAACCCCTACTTCACAAACAACCCTTCGTGGGTTCCTTGGCTTGACAGGCTATTATAGACGGTTCGTGAGGAGCTATTCTCATATTGCTGGGCTACTTACCGATCTGTTGACGGGAAATCACAAGTTTATATGGTCTGAAGCAGCTCAGCTTGCATTTGATAATCTCAAACAGGCAATGATCAAATTACCTACTTTAACATTACCCAATTTTACTTTGGTTTTTGACGTAACAACAGATGCATCGGATTATGGCATCGGGCAGTTCTATCTCAGGAAGACAAGCCTATTGCCTTCTTTAGCAAGAAACTCAATGCAAAAATGAAAGCCGCATCTGCTTATATCCAGGAATTATACGGAATCACCGAAGCCATCAAGAAATGGCGACATTATTTATTGGGTCGTCAGTTCCGTGTTTTTACCGATCAGAGAAGCTTACGCCATCTCTTGACTCAAGTTATACAAACACCAGAACAACACAAATGGGCAAGCAAATTGATTGGATATGATTTTGAAATCTTTTACATACTAATGTCGCCATTTCTTGATGGCTTCGGTGATTGCGTATAATTCTCGGATATAAGCAGAAGTGGCTTTCATTTTTGCATCGAGTTTCTTCTAAAGAAGGCAATAGGCTTGTCTTCCTGAGATAGAACTGCCCCGATGCCATAATCCGATGCATCTGTTGTTACATAAAAAACCAAAGTAAAATTGGGTAATGTTAAAGTAGGTAACTTGATCATTGCCTGTTTGAGATTATCTGCAAGCTGAGCTGCTTCAGACCATACAAACTTGTGATTTCTGTTAGAAAGGAAAGTCAAACCTTGGAGGTAATCGCAGCTAATTAACATCCGGACACCTTGCGGCAGCTAATCAACAGCCGGACACCTAGCTAATCAAAAGCAAATCGCAGCAATGTTAAAGACAGCTATTAATCAGCTGTAAATCCAGCCATAAACCAAGCTGTCTTCTATGTTTAGATTACGATTTTGTGTATAAATTCAATACCTTTCTTGTAATGTAATATACAGAAAAATATACACTTCAATTCAGTGTTCTGTGAATCACTTTCTAACATGGTATCAGAGCAGTGTCGTTCTTGACCTGTTCATCACTTACCTTGCTCACCCAAACCAATCACCCTCTCAACCAAGCTGCCATGGCCGAAGCCGGTAACTTGGGAGAAGATCTATCAATTCAAATCGCCAATCTGCTCAAGAATGGCCTCAACCCACAAAACCGAAACCCAAAACTGTCCGATAACCTTCAAATAAACCTCAAGCTCAATAGCCAGAATTATGCTCTATGGACCCGGATGATGAGGGTAGCCATAGGCGGTAAATCCAAAGCCTTTCTAAACCATTTATCAACCAACCCACCAAATCAAACCAACGAAGAATATGAACAATGGGAACAAGACGACCTAGTCGTCTTCTCATGGCTCATACAAAACATCGAACCAACCCTTGCCAGCAATTTAACCGAATTTCCGACAGCAAAATCACTGTGGGATGCCCTGGCTATAACATATAGCAGTGGGCGTGACAAGCTCCAAACTTTCAACCTACATGTCAAGGCAAATGAAATCAAACAGAACAATCTCTCCCTAGAAGAATTGTGGATTATACTCCAAGGAGTATGGGGAGAGATTGATCAGATTGACCCAAACCCTATGACCTGCCCAACCGATATCCAAGCGTATCACAAAATCAGGACGGAACAGAAACTGTTTCAGTTTCTAAACGCCCTCAACCGGAAATATGACCCCATAAAGAGGGAAATACTCCGGTTAGAACCCCTTCCAACCGTAGAAACTGCATACGCCACTGTCCGCAAGGAGGCCGCTCACCAGAACATTCTGGGAACACCTCTCAATGACACACAGGGTATCACAGTGGGTCTAATGGCCTCTGAAATTGACGGATTAGGGCTTGCATCAAAGGGCTACCGACGGACCGATGGAAAAAGAATCGAACAAGTAACAAAGACGACAGAACTCACCTCAAGTGTGATCATTGCGGTATGACGAAACATACCCGGGAACAATGTTTCAAACTCGTTGGGTATCCCGAATGGTGGTCCGATGGTCAGAAGAGAGGCACAAAGACTACGGAAAGAGGGAAGTCTTCTAGCGCCGGCAGCCGAGATGTCACCAAAGATGAAAGCCGGAGCAGATCAGGGTTCGGTGGAATGGCCAAAGCTGATGTCGCAGCAGATGAAGAAGAAGATGTCGCAGCAGGTAAAGGGTTTGAGGCGCAACCCTCAAACCCTCAGTTATACACGAATAATAAAGACACAAATGTTGCACATATAGTCCCTGAAAATAAGGGAAATGTCAATATGGCCCACGAACATCAAAAACAAAAACCTTGGATTTTTATTGTGGCGCGACCGATACGATGACTTATGAGCTATCGGATATTATTTCAACAACCAAACAAAAAAAAACACATATTCAAACAGCAAACGGAGGAATAATGGATGTAAAATCGAGAGGGACTATTGAGATCTCACCCACAATAAAAATCTCTAATTGTCTTTATGTTCCCTCGTTATCACATAAGCTGCTCTCCATCAGCCATGTCACAAAAGAACTCAACTGTATTGTCCTAATGTACCCTACGTTTTGTATTTTACAGGATATCAGGACGGGAGTGATCATTGGGCGTGGCACTGAAAGTCAAGGGTTGTACTATGTGGATGAGGTGACTCAAAGTGGTGCTGTGATGTTGACTCATGGGACATCAGAACGAGAAGCTTGGCTTTGGCACCGAAGATTAGGTCATCCTTCTACAAGTTATTTACATATTTTATTTCCAAAAACATTTCCAGTTAATTCTATGTCACATTGTGAAACATGCGTTTTAGCAAAGAGCCACAGAAAAACATTTAAACCCAATAATACTAAGGCTGCTTTGCCATTTTCATTAATCCATTCTGACGTATGGGGTCCTGCCCCAGTTCTTGGAGGGCAAAACCTTCGTTACTTTGTGATGTTCGTTGATGATTGTACCCGAATGACCTGGGTTTATTTTTTGAAAAACAAATCCGAAGTATTTGAAAAATTCACTATGTTTTACGCCATGATCCAAACCCAATTTCAAACAAACATCCAAATATTCCGATCCGATAATGGCGGTGAGTTTGTTAATACCTCGTTTAAATCCTTTTTTCAAGACAAGGGAATAATCCACCAAACTACATGCCCAAACACCCCAGAACAAAACGGTGTCGCCGAAAGGAAAAATCGCATTTTGCTAGAAATGACACGAGCTCTCCTAATTGAATCTCAGGTTCCAAAATCTTTTTGGCCTGAAGCCCTTGCTACTGCTACCTATCTTCTCAACCGACTCCCAACAAAAATCCTAAAACTTAACACTCCGTTACACACTCTTTCAAAATTCTTCAAACTACCCTCAGTTCTCACTCTTCAACCACGAATCTTTGGATGTACTTCCTTTGTTCACATACCTAAATCAGATCGAACCAAACTTGACCCTTGTGCTGAAAAATGTGTCTTTGTCGGGTATGGAATGAATCAAAAGGGATACAGATGTTATAATCCAAAAACACGTCATATGTTCACCACAATAAACTGTGACTTTCTTGAAACCGAGTATTACTACAATTCCCAACTCAGTGGTCAGGGGGAGAAGGAATGTTTAGACACACTAAGCTGGTTGAAATATGTTCCCTATGTACCAACTACAGAGTCACCAACTACAGAGTCACCAGAGTCCAATTTCAGTGCCACTGACGGTCCTAATGTTCCTCCTAACCTGGTGTCCGAGGTAAGTAATACTCATCCTATTCAGTCTGGTGGTACTTTTGAAGTTTCTAATGACTCTGAGGATACCAATACTTCTAACCATGAAACTGCCACAGAACAAACTGAAAATTTGCAGGCAGATGAATCCAGACAAGAAGAACCACCATCAAGATATGTGTTACCCCCTAGAACAAACAGAGGGGTTCCTCCGAAACGGTATTCTCCCGAAAAAGAACCAAGAAGATCTAGCTATCCTATAGCTAGTGTGGCCGATGGAAATTTCACTAAGGAAGCCAAAGCATTTATCTCATCTGTTTATTCCGAAGAAACTCCTACAAACGTGGATCAAGCCTTAAAGTCTAAACATTGGAAGGAAGCGATGAAAACGGAAATGGAAGCCCTAATCAAGAACAATACTTGGGAAAAGTGTACTCTCCCATTGGGAAAGAAATCCGTGGGGTGTCGTTGGGTCTATACGGTTAAGTATAAACCAGATGGTACAATTGAAAGATATAAAGCCCGACTGGTAGCAAAAGGGTATACCCAGACATATGGGATTGACTATGCTGAAACATTCTCCCCGGTTGCAAAAATGAACACAATCAGGGTTCTTTTTTCGATAGCTGCAAATGAAGGGTGGCCACTTCAACAGTTTGACGTAAAAAATGCCTTTTTACACGGAGACCTAGATGAAGAGGTATTTATGGATGCTCCTCCAGGATTCACAAAAGATTTCAAAACTGGAGAAGTTTGCCGTCTGAAGAAGTCCCTTTATGGTTTGAAGCAATCTCCCCGGGCCTGGTTTGGCAGATTTACGGTAGCTATGAAAAAGTTTGGATATAAACAGAGTAATGCCGATCATACCTTGTTTCTCAAAAAAAGAGGAAAATTCGTAACCTGCCTAATTATCTATGTAGATGATATGATCATTACAGGGAACGATAAAGAAGAAATGGTAAGACTCAAAGAAACTTGTTTGCTGAATTTGAAATGAAAGATTTGGGCAGACTTAAGTATTTCCTCGGAATTGAAGTACTGAGATCAAAACAAGGAATTTTCATTAGCCAGAAGAAGTATGTCTTAGACTTGTTGGCAGAGATCGGAATGATCGATTGCAAACCAGCAGACACTCCTATGAGTGCGAACCAAAAGCTTTATATGGAGGAAGGAGCAAAGCTGGCAAATAAAGAAAGATACCAACGGCTGGTGGGAAAGCTAATATATCTCTCACATACTCGTCCAGACATTGCCTATGCTGTAGGGGTAGTAAGTCAGTTCATGCACCAACCTCAACAGTCACATATGGAAGCAGTTTGGAGAATTATTAGATATCTCAAAGGAACAGTGGGTCATGGAGTCCTGTTTCAATCACATGGACACCTAAATGTTCAAATCTATACCGATGCAGACTGGGCAGGAGATAAGGGAAGTCGGAGATCAACAACAGGCTATTTCACTTTAGTTGGAGGGAATCTCGTTACTTGGAGAAGTAAAAAACAAAAGGTGGTTGCTCTTTCAAGTGCAGAAGCTGAATTTAGAGGTATAGCTCGAGGTTTAACAGAAGCCATGTGGATGCGGAGACTCTTAGCTGAGATTGGTTTTCCGTCAAAAGAAACAAGTAAAATTATGTGTGATAATAAAGCTGCAATTCAGATTTCAGAAAACCCAGTACAACATGATCGAACTAAACACGTGGAAGTTGATAGGAACTTCATCAAAGAAAAATTAGAAGATGGTACGATTGAACTACCATTCGTTCGATCAAAGGATCAGCTTGCTGACATTCTAACAAAAGCAGTTAACGGGAAAATTTTCAGCGATTGTTTGAGCAAGTTGAATTTTGGAAATCCAACTATTCAACTTGAGGGGGAGTGTTAGAAAGGAAAGTCAAACCTTGGAGGTAATCGCAGCTAATTAACATCCGGACACCTTGCGGCAGCTAATCAACAGCCGGACACCTAGCTAATCAAAAGCAAATCGCAGCAATGTTAAAGACAGCTATTAATCAGCTGTAAATCCAGCCATAAACCAAGCTGTCTTCTATGTTTAGATTACGATTTTGTGTATAAATTCAATACCTTTCTTGTAATGTAATATACAGAAAAATATACACTTCAATTCAGTGTTCTGTGAATCACTTTCTAACAATTTCCCTTCAACACAAGTTATTAACTACCATTCCCTCTCATCACTGAAAAGGGCTGAATAGAAGTCACCTGGAGGTTTAGGAAAGATGCCACACGTGGCTGCACAATATTATGAGTGCTCCCCGAATCAATTAAGATAGACACCGAATGGCCCTCAATGAAACCCGTGACACGTAGTGCCTTTGGCGATGCCACACCAAGTACGGCCGCGGGTGACAACGAAAGGAACTGTTTATGTATCATAGGGTCTGGTTGAGATGTTTGAGTCGGATGCTCAGCCTGTGGAATTAGATCCTCGCCAAGATCAATCAGTGGCGGTTGGTCGTAAAGTTCGTCATTATCGACTATGAGATGAAATTGAGGAGGGTTGCATCGGTGACCGCGGTGATACTTCTCTGGGCAACGAAAACACAACCCGATGACTTTTCGTTGTTGAAGGGCTTCATGAGATAACCGGTTAAAGGGCAAGGTTTGGTTGGTGAGTGTGGGTGTCGGTAATATTGGTGGTGTGGGGGTGTTTGTGGTGGATAGTTTGGGAGTAGTGGTGGGTGGAATTGGTGGTAGGGAAGCCAGTAGGTGTTGCACGTAAGGGGGGGGGGGGGGGGGTGGTTTAATTTAGGACGATACTGGATGTCACCAAGCTTGTTGTCCACCAATTGTGCTAATCCAACAGCTTGGGCAAGAGATTGGGGTTTATGGATGGCTAATTCTTTTTGAATATCCTTGCGGAGGCCCAACAAGAAACAATTGAGCAATGCATCCGGTGGAAGGCCAATGACACAATTACTTAGCCGTTCGAACTCCGTAATATAAGCGGTGACTGTGGAGGTTTGGCAAAGCTTGAAAAGAGCGGCTTGATGGTTTTCATATGAAGATGGACCAAATCAGATTTCAAGCATACGGGTGAATTCGTCTCAGGTGGTTAAGAGTTTGTTGTTGTGTAGGTATATATACCAACTAAGTGCCTCTCCGGACATGCTGAAAGATGCTATGGTTAGTCGTTGTGAGGGATCAGTCTTGTAAAAAGCGAAGTACTGCTCGGTTTGGAACACCCAATCCGGCGGGTTTGTACCGTCAAATGTCGACAAAATCAATTTGGGGGGTCGTATTTCAAGGTTGTTTTCTGGTAGGGATGGTTTCGAAGAAGATGGCTTAGAATCTGTTTTGGTTAGGGCTGCAATCAAGAGAGTTGTTTGCTCAGCTTGAGCTGCGATTTGGGTTGTGAGAGCATCAATCTTTAGAGAATTTTCTTTGGAACTGGATGGGAGTGCTTCAGCCATGGCGGCGATGGACTCTTCCATGGCTGGATTTTCACGACGCGGAGGCATTGACGTACGTGAATGAAAGCACCAATGATATGGTTCTATTCGAGATGAACCGGGTCTCCCAAGAATTTCTTTAGAGGAAGAGAATTCAAGATAACTTTACGGATGATTCTTTTATTAACCAAAACATGGGTATTTAAATACATTGAATGGAAATGTAAACATGGAAATGCAACATTACGTTCAAACTAAATTAGGAAATAAACCCACTTTCATGGAGAATCACAAATATTTTAAGAAATCCCATTGATTACTCTCAACAAATAGTGCTCTTCATGAATGCACGCCTTTTTTATTTGGAATAGGATTTTTGCAAATTATTATCTCCCATGCTTAGTTGAGATAACGAACGGGCCTTTGGATAACACGCTTGGGTCGAGCCTCTACTGTTGGGCCGGTGTCACTCACATGGGTTGTAAACTCTACACTACATGATGTATGAATATCTAGGGGCACAACCAAGCCGGGCTCGCGCTCGAATAGGCTCGAGCTCAAGCTCGTTTAACTTGTTTAACTTATGAAAGTTCGAGCTTGAGCTCGGTTCGAGCTTTATTTCTAAAGCTCGAGCTTCATCCGTACATTGTTTTTCGTGCTTGAACTCGGCTTCTCTATTATTTAGTAGGTAATTTATATTAATTACAATTACTATTTTTATAAGTTTATATACAACTTGGTTATCTTTTCGTAGTTTTACAAATAATATTTATTATTATTTAAATATATATTGATGTTGTAACTGCTCAACTTTCTGAAATGGTTAAATGGCAGTTAAGAAATACGTAGATAGTGACAATTGTCTTCGCTAATGAGCTGCAACGATTTGTGATGATCGAAATGCAAAAAATGGAAGTACACTGCTGCTTTTGCTAACAAAGAAGTCATCTTTTTTTTTTGTTGTTGTAAGTTCCCTTTATTTTAGTTGTGGCAATAGTGGGCGTGGCAAAATAAGTAGTTTTCATGTATTCAAATGGGTCAGTGTTGCTAACCATATGCTTATAAGATTATAGTTGTAAGGGTTGTTGTACATAATTGGCATTGACCCTGTTCTTTTTGTAAGCTTACATTTAACATGTTTCTTTTATTTTCTGTTTTATCTTTTAGTTTTCTGATTGTTTGGGATAAAGTTGAACGAGGTTATCAAGGAGCTCGTTAAAGAAGAGAAAAAAGAGAAATGCTTAATGGATTTATGGCTAAAAGAAAAAAAATATAAAGTGAAGAAAGATTCTATGCTCGTTAGGATGAACATTGAAGCGATGATGTTAATAATTGTGGTTCGAAAATAGCTACAAACACTTCTACTTTGAAGTTGGGTTATTTGATGTTTTATTTAGATGTGTATTACAAGGAACATTGGACATTTGTTATGATTTTAAAATTCATAAAATGGTTTATATATTCCAGTTCTAGTAGGTATAAATGTATATAAATGGAGAGTAGTAAAGCAAAACGGTAGCAAAGGTAGAAAAGCAGTAGCAAAATGGAGACAAAAAGTGGTAGCTAAATGGTGTCAAAAAGCAAGCGGTAGCAAAATGATGACAAAAAGCAAGCGGTAGCAAAATCGCCATAGAAAGCGGTAGCAAAAATGATGGCAAAATTACATAAAGGTGGTAGCAAAACCGTGGCAACGGTGGCAAAACTGTAGCAAAAAAATAAACGGTAGCAAATAGGTGACAATAGGGCAATTGCTACGTGGGTATTTCTCATTGAGTTTTTGATGGCAAAACGGTAGCAAAAAAGCAATTGCTACCATTTTACGACTGAAAGTGCGGTAGCAAAAACCCAATTTTCTAGTGGCTCCAAGACCCCTTCTAAATCTTCTAACATCTTAAGTGTGTAGATTTTTAGTGAAATTTTAGTGTGTTGAGCTTTGAAATGGATGAAGCAAAGAGGGTGTTTGGGCCGTGTGTTCTGAAGGGAGAGAAGGAGAGTTTGTGTTTTCTCTAAGTGTGGAAGTGAAGTAGGAAATGTGCATAAGGTAGTATGTAAAAATATCTTTAACTATAATTATTGTACATTGACAAATAAAATAATCACAAGACCATGACTTCTTGCACAACATTTCAAATAAGTAAAGTGGTATGGGGGTTGTTGGTCATAGAATTCAACACAAAATATCTTCCATGTCCTTTATAATTAAGCTAATGATATGTTAATTGTGTTTATGTTTAGTTTCCCTTAATTCTTGTAATTTAGGGTTCTAAGATCATTAGATAACCATTAAACACCTAACAAACTCACAGTTTGGTGAAAATTTATTAGTATAGAGATTAAATTTCGTTAGAATTAACGTATACACGATAAAACGATTACGATACTTAATATAAGTTATATGTTTTTATCTATTTTTCATGCCAAAACAAACTAATGCCATAAATTTAATGTTCCAGACAATATTGGAACAATTTTGACACAAAAATGTTTATCAGATAATCACCAATGCTAGTTATAAAAGTGTTATCGTAACGCGACCGGCCGATACTGATAATACTAAATGCAATAATCCATGCATTTCCCTAGACATTGCTAGACTTTATGGACTCGATTAACACGTAATTAAGCATAAATGCATCTACTTAATTAAATAAATAGATATTAGGTCGTACGGATTAACCTGTAATTTTGCCAATTATCACACTACGCACGCCCTGTGTCTAGGCACTACAAGACAAAATTGATAATTAACTAACTAGTTGGTAACTTAAAAGTTAAGTAGTAAAATTCGTGTCCATAGGTTCGATACTGGGTTCTTACATAATCTCTACTACAAATGATATGTACACTTCCTTATTGGTTGTGTTTAGTATAAGTAATAATAATCAATTTCTTGTAAATTTAAAACGAGATAACCGTGTTCCAAAATTATTAAAACCACTACTAAACATGATTCCGATCACCCACCAGTCGTAGATTTTCCAACAGTTCATGGCATCTGATGAGACGAGATATCTACAGACTCATATGGAATTTAGGAGCACGAGGGTATCATGAAGCGTCAAGGAACCGCAATGCAAAATCTTGAGAGAATTGTAGGTTAGTTGGCGAGTCGATGAATAAGAGGAAAAATGGAGGTCTTCCCAGTAACACATAGAGGAACCTGAAGGATCAGGTGTTAACAGTGACCATAGGAACGGTAGAGGCACGATCGTAGTCGAGCCATCAATTGAGGATGAAGAGCCTCAGAGAAATTGAAGGAACCACTAGGGTTCACACTTTGTGTTCCTTATCAAGACAGAGTGTTACAACAAAACTACAATGAGCAGAATGTGAAGTTCATTGAGCTTTTTAAATAGCTCAAGGTAAATCTCCCATTCATCCAGGTGTTGCAAATCATGTTGATGTATAATAGTTTCTTAAGAAGGTTGAGGCGATCCGCTTCGACCCCCCCGAGGTTTGCTTGTTTCCATTGATTTTCGGATGGTTTATATATAGTTTGTTTTTCGTGTTTGGTTTTTATTTTCATTTTATTACTATTGGTTGGTTTGTTATGTTTATGTTTGCCACGATTCATGCGTGATTGAGTTGACATTCAGTTCTTATTTGATTATGTTCGATCATGCTAGCATTTTGGGATACTCATCATGCAGGATGATTGCTCATGTATCAAGGGAGTATCAATTTTCTTTTCCCTTCCTTTTTATTTTTACTTTTCTTTTATACTTACCAATTTTGACACACATTGAGACAAGTGCGTTTTAAGTGTGGTGATCAGTTAAATAAATAATTTTTAATTTTTTTTTTCAAAAATAAAAAAAAGTTTATAGAAAAATGTAAAATAATTTTAAAAAATGATAAACATTGTAAAAGGTGAAAAGCTTAAATAATACAAAAAAAAAATAATAATAAAAGTTTTTGCAAGTTCAGAGATGATTGATTGCACACAAAAAACACACTGTAGCATTATAAAGTGTAAACTGAGAGTGGGTCAATGTGGGTTAGCACTTGTTGGGTGGGGGCATCAGAATTCGTTGTAGGGAATCCATTCACAACATAAACAAAAATAATAATCTTTATTAATGAAATTCTAAATACATAATATATACAAAAATTGAAATATACAGAATGAAATACATAAGACAACTAAACTGGAAAAATATTACAAAGAAACAAAGAATGAAAACGGAGGTGACTGAGGCACGTAAAGATCACGCTTCCCTTAAAACAGATTTCGGGTCACCTAGGTGAATCCGTCTGTTTCCCACGGTACAATAGCCTAAGCAGATTGTACTGCCGGGATTAGCCTAGCACCTAAAAAGATACTTGAAACAAGAGTGTGCAAAGTATTAAAATTTGGGAATTCGTTGGAGGTGTGTGAAGTATGAACCATGCGATTTTCAGTGTCCTTTTTCCTGAACAAACACCAGGCTTTGTAGAATCTGTGAATCCGTTTAGAATCCCACATGTCACAATTGAATACAGAATTCAATAAAAAATTAAGTCTCAATTGAATTCTAAGAACTTAATTCTCTGACCAGTAGGAATGTAAACAGTCATAGACTCAAGTCAAAACGTCACATTGCGCCCAACGCCCTCGTCTCGGTCCCGTGCCCGTGCCCGGGCGCGTGCGCTTGTCGGGTGCTTCGCACCCTCCTGGCTGCCACTGGGTGTGACTTGTCACATAAGAATACATTTGTGTGGAGAATTAAAGATATAAATTAACACATGATTTATCTCTCCACTAATATGGGATAAACACAACTTCTCACACTTTAAAGTTCCAATATACAATTAAAGTTTATTATCTCTCATTCATTTGCTTTAATCACTAAATTATATATCATAATTTCCAACATTCTTTAAGTTGCACGATAGTAAATTTAGTCAAACTAGTCATTTTTTTTAAATAAAATAGTTTTTGAGATATTTTATGATTGATCGAATCTTATTGAGCAAACCGTGCTTAGCTAGTATCAGCATCCAATTCCCACACTTGATATTGAGACTTTTTAAGTCTTGATTGTTTATTTTTACTTTCTCACATATTGAGTGTCACTTACATATTGTCTTTTAGACCTTATGAGACATTTAGAATCAGCAATGAGAAACTATCATTTAAGTAACATTCTCTTGTATTTAAATAAAATACCCAAAATGAAGCTCTAATTTTCTTCGTCAGTTGCGACGGCATAAGAAAACCAAGAAAACCTATTCGATATTTTCTTTTGTCTGAGTTCTCAACCAGGAAAGAAAAAGAAAACCCATTTGTCTTATAAGTATGGACGGCAGACCTAAATTCAGCGTATATATTTTGACTTGCATCAACTTCCCAAAATTACCACGCTTATAAATTTGGTGTTTGGCGTCAGAATCACCAAACAAACAAACAAGCCTGTGAACAATGGTGAGTATACACGACCCCCTCATAAATTTGTTTATATTTGTTTAATATATTACTTTTAATATTAATAACTTAGACAAATATATATAAAATGTGAGTTTTTGTATAATGTATATATTATACCCAAAAGTGATAAAATGAAAAGGGGTTTGTGTATACTCACGGTTTTGCTAAGCTTTCCATTTAACCGCGAATTGATGAGTTGTTGAGAGTAGGGCGCTAAAGTTACTATGTGTTGGGGATACGAAGGTGTATGGGTATTCGGATTTTTGTAGAGACTTCGGATTCGGAATTTAGCATAAAAAGTATACATGTACACGAAAATATATCTTGTCTAAATACTCGTTTGGACACTAAGTTTATAGGTGTTTTCATGGGTCCTAACTTGCCCATTAGAATCACAACGAGGGGTTTAGAACTAAGATAGTATAACCTAAGTCCTTAACATCTAACCATAATCCATTTAATATCAAGAATTCGGTTTAATATGTATATTGTATATTATATTGTATAATCTATCATGTATTCTCATGAATTTTCATATAAGTCAAGAATTCGATTAACCTTATTGTATGATTCATCAAAGCACAAGGTCATCAACTAAGTTGATGACCCGGTTGGTGATGAATTTAAATAAAATACAACTAACTAGTTTATCAAGTATGCAAGTAAGATCAACCTGGGTGTTCCATATCCATCATGGTAAATGTTGGAGTTGCGACGTGGTTGTGTTAATTTGATTCTTAGAAGCTACTTGGATGGATATAAACAAGAAAACAAGCAAGTGAGGTAGTGGAACAAATTTGGAAGGCCAAGCTTCCATGGTTCACACATTTAGACACATACAAGACTCACCATATGAACAATGGTGAGCTTGGATGGTCACACACTCGAAAATTGCTTGGAACCTTATCAAAACAGAGAATTTAGAGGGAGTTTGCACCCCTAAACACATAAGAATCAACCATACACAAGCTCCCCAACCATGGACTTGGTTAGAAGCAAGGTAGGTACAAGATTTTATAAGTTTAAACAAGTTTAATAAGATTTAAGTAAAAGTTCTTCCAAAACAGAAAGTTTGGACCTCAAAATGGTGATGTTCTACCTTAGTTTACCATGGTAAACTTATGGAAACACTCCTAAAGGTGTTAAAAGATTTCAAGAAGAAGAAAAAGTGAAGAAAGTTGAAGAGAAAGTGAGTTGAAGCTCACTTTTGAACTTAGACGAATTCTGCCTTTTCTTGCAACTTCAGCTGATTAGGGAGTGATTTGAGGGTGTTTGAGGATCTGAAAAAGTGCAAATGAGGTGATGGAGGCTTGGTTTTATAATGGTGAAGTAGGTTTAGTGTTTAATGATGTTTGAAGGTGATCGGGGAAGGAGAAGATAGGTGAAAGGTGACCAACCCGACCTGGAAACAACTATCGGCGGATTGGCAGCCTTGGCGTCGCGCCAAGCTAAATGGGGAGGGGGCGTCGCGTGACGCTGCGCCTCATTTAGACAACCAATTTAGTTTTATTGCAAATTAGTGCCTGAACTTTGGTTTATTTATCATTTTATGCTATAACTTCATAATTTAACATATTTTTTTGAATGAAATGCGTATGTATATGTGGCGTATCGTGAATGCGTGGAGGCCATTTTGAATGTATAACAAGTATTAGTTTGCAAGTAATTACGTAACTAACGATTGATTGCATATATAACATGTATGTATAAAGTATGGAATTTTCTTATGATCAAAGTCTCGGATTACAAGGTTGGGAATGTATACGAGTATAATACGATTACAAGTTTCCAAAAATAGAAATACGAATATGCTTTCTAAATAAGGAAAGTATGAAAATACGAAGCGTGACAACCATACTTTTCATCTTTCCCAAGTTTTTCGTTTCGTTCTAAATTTTATGAGTTAACGCACCACAACGTGAGTGTGGGATTTAACAATTTTTTTCATGCATTTCTCCTTACTACCGTGACGAACCAACCAGGGGTATAGTGACGTTTGCTATTGATGGACAAACGCTTTCACTCTTGGACTTTAATAAATTACTCTATAATGAGCGTATTTTTACCTATGACTCGATGTAATTTTTTTAGATTGTGTTTGTAGTAATATATTCAAGTAACCGAAACACAGACATACAAATTATAAAATTGAGAAATATTCCATTCACCGCCCTGCAACGCGGGCGGGGCTTCCAACTAGTCAACAACATAAATGAGGTTTACAATAATCAGTTGAAATACACTACATAATGATTTCAGAAAATAATTATTCATCCGGTCCCCCATGGCTTTATAGCCTAGAGGCATTTTAGGGTGAGATAAGGCTTTGGGAACAATAGGTCATGGGTTCGATTCCGACAAGTGGGTTTTTCCCATATTTATTGGTTTCCTTCTCAATTGGTGTACAGACATTATGCCTAGTGGAGATGAATATTTCTGATGGTTCCGCTGACGACACAATGATACTTTAATGGCCTGTTAGTGATCCAAATTTACCGTTAAAAACAATTATTCATCCGGGTCAACATTATTGTTATTGTTATCTATGGAGGGCATTTGTCTTATACTTGATAGGGTAATGAGCCCTGCTGACGTCAGTTCAATGGCCACTACTTGATGATGATGCTAACAAATGTGCATGAGGTGATGGTGGGGAGAAACTGTAGGTGAAGACTCCTGTTGGGTGGTTAAACTTCCAACTTTTTTTAACACCCAATATAATTAATCTTGAATATTCTTGGGGGTACTCACCAGACACTAAACGGAGTATTCTGAGAATCCGGGTCTGTCACCAATTCCGGGGAAAACCCGATAACCCACCCGTCAGTAGGCACGATAGTTAAATTACAAGTAAAACCCGTTTGGTTCAAGGTTCGAACCCATGTTTTCCTGGGTCTCCTATTATTGCCCATCGATGTCTCACTCTACACCAAGTAAGAATTGAACCTGCATCTTTCAAGAAAAATGCAAGCCTTACACCACTTGATCTAAAGATCATTGGCAATCAAACTTGCAACTTGATTCGAGTTACATATCCCATAATGAGAATAGAACATACACAAAGGTTCCCCCTCTTGAAATTTGTAAATAAATATGTTAATCATTCAATTAGGAAAGAATTGTCCATTTTTAGTTAGGGTAATAAATAAACTAGTACATTATATAAAGTCTTTGGTGTACTTTAACCTATCTTAACTTCACTTAAGTATCACATTAACAATTTTTCCCATTTCATTTTGCCTTACTACAAGGAAATAGTTTAATCCCATTAACTTCATATAACTCTATCTTTTAGTGAGTTTTCTTTCTAAAAAAGAAAAAGAATAATTAATCCAATCTCTTAACATTCGGTTAACATGTTAACACATAACCCGTTTAATGCTCTTTAACACAAGGAGAGAGTGGTTTGCAACGTGTGTCACTGTTAACACTCTAAAAATGTTAGAGTACACCCTATAGCCTAAGATTATAAGAACGTTATTTTTAAGAGGTTGTATGCTTTAAAAATATACTTTGTGAGAAGCTTACCATGTCCTTATTACCCTTTTGCAATCAGGAATAACACCTTTAACTTGGATGAAATATTTCACCGCATGATAAAAAAAAGTAAAATGTCATTTTCATCCCTAAAGTTTGTCTAGTTTTACGATTTTTGTTCAAAGGTTTGTTTTTCGCATCTGAATTGAAATCTTGCTATTATCATCCGGCTCGTTAACTCCATCCATTTTCTCCATTAAATCAGGGTTATTTTTGTTTTTTATTAACTTAAAAGGCAATTCAGTCTTTTTCACTTTATGTAAAAAGAGCAAATAACCTTGAAAAAAAACAAATTACCATTTAAGTTAACAAAAATAACCCTGACTTAACAGAATGGATGGAGTTAACGAGAAGAATGAAAATGACAATATTGCAAACCTTTTGGATCCAGATGCGAAAAAACAAACCTTTGGACGGAAGTCGCAAAACTGGCAAAACCTCAGGGACGAAAATGTCATTTTACTCTAAAAAATGGATATAGATATATAATTATAACTAACCGGGCTTAAAGGAAGGCCGATTGGACTCGAAGCACAATCAGGTATGGGCATCACCCTTTCTCTAGGGTGATGAAATCGACAAACTGCACCAAATTTGCAGTCACCAGTTTTCATGTAAAATTGACATTCAGGTTGACAGGTCTTTCCGGGAATACATTCATGGATAATATGAAGAATATGTTCCACTTAATGGTTCATTAACAGATTCATTCAGATGTGAAGTCCCATATATTTGATTGTTTCCAGCTACTTTATGTTGCAAATGATTGTTTGATTATATAATTCAAGATTACATAATCAATTTTAAAATGCACACCCAAACACCAATAAATAACATAATCTCAAGAAACTCCTGTAAATAAAAATACTGTAACTAGGGGTATAAATGAGTCGAGCCTTTTGTTGTACTCGAGATAAGCTTGCTAAAAGCTCGAATCCAGCCGAGCTTAAATAAACCTTAGTCTGAACTCCAGCCTAAATTGAAGCTCGTTTGACAAATGAGCTAGAGCCTGAGTTGCATATATCGAGTTTGACTAGGCTCGCGCCGTAAATGAGCCTATAGCGTATATAACTATAATACATTTTATTTAATATAATAAATATATTACATAATTAATATTATTATATGTATACTATAGCTTATATAACTATAATACATTCTATTTAATATAATAAATATATAGTGGGAATGCCCGTACGTTACGGCAGGTGCGTCTGTTTTATCGTCTCATAGTAACACCATATTGTTTTCGCAACTTACAACACTCGCCTCATGCTATCAACATTCTATTCTATTTTATATAATTATTAACAGTTTTTACTTTTTTTGAGTAGTCATTTCAAATGAAAGCATATACCTTAAAACACCCACTATTTACAAAATTAATAATTATGTTGTGACTTGATTATGGATAAAAAATCAAGGTTTGTTCTCGACATTTGTAGGGGTTTTAAGGGGATCAAATGGCCCTTTACCGTTGGCTTTCAATACTTAAGAGGTATTGTCGGATGTAATAATAATGAATTAAAGATCATTTTGTTATAATTTCTTGTTATTGATTGATTGGGTGACAGTCATCGGTGACGGTGGTGATGAACGGTAATTTGATTTCATGGGGACGGGGTATTAATTGTTATGTTTTTATTTATTTTAATCATTTACCCAAATGGATAGTATAATTGAGTATAATCAATTACAAAATCCTTTAGTTAGTTATTAAAGGGCATTTTAATCATTTTAGTAAAATTTAATAAAAAATTTAACGATTGTAATGGTAGTACCTAAGGGTGTTACAAAATAAAGCATAAAATCCAAATGTGTTACTTAAAACCCTAAGTATCCAAATGTGTTACTTTTGTAAAATCACATAGACTAACCAAATGTGCTACTTCGCATTTTCATACTTCTGTAAAACTTACCTTGAAATTGTGCTGCAAATGATGAAAACGGTGCTTCAATTCGGGTGTTTAAACTTCCAATTAAAAAAATCAAGTCATTTGGAGCACCGTTTCAAGGTAAGTTTTACGTCAATAGACTTGTATCCTTGTTTAGATCAAAAGCCCTAAAACATTAGTTTGTAATTCGAAAAAAAAACTTAGCTGAGAACCGATGGAATAAAAATAGTTGAAAGGTGAGACTGTCAGGGGGAATAAAAAAAGGTAGGGCTGCTGATAACTATTGTAAGGGTAATGCAAAGACCTAATTAAATTAAGTAGATAACGTAAGTAGGGTATCGTATCCACGAGGAATATGTGGTTAGTGTTTAGCTAGATTATCTAATTAATTAACTAAGAAAAGAGTTATAAGATTAAAAAGAAGTAACCCCGCCCGGAATCTCGATTGCAAGTTTAGCACAAAAACCTGTTTACTGATTCAAACCCCACATAGATATCGCCTTGAAATTAATGACTTTAACTAATAGTTAGGGACCTTTTTTTAAATAAACTATAACAACCTAACAATCCGTTAAATTATACCAACTACCCACCAATTTACCAACTCACTAACGATTGAAGGAAATCGCCAATACGCTTGATAAAAGAACAAATAGTTCAAAAATCAACACAAGTGGTCAAGAGTATCAGTTACAAGAATCAAAAAAAACATAATTTAATGTGAAAACTTAAAAATCAATCATCCTAGGAAAGTCACAAGAGAAAGATAAACATAACGTCCTCCAAGTTTTAGATTCTAGGTTTACACAAAACTCAATTTAATCATTAATTGGACACCATATAGACATGGTGCTGAAAAGTCTATTAATTTAAGTGGTAACAAAAAATAAGTCTTTGTCATCAAATCTTTTACAGTTCAATTACCATATTTACTAGTGTGAGCCAACTTACTCTATGTCACCCAACGAGCTACAAGGTTTTGTCATGAACCGAGCAAGTTGTAAAGCAAGAACTCAAAACACATGAGAATAGTTCAAAAAAACCACACATCAAATTGTTTATAAAACGTTGTTAATGTCAAAAACAAATTCAACCGTAAACAAAATTAAGAAAAATATCAATCCCACAAACCATTGACTTGAAGAAAGCCACCAAGTCACCCATGCCTTGAACCGTTGCGTCCTCCTCTTCAGCCGTCTGCTGTCCAAAAATTATATTATACCCTTTCCCCTTTAGCCGTCGAACTTTTATTATATGCGATCTCCAATGCATAAGTCGGTTCGTTTAGACTTTGGCCCATGAACCAAGCCCAATTAATTTTAAGCCTCCACTCGTTAATTTGATGGTATTTGATGACATGCCTTGAATTAAAATAATTCCTCCAATTTCATTTGAAACTTCTTCATCTGCAACTATTTCAAACAAATAAATGAATTGATTGAATACACAGTTACTATTTCAATTTCTAATCTATCGTGCATCACTCATGTTCATGTTCTACTTTAACTTCATTCACCTCAATTAAACTAAAATTAATTAAACTAAACAATTTCAAGTTTAGCCATTAATTTACTAGAAATATATCATTTAAGCTCATGTGATCATAAATAATAAATACACTAAAGTCACATATTATTTAATGATACCGATGCATTTATTAGTAATTAATATTAAGTAATGTGTAATTACAATAGATCGATCAACTGTCAATGACCAATGACATATAGTTGAAATTATTAGAGGCCAATATCTCATATTTAAAAAATAATTACTAGAATAAATATATAATTATAGAATAAACTTTTTAGTTCTAACTAGGGTCGTTCAAATTACTCGCCGCTCATTTGGAAATTTGATTTGATGCTTGGTTGTAAATGAACTGGTCTGCTCGGTTCGGTTTGTAAACGAGCCAAGCATGAGTAAAGGTCCGCTCGGCTCGGTTTAGATGGAATTATTATTTTTAATTAGTGTATATATACATATACAATATACATATACGCATACATATATAAACATGTATATACACATATATATATGCACAAATATGAATTATACATATAGATACACATCCAGTACACATACATGTATACTTAAATATAAATTAAATTTATAGCTTTGTATACAACTCTATTAGATTTTAGTCTACTATATACAAATTTACAACTATATTTATATGTACTAGCCTAATCACGCCAATAAAAAACTAACATCAAATCTAGACAATCTGCACATCGCCTCAATGTTTCATATCGTTACCAGAAGTCGATCGTCTCTTGGTCTTAACGTCATTGTTCGTGCAATATGATTATCGCCTCGTCGGCCACAACATTGTTATTCATAAGAAAAATATTATGCCATGAAATGTGCATATTTTTAAAGATATAAAAACTTGAGACCCAACATTGTCACTATCTCTCTCAGCAAATTTGAATCGGGTTTCAAGGAGGGATGGCAAAAAAACCAGTCATAATAAGCCAAAATATTTGAAACGGGTATCTATCAAGGTAGGGATGAGCTCGGTACCGGTACCGAAATTCGTCAAAGTATTTGTGTGTAAAATTCGGTTAAATACTGGCACCATACCGAAAATACCATTACCAAAAACGTCAAAAAGTGGATACCAAATCGTTACCGAAAAGATTTCACTACGGAAATTCGATACCGGCATTAGGTGCAAAATACTCATCCATATGTCTAGGTATGGAATTAGTTATGAATTATTCAGGGGTTTAGGACGAACAGGATGTTAGGTGGTATCCGGACCCCTATATCGAAGCCGGCTAGATATATTAATATATAATATAATATAATCTTAAAAAACATGAGAAGAGTGGCTAAAGTTGTTAGAAAATTAATATTTTAAAGTTAGAAAAATTAATATTTAAAAATTATTGATTTGTTGAAACTGTATTTGGCTATTTAATTTTCAGTTAAATTTTAGGTGTTTTTAGGTGACTTTTAAGGTCCATGGTATTATAGCCTAGTGGTATTTTAGGGGTGTGATAAGATTTAGGACTATTAGGTCTTGGGGTCGACTCTTACAAGGGGATTTTCTCAGATTTACTGGGTTTCCTTCTGAATTGGTGTATAGGCCTAGTGGAGATGTATATAACCGAGTAATTCCGTTTGTGATACGCTAATACTCTAATGGTACGTAAATGATCCAAACTTCCCGTTAAAAAAAGGTGACTTTTAAGGCCGAGTTTTAGGTAATTGACATTCAATGTGTAACTATTAACTACATAAAACCACAAATATACAAACATGATGGATCATGAGTAATGGATACTCGACCGGTATAAGACAAAAATTTCTAATCAACTATGAAATTGAAATTAATCGAGTAAATTGCACAAAACGTCCTTTAAGTTTCACCAATCTTGCTGGTTTCAGCCTTAATCTTTAAAAGTTGCCAAAACCAGCCTTTAAGATTAATTTTGTTGCAGGTTTCATCCTTTATCACTAACCCAGTTACTAATCCATGTTAAATGGCCTCACATGCATAGCATGTGAGGGTAAAACCGTCTTTTCATCTCTCTCTCTATCTTCTCTCAAATAATTCATTAAACTAACAAAACTCATCATCGTCGCAACTCTCTCTCTATCTTCTCTCACTTCAGGTCCACCGTACGCAACGTTCGTCATCAACGCCACCGAACTTCCACCGGAAGACTACTTCGACTACATCATCGTCGGCGGCGGCACCGCCGGATGTCCGTTAGCAGCCACACTATCATTCAACCACCGCGTATTACTTCTCGAAAGAGGCGGTGTACCGTACACAAACCCTAACGTCATGAAACAAGAAGGTTTTATTCAAACACTCCGTCAAATCGACAATTATTACTCACCTGCACAAGCTTTCAGTTCCGATGAAGGTGTTCCGAACGCCAGAGGCCGGATATTAGGCGGAAGTAGCGCAATTAACGTCGGATTTATAACCGCTCCTGGATTAATTTTGATGTGAATTTGATTGAGAGGTATTATCAGTGGATTGAGAAAGCAATCGTGTTTGAACCGGAGTTGCAGTCGCTGCAACGCGCGCTTCTTGATGGATTGGTGGAATCCGGTGTGCGGCCGTGGAATGGATTTAGTTTACATCATGTTTATGGAACCAAGATTGGGGGTTCTACGTTTAACAGCACTGGTTATAGACATAGTGCTGCTGATCTGTTGAATCTAGCTAGAGAGAGTAATATCAAAGTGGCGGTTTACGTTACAGTTGAGAGAATTTTGTTTACTAATTCGGGTTCTTTTGGTGGAACGGAGAATGCGACGGGTGTTATGGTTAGGGATACTGCGGGTCGTTGTCACCGTGTGTTGTTAAGGAAGGAGGGGGAAGTGATTGTTTCCACAGGTGCGATTGGCAGCCCACATTTACTTCTGTTGAGTGGGATTGGGCCGCGGTCTTACCTTTCGTCTTGGGGGATTCCGGTGGTGAATGATTTGGAGTTTGTAGGGGAGTTTTTGTATGATAATCCGCGAAATGGTACATCGTTTTTGTCGCCGAGTATACTGGAGCATTCTCTCATACAGGTGAACACGATATGGCATTACCATGGTGGATGCTTAGTGGAGAAAGTGGTGGATTCTGAATTGAGGGTGATTGGTGTTGGTTCGCTTCGAATGATCGATGGTTCAGTGTTCTCGATTTCACCTGGGACCAACCCACAGGCTACTCTTCTAATGCTTGGTAGGTAAGCTTATGTTTGATTCAAGTGTTGTTTGGTGATTTTATTGACCCATTATAGTTGGTTCTTGAATGAATCGGTACACTTTCCGCTGTTTATTTTGTTTGTTCTTCCGGTGAATCGGTACACTTTCCGGTGAGCTTTTCGGCGAGCAAGTTCAACCGGAGAAGCAATTGAACTGAGATCGAGCTTCCGATGCGAAAGCTAGCTCTCTCTTCATCTCAATTTCAATAGCGATTGATCGGAACTGAAATCGGAGTTAAAAATTGGGGAAAAGACGGTTTTACTCTCACATGCTATGCATGTGAGGCCATTTAACATGGATTAGTAACTGGGTTAGTGATAAAGGATGAAACCTGCAACAAAATTAATCTTAAAGGCTGGTTTTGGCAACTTTTAAAGATTAAGGCTGAAACCAGCAAGATTGGTGAAACTTAAAGGACGTTTTGTGCAATTTACTCAAATTAATAATATCCGTGGTGATGCAAAATATGACGGTTTGTAAACCATAATCAACTTTATTTAATCTATCTATAATGGAGTAATGTTATTAAATGATTAAGCTCAAATAATTTAAGCTATAAAAAAAGAGAGATTTGTCACATTCCTGATCCGCATATAATTATTTTCAATGTTTGGAAAACTGACATACTTTTATAAGACCAAATGGTCCGCATCGATGCAATTGATTAATGTTGGTTGCGATAAACGCAATTGATTAATGTTGGTTGTTATAAAATAATGTAGGTGAAAATTCACCTTGATGTTAGACCCGTCCTTTTAAAATAAGTATTTGGCAGGAAATACTATATTCATTATTAAAAATAAAATTTGTACAACTACTTACAATACTGAATTGTTTTAAACATTATAAATACTTAAAGACAACTTAACATCTTTAACATATTATCACAAGTGTTTAGAAAAATGAGCAGAAGCTTGAATATCAAAAGTGTTCGGTTCTTCTAAATTAGTTGATCTTCATACACGAAAAATTCCGATCTTCAAAGTCACCTTATTTACCACTTGTTAGTACATAACAAATCAGTGAATAACAAGTTATAAATTATTAAACCAATTATATAAAAATTTAAGTTTTTTTTAAGTTTTGGAACTGCGTCGGCGACAACATAAGTCTGCGTCGGCGACAGTCCTTGTTTCAATGCGTCGTAGCTTAACCACCGTAAACAGTAGATTAAACCATCGGATAATTGTTGCAGCGTCAGCGACGGCCAGAAGTGGCGTCGCCGACGGCTTCTACTGCAGCACATAAGCTGCTGCATTTTTTTATTGTTTCGTTCAACCCGTTTTGTGTTCCGCACTTTAATTCGTGACTCGATACTTGCAGAAAATGTTCGTAATTATAGTATTTCACATTTTCATTTCTGTAGTGTCTTTGTTTTTAACATTTATACTAATGAAGTTCAATATCGTAAATTAGAATCATTTTGGCCCATTTATTTTTTTCGACAATCTAACTTCATTAACCATGTTCTTTATCCATATAACCATTTAATTGATACACCCAAAATTTCTCAAGCTAACTTTAGAATATTTTACGTTTCTGTTACTAAGTCTATACCTAAATTCCAATTTTTACCCTTTTATCAAGTTTATATCTAAATAAATATTCTTACGCCTCATAGCATTTGTTACGAGTAAATCATAACCTGTTTGGTTACCACAACGAAATTCTCCGTTTTATTTAACCAAACTTTTATTCTTTTCTTATTTGACCAGTTTGGTCGTCGAAGCGAATTCCACCGCTTTTAATCAACCAAACCATCGTTTACCATGTTATTTGACTTGTATGGTCGTCTGTCACACCCCAGATTTCCAACCAAATCCAAACACCGGTGGGCCCGGGTGGTGAATACCGTGACGTAAGTTGATATCATCATAGTCAATTAAAAACAGCACAACGAAAGTCTTGGGTTTAAATTACTATTACAAACCAAATGTTCAAAATACAAAATAATATACAGAGGACTCGTAATAGAAGATCCACAGGCGGATCGTAATATGTACAAAAATGTATAACAGAGTTTGGGCAGATCTAAGGATTTGCAAGATCCTCTTATATCACTACCGAGCAGCTTCCAGCCTATTTCATATTGTACCTGCATTTTAGTCTTTTGAAAATATGTCAGCTTTCGCTGGTAAATACACCCAACTGACTCATTTTGAAAACATTTGAAATGATTTTAAGTGCACAAAGGCACAAAATCTTTTATAACTTGTGAAAGTTGATTTTGCAACCTTGTTAACAGATTCACATGTTTGTCCATACATACAGGCCCCAGTACAAAAACCGAGACATGATTAACGTACACACCACTTATGAACTCACGAAGGAGTTATCCCCAACAAGTGTTGGTAAATGCATTTGAGCGTCTGTCAGGTGTATGCCTACACCCCACGCTAAGGTCGTGGCCATTATCTAATGTAATGAGCCGAGGATATCCAGGACATGGTAGTTAACCCCCGATGTTTAAGTTATCAAACAAAACTGATTAAAACGAAATATGCGGATTTACTAGCCACAATCCGGCTGTCACACCCCGACCCGCAGCGGAAAAAGGTGATCGGGGCATGATTGGGTTATCATCAAAGCTCATGACATTTATTAAACGTTTCATATTCATTAATATAAATTAAATGAAAATTTACAATAATGTTACAACATGATCTAACTAACAATCTAACTTCTTTGTTCTCTTCTAAGGCATATCCTATGTTTTCCTTGCTTCAACCTGTTCACCTGTATCATGTGTAAAAAGGTTTTTGGATCAACATAATGTTGGCGAGTGAATCCTATGGAAAACATTTGAACAAATTTATTTAAATTGATTATGAAATATGTGCACAACCAAACATGAGTAAAAATAGATGTAACTTAATCAACAATCATAAGATGTTAAATGAAACACTCATGAACAATAATGGAACAATTAAAGGCACGCGATGCTCAACTCGTCTCTCACGAGGAACTGAGGGGCCTGATGAATGAATTGCATAAACATGATAATATGAATGACACAACTACAAACAATATAAACTCAATGATACACACATGAACAATAATGAATTTGAATTGAAGCACGCGATGTTCTACTCGTCTCCCACGAGGAACTGATGGGCTTAATGTATGAGTTTCATATAATTTGACAAAAGGAATATAAGTAAATCACAACAATAGAAACAATCTAAGTTTAAGTCATGATGTGGTATGGCACAAGTTTAAATAAATAAATTAATTATTTTCATAACACATGACACACCCCAAAACGTGTAATTTAAAAGGGGGAATTGTAAGATTCACTCACAGTGGGTGCGTTCGGTTGATGACGTTGAATGCACGCGAAGTGGTTTTAACCACGAGTGAGATTTAACCTAGATAAATCGCATTATGGTTTGGTAAGTAAACGGATTTTATTAAACTATTTTAGTAGGATTGTTGGGTGTATTTTTGTGAGTTTGAGGCTATTTTCTAACCTTAAAAATGTTATTTTTAAGTATTTATAATTGATTTTTAATTAAAATAATTAAATAAAAATAATAAAAAAATTTATTTTTTTCTGACCGTTGACCGGCCCGTTGACCGTTGACCGGTTCAATTCGGAATACAAGTGCGCTGAGTGAGGCTCGAACCCGAGACCTCTCGTACGCGTGCACGCAGCTCTACCAACTGAGCTACGTGTCTAACCCGTTATATATCTGATTTTAATTATATATATATATTAATTAGTTTAAACTGAAAATCATTTTATTTTAAAAACAGTTTTACGCGAATCGGACATGCACTCCACAGGTCTCGAACCCGGGACCTGTGGTTTAATCTAACACACAGTCCACCGCTGGACTGTGTGTTCAACATGTTATATAATTCGATTTTTATTATACTTAAATACTAATTAGTCATTTCCTTTTCTGCCCTATTTAAAAAGTAGAGATAATTGTCCGAGTCGGTGCAGAAGACCGGACTCGAACTCGTGACCAGTGATATAAACAAACACACAGTCCACCGCTGGACTGTGTGTCTAACTTGGTTATTATTCCGATTATTAATATACTTAACATATAACTGTGACGACTCCGGTTCAGTTTAACAAAAATGATTTTTATTAAGGCATTGTGTGTGGGACGGGATTCGAACTCGAGACCTTTGCTTTATATGTGCACACAGTCCACCGCTGGACTGTGTGTCTAACCCGATTAATATCCAGATTTATATTATACTTATAACATACGGAAATATATCGTCTTCTTCACTGAATATAACCAGAGTTCGGAAAATCGACTGGTTCAAAGTTTTATCGGTTTATTAGTGTTTTTCAGTTCGTTACGGTGAGATAAATGTGAAAAGGAAAAGAAATTGGGCGGAGAAGTATACCGACTGGACTCTCTGTTTTCCGGCAGAAACTCCGGCGACAGAATTCAACTCCGGCGTCAGGTGTCTTGCAGCAGCAAGTCTCCGGAAAGCTTGGAAAGAGTATGGGTATCTCCGGTATAAGCTTCAGAGGCTCAGCAAGGCTCGGCAATGGGGAAGTCGGTTTTCCGGCGACGAACAGAAAAGTTCCGGCGAGTGGAATTACGCCGAGGAAAAGTGTGGTTTTGAGCGAAAAGGTTTGTCGTCGGTTGCGGGTCAATTTATAAGGCAAAACGTTGAAGAATCTGGTCTGATTTCCGACTGTGTTCGTATATCATAAAAACTCCGGCGGTTATGGTTTGGTCGCGGACTTCAAACATCGGTTATAACCGATGTCTGGTTAATGGTTTACGTTATAACGTAAATTGTAGTTAAGACTCGCGAGTTTACCGGGATTCCGACGACTGAACTGTTTGGGCGCCGGTTTTGAATTCGTAACGTTACTTTATGATTTAAATGATTTCATTATATAACAAACAAAGTCCGCGGCGCAGTGGTTTGTGTGTGTGAGTTAAGTTTGTTTGCTGATTCGGTACAGACCCGGGTTCGAAACCCGGCAGAAGCAAATCATTTTTATTTTGCGATTTTTGACAGTTTTTCAAAAACTAAATATATATTCCCGTATAATAATTGATTACGGATCGTTTAAAAATATTTTGGGCATTTAATTCGCAACGAAATTTTTGACTGACTGTTCGGTTGATAAACGGAGCGGGTTTGGTAAATCCGTTTTTTTTTACGGATGTTACAGTATCCCCTGCTTTTTAGAAATTTCGTCCCAAAATTTAAATAATGATGTATTTTGACTAAAAGGATGATGATGTTTAGTTTGACAATTGTATGCTCAGAAAAATGAGGGTTTAAGTTTTTGTTCGAGGCGGTAACGTTCCTTGTAAGGGTTAAGTACCCTATTCAGGAATCGCTTTTTGTTGCCTACTGTATAAGTGTTGATAAGCAGAAATGATTTGCTAAAAATGATATCATGCATATGAGTTTAGATACGTTTGGGAAGTATGGTTATATCCTAAGGCAAATCTTCTAACACTACAACCTATATGGAACACAACAACTGGTATTTGAACATAAGTAAACACATCAGCTAATATTCGAACATGAATAAACACATCAGCAAATATTTGAACATGGATAAACACATCAGCAAATATTTGAACATGAATAAACACAATAGCAAATATTTGAATCCACATTCTGATAGCATATATGTTTGAATGATGGAAGTTCCTCTCTCGTTTGTTATGATGGAAGTTCCTCTCTCGTTTGTTATGATGGAGAGGTTAGTTTATGTAGAAATGGATCACAATCCAATCTCTTTAAATAGCATGATGATGTAAATGTAACACAAATTCCAACCAAGGCAATACTAAATCCTACATGGAACTTCTCATAACCGCCTGATAATGCCTCTGATCCTTTGGCAAAAATACTTATATATAGGAAGTACCAGCGGCGTATCCACCATATTCTTGCCAAATTTTCATTAGTTTTATCCACAAGTTATGATTGGTTACCAAGAAACTAATAAATCCTACATAGAACTTCTCATAACCGTCCGATAATGCCTCTGATCCTTTGGCAAGAATACTTATATATAGGAAGTACCAGCGGCGTATCCACCATATTCTTGTCAAATTTTCATTGGTTTTATCATTGAATTATGATTAGTCCTATAATTCTACAACCAATACAACAAACATAAAATACTGAAATGAAATCTATCTGTGCGATCAAGGCTCAATCGAACGGAGCCGATCGTATTGCATGTACTGAAAATGAAATGGATGGGCGCTCAAGGCTCAATCAAACGGAGCCGAACGTATTGAATGTACTGAAATTGAAATTGTGTGCTCAAGACTCAATCAAACGGAGCCGAGCGTATTGCATGTACTGAAAATGAATAACTTAACCACACAAACAGCCTATGCATGGAACCTCTCATAACCGCCTGATAATGCCTCCGATCATTTGACAAGAATACTTATATATAGGAAGTACCAGCGGCGTATCCACCATATCCTTGTCAAATTTTCATTGACTTTATCCGCAAGTTATGGTTAGTTCGATGCGACTCTACTATAAACACCACAACCACAAGATACTGATAATGAGATTGTCTGTGCGCTCAAGGCTCAATCAAACGGAGCCGAACGTATTGAATGAAATTGTATGTGCGCTCAAGGCTCAATCAAACGGAGCCGAACGTATTGAATGTACTGAAATTGAACAACTTAATCTAAACAACCATCACACAATCAGCCTATGCATGGAACCTCTCATAACCGCCTGATAATGCCTCCGATCATTTGACAAGAATACTTATATATAGGAAGTACCATCGGCGTATCCACCATATCCTTGTCAAATTTTCATTGACTTTATCCGCAAGTTATGGTTAGTTCGATGCGACTCTACTACAAACACCACAACCACAAGATACTGATAATGAAATTGTTTGTGCGCTCAAGGCTCAATCAAACGGAGCCGAACGTATTGCATGAACTGGGAATGTAAATTGAAATGTGCGCTCAAGGCTCAATCAAACGGAGCCGAGCGTATTGCATGTATTGAAATGTAAAATGAAATGACCGATCAAGGCTCAAACAACGGAACCGATCGTGCGGGCACGCCAAGATCAACCACATAATAAAATGGGGATCCAACTCAACCTCGATGGATGGGAGCTGCGGCCTCAGCAAAAGCATATACTGAAAACAATATATAATATATAATTTACCATAATTACTCTAACAGTCTACACATGTGATAAAGAAAAACATAAAACTAAACGATAGGAGTTGAATCTGGATCTTCGGCGAAGAGGACAAGTTGAGTATCTTCGTTTGGGCCGTCATTATCTTCGACAGGATTGGCGTTGATATTGAAGACTCTTTCTCTTGCTGGTGGCATAGTGGTTGGGTTTTCTTGGTTTACTTGGTTAACTGGGTTTGATTGGGCTTGAGTGTTGATAGCGTTAACCAATTGAGGGCATGTGTTTCTAAAGTGGGTAGGGTCGCCACAATTGAAGCAAGCTCGAGCATATGGGAACATGGGGTATTGGGGTTGATAATAAGTTTGGGTCATGTTTTGAGTAGGAGAGGTTTGGTTTTGAAAGGTGCGACAAACATTGCTCAAATGACCATAGCGTCCACAAGTTGCACATAGACGACAAGGTAGGGTATGGGGATGGTGATAAAAACAGTTGTTGCATCGAGGGTGAGGTCCAAGATATGGTTTCTTATCTGGGTAAGCTGAGTTGGGTGCCACTTGGGTGATTGGGATAGCTCGGATGGGTATGGCGTGTAAAACTGGTTGATTTCGTTGGGTAGCAGCGAAAAGTCGCCCGACTCTTCTTCTCTTAGGATCGGGTTGAGAAGGGGATTCGGTTTGAGTGGAGTCGGAGGTTTCACTCGATCCTTTACCCTTCTTCTTCTCCTCCTTGAAGTCTTTGTTTCGGATTGGTTCTCGGTGAGCTCTGTTGCTAGCTCCATTGCTGCTTCCAAAGTTGCAGGCTTGGTACTAATTACAGGGTCTTGAATCTTTGACGGAAGACCACGAATGTAGTGCTCTATCAAACGGTAGAGGGGAGTGAACATGTTGGGAACCATTTGATGTAACTCGAGGAATCTTTTGTTGTAGGTGATGTGGTCTCCTTCCACTTGCTTCAATGAGTAGAATTCATCTTCTAACTTCTTGATTTCGCTCCTTGGGCAAAATCGTCTGGTCATGATTTCCTTCAATTCATTCCAAGTTAAGGACATAGCATCTTCAACACCTCGTTTGGCCTTCTCTGTGTTCCACCAAGTAAGTGCTATCCCATATAATCGACCGGTAGCATAACGCACTTTGCGATCATCAGGGCAATCGCAATTTAGAAAAGTGTTCTCCATTTCTTCAAACCAATGGTGAAGAGCAGTGACGCCTTCAGTCCCTTTGTATTTCGGAGGGTCGCATGATTTGAAGTGCTTGTAGGTGCATTTAGTGGTATTTGGGGGAGAGTTGAAAATGTTTTAGTTTGCTTGATTGACAGGATTAACGGTAAGTGCTTGCTGAACTTGGATTACAATGTTGGGTATTACGGCTGCCATTTGTTAAGCGATTAAGGCAGCCATGCGTTCGCGGGCTTTTCTTGCTCTCGTCTTCCTACGGGCGAGGTTAGAAGACATCTACAAGGAATACATGACAAGAGTATGAGTTGGATGCTTTTGGGTTAATGGGTCGCATTAGGAATGAACATTCATAAAATAATTATAGATAAATAAATTACTACATCCATTGGATGTCTTGGGTTTTGCTCGCTGTTAGGCCCTTCATGCCGCCATACTTTACCTATGTAATCATGTGGGCCCCCATGAATACCGGTTTTTCATATGGTTCGCACGGTTTCTGCCAGGTGCGTACACAAAAACCCGGAGAAAATCGAGAAATATGTATACAACGTGTGATATTCGAAATGTGTCCAGGTGTAGACACGGTGACAACTCAAAGTAGGGTTAGTTCGAACGACGTTTGGTGTGGCATGCTTTGGCCTAATAGGTCCTTCGTACTCTCATCGTTGGTCCCCAGGTAGGCAAACTGGTCCGTTATATTGGATTTATACGAATGCCAGCCTAGACAGGACGTTCCGACTACCGGTACTTGTACCCTTCCAGTTACTACATACCCGTCGCAGAACTTACTTTGATGAGATTTGAAAATTGCACAAAATTTTTGGATAATGAGAATATGAAAATAAATTGAATACATGAACATCGATATATGTATAATGAATATGTATATATGTATGATGAATATGTATATAAACATGAAATGTAAACAAATATGAAACAAATAAATATCACAAGTTTGTATGTAACCACCTAATCAATTAAAATTTAGGCAGACTATAGTATAGGCTCTAAGGGTCTAATAACCTATCCTATATCCCTATAGTCATGGCTCTGATACCAATCTGTCACACCCCGACCCGCAGCGGAAAAAGGTGATCGGGGCATGATTGGGTTATCATCAAAGCTCATGACATTTATTAAACGTTTCATATTCATTAATATAAATTAAATGGAAATTTACAATAATGTTACAACATGATCTAACTAACAATCTAACTTCTTTGTTCTCTTCTAAGGCATATCCTATGTTTTCCTTGCTTCAACCTGTTCACCTGTATCATGTGTAAAAAGGTTTTTGGATCAACATAATGTTGGCGAGTGAATCCTATGGAAAACATTTGAACAAATTTATTTAAATTGATTATGAAATATGTGCACAACCAAACATGAGTAAAAATAGATGTAACTTAATCAACAATCATAAGATGTTAAATGAAACACTCATGAACAATAATGGAACAATTAAAGGCACGCGATGCTCAACTCGTCTCTCACGAGGAACTGAGGGGCCTGATGAATGAATTGCATAAACGTGATAATATGAATGACACAACTACAAACAATATAAACTCAATGATACACACATGAACAATAATGAATTTGAATTGAAGCACGCGATGTTCTACTCGTCTCCCACGAGGAACTGATGGGCTTAATGTATGAGTTTCATATAATTTGACAAAAGGAATATAAGTAAATCACAACAATAGAAACAATCTAAGTTTAAGTCATGATGTGGTATGGCACAAGTTTAAATAAATAAATTAATTATTTTCATAACACATGACACACCCCAAAACGTGTAATTTAAAAGGGGGAATTGTAAGATTCACTCACAGTGGGTGCGTTCGGTTGATGACGTTGAATGCACGCGAAGTGGTTTTAACCACGAGTGAGATTTAACCTAGATAAATCGCATTATGGTTTGGTAAGTAAACGGATTTTATTAAACTATTTTAGTAGGATTGTTGGGTGTATTTTTGTGAGTTTGAGGCTATTTTCTAACCTTAAAAATGTTATTTTTAAGTATTTATAATTGATTTTTAATTAAAATAATTAAATAAAAATAATAAAAAAATTTATTTTTTTCTGACCGTTGACCGGCCCGTTGACCGTTGACCGGTTCAATTCGGAATACAAGTGCGCTGAGTGAGGCTCGAACCCGAGACCTCTCGTACGCGTGCACGCAGCTCTACCAACTGAGCTACGTGTCTAACCCGTTATATATCTGATTTTAATTATATATATATATATTAATTAGTTTAAACTGAAAATCATTTTATTTTAAAAACAGTTTTACGCGAATCGGACATGCACTCCACAGGTCTCGAACCCGGGACCTGTGGTTTAATCTAACACACACGTCCACCGCTGGACTGTGTGTTCAACATGTTATATAATTCGATTTTTATTATACTTAAATACTAATTAGTCATTTCCTTTTCTGCCCTATTTAAAAAGTAGAGATAATTGTCCGAGTCGGTGCAGAAGACCGGACTCGAACTCGTGACCAGTGATATAAACAAACACACAGTCCACCGCTGGACTGTGTGTCTAACTTGGTTATTATTCCGATTATTAATATACTTAACATATAACTGTGACGACTCCGGTTCAGTTTAACAAAAATGATTTTTATTAAGGCATTGTGTGTGGGACGGGATTCGAACTCGAGACCTTTGCTTTATATGTGCACACAGTCCACCGCTGGACTGTGTGTCTAACCCGATTAATATCCAGATTTATATTATACTTATAACATACGGAAATATATCGTCTTCTTCACTGAATATAACCAGAGTTCGGAAAATCGACTGGTTCAAAGTTTTATCGGTTTATTAGTGTTTTTCAGTTCGTTACGGTGAGATAAATGTGAAAAGGAAAAGAAATTGGGCGGAGAAGTATACCGACTGGACTCTCTGTTTTCCGGCAGAAACTCCGGCGACAGAATTCAACTCCGGCGTCAGGTGTCTTGCAGCAGCAAGTCTCCGGAAAGCTTGGAAAGAGTATGGGTATCTCCGGTATAAGCTTCAGAGGCTCAGCAAGGCTCGGCAATGGGGAAGTCGGTTTTCCGGCGACGAACAGAAAAGTTCCGGCGAGTGGAATTACGCCGAGGAAAAGTGTGGTTTTGAGCGAAAAGGTTTGTCGTCGGTTGCGGGTCAATTTATAAGGCAAAACGTTGAAGAATCTGGTCTGATTTCCGACTGTGTTCGTATATCATAAAAACTCCGGCGGTTATGGTTTGGTCGCGGACTTCAAACATCGGTTATAACCGATGTCTGGTTAATGGTTTACGTTATAACGTAAATTGTAGTTAAGACTCGCGAGTTTACCGGGATTCCGACGACTGAACTGTTTGGGCGCCGGTTTTGAATTCGTAACGTTACTTTATGATTTAAATGATTTCATTATATAACAAACAAAGTCCGCGGCGCAGTGGTTTGTGTGTGTGAGTTAAGTTTGTTTGCTGATTCGGTACAGACCCGGGTTCGAAACCCGGCAGAAGCAAATCATTTTTATTTTGCGATTTTTGACAGTTTTTCAAAAACTAAATATATATTCCCGTATAATAATTGATTACGGATCGTTTAAAAATATTTTGGGCATTTAATTCGCAACGAAATTTTTGACTGACTGTTCGGTTGATAAACGGAGCGGGTTTGGTAAATCCGTTTTTTTTTTACGGATGTTACACCGGCATTCGATTGATCCCATTTCCGACCAAGCGGTAATAATTTACCGTATCCCAAGCCCGTATAGGGAAAATAAGTCGAGAGTATTTACCTGAGCTAGTCTTGATTATAAAATGCAAGAATTAATATCTCAGCCGTTTCCATAATGAACTAAGTGTAGATAGCATTTACTGGAAGGCTCTAGCCTGGATTATGGCATAAGCTAACCAATTAAATACTAACCGTCTTATTTAAGTCATAGACTTAGACCGAGTAGTGTACATGATCAAAACGTATAACGCTTGTTCAAATGATGATTAGAATGTAGTTTAAAACCCGGTAAGTACTTTGACTTGCATAATATGGGTACACTATAAAAATTCTGGACTTTGAAACTTAAATGATAAGGTTAGACCCGTTTCGGTTAATTTTCGTAAACTTGTTACATATACTTAAACTGTACGCATATTAGCGATATCGGGTAACCGGATAAGTCATGGACAAGTTTTATATGCCATTATACTTTAAATGAGTTGTAATATCAGTAAGATATCAACTTTTATGCCCGCTAAGGTTTTAAAACGAAACTATGCCTCATAAGGGCATTTTGGTAATTTCAGAACTTGAATATAATTTAATGTTATAACCCTAAGTATCCTGGAAAAAAATTTATTTATGATATAATTATCAGTTGGATATTAATTATATGTGTAATTTATCTTTTATGACCAAACTATGCATCGAAAGGGCATTTTGGTCATTTTACACATAGTTTTATAAATTATTTGTGATTCTGAGTTCATATTGTATACCTACTGTAAAAATATTTAAAATGAGTTTTAATATCAGTAGGTAACAAGTCTTAGTTGATTAATATGGTTTAAAAACATACTATGCGTCGAAACGACGCTTATGTCGTAAAATGACGATTTGTGCGATGTTTATAGAAAAGTGAGGTTAGGTCAGATTAACATGTCTTAGATATGTTATTTAATATAACATATCAGTAGGTAAAAAATTTACTTTGAAAAGATATAATTAAAACCATTTTATAAGCCACAAGGGCCTTTTCGTCATTTGTCGCCATAATACAAGGACTTGTTCAAAAACTCAGTTTATAATCTGGTTTGACATCCCAAATAATCCTACTTATAATATTACATTAGTAGAAACTCATTTTCAAGTTCATTATCATTTAAACCTCTTTTTATGCAAAAAGGACATTTTAGTCAAAATGACATAATTACGGAACTTGTGCATAAACTCAGATTCTGATTATGATCATGTAATATAACCTCAAAGGGTTATACTACATTATATTATGATCATAATGAAACCTTAGATCAGTAGCTAACTAATCTAAATTGGGTCAGAATCGAAAGTCAAAGCAGAAGTCAAACTTCGCGACTTTCGTTATGAACCGACCTTAGATATGAAATTGACGAGCCGAACATGTTCTTACATGCTCTAATAATTATACCAACTTGTTTAATTGTTAAAACAGGTTTCATAACATATATAAGATCAAATTATAATATTTCCGAAAAATGGCCTGTTTGACTTTTTAATATTTAAACTTTGACCCGTCAATTGGTCTAGCAAACATGATCTTCAGGAGGTGCCCTTCATAGGGACCAACACCCACCTTATTAAAATCACTTAGCCATATTCGTTACGAACAATGGCTGGACCATAATGGTCTTAACCGAAAGTTAAGGCGTTTTCTGTAAAACACTTGACTTTTGGCTATAAAAGCCTATAAACGAAAATGCAAGAGAAATGAACACTTACAAGTGATCTTTAGGATGCAAGAGAACTAAGTTGGATGCTCCTTTTAGTTAGGAACTTCCAGAGGAGGGAGATAGAGTTGTAAATGAGAAAGGTGCAAGTTCAAATGATGAACCTTTGCACCTATTTATAGTTGGAGCGCTTAAAGGAGGTGATGCCAGGTGCTAAGGGGTGTAAGAGGGAGCTTACAAGTGTCCTAAAACGTGACATAGCTGTTTGGAAGACCATAGTTTCGAAACTAATATTTGCAATCAACATGTGTGGAGGCCAAAAAATTTTTCTGCAGACACAGGCCTTAGTCTCTTGCGCCCCGCGAGCGCCGCGTGATCAGTTTCAAAGTTTGTCACTTTTAGCCCCTCAACTTATTAAACCCTCCTAAAACACATATAGCATATTTAGCCCTCCGTAACCAATATTTGGCGTACCCGGGAGTATGCCCAGACATTGTCGAGTTCTCGGTTTGTTAAAAGGTCACTCAGAGGTATAAATTCACATGTTGACACTTTTAATCCCTCCATTGTCCAACTTTTATATAATTACGGATTTAATCCCTCTCGTCCAACAAATGGGACATATGAGTGTTAGGACTTCCTAAAGGATCACTCAGAGGCTCATTATAAGCATGATGACTCCGATGTTACTCAGAGGCTGGGCATGTTGACACTAATGGTCACTCAGAGGCCACGTTTAAGCATGTTGACACTAATGGTCACTCAGAGGCTATGTTTTAAGCATGTTGACACTAGTGGTCGCTCAGAGGCTTGGTTTACGCATGTTGACCTCAAAAGATCACTCAGAGACTTAGTTTGAGCATATTGGCGCCTTTAGTCCCTATCAGTCTTTAATAGACTTAAAATAAAATATGACACGTGTCGCTATACTATTGGACACGATTTTACGGGGTGTTACATCGTCTTAGCGAACTCCATCGCTTTTATACGATCAAAACATCATTTATCATGTTATTTAACCAGTTTGGTTGTTTCAGCGAAATCCTTCGCTTTTATTAAACCAAACCATCATTTATCATGATGTTTGACCCGTTTAGCTGTTGTAGTGAAATTTATCGTTTTTATAGATCTAAACCATCATATATCATGTTGTTTTGACCCATTTGATCATCCTAGCGAAATCCATCACTTTTATTTGACCAAACCATCATTTATCATATTGTTTTGATTCATTTGGTCATTCTAACGAGATCCATCGCTTTTATTCGACCAAACTACCATTTATTATATTGTTTTGACCCGTTTGGTCATTCTAGCGAAATCCATCGCTTTTATTCTTAGTTTAAAATAATTATTCATTTATAAGAAATCTACAAAGCGTAAAGTTACATACCTTAAAGCTTTCCCTTCAAACGCGTGTCCGCACCGGCTTGACTTCCCGACGCTTCACTCGCGTTGCCTAGAGTATACAAGTCAATGCTATTAGAACCACTCGGCTCATGACTATGGGCATATAATGCATATAAATTTGCCAAATACATTCTTTCACGTTTCCTTTTAACATATTTCGTTTATTAATTTAAGTTTGGCAATTCGTTTATGTATTTCGCCAAGCACTTTGTTTGCATAATCCTTAAACTACTTTCCAAGTCTACGCTTTAGTCAATAGCCAAGCAATTACATTCGGTCAAGCTTCAATGTCTAGTATGTTCAATTAACAACCAGAATTTAGCATAATAACATCAATTAATAAAATTTCACTATCACAACTTATGTTTTCTTTTATTCTTTTATCAAAACCTATCCAACACAAACATTGTTAGTTATTCAAACACTTAATTAAAGGCATTTGATTACTAATTTCATCGGGGGTTTGTCCTAATCATACAAGTACTACAGGTTTATCACTACTCTAAAATCCCATCATCAATTTCACATCATAAGATTCAATTGTAAATTCACTGCTTCAATATTCACTGGATTTTTGACATACCTTATGATGAGATGATGTTGTAGGCTCTAAATTCTCAAACATACACCAAAATCACTTTGATTCTTAGTCAATTTAGGTGGAAATTGTGTTGATATTCAGGAACTAGGGTTTGATTCCCTGTTCTTCTTCTGGTCGCTCGCTCGCACACCACACACACACACACTAAACCAGTGTGTTGTGTTTTTCTTATTTCTTTATTTTTATTAAATCAGTTTTTCCCTTTTGACACTTTTAGTCCCTAATGTTTGTTAAATCAAATTCTTCTTTTAATTAGTCACATATAGTTAACTAGGTTGGTTATTCCTAGCTATTTTATTTATTTATTTTAACTACTTTTATATATAATTTGCCATTTTTGAGGTGTTACACTTAATGTGGTGTTTGACTAAGTCAAACTCTGGAAGGGTTAACAAATTGAACACTCCTAATTCCGGTTTTACTTTCCTTCAATCTTTTCTTATTTATTATGATCACTGTATAATCTATATATATATATATATATATATATATATATATATATATATATAATAAAGTAAATCATTTCAGGATACAACGCTCTATTAGAAGATTTCAATTATCTTTTCCCGCATATATAAATAGATATGTATTGTATGATGGAAGGTTCCACCTTAAGAATGGGTAGATAAATTGATTAGGATTGCAGCGATTGACAGAATGATTATTTATTTCCTTATTATAACTACTAAAACGGAGAGATTGTTTTATCCATATGAGTTATTATCTATTGTTTTATTTTGCATCTTTTAAACTATGTATAACAAATAATCCCCAAATTACTAATGGAATATGGAGTCAGAAAGGGATTCGGGTAAACTGAAGGGGTGGATAATTTGATTAGGATAGGAGTGATGGTTGGTTGGCATAAATGCATAATGATTATTTATATCCTTATTATAACTAAGTGGAGTGATTATTTTATCCATATGAGTTGTTTATTACCTATTGTTTTATTTTTTTATCTATTAAACCATATATAACAAATAATCTAAGATGGAAGTCTTTTATTTTTTTATATTGTTTCAATTAAAGGATATGTAACAAATACTCTAGGGGTAGTTAAGTTGCTTAACCCATACATGAGATTTTTAACTTTATATTTTTTTATTATTTACTACATAAAATTATATCTATCCAACTCGTATAATACACCTAGGTTTTAAGATATAATTCTTTTTAGAGTAAATTATTGTTTTGACCCCTGTAGTTCAGCCAGTTTAACCCTTTCAGCTAAAAAAGAATTTTTTTAAGATATCAGACCCCAATACTGTATTTTATAAGGTTTTGGCCCGTTACACTAACTTTGTTATTTTTTTGCAATTAAGTGTAAGGGTAATTAGGTCACTATATATCTTAGGGGTTGTTTTTGACAATTACAAAGTTCTTTTAATAATTAAAAGATTATTAGTGCAATTATTCAAGTTTTTTTATTATTTCATTATTTTCACGATTATTATTTAACAAAATGCGTTTTAAATATACAAATAAATATGTATTTTTATTAATCGTTTGTTTTTATAAACGTTGTTTTTAAAATCATTTGTTTTTTAACCTTTTTTAAATTGTTTATCATTTTTAAAATTGTTCCCTTTTAAACCATTTGTTTATATAATCATTACTTTAAAGTCGTTTGTCTTTTAAAGTATTTTAAAGAGTACATTTTATATTGTTCTTTTTTAAGTTTATAAACAAATCGATTTTTAAGTCGTTGATTTTTAAAAGCGTTTCTTTTTAAACCGTTACTTTGTTTTTGAAATCGTTCATTTTGGAAATTTTGTATTCAAATTACTTATAGCCGTTGGGAAAAAGAACTCTAACAAAATAAACGATTTTAAAAAGAATGGTCTAAAATGAAGTGATTAAAAAAAATTTTAAAAGACAAACGACTTTCAAATGAATGGTTTTAAAAAACAAATAGCTTAAAAAGTAACAATTTTAAAATGATAGACGGTTAAAAAAAGGTAAAAAAATATTTTTAAAACGACGTTTATAAAAACAAATGGTTAATCAAAATACATATTTATTTGTATATTTAAAACGTATTATGTTAAATAATAATCATGAAAATAAGGAAATAATAAAAAAATAAATAATGGCATCAATAATCTTTTAAATACTAAAAGAACTTTGTAATTGTCACAAACAACCCCTAAGGTATATAATGACCTAATTACCTTTACACTTAACTGCAAAAAAAGTAACAAAGTTAGTGTTTGAGGGCCAAAACTGTTATAAAATACTACATCGGGGTCTAATGTGTTAAAAAAATTCCTTTTTAGGGTGAAATGGTTATACTGGCTAAACCATAAGGGACAAAATAGTAACTTACTCTTCTTTTTATTATTTGGTATATAAAATGAAGTATATTTAATCTGTACAATACATGATGTTATTAGAGATACAATTTTTTTTATTATTTAATATATAAAATTACATTTATTCAACATATGTAATAAACGAGCTTGTTAAATACATATATTATTTTATTATTTAGTATATAAAATTATATTTATTCAAGTGTATAATATACTAGGTTCTAAACTAGTATAATATAAAGTGTACTTTATAAATTCTATATAAAACAAACATAAGATACAAAAAAGTAGACACTCACGTAGATAATATATTCCTTACATTTCTTTTTCAAAATTTATATACATCATGCATGTGAGTTTTATCATATTGTAAGTAACTAACTTTGGCACAAACATAAGATAAAAACAAGTAGACACTCACGTAGATAATATCTTCCTTACATTTCTTTTTCAAAATTTATATACATCATGCATGTGAGTTTTATCATATTGTAAGTAACTAACTTTGGCTGGATTTAAGCGTATAAATTTTTATGCACTTGTATGCGCATACATTAGCTAACTGTATACAACTAGTGGGTTATATTTATGCTCTGCGGCGGGACGACCCAATTTTTAATGTAAACATAGACGCAATAATAAAAATGACGTTAATAATAGGAATTCGTTTGATGTTGGTTTGATTCATTAAGATACCGACTCTTACCGAAAGAGAAACAAAAAAGTCATGATACGACAAAAAACATAAGGAGATGTGTTTACATTGATCGAAACAATAAAAACGAATATCAATTCTGATACTGATGTTGTTCATTCAGTATTAGACCGTTTGTTTTGTTATTTGTACAACACCATGTTCAATTGAAACTTAAAGAAAACAAAAACCGAAAAATAGAAAAAAAAAGGAGATATAAAAAGAATTCATAAAAAAACAAAAATCACTATAGCTAAAAAGTTAATAAATTATATAGATAATAATTTGGTTCTCCCAATTTTTAAAGTTACAATTCCACATTCTTTTAATTTGTAAATAAGGCACAAAAGTATTTTAATTGATAAATAAAGCACAAAAGTGACAAAAAAATGGAAATCAAATAGATATTACGAAAGTGCACATGCACATATCTAAAATCGGTGCTAAAATTATAGCCATACTAGCGTTTTAGTTTTCTTTTAACTGTATAATACTTTTCTATTGATCAAACTAAATTATGCTTTTGCTCTTAGTTAAAATTTACAGTTTTGTCATTATTTTTCTCTGTTAAATTAAGATTTTCCCCTATATAAAATTATAGTCGTGTCATCGTTTTAGTTTTTTTTTTACAAATTATGGTAGTGTTTTGTTTTAATTAGTTAACTCGGTGTTATTTTTATTCGTGTCAAGCGGCTGGATGACACACACTCATTTGTCCTGAAAAATAACAATTTTGCCATCAGTTTAAAATAATAGTTTTTTCATTGTTTTAGTTTTTTTAGTAAATGTATGGTTGTGTTTTGTTTTAATTGATTGTCTTGAAGTAATTTTTTAAAGATCGTGATATAAGTAGTAGGTAATGAAACACAGATGTACTTGTTATAAGAGAGGAATTTTCAACTTAATGCCCCGCTACACGGGCAAGACAAAACCTAGTTAGATATGATACCTCATCAATATCCAATACAAGTTTTTAAAATGGTTCATATTTAGCAAAGGGCTTTTGGTCTTGTATGCCAAACATATTAGAAGATTTGTTTTTTAAATGGCGAGTTCTAATATATATTGGTAGTAGAATTAGACGGTGCAGTTCTTACAAAAACAAATAAAAATATTTATTTGCTAGTAGAATTAAAGAGTGTAGTTCTTAGAAAACAAATAAAAATATTTATTTATTGTCAAGATTAATTAATATGTTACATGTCATTACATAATAATAACCGGTTTTTCTGTTTGACTAACCCGTCGCAACACATCTATTTTTCTCTGTTTTACAATTTCATCACAACGCGCGGGTCCTGGATTGACTTAGTAATTTTTTATATGTTTTACGTTTTGGTTTAATTTCTCTGCAACGAGCGTGCGTGATTCAAAAATTTTACGTCTACTTTTCGCTCGACGTTATTTTTTTCGTTTGTATTTATTTTGTTTTTACGAGCTTTTCCAGTATTGGTGGTTGCTAAAAATGGTATAACATTGGTACAACTTGACACAGTTTTACAACCGCTATAGCGTAAGACCTTAATACTGTCACACCCCGACCGTTTTTGACGGATGTTACAAATACTAGTAATAATAATAAAACTCATGTAAATTAGAGATGAGTTGGGCTTTTTCACGGGCGAAGAAAAGAAAGAAAAAAAACCCAACACCAAGTTCCAAGAAGTCATTGCACTTCACCAACTTCAGCAACATTAGTTTCCAATTCATGTCTTCATACACATAACATACCTCAGTAGCTACTATTTAGCATTTATTCAATATCAAGCTAAAGATTGAAATGATATATAACTCAACCAGCAGCGGACCCATAAATTATTTGTTGGGGGTATGGATGAGTGGTTAAAGCATATTTTCAGGGGATGCGGTCGGGTTTTTTTTGCCTAAAAATACACTAAATTGTTTTTTTTCAAGAAGTGCGCCCGCCCACCCTAGGCTTCACCTAGGTCCGCCCCCGAACTCAACTTTAAAGGTAAATTAGAAAACCAATTGAACAAAAACTTTAACAAGAAAAGGGACATTTCGCGACGAAAAAGAAAAGGCTTTTCGCGACAAAAATCCGTCCCTACACCCTATTGCGGCCACATTTAGTCGCAGCAAGGTCGTTCCTATTGCTCCGTCGTAACAGACTTCCAAGTTAGAAACTAATCTAAACTACGATCTTTTGTGTGAATGAATAACCCGCGTTGATTTCTAGGAGAATTGTTTTGCATACATATTCATGTGTCATGTGTTTCAAGGCTTGCGAGTTGGTGGACCACTTACCGATCGATCTCATGTGAGTATGCAAATTTCTCATGGCTAAAGATTTTTCAGTGGATCGACATCCCACTGCCAAGGTTTTTTAATAAGTGTGGTTGAGCTACTCGAGTATATTCAGCAGTACCATATGTCGAAGGCTATTCATGTCGTGGCTGAACGTGTTGGGTGTGTTATAGAGAGCAAGAAACAACATGATCTTCAACAAAATTCCACTAACATGTTCAGATTAATAGGGGGCATCAAAAGACTGTTCATTCCTATGGGTTAGAGTTTGAGCTAAGATTCCGGAACTAGATTGGGAGAAATGGAGGAGATATGGCTTAATTTACTAATCATCTCGTGTGATGTTCTGTTCGTTTCCTTTGGTCCCTGAATGTGTATTGGGGCTGTCATGGGCTAAGCTTTTAAGGGGCGGCCGACCCCCCGAACTTTTCTCTAAGTATGTAGTTTTCGTATAGAAATTTTTAGGTATATACGTTTTCGAACCCCCGGTTTTATAGAAACTTTTAGATCCGATGACTTCCCCCTCCCGGTCGGAAATCTCAAGCTTTGTCACTTGGACTGTTCTCTTTTTACTTTTTTATTTGTTTCTTATGCTTGAGAAACTTTCTTTAGCTTTTATATACACCCGCCATTTAAAAAAAGGATAAATCAATTGCAGAATGATGTCTTTAGCTTTTATATACACCCGCCATTTAAAAAAAGGATAAATCAATTGCAGAATGATGGTGAGTGACATGAGACATAAGACATTTTGTAACTCCATCAATACTATCTTTTATTTAAGCACTTCATCTTTAGACAAGTCACCACCACATACCTACCTATTTCATCCATGAGGTTCAAGGCTGGTTTAATCTACTTGTCCATGGTAGCTTGTTTTCTTCCCCCTCCCTTCTACTTTATATCTTGTTTGAACTCCGACGGTCAAACATTATTATCACTCGCAAGGCGCTGGATTACGACACCTCAGTCTCTCTTGACATCCTGGAATGCTTCTGATTCTGATCCATGTTTGTGGGGTGGTGTTCTTTGTGACTCTAATAAGTTGGTGGTCTCTCTGAATTTATCAAGTTCTCATATTATAGGTGAAATAGGACAGGAAATCTCAGTGTTAACACAATTGAAATCATTGAACCTAAGTTCCAACCGTATCTATGGTACAATTCCTTCACAGATTGGCAATTGCAGCCTTCTTCAACAACTAGACTTGTCTCACAACATCCTTTCTGGTAAGATACCCGACAGCGTTGGAAACTTGTTAAATTTGATATCTTTGAACCTTTCTAATAATTCACTCAATGGTTCCTTACCAGAACCCATCTTTCACATTCCCAGTTTGGAGGTTTTTAACCTCAGCTTCAATCAGCTAACTGGTTCAATCCCATCAAATATCGGAAACGCAACTCAGGTTGTTGTTGTCTATAAACAATAATGGTTTTACAGGATCTTTCCTCAGAGCCTAAACAAACTTGCCAACCTTGTTTATTTAGATGTAAATAGCGCTGGCGTAGAGGGTAGAATTCCTTTCGGTTATGGTGGCAGTTGTAAGAATCTGATCTGTTTGGATTTGGCTTTTAACCAATTTATAAATCTTCCACCTCATTTGGGAAACTGTAGTAACCTGGAACAGTTTTCGGTTGTGGATTGTGGGTTAACCGGTTCAATCCCCTCTTCTTTTGGTCAACTCACCAAGCTGACTCTCCTTTACCTTCCTATTAACCAACTGTCAGGAAACATACCAACTGAACTTGCCAATTGCACCTCCTTAATGATCTCCGTTTAAATGAGAATCAACTTATAGGTAGTATTCCAAGTGAACTCGGTATGCTTAAGTTGACATCCCTTTATTTGTGTACGAACCGTTTAATAGGTGAGGTTCCAATGAGTATTTGGAAAATTGAAACACTGGAGTATCTTCTTATTTATGAGAATGGTCTTTTTGGTGAACTGCCCATTGAGGTCACCCAGCTGAAGCAGTTGAAAACATTTACACTATTTGATAATCATTTCTTCGGCATTATACCTCAAAGCTTAGGAATCAATGGCAGCCTCACCATACTTGATTTCTATAATAACTCCTTCCCTGGACGAATTCCACCAAACCTTTGCTCTGGGAACCAACTGGAGAAGCTGGTTTTGGGGTTTAATTCTTTCCAAGGGAGTATTCCTCCCGAGTTTGGCAAATGCCCGAGTCTTAAACGGTTTATTATAAACAACAGTAATCTCACAGGGGCGCTTCCAGACTTTGTCAATAGTTCAAACATGTTATACATGAACCTTAAGGGCAATCGGTTCACTGGACAAATTCCAGGTAGCTTTGGTAAGCTTACTAGTATTACAGCAATTAATCTCTCAAATAATAGGCTTTCAGGTCTTTTACCAATGGAGCTAGGAAACCTCCTGCGGCTTCAGGCATTGGACCTATCATACAATGCCCTGGAAGGTCCTTTGCCGTCTGAATTAGCCAGGTGCAGCATGTTGTTGAACTTTAATGCAAGTCATAACTTTTTCAATAGCTCAATTCCAACCGCTCTGCAGACCATGTCAAGGTTGTTGACTCTTGATTTAAGCCAAAATCAATTCTCAGGAAGCATTCCAACTTTCATATCCGAACTCAAAGATCTGGTAGATCTTCAACTTGGTTGGAACACATTACGTGGAACGATACCTTCGTCAATAATAGAGCTCAATAGACTTGTCACCTTAAATTTTAGCAACAATGGTCTGACAGGTGGTATTCCTTCAAATTTCAGTGAACTGGTTATGTTACAGCAGTTGGATGTTTCTCATAACCATCTGACCGGCAATTTAACATCACTTTCAGAGCTTCGTGTGTTAACCAACCTCAACCTCTCATATAATCTCTTTACTGGCAGCAAATTTGGTGAAATTTTTAAACTCTTCATTCATGGAAAATCCAGGTCTTTGTGTCGATTGTGGACTGTATAACTGTGATGTTGTCAACAGAAATTTCAGACGTTGCACCAGTCATTCTGACAGACGGAAAGTTCTTAGCAAGTTCCAAACTGCAATGGTAGCTCTTGGGGCATCAACATTTTTGTTAACAGTTGTTGGACTTGGTTTAATGTTACAATATCGGAAAAGAGAAAAGCATGACACCGAAGATCGTTCTTTGTTTAACAAAGTAATGGAAGCTACAGAGGATCTAAATGACAGGTACATTATTGGGCGAGGGGCGCATGGAACTGTGTATAAGGCTTCATTGAGTCCGGATAGAGGGTATGGTGTAAAGAAACTAATGGGAAGCAGTAAGGAAGGAATCACGAGCATGGTTCGAGAGGTTGAGACAATTGGCAAGGTGAGACACCGAAATCTTGTGAGATTGGAGGATGTCTGGATGGAAAAAGATTATGGTTTGATAGTATACAAGTATATGCAAAATGGCAGTCTTAATGATATTCTGCATGAGATACACCCACCTCCACTGTTAGATTGGAGCATTCGTTGTAAAATAGCTCTTGGAACCGCACACGGTCTAGCATATCTCCATTTCGACTGCAATCCGCCGATAGTTCACTGAGATATAAAACCTATGAACATTCTTTTGGGTGACGGGATGGATCCACATATCTCAGATTTTGGCACTGCAAAGCTTCTAGATCTATTATCTCCAACACTAAAGAGTGGCACACATTGCTCCAGGTGAGTTAATTAAGCTTGTTTGAGTTTTTATATTAATCGAATAATGTGTATGATTATGATTATGATTATGATTATGAGAGTGTGTATTGAACAGAATGTGCATTTACATCAACGGAAAGCAAGGAGTGTGATGTGTATAGTTATGGGGTTGTGTTACTAGAACTGATAACAGAAGGAAGGCAGTTGATCCTTCTTTTTCAGATACAGATGGCTTAGACCTTGTGAAGTGGGTGCGGTCTGTTTGGAATGAAAAGAGAGAAGTAGAAGAGGTTGTGGATGCAGCAGGGCTTTATGATAACTCTTTTGTAATTGAAGAGGTGACCCGACTGCTTCAGCTTGCGTTGAGGTGTACAGAAGCGGAATCAAGTAGAAGACATCAATGAGAGACGTGGTCAAAGAATTGGAAGATGTGAATGCAGCAATCAGAAACAATCTTAGGTAGTGTTTTATAGCCCATCCAGTTTAATTATACAGAACTTACATTGCTTCGCATTCTTGTATGTTGACCATGTGCACTGCGTGGTTCCAAAAGCGTCTCTAGTCGTTTGACACATCAGCAACACCTACAAACTTTTCCCAAGCAATCCATCCATCCATCACAAAGATATCTTTATATATTCAACATCATCACCACCTTATATATTTATTTTGCATGACCTGATTAATTATCATTTGGTTTCTAGCAAGTTATTTATCCCCTAATTGTATGTCCAGCAAGGTATCTATCTCCTAATTCAGCTTCCAACAAGATTCAGAATGCTTAAATAGTTGCATCTGAAAGTGAACAAGGGATTTCCAAAAGAAATCTGTTGAACTCTAGATTGAGAACTTACAAATTTAGGTGGGAAATTGTCGAAACGTTTATGCAATTCATAAAAATTAATAACATATCTTCGTGAACAGATTGCAGGAGAGATATGGATGGAGAAATGGATACAGGACAAGAACATAAAAGCCCAAGAAGCCAAAAACGAAGAGTATGTTGTCGCTTCTCTCGTCTGTCACAGTCCATCTGACATTTAAACAATTAACTCTGTTGTTTTATATACATTTTAAAAAGATCAGATCGGGGCAGCAAGGGAGGAAGACAGAACATCAAGAGGAAGCGACTGAGATACAACAGTCGTGACGACGGCTAGCAATGAGAGAAACGGAGAGCTTGCGAAGAATAAACCTAACCAAGCGAATTTCTGTTGTGAAGAACATCAATCGAACCACTGGCTAATACAGACAACGCTGGGGACCAGCCCGCCACCATTCCAGAGGAACTTGCTCTAGGCAAGACTTGAATTGAATCCCATGAGTTCCACTTTGGAAAGCCATAGGGCTTCCAAGGCATCAGAAAGCCATCAACAATCAGTCAATCATTTCTCGTAATAAATATTAGAACTTTAAACAATGATTTAACAAAAAAAACTTTTTCTCTAGATTAGTTTTATTAATTGGTTGATTATATGCTATTTTGTTTGCGTCTTGGTGTGTATTTCGTTAATTCTATCTCGAAAATTGAAACTTGTTAAAAGTTAAAAAAAAAACTATCAAATCATGAACCCAACAAAAAAAACCTTAAATTTATAGTAAAGACTCAATAATATTTTGGTGACTAACAAAATCTAGTAAACAAATTTCTTGATAGTGCATCCAAACACAAAAGTTTTTTTGAACCCTATGGAAAAAGAATTCGTGGTTACGCCACGTGTTTGCTTGTTTATCAAATAAACGCATATAAACAAACTTTCAGCCAAACAATTCACAAACATTTTAGTAAAAACAAACGTTAAACATTTAGTTCATTTACATGACTAAAAACGTGCTTGCTTGATAATTTTTATTCCAAAAATAAAAAGAAATTGGAAAAAAGAAGACACATAATTTAATTCACAAACACTTTACTAAAAACAAGAGTTTGGTTTCGTAAGGGGCCTACATGAGTGAATGATCATGTCTAACTTTTACTCACTTCTTCCGACATCTCTTCATATAAATCATTAACATCTCACTCAACCATTTCCGATCAACCTGAGAAGAAACATGAATCAAGTGGTGGTAATTCCGTACCCTGGTCGAGGCCACATAAACCTTACGTTGAACCTATGCCACCTTCTCTCTTCTAGACTGAACCAACACAATCGCACCACAATCTTCACCGTTGTCGGAGTGGCTCGGGTTTCTCAATCCCGATCCAGAGCAGGATAACATCCGGTTCGTGACCGTTCCTAACGTCATCCCTTCCGAGCTCAATCAGGGCTCCAACATGGTAGCTTTTGTCACCGCAGTTCAAACGAAAATGGAAGGTCCTTTTGTGGAGGTGCTTGATCAGATTGAGATTCCGGTGAAACTCATGATAGCTGATGGGACTATGCACTGGCCGTTTGAGGTAGCTAACAGGAGGAATATTCCGGTTGCGGCGTATTGGCCGATAAGTGCCTCAATGTTTTCCGTTGTGCATCATGTTGATCTCCTGGAATCACATCATCACCTCTACGTCGATGTATCAGGTGTGATTTCTCCCTTCTTGTTTCATCCTTAGTCAAGAGGGGCAAATGAGTCGCACCGGCCGGCCAGAACCTCGCTCGTTTAGAGATCTGAAGCTTGAGCTCGGGTCGCCAATAATTGGCTCGTTTATTATTCATTATTATAACTTTTATATATTACATACTATATATTATAAATTATTTTAATCTTAATTTTATATATACTAAACACCAAATTCACAAATCTAAATTTTGTTGGGTTATATATGATGTTCGTACTCTATACATGGCTATATAACTATGAGTTTGTGCTTGATCGTGCCGGACAATGAAATCAATGTACTTCTATACGCTACGTATGGCCTATATACAGCGTATATAACTCAAATTGTGTAAACAGTCACTAGGGTGTGTAGATAGTTTGAGCGAAAATCATCATAATAACTTTGAAGGATCAAACATTCATAACACGAAAATTGACTTTTAATTTTTTAAGACAAATATGAACGAAGAACCGTCAAAATGCAAAATGCGTCCATCTTTAGAACCGAGTGCAAGAGTTGTGAGACATGTGACAGCCGTAAAGTCTCACATAGGAACTCGCGGACATGGAGGCGTAACGCAAATGTTGGTCGACGCAACCCATAACCTAACAAATGCATGTTGTAGATATTGTTTGTACGCCGCGTCGCTCAACAACACTGCGAGAATTCATGCCACATTGTACTCGGTTAAGGATGAACAAAGAAAGCTTGTTACGACATCTATTCTAGGTTCCTGACGGATCTGTATATGAAGTGTTTTCATACATGGTTTCTAGTGCCTACATAGGTCTTTCCGTCCATCTGCGGTTTGCTCTAATTTTACTGAATCACATATTTGCACGTCTTTTAAATATGGAGGCTTTTGGATACTGTTTTCTTACGGTTTGAAAAATGTTTCGTGGCTCTATGTTTTGAGCTGTCAGCAGCTCACCAGCTTGTATTCGCATTCGGTAAATCTTTGCACAAATGCGTGCCCAAAAGACTTCGCGCAGGTTAGTGTTATGCTCGGGTTTTCCTCTTCTAACTCCCAAGTGTCGTGCGTCACGGCCCACATCGAGAGTAGTGAAATGGGCAACCATTTTTCTGCTTCCAGCTTTCCAAACCCATTGCTTACTATAGTGCTCACACACGGTCGTACACAAGCCATCACATCCCCGTACTACCACGATATTCTTCAATAGATGGTCACAAAAATCTAACATTCTCGTTTTCCTACTTGTACCATTCTTGAGTCAATAGAGATATGAAACGCTAAAAACAGGTACATTATAATATTAATACAATACTAATATTAATAATTTTAACAATAATACAAATTTTAATATTAATGATAATACGTATAATAATTTTAAAAATAATACAATATTAATATTAATAATTCTAACATAATACGAATATTAACAATAGTACAATATTAACATTAACAATAATACAAATATTAATATAAATTACAATAATGTTAATGTGACACGCACTTAGTTTGAAACAGATTACCGGGTTAGATGGCTGATATCATCATTACGGTGATGTGTTTGGAGGCTCACCACATGTATCCTCGTTGAACGGATTACCCGAGTAAGGATGTTGTTCACCGTAATACAGTGGTGTGAATGGAGGCTTACCACCGTTCCTCCGTATTCATCCGATTATCTGTTGTAACGTAAGAAGCTTCACGTCGGTATCCGTAATCCGGATACGCTTGTTGTGCCAGATAATAAGTTTCATCAACAGAGGCATGCTCAACACTGTATCCTACGTATCCATCGGATTACCTTGTTACACGTACATTAATTCACACCGTAATTACGATACACTTGATGCGCCGGGTAATTTCATCAACTGTGGAGTTAGAGCCTCGTTCAAGTCTGGCAATGGTTGTTTTGATCACAGGGACCAACGCAACCTCCTCCTCATTAGAATCTGGAATGCCCAATCCCTCCTAAAACAATGGTATGATAAATATTTATTAATATAAAAAACAACAATGAAGAAAGTTAAGTTAGTAAACGAAACCAAATCGGTATCAGGCATCCCCCACGAGTCATTAGAATATTGTCCAAATAAATAATTGTTGTCCCAAAACATGCCATTTTAGCTCCACAGTCGTGCAACAAATAATAAACCGAGGAAGTGAAGAATGCAGATGATATAATGCTGGATTCGTATGTCGTGAGTAATCAGATGGAAGTCTATATAAATGTTTCAAATTCACAATTATAAGTCTCGTATACCCCTGTACTCGGCGTATACCTTATTTAGATGCCCATACAACATCGTATCAATGTCAAACTTGATAGATATACGTTTCGTATAGAGCTATATGCAGCGCATACGAGCCTCGTATACAAGCCGCATATAACTCTATACTCGGTTTATATCTGATTGATTTAACCTTTGTATGAGGTTACTCTTACCTACGCCGTATATAGATCTATATGAAATAAGTAAAGCTAAATCCGCTACTCCTGTGCAGCGTAAATAACCCTTAATCAGCGTAGTCTCTTGCACCGTCATGTATCCGGCGAACTTAGTTGTTTTGGCCTGGCGTAAATATTAGCGGAATTATCAGTTTCTTGTGTATATATCTTTGCATTATTATTATTATTATATTTTTGTATATATAATTTGTACTTATATATATATATATATATAAATACTTCTATATACATAAATCTAACTTAGTTCGTTTTCGATTTTAGAAATGGTGAAGGAGATTATTTGGGATAAAACTCGAAAGCACAATCACCATGCAAGCTGGTCCACCTCCAATCGATTTTGAAGGTGTAGCAGAGTGGATAAATTCAAGTAGGATCAGCTACGCTGTACAAGCCGACCCGATCATCTAAAACATCCACATCGAAGAGTTTTGGAAGACAGCCAAAGTGTCGAACGTAAACGAAGTTAAAAGAATCACAGCTACAGTCAGAAATAAGATCGTAGTTACAGAGGAGAACGTACGCAGAGTCCTCAGTCTTGGAGACAAGAACAGTGATCTGCTCAGAATGAAGAAGGACGACATCGTAGATGGATTTAAGGGGATGAGGTATATTGGAGACTTTAGAGAGAAAAATGAGATCAAAAGAAAGGGGTTACAAAGGAATGGAGATTCATTCTTCATGTATTCGCTATGAGCTTGGCACATAGGAAAGGAGGATATGAAGGTCGAACTTGGAATGGTCGGCTGCTATGCTTAGCCTCTACACAAAGCGGTCATTCAATATCTCTGGTCTTATTTTTTACTGCATGGTTGATAATGCTAATTCCTCCACATGGGCCATGTACCCTCGTTTTGTTCAGCTCCTCATCAATGACCAGCATCCAAATCTTCCTCATGATGGCGACCTATACAAGTTCCAGCTGCCAACAGGGCGTCAGATTACCGAGCTAAAAACTGAGGAATGGGTGATGTTACATCAGTGGATGTATAGGGAGGAAAGATATCCTGTCGTGAAAGCAGCCTATGAGAAATTCAGAGAACGTGTTAAGAAAAAGAGACAAGAGATGGTGATGAGGAAGTGGAGGAGGAAGAAGAGGAAACCGAGCAGCTGGTTAGAAAGAATAAAGGAAAGAAAATCATGAAGGAAGGGGACTCCTCGAAGAAACGGAAAGATATTGTTCCTCAAGAACGATTGATGGAAAGCAGCTTCAGGGCCGAGGCACCAGAGAACATCACGAGCATATTGAGAATCTGCGTGCGATTCATGAGGCCGAAGAAAGAGAGAAAAGAGAAGCTAGAAGAAAGAGGCGTCACATGACAGAATCCGAAACACCGGTGACGGTCACTACCGAGCAAGAGCAGTTAGACGAGTTTGTTGATCAGTTGATTGTCGATCCGGAAGCCCCAAGTCTATCTCTCCCGTAGAAGCGTAAGAAAACAGGGAATGACCTTCGACAGAGGAACAACCAAGACAATGCGCAACAAGCTCCTCGAAGACCTCGTCCATTTCAGGAGTTGTACGATAAGCTAGCAAAAGATATTGGGAAAGGCCTAGCTCAGAAAATCTGTCTGTTGAAGCATCAAGTAAGCAACACAAACGTTATTCGCGAGAAGCTGAGGGAACAAAGAAAGAAAAACAAAGAGCTTCACGCATACGTCAAAGAACAGACGAGATTTGTGAGATTTCAGCAAGATGGGATGGAAAAGATGTATCGTATGATCAGAGAACTTTGCACCCAAGTGGACATACCACCGATGTTCTCATCTACTAATATTTTTATTATGAGAAGTTCAAGGCTGAAGAGGAAAGACAAAAAGTTGAGGCTGCAGAAAAGAAGAAAAAGCGCTTAGAATTGGCCGTGAACGTCACTGAGGATGACGAAAGTGAAGAGGAGGAGGTAGACAGAGATGAAATGCCAGCTAGATTTGTTGAGTGGGGTTTGGAAGATGATACTATTTATGAAACTGAGGATGGTGACGCAGTAACTCCAATGCATCTTGAATGCTTCAGAAAAGAAAGGGAAAAGCTTCCAGATTTCTATCAGGTGGTCACCGTTGAAAAATCTGAAGTCACTGATAGAATAATAAGCTGGAAGTACTGCAATCTCAAAGGGATGTTCATCGTAAAGAGACGAGGTGGTGTTATTCAGCATTTCAAGACCGGAGCTGACATGAAAAGCCTTCCAAGATAGGACATTCGAGAACTGGGGAGGCTAGACTTGATAAACCCGACCAACAGCAGCATCGGAGCTGACTTTGAAAGACTCATTTTAAGAGAATGCAATCGGGGCTTCACAGTTTTCAAGCCGCAACGACCCCGAAGAAGAGTGTCAAAGAAGACAAAAGATCCCATCACAGAAAGGGAATGGTTACATGGGTCATAGATCTTGCGAAGGTCGAAACAAAAGTCAAAATTCCACCTGAACAGCCCGTCATGCTTACACACTTCAAGAAATGGTTTTACGATGGGAAGACAGGAGAAGCAGTGATCCGATTAGTGTCTAACGAAGATATTCGAATTCTAGACCCGATGGATGTTTTCATGTTCTGCCTCTCCGATCTCAACATTCTCTATGGTCACAAAATCCATGTGGGAGCTGGAAATGAGTACCGAGAAGAAGGAATGTTATTCCAAAGGGTTGTGGAACGGGCTCGAGAGAGGAAGATAGAAATGATGGAGATTGTTCTCATGATTGAGAAGCAGACAGAAAAGGAGGAGGCAAGAAAAAAAAAACGAAAGCACAAGTCATCTTCGCAATCGAAAGCCCCCTCACCATCTCAAGCTGCAGCTCACCCTCAAACTCCGGTTTCATCCACATATGAAGGCACTACGGAGTTACAACAACCCTCAAGTGAAGCTATTGTTAATCTAAGCTCTGAAGAAACAATCGAAGCAACCACAGATCAACCCACCATTCAAGCTGCACAAGACAAAGATCAAGGTCCAGCCGCAGACCCTGAAGCTCGGAAGCAAGATTGAAGAAGCCCAAGCACGCAACGGTCTAGGGGAATATTGTTAGAACTTTTGAGACCGTTGGTGCTTGGATAATCCATAGTTTGAGCAAGTTTGTAATAGTTAGACAATTAAAAGGGTCAAAAGTGATATTTTGGGAAACACGCATGTACGGGGCGTATTTAATTGCCCAGCGTATTTAATAAATACGCTGGGCGATCAGTTTGTATGTATACTATGATCAATGGATGTATGTCCAAGTTTCTTGGACAGATTTTGGTGATCTTCTTGTGTTGTGATTTTGCTATTGTGCTCTCATTCGAATATCCAGGTGCTGTTATTGATTACATGTTATTGGGATTTCCTATACAACACTAGTTGTTTGATCCAAACAAGATTCTTCATCTTCTTTGCTTGGTTTTTCTTAATATTTGCACATTCAAACAACTAATCCATAGTTGTTTGGGTGAAAACAATCAACCACTGTGATCCGAATCTGTTTTGGGACTCACATATACCTTTCAGTTATTAGTTTTTTTTAGGATATGATGTTACTGGAATCAGAATCAGTACTCGTTTTTATGGTTTTCGATCGATATATAATACGACTTTTTTGTTAGATCATGCAACTTTCTTTTGTAATGGAACCGTTGTTAGTAAACCTTTTTTGTAGTTTAACCTCGGGTGCTGACTAAAAAGTCTTCTTCCGCAGTTCTTACTATTGAATATAAAAAAGTTACAACTTGAGAATTGTTTTGATCGATACTAAGTATTATAATGATTATGAGTGTGAGTGGAAGTGTTTCCGTGAGTGAGCTGCAAATAGAAGTGTTAGCTATAGTAGAAAAGAGAGTGTGGTGTTGTGATATGTATCTAGTCAATCAGATAGCCTCATTATTTAAAGTACAAGAATGTAACAAAATATTCTGAAATAGCTGGGATACGATGAATATGCCTTCATGACCGTTTGTAGACTACTTCAACCATATCTAGCATTCACCTTTAACCAACAAGTCTTTAGCTTGACCACAATCTTGGACTCCTAGATTAAGGTCAGAATATTGGTTAAAATTTCCATCCATTACAATTAAGATAAGTGGACGGTCTACACTCTAAGGTTATTCGGTGTGGGTGACGGGCCTCCTTAGAGGACGACCCGCCACGTCAGCATCCATGTCAGAGTCCTTGGAGGACGCCCCTCCAAGGATGGAACCAAGGAAATGGATGACGACCCGACCCCATCTAGTTTTTTTTTAATATTATAGCCGTCCACCACACCACCACCATCAGCTCCACCTCCAGCCACCTTTCTCACCATCTCCGGCCACCACTCTCACCATCTCGGTCTTCCCTCTTTTTCTTGAACCCATTTGACCCATTTTTTTAATATTATAGCCGTCCACCACACCACCACCATCAGCTCCACCTCCAGCCACCTTTCTCACCATCTCCGGCCACCACTCTCACCATCTCGGTCTTCCCCTCTTTTTCTTGAACCCATCTGACCCAAAATTCACACCACCCACGTTGTTTCAGCCGGCGGCAGTGGTGGTGGTGTTGGCGCCGCCGTGTGCGGCGGCAAGCTGGTGGAAGAAGGTTGCCGGAATCTTGAATTTGGTTATCTTCTTTACCTTCCATTTTCACAAATCCTAATTGAAGAAGGTTGCCGGCTAGTTTTTCAAACACACGTGGTCTGTCTCCAACGTCCCCCTACGGACCCCCGCGACGGGGTGTCCGGGGCGGTGTTAGGAGGGTCGCCGGGCCAAACCGGGCCTGGACGATCCCCAACACCTAATGGCTTAATAGTTCTATTTTTTTCAAAGATACTCGAGTAATGACAAAGTGGGCAGGTAGATGGGACTTGGTTCGACGTTCAAGGTGCAAAACGTTGTCGTTTTATTCCTTAGAGATAAATGCCTAGATTCGCCTTCTCGTATTCTCTTTATTTACTTCATTCTAGCAACTATTCAGAATATCAAAAGGTAATCCACTATCTCTTCTCTCAACTTTTTCAAGTTCTCTGTTTCTTATTTCGATCATCAATAGCAAGCAAAAGAACTCTTTCCTCATCTTCAACCGTTGGGGATATGGTTAAACTTAATTTTGATATATTTTATTGAACTATATCAAATAATATTTTAGACTACTGTATTTTGAAAATTACGTGTAATTTTTTTTTTCTAAAATCGAGTCAAACCCAGCTAGCTCGGTTTAATTCATGCCGAACTTGAGTTTAGATTTTCAGCTTGATATCAAATCTGACATGGTCACATTTTTTTATTGAAAACCAAAAGAATTTTTAAAGTTTGATTATTACATGTACTTATGAGTGTTATTTGATTCTATGGAATATTTAAAGTTTGATTACCATGTTGATAAGCTAATATTGTATTTCAATGAAATTTAAAATTTATTTGGTGCTGCTGCTAAACTCGATTTTGGCTTGTAATGTATTAGGTTAAATTTGGTTTTGATATCTTTTTATTAAACTATATCAAATAATATTTTAGACTACTGTATTTTAAAAGCTATGTAAATTTTTTTTTTAAATCGAGTCAAACCCAGCTAACTCGGTTTAAATTTATGTCGAGCTCGAGCTTAGATTTTGAGCTCGATATCAAATCAGAACGAAGCCACATTTTTTCACGTGGTTGGGTCACATGGTCACATTTTTTAATGAAAACCAAAAGAATTATTTTTTCTTATTGTAATGACAAAAACGTCCAATATAAAAGTAGTTGTGATGGCTCATTGCAAGTCCAACATAGAAATTCTCATCCCAATCATTTCCGATAATCAACGGTTGACCAAATAACCGGAGATAAAACATGAATCAAGTGGTGGTGGTTCCGTATCCCGGCAGAGGCCACATAAGCCCTATGTTGAACCTCTGTCGCTTACTCTCTTCTCGACTGAACCCACACACTCGCACTACCATCCTCACCGTTGTCGTCACTGAGGAGTGGCTCGGGTTTCTCAATCCTGGTCCGGACCAGGATCACATCCGGTTCACCACCATTCCTAATGTCCTCCCGTCTGAGCTCAATCGTGGCTCAGACATGGTAGGCTTCTTCAGGGCTGCTCAAACCAAAATGGAAGACCCTTTTGTGGAGGTGCTTGATCAGACTGAGCTTCCAGTGAAACTGATCATAGCTGATGCAACTATCCGCTGGCCGTTTGACGTCGCTAACAGGAGGAATATTCCGGTAGCCGCGTATTGGCCGATGAGTGCTTCCACGTTTTCCGTTGTGTTTCATGAGGATCTCTTGGAATCACATCATCATGTTTTCGTCGACGTTCCAGGTGTCATTTCTCGCTTACACTTATTCCTAATCTTATTTATAATTATTCCTAATCTTATTTGTACCCGTCGGTAGAGGTGAGCTCGTTACCAGTATCGAAAATACCAAAATATCAATACTGAAAATCGTCAAGTATAGGTACCCCTACCGAAATTTTTTAGTATGATACGGTACCGATATAATAAGAAATATTACATTACAATAAACTTTATTAAAAATCATGTAACCTGCTTTATCTTATTTAAAAATATTTTAATCATAATGTATAGGGCTGTAAACGAACCAAACGTTTGGTGAGCAGTTCGTGAACCGTTCGGCGAGAAGTTCATTTTGTTCGTTCGTTTATGAAACAAACGAACACGAACAAGAAATTTCGTCCGTTTAGTTAAATGAATAAACATGAACAAAGATCGCGTTCGTTCGTTTATGTTCGTGAACGTTCGGTAACGTGTTTGTTTGTGTTCGATAGTTTATTAGTGTTTTTAGTTTTTATATTTATTTAAATACTTTAAAATGCCGACAAAGTAAATATCTAATAAGTGTCAGTGTATTATATATTGTGTTTATGAACGATTGTTTGTGTTCGTTTGTTTCCATTTGTGTTCATGGATATTAGTTTGTGCTCATTTGTATTCGTCAATGTTCGTTGCCTAAAATTAACAAACAAACACGAACAAGTCTATTTCCTTAACAAATGAACACAAACATAAAATCTCGTTCGATAAGTGTTCGTGAATGGTTCGCGAACACGTATATTTTTAACAAATGAACACGAACAAGGTCTTGTTCGTGCTCGTTCGGTTCGTTTGCAGCCCTAGGCAATAGTGTAAATTTTCGAAAAATTTGACGCTTTTTCGATTTCGTTACCTGTTTTATATGAAACGTTGCCCCTATAAAGATTTTATAGATCCGCCACTGCAAATTACATGATATTTTCATTTGTTTGAACAGAAAGAGGAAATGAGACCATAGATTATATACCCGGGTTATCTTCATTAACAATAGCAGACCTTCCAACGACCTATCGTCGTGGCGCTGAGATGCTTAAGGGCATTGTACCCGCACTCTTTGGTATAAAAGCGAATTATGCCCTTATATCAACCATGTACGAGTTAGAATCCGAAGCCATTGATGCTCTTCGAGCTACATTAAAGATGCCCATTTACACATCCGGACCGAACATACCCTACTCCCAAATGGAGCCCAATCCCTCATTAGACCAACCATTTTACTTAAACTGGTTAAACTCCAAACCACCAAGAAGTGTCTTGTATGTTTCTTTCGGTAGCTTCCTTTTGGTTACAGGCGCTGAAATGGCTGAAATCGCATACGGGTTAACCCAAAGTGGTGTTAACTTTGTGTGGGTGGCTAGAGGAGAAACCTCACATTTAAAAGAAATTTGTGGGGAGAATGGTATAGTGCTAGAATGGTGTGACCAGCTTAGGATTTTGTTACATCCTTCTATAGGGGGGTTTTGCACACATTGTGGGTGGAATTCGGTGAAGGAGAGCTTGTTTTCGGGTGTACCGATGTTGACTTTTCCTATATTACTCGACCAACCGCTTAATAGTAAAATGATCGTTAAAGATTGGATGGTCGGATGGAATATGAGAGAAAAGGTGGGAAGTTTTAAGCGAGATAAGATTGCAAAGACTGTACGAGATTTTATGGATTTGAAGAGCGTTGTGAGGGCTGAAATGATGGAAAGGGCGAAGGCGTTTTCCAGAATTTGTCAAGAAAGTGTGGTTGATGGTGGATCGGTTAGTGAAGATATTGATGGTTTTGTTAGAGATATTGCAATGAACTAAAACGAGTGAATTAGTTTTAGATGTGTGTTGGATTAATCGTTGTAATTTCAATAAAAGTTTATTGATTGCTTGTTGTGTGAGGATGCACAAAGAAACTGAAGTTACTTGATTCGGATAAGTTTTCTTTGTTAAAATCATTAATGTTACTATTAAATAACTTATGACATTGTTAATGTGTTTTTTCTTCCAATCCAATTGTTACTTACTAAAAGATATGGATAGATGTTTTTGGGTGTCAATGTTTGAAGTTTTTTTAGGTATTGTTTATTTTTTAATAGATAAAATGTATGTAGTCTGCGGACCACATCTGCAGACATCTGTAAAAAAAAAAGGTTGACTAAATCTCTGTGGTCTACAAGAGGAATGTTGTATGTTTTTTAACGTATATAGACGTCTAAAAAGAACTGGTGATGGTGGTGGTGCTGGACGGTGGTGGTGGTGATGGTGATGGATGGTGGTGGATTGTGGTGGTGGTGGTGGGTGATGGTGTTTAAGCCTCTATATACCTTAGAAGATCTTAGAAGTGGTTGGACCAAGTGTGAACCAAGAAGAGCTCGTGTATACCATTTTTAATGAAACGTCTTCAGAAAAACTAACAATCTACACATGGCAATGTCTGCTCGTGGTCTGTGCGACACAGACACAAGAGCCTGTGCAATGATCTTGAAATTAGAGAAATGATTGTAGCTTTATAAGAATGTAAGAGTTTATTATGTGGAGCTAGATTCGCTAGAGGTACTTGAGTTTAAGTGATGGAGAGAATCTTTAGATAAAAAATAAGATCAAAAAAGTTTGTTAGCCTTTGTGTTGGATTTTGGATTACTAACAACGTATTATTTTTCAATAGCTTTATATCTTATACCATTTTAGAGTGGTGAGATAAGTCTTAAGTATCTTTATGCTTTGTGTTTGTTTTTCACAAAGAGGTTTTTTACAAATTTATTGTGTTTTCTTTTAAATTGGTATATAGATATTATAGCCTAGTGAAGATAGATATAGTTGAATGGTTTCACTGTAGGCACGATAATATTTCAGTTATCCAAATTTACTATTAAAAAAAATAACATGTTATTTAATTTATGTTCGAATACTGCCACATTGAATTCTTAATTAAAAGTTATAAGTTAAATAACCAAACTTCACTTTGGTTGCTTCTCTTTGTTCTTCTTTTTGTGTGAAGAGCCAAAAGGCTCTTCCTTCCAAACTGTGCTCTCCTTTTCTCCCGTATGCGAACAACCCAACAATTGTCAACCTCAACTTTTTCTTCTTGTTCTTTTTTTTTCAAACCACAAAAAGTCTTACTTGGAAACTCATCCTGCTCGGGATATTTCGAACGTCGACTCCTTAACTGTCATGAGTCCGTGTCCTCCTGATGCGCGGGAACCGCATGAAATCCGTAAACGCTCGCCCTCGTCAGTTTCGAACCTGGGATTAAAACCCCGTTTCGTCCCTTCACCCATATGTCCATCAAAAATGGCTCAAACAGAAATTAAACCTGCATCTTCACTTAAGAGAGGGTAAACCAATTAACCGTTGAAGCGCATTCTACCTGTTATTTTTGCCTTTCCTTGTACTTCAGTAGGCCCACCAGAAGTCCATGAATCCATATTTTAGTCCAAACGTTTATCAGCCCAACTTTTATTTTGTATATTAATACAAAACTATAAGCCCATTTGAATCTTGCAAACTAGATGTGTACAGACCGAGTATTTTTAATAATCGGTTCCGGTTATAGAATCGGTTTCGTTTTTTCGTTTTAAGGGTTGGTATAACCGGTTCGGTTTCAGTTCCGGTTATTTGACCAAAAAAACCATACCCTATGTGTCTGGTTACGGATAGGGTTCGGTTCCGGTTCTTTATAAACCAGGTATTAAAATAACTTATTTTCGGGTTTTTATACCCTATTTTCGATTTATTTAGTTCTATATTTTTGTATTTTCTAATACTCTATTGAGTTTTTATTACCCTATTTTCTTGTATTTTTTTGTTTATTGTTATTAATTATGCATTGTATAATGTAAGAAAATTAAAATAAATGTACTAACATAAATTTAAAAGAAATATATTAGAATTATGTATCGGGTATAGCCGGGTATAACCAGTTCCAGTTCTTGTCCGGTTTCGGGTATTAATCGGGTATGATTAGTTCCAATTCCGGTTCCAGGTATTGAGACCACCTACACGGGTAGTGTTGGTTCCGATTTCTGGTATAGAATACCCGAGTATTAAAAAAAACCAGGTTTCGAGTTTTTTTTATTGGGTCCGTTTCTGAGTACGGTATTTTTGTACTTCTGCATATAAAAAAAAGTCGATCCTCAATGAAAAATAGTATTATTTCTTTCTTTAAATCATGCATCATTATATTTAGTAATTAAGAGATAATATTAAATATTAAACCTTCAACCTCATTTATATGTGAACTAACATTTAACGTTTTGATGGTTAAGATATAACTAAAATCTATGACGTTTTTTGATGAAATCTTTTTCAACGAGTTTCGTTTAGTTGTGGATGGTATGCAAAGTTTCAAAGACAGCCATTGTATTGTCAGTTTGAGTTTAGTTGTATTTGCAGGTTTATCTCTTGTTTATCAATGTATATATATCATTACAACAGTGATAGAGAGTTTAAATATTAAAAAAAAATGATGTAAGTTTGTGTAGTAGTTCCCACTGAATCAAGGGCGGACCTAGTCACAGTGGTGGGTGGGCGACCGCACCTCTTGATAAAACTGTTTTTAGTGCTAAGTTTTGTCGAAAATTCTAACCGTACGTCTTGTTTTTTTTTCAATCGCACCCCTTGAAAATTTTCGGCCACTCCCTTTAGAGAAAAACATTAAGAATTAATAAAAAAATAAACGCTGATTATTATGAATGTATAAGTAGGGTAAGGTTAGTGTAAAAAGAACATTTTTCCTATAAAGTTTAAGAAGTCTATGTTGACATGGTGTTTTAAATTTTATGTATGGTGTTTTATATTTTTTGGATATGGTATAACACTAGAAAACATCAAACACAACAATTTATAACACAATCATATGTATCCTAGGCATTTAATTTAAAACACACTGATTACTTTCTTTATATGGTGTTTTAGATTCCATGTCTAGAATACATTTAATTATGTTTTAAATTGTTACGTTTGGTGTTTTTTGTATAATACATGTCAAAAAAATATAAAACATCATACCGAAATTTTAAAACAACATACCTACATAGAGTTCTTACACTTTGTACGAAACATGCCCTTTTTACAGGAACTCTTACCTATATAAGCATATAAAAAAATTTATATAATTATTCTTTAACCACTTATTTGCTTTACTTAATCCAGTCTACAATCTAATATGCTAACCCAATCCCAAGCCCAAACCAAAGATCTTGAACTAAAATAACCCAAACAAACCCACACCCATTCGAATTCCAAATCCTGCTCCAAAAAAGATGCCCAACGACTACAGTCTACAGCGACTCACGACCGGACTAGTTTTTTTGGCGGAAAATTCAAAATTATGGCCGTTCCGATCATTATTACGCCGGAATTCCTACTTAGAACGGGTATTCTTTCTTGATTTTTTTGTTGTTTTATGCAGTGATCATGAGAAAATATAACTTTATAAGGGCTTGAACTTTTTATGTTTTTTGATGTTTCTTTAGTTGTTCTATACTTGTAGTTAATGATTTTGTTATTTTATTTTAAGCTTTGCTCGTTTAAATGATTACTAATCAATATTTGAAACTAGGCTTAAATGTTTGAAAATTATGGACTATGGTATTAGTTGAACATGATTGTTTATTTTGTTTAAGGTCATTGTTGTTTTGTGAATTTATGAAGCGATTTATATGTGATAAGAACCATGAGGAGAAAGTTATGACGCGATTTCTCAAGAGGAAATGGTTGAACCACTTTTTTTTCGTCGGATTCTTCTAATTAAAGACCAAGCAATGTTTTAGATTTTTTTTTGTTGTTTTATTCAATGATTAGGAGAAATAGAAGTAGAGGGGGTTGAACTTTGATTGTTATTTGTTGTTACTTTACACTTACTTACGATAAGTTTTTGTGTTTATTGTTTTACTTGAAACTTTACTTTTTTATTAATATAATAGAAAGTTAGTCAATCAATAGGGTTTGATTGTTTGAAAATTGAAATCGACCCAACCCGACCTGATCCGACCCGCTCTGAAACTTTGTTTGTCTATATTTATTTGTTTTATATGACCCAATCCGGTCCGACCCGCTATGAACCGAATTCTTTTTTATATAGCTAAGGGCTAAAATATTAAAAAAATTTCAAACCCTTAGAAAAAATTCCTAATTCCGTCACCGCACTAAACGAAGCATTCTTTGTCTTTTATGGTGGGTGCTTTATCTTTTCACAATCGTTGTATGTCGCCACTAAAATTTACATAAACAAAAAGAATAGACATAACCATTCTGTACATTATTGTAATAAAAAGGAATAGACGTTAACCATTACTTTAATCACACACAATATAAAATATCACAATAACTCCTTTGAAATTATCAGTTGAAACCATTCCGATCACCGACGGTTCTCATTCAACTGGAAACATCGGTGGATCTAGAAAATCTTCTAGAGGTAACGTTTTATTAAAAAGGGGTAAGAGATCGAAAAAAGGTCAAATTTTTTCCAAAATTTACACTACCGTACCCGTTCCCCTAAGGTAGGTCCGCCCCTGCCGGAAACCAAACATGAATCAAGTGATGGTGGTTCCGTTTCCCGGCAGAGGCCATATAAACCCTATGTTGAACCTCTGCAATATACTCTCATCTCGACTGAAACCGGCACACCATCTTCACCATTGTTGTCACCGAGGAGTGGCTCGGGTTTCTCGATCCTGATCCGGAGCAAGAAAACCTCAGGTTCGCCACCATTCCTAACGTCCTCCCGTCCGAACTCCACCGTGGATCCGACGTGGTAGGATTCCTCACCGCTGCAAATACCAAAATGGAACGTCCTTTTGTCGAGGTGCTTGATCAGACTGAGTTTCCGGTGACACTCATCATAGCTGATGGAACTATGGGCTGGCCGTTTGACGTTGCTAACAAGAGGAATATTCCGGTAGCGATGTATTGGCCGATGAGTGCCTCCACGTTATCCGTTGTGCATCATGTTGATCTCCTGGAATCGCATCATCACCTTTTTGTTGACGTTTCAGGTAATTTTTTCATGAGAGGGGGAAATTTTTAGAGATTGTTATATAATTTTTTTCATTTTGGTTCGGTTCGGTTCTAGTCGGGTCAAGTCAATGTTATAAAATAAGATAACCAAACCAAATTAAGAGGACAGGGTAAGGCTGATCAAATCGTTCGTCGCTCATCGCTCGCTTGGAAATGTTTGGAATATGCTCGCTCGGTTTGGTTCGGTTTGCAAATGAGCCAAGCATGAGCAAAGATTCGCTCGGCTCGGCTCGAATTAGTTTTATTAATTTATAACATATATAATTATATATGCACATACAAATATCATGTACATTCATATTTTATACATACCACTCTATTAGATTTGGACCACTATACTCAAATATACAGTTATATTTTTTATAAAAACTTAAAACAACTCTAAGTCGTGAAGCGATAATATTTGACATATTTCTTTCATCAATCGTCAGTCGTCAATCGTATCTCGCTCTCACCATACGCCACAATGCGACAATTGTTTTTTGTTGTATATTCTTCGCCTCACCTGCCTCAACCAGAGTCTCATCCTCGGGCGATCTGACCTCAATCTTAGTGTCATCCTCAGACAGTTGAAGCTTAGTCATGATCCGATGGAGACATCGAAGGAAACATGCTAAATCTATGGTTGTCCAAATTACTCGTCGCTTGCTCGGAAAATTACACGCTCGAATATGCTCGTTCGGATTTCACTCGGTTGTAAACGAGTCAAGCAAAAGCAAAGGTTCGATCAGTTCGAATCAACTCGTGAACAACACTAAATACAGTGTTCAAAGAGTTTTGTTCCTTAATCTCTACTAATGACATTCTACTGGTTTACACAAAATAATTTCTCTAGGTTTAAACAAATGAATTTCTACTCATTTAACTTTTTTTGACTTATTTTATAATCATGTTTATCTATATAATTAGATTTAATTTTTTTTTTGAACGATGAAATTTCATTAAAACAACCACTAACAAAAAGCTAGCAAAAGCAAACAACGCTTAAACAACAAAATTACATCCGGTTTTCAATAACAAAGATCTAAAAAAGGACCTATTTTTTATCATGAGAAACTTGATGTGCTCCATCGTTTTGTTGACGTTTGACCGTTGCGTCAGAAAAAACAGCCTCATTTCTTGCCTTCTAGATACACCAACATGTCGAAATCACAACCCCATAAAAGACTTTTCTCAATCGTCGTTCCATTCTTTGGTCGTTGTGCGTCGTCAAAAGATTCTTAACTGAGAATGATACACCAAGTCGCCACTGCTTGCCAAACAAGAGAAGCAAAGCTGCAAGAGGTGAAAAGATGCTCGGACGTTTATCTTCTTCCCCGCACAGCTTGCAAATGTACGATCCAACTTTCACATTGCTATTCTTTAACGCCCTAAGAGTTGGGAGTCTATTCATTTCCGCCTTCCAACCCATTATATAAGCTTTAAGAGGGATCCAGCTATTCCATTCCATAACGAACGGGATAGCCACATTATTACCTTCAAACGACACGTTTTTCATTCACAGAAAGGAGAAATCCCCTTCTTTGCTCGCAAGCTAAGTCCATCGATTTGTGCCCAGGCTAAAACGGACCCGCTGGAGCATCACCAGCAATGCGTTTAACTCGTTCTCCTCCGCTGGATTGAGGTTTTGCCTCTTCCAATGCCATTTCCACTGCACCGTCGCACCCTGCATCTCGTACCTTTCCTTGATTACACAAATACTTTTCTTAGTCTAGCATGAATAAATTGGGAAAGGGGATTTTTAATGGATTTGAGGTGATCCAAGGATCCACTAAAAACCGAATAAGGTCCCATTTGCCCACTCTACCCATTATAATAGAGTTTAAACTTAGATTTGTATGCGTGAGATGATTCCCCAGCTTGGCTATCGAACTCCACGTGCCCGTAAGACTTTTGCAATGTGGAAGATCTGGCCATGATCTATAAATCGCATACAACGACTTGACGACCATCCTCCAAAGCGCCTTGGGTTGATTCTTGAAACACCACCACTTCGTAAGAAGAGCGATGTTGGCGTCTCCTAGAGGCATGAGACCCGAACCCCCGGCTTCTTTAGGCATGCAAACTCTCTCCCATTTGATCCAATTGTTCTAGTGCTTATCAACGTTACACCCCCCCCCCTTGCAAAAAAAAATGTTCTTCTCTTTGCTTTAAGTTTTTTATGATAGCTACGGGAGCCCGAAAGTAGAAAAATAGTAAGTGAGGAGCGTTCCATAACCGCTTTTAATAGGGTGATACGACCTCCCTCCGATAAAACCGACGCTTTCCAAAGAGACAATCTTTTATTAACGTTACGGTAAATTACACTTTCGTCCTTTATGTTTGTATCGGATTGCAATGGATGTCCTTTAACTTCAATAATTACAGTCACAATCATTTAACGTTAGGGTAAATTACACTTTTGGTCTTTTATGTTTCTCTCTCTAATCTCTATTCTCTCTTTTTGTCTCTATACAACCATCATCAACATCAACCATAAGTATCATCATCATCACCATCAACATTCATTACCATCAACCATCATCACCATCACCATGTATCATTGTCATCATCAAATCGAAACACTACCACCTAACTGTAATTATGTTGCCATCAACCATCATCACCATAACCTCAATAGTCCTGTCACCATAAGTCCTGCTTCCATGGAGTGTTAGATGATAGCATATTGCATAAAAAAAATCGTAGCTATGAAGATCTGGAGTGTTAGATGATAGCATATTGAAAAAAAATTGTACAAAGTAAAAACAAAACGGAGGGGTTGTGGGTGGTTGATGGTGGTGGTTAATCTTTTTACATGTTCTAAAAGTTTTTAATCTTTTTTGTTTATCGTATTTAATAGGAAAAGACAAGAATACCCTCATGTGCAAGGCATATACGATATTTAACTTAAAATTTTAACCTAGTTAGTGTTATAGGACCTAAGGGGTAACGAGTTTAAAAAAAAAGGACTGTGACTATAAATATTGAAGTTAAAGGGCATCCATTACAATATGATACAACAGAAAGGACGAAAAGTGTAATTTACCCTTAACGTTAATGTTTATCTTAGCTTTCCTTCACATAGATTTGCTACACTTCCAACTTTCACCAATTGGTCGATAACACTCCCAACGTTCGATTTGTACACCAACACTCCCAACTATCAACTTATTGCTCGATGACACTCCCTAACTAACTGAAACTTAACCCAATTAGTTTTTGCTGATGTGGCTTTTTTTTGCTGACGTGGTATATAATGTGGCAGGTGATGTGGCTTTTTTATGACATGGCAGCTGATGTGGTAGCTAACATGGCATTTTTGATGACGTGACAGCTGATGTGGCGGTTGACATGGCATTTCTGATGACATGGCAGCTCACATCAGCTGACTGGGTTAGGGTTCAATTAGTTAGGGAGTGTTATTGACCAATAAATTGAAATTTGAAAGTGTTAGTGTACAAATTGAAAATTTGGAGTATTACCGACCAATTGGTAAAAGTTAAGCTTATTTAAATCCAATATCTCATATATATATAATATATATATATATATTTGTACCTTACTTGAGTAACTTAATAATATAATATCAAATTCTTATATGTCGTTGAGTAATATTGTAATTGGAAAAATTCGAAGAAAAACTAATAGTACTTGAATAGTTAATCCTAAATTTCTAATAGTTTCAGGAAGACGACGTGATGAAAGATTTAATCATTGGAAGACAAGCTAAACATTAAAGTACAAAAAAAAATAAAGTAAAATATAAAAGAGTACTATATGGTGTTTTTAATGAAAAGGACCAATATTAGATATTAAGAGCATTCAACCTTTTTTTCATTTCTCAATTTCTTTAATTACATTATAAATTAGTATATTTCTCTTTTTATTAGTTAAATACATTTTTTATACTTTTATATTTTTTGAACGGCAAATTTCACACACCAATAATTCTTAAATACTCTCATAGTCCATGTTTAAACATGAACATCTCGCTTAAGAGATTACTGTCTCTACCTTTGCTTTGTATACCTTTATTATTACATTTTTTCTCTTCTACACTCAGAACCACTTTTAAAAAATATTAAAAAATAATAGGGGTGAACAGTATCTCCTCGAATATACCGATAAAAAGTAACGTTTTCTCTCTTTCTCATTCACAACCACTTTTTATAATATGTAGAACTCACTTACATAAAAATGCAGAATAAGATATGAATGCTCTAAGTCATTTGCAACAGACCTACGGTCTTCCTCCACTTCTTTTCTCAGTGTTTGAGAGAGCGATAGCCCACCACCACCCCTTAACCCAACCTTTAGGTCCACCCCTGATCTTATATATACCCGATCAGGCATGTACTAAGAAATAGTGAATTAGTAGATTATTCCGTAATGATGACAAAAGAAAAGGAATATTTTACATGTAGGTTTCGGTTAAGCACGTTCGGCTATGTCACCTTTTATCATACCCATCCCATATTCGTGAATATTTTATAAAACTATCTGACACTCATGTGCCTAACCTGAAGGTTTGAGCTTTCGGGTATACCTGTAGGTTCGGGTTAATTTGCCATCTCTTATCACCTTCTCATACTTAAGTAAATTTAATCCATGGTGGTAGGAGTTAGAATTCTTTGAAACTATAAAAAACATTTTGCATACATTACATGATATTTCTATTTGTTTGATCAGAAAGAGGAATTGAGACCATAGATTATATTCCTGGATTGTCTTCATTAACAGTAGCAGACATTCCAATGGTCTATCATAGCGGCGGTGAGAGGTTAAAGGGCATTATACCCAACTTATCTGATATAAAAGCAAATTACATCCTTATATCAACCATATACGAGTTAGAATATGAAGCCATTGATGGTCTTCGAGCCACGTTGAAGATGCCCGTTTACACATCTGGACCGAACATACCATACTCCCAAATCGGACCCAAATCCCTCATCAGATCAACCCATGTACTTAAACTGGTTAAAGTCCAAAACACCAAGGTCTGTCTTGTATGTTTCTTTTGGTAGCTTCCTATCGATTTCAGGTGTTGAAATGGCTGAAATCGCATACGGGTTAACCCAAAGTGGTGTTAACTTTTTGTGGGTGGCTAGAGGGGAAACCTCACATGTGAAAGAAATTTGTGGGGAGAATGGGATGGTGGTGGAATGGTGTGACCAACTTAGGGATTTGTTACATTCTTCTATAGGGGGATTTTGGACACATTGTGGGTGGAACTCGGTGAAGGAGAGCTTGTTTTCGGGTGTACCGATGTTAGCTTTTCCTATATCACTCGACCAACCACTTAGTAGTAAAATGATCGTCAAAGATTGGAAGATCGGATGGAATACGAGGGAAAAGGTGGGGGCTTTAAAGAGAGATGAGATTGTGAAGACTGTAAGAGATTTTATGGATTCGAAGAGTGCTATGAGGATTGAGATGATGGAAAAGGCGAAGGCGTTTTCAAGAATTTGTCAAGAAAGTGTTGGCGAAGCTGGATCTGTTAATAAAGATATTGATAATTTTGTTAGAGATATTGCAATGAACTAACACGAGTGAATTAGGTTTTGATGGGGCTAGGATTCATCGATGGAATTTCAATCAAAATTTATAGATCACTTGTCGTGCGAGGATATATGTACCATGAAACCGAAGTTGCTAGCGTTGATGTGGGTTAGTTTTTATTGATAAAATCATTAATGTTACTATTAAAGAACCTATGATATTGTTAATGTGTTTTTTCTTCCGAACCAAGTGTTACTTATTAAAAGATATGGAGTAGGTGTTAATGTTTGAACTTCTTTAGTGTTGATAAGGTTTAGGATTAACAAAGATACTAATATAGTCTATATAGATACCTAAAAATAATATTTTAACCTTAATTTGTTATACATAAAAAAAATCATTACAAAAATATGTAGTAGATGTTTTTTTTCAATTTTATAAACTCTTTCATATTTTATAAACAAGAGAACACTTGTAAGTTAAACTAATAGAGAGGGAAAAGGAATATTATCACACAAATACAACAATATATAGTGGTTCAGATTAAGATTAACAACTTTACCATACGTCCACTTTTGATCATTGAGTTTTTTTTTAACATTGACTTCTCTAAAAAATACAAAAGAGATAATTAATTAAGATACATAGTGATCGATGATTATTTATCTTTGTAGAGCATGTTGTGAGCTTTTCTCTCCCTTACAATGATCTTAGAATTGATTGTATACACTTTATATGGATCTAGTTTGGTAAGAGGTACTTGGGGTTAAGTAATGAGGATAATCTAAATATAGATAAGAGATCAAAAAAGTTCATCAGCCTGTATGTTGGACTATGGATTACTAATAACATATTTATTTTGTGAGACTGATTAATTAAGTTGCGAAAGCTTTTAACCGACTCAGTTAACCAAGAACAACTTTTGATCATAAACTCAAGAACACAAGAAGAAAGAAATTCAGCCTCACCAATTCACCAAATGCAAATCCAGTAAACACAAATGATCATGTACAATTAGAGTTCATTGTGACCTTGTAACTAAACCCAAGTGATCAGTACAATTAGGGTTCATTATGACCTTGTTCTAAACATACGTGCTTATGTATATGTATGTTACTTATTTTGATATTTATGCCACCGTGAATGCAGGTGAGATTGCAACTGTATTTTCACCTGTTTGATATATTGCATTATAAATTCCTCTATTTAGTATTCTCTTTGTTTTAGCGCGTTTGATCAGTTTTATATGCGACTCGTCACGTTTAAGTTTTGAAGCCACAAGTTTTTCTTTTCTTTCTTTTTCTTCGGCCATTTCCTCCAACCTAGCCGCTTTGAATTCGGTGATGGAGTCCACCACCGTCTCCTTTCCCCTGCTTGATTATTCACCACTTTTCTTGCGATGCGGTCTTGTGAGTGTGGGTGTGTCATCTTGTTCGGGTTCGTTATCGAGTTGCTTGTTCAAATTCATTTCGGGCATGTTGCTTGATATATCATCGTTAGAAGTAGTGTAGTTCCCGGACTCGGAAGTTTTTGATATTTTTGAACATCCTCTTTTCTTCGGAGCCGTCGGCCCATCCATGTCGACCAACATACCCGGTACCCACTTCGGGTGATGTCTCGCAACCTCTCATGACGCTAAGGGTGGAAAACATTTATGGCGGTATGTTGTGCAATACTCTTTTAGGACGTTTTTTATGATAGTCGCCTCGCTCGCTCCACTTGTGGATTTCAGGTCTACAAAATATACAAAAAACACTATTTTATAAACAAGATAAAAAATAACAAAATAAGTAATAACATTTAAAAAAATACCAATTGAATGAAGCAATTGTTAAATTTACACAATTTTCGGTTATAATCTCCTCACTTTGAAGTCATTTGATCCATGTTGCGTTCGGTCCGAACCAGGAAGTTTGGAAAAATGTGCAATAACTCGTCTCCAAATCAAGTTCTCTCTTTGTTCATTTGAATATTTTTTGTTTTTGGAGATGTGCAAGTATGCGTTGGTCAAGGCGACCTTCTCCTCGCTCGTCCAAGTTCTCCGACCACCGACTATTGGGACGATATCAACTTCTTCATCGTCTTCTTTTTCTTCTTCTTGAACCGGTTCACTATCGTCATCATCTTGTTGTTGTAGATCGCGATATGCACGGGCGAATTGGTGGATGAGATTGTTATCTTCTAGTGGGTCGAGTGACATTTGATTAAACGCTTGGTGTTGAAACTGTTGGTTTGAAATGGTGGAATAAAAGGTTTGTTTTGATACGGTTGGGTTTGAAACGGTTCATTTTGAAAGGGTTGGTGGGGAAAGGGTTGGTTGGAAAACGGTTTGGTTTGAAATGGTGGAATATGCAATCTCGCCGACTCGCCAAGATTAGCTTGAAACTTTGGCCGTGTGGGTTTTTTCTTCGAACCCGAACCACGTTTGCTCGAACCTTCCATTTTCTGGTTTAGAATGTAGAGTATAGAGATTGTATTTTTGTGGGTTGAAAGGTTAAGGTGGATGGTGTTATATAGTGTTTAATTTTTTCCTTTTTTTATTTTAAACACCAACGGTCCCCTCTCAACGGTAACATTTCAGCTGTGGTCACAATGATCGGCGGCGGTGTTCCATGCGTGGTGAGCCACCAACCACGCACCATCACGAGGCACCCCACCCCCTAACCTGATGACCTGGTAATTACACACTATTAGAACACAAAGTTAAAGTCTAATCATTTTAGGGAGACACAAAATTGTTTAGATTACTTAATTGGAACACCTATTCACCTATAAGCGTACTAATATACAACATCTCTAATACTTTCTCTTACTTTTATAGAGTAAAATTCTCGTACAAATAACTTTAACATATTAAACATACGAAAGGTATTAAAAAGCCAAAAAAATACGGTGACATTTTCGTAATTATTTGCTTGTAGGGTAATTATCAAAATTACTTTACAAATGATCTTGTAAGTAATTTTGATCTTGTAGGGTAATTATCAAAATTACTCTACAAAATCATTTGTAGAGTAATTATGATACTTTACAAATTACCCTACAAGTTCAAAATTACCATACCAAATCATTTGTAGAGTAATTATGATACTCTACAAAATTACCTTACAAGAACGTTTTACAAAATTACTCTACAAGATCAAAATTCTATAAGATCATTTGTAAGTAATTTTGATACTTACCATACGAGCAAATAATTACGAAAATGTCACCGTTTTTTTCTTCAGCAAAACTGTCAATTCGTACGTTTTGTAAGTTAAAATTATTTGTATTTAATCTTTTATCTACTTTAATAATATCTTCATATATGTTAAAAACCCTATTTTGGTTCTTAAATTGAGTTTTTTAGTTTAATAATATTTATATTCCAAAAACATGTTATAATATCTTCACATAATATCAAAAACCCTATTTTGGTTCTTAAATTGAGTTTTTATTTTAATAGTATTTATATTCCAAAAACATAAATTATTCCCACAAATACAACAAATCCAACTAAACCCCAAAACCATCTACAACAAAGTCAATGACTATGTTTCAATTATGGTAATTTCAGAAGTTAAAACCTACATTTCCCATTCGAATAAAACCCAGAACCGGTCAGTTCCACGTCTCCACTCCACGTGGGCCCCACTTCCACCCATTCGTTCCTACACCAACAAATCCCATTTACACACACAATAACAACAACAACAATAAATTCCCTTTTTTTTTTTTTTTTTTCTTCACAACCAGCGGCGATCTTATTAATAATTTTTTAGGGGTAACTTTTTATAAAAAAAGTAACGAAATTGAAAAAAACTTAAATCTTTTCAAAATTTACACCAACACCGGAACGCTAAAGGGTAGCGAAGGCTACCCTTCTATTAAGGTAGGTCCGCCCCTGTTCACCACACACATAATAAGGGTGGAAGGGACACTTCCCCAAAATGGTAGATTAATTTTTTAACCAATAAAATCATGCCATATCAACTTTCTCATTCACTACTCAATTTGCATTCAAACACTAGGGGTGCTCAAACACATGAAAAGTAGTAACATTTAAAAAATAATAATAAATAAAAAAATTGTGATTGGTTGAAAAAGGAGTGGAGCCCACCACTAACCCTCTCTCCCCTCCATCTCTTCTCTTCTTGTTCGGTTAATACACACCGATTTCAACAAATGAGTTTGAGTTACCACTCACCGAAAAGGGGTGACGACGGTATTCCCACGCGGTAAACTAACTCAATCACCCCTCTCCCGAATACACCCCGACCACCCTATCAATATAACAATAAATACATATATAAAGCCCACCCTCTATCCCCATAATTGTTATTAATATTATTATTTCCCCTACTTTCTCTCTGCCACCACCACCCTTCTCATTCCCTCTATCCATCACCATGAATAACAATAATAATAATAATGACGACAACTGGGTCAAATCCGCCATTGATGACGTCAACCTCGTCGTTCACCTCCTCCTTAAACTCCGCCACCCATCTCCGCCGCCACCCAATGCCTGGACCATCCGTCAACGCCGTTCCCAACCACCACCACCACCTACCACCACCGCCACCAACAAACCCTCCGCCACCAGAGCCAGCCCCACTACCCCACTGTCATGGAGCGGCGCCACCTCCGTCAGCGGCGGCGGCGTTGAGGAGTCCAGCCGGCTAATTCACGACGGCTCCGAAACAAGATCTAAGGTTTGTTACTCTGTTTGCTGTTTGTTTGACTATACGACGTCGTTTTCTTTTGCTATTGTTTTGTTTTTCACTTTTTTTGTTCGTTTTGTTGGACGACTGGTGTTACACGGTGGCGCGTGGTGGTTGGTTAATTTACGAGTTTTGTCTTTGATTTGACCGTTTTACCCCTCGTGGGTTGGTTAATTTACGGGTGGCTTTCAGATCACTCATCACACATCTTCACTTCCCACTTCACCAGTTTCGGTTTTGTAAAATTACGATTGTACCCTTGTCCCACGCAACATCGTTTACAGATTTTTATACGATCGTTAAAAACCAGATCTCGTTAGCGTGTCAATCCGACGTCCGTCCATCGATGAATTAACAATTAACAATTAACTCCACCGTTGACGAGATTACCCTTACTAGATACTTTTACGAACTGCCCTTTTTCTATTTTTTTTATTTTATAACTTTTAATATATTTTTTTATTATTTTTGGAATGAGATGAGATGACTTCCTTTGGATGCCTAGAGTCAGAAACCGAACGAATTTCCACGTTTTTTCCTAACCAATTTACGATAATACCCTTGTTACAAAAGGGTATTTTAGTACATTCAGTTGAAGATAATTGGTAGTTTATAAACTCATGACTCGTGCCCTCCACCTGTCAAAGTCAACACCCATCTAGATTTGGTTGAAAAAGACGAATGCAATGCCACTCTACCAAACTTGTAAATATGGAATATAATTAGGGGTAGTTACGTCATTTAGGTAGTTAATATACGGATGACGTGTTTTAAGGGTCGTTTTTCGTGCGAGTAGTTGTGAACTTTATTGTATGGAACAAGATGGGTAACAATCCGGTGTGTCGCGGGGTATTGGGACTCGTGTGCAACCGTATTTGTTTCTCTATTTTTATTAGTCATATGGGTCTCTTTAAATATTAATTCCATGTGATTGGAGTTAATATTTAATTCAAATGTATAATTCCAGAAAATAAAAATCATCGTTGACAAAGTCAATACGAAGGGTTTTCTTCCTTTCTTTCTTTTTTTTTTTTTCATTTTTAACGGTTTATATTTTGTCTTTTTTTATTCATTAGACGAGTTCGTCACACTAGCACTTGATATTTATTAGAAATTAAATATTGGTCAAATTTATAATTCGTGAATGTCAAGGTTTCCTGATTTATTTATTATTATACATTAAAACAACGTATTACAATTCTTATTTATCAAAATTTAATAAGATGTGTTAAAAGTGTTCATTACGGAGTTATTCTTATTTTATTTTATTTTTTATTTTTTTTGGCTCCAGAAAATATTAGTTTTTAATTTTCTTTTGACATGGTCATAAAAACACAATACATTAGAATTGTTGTGGGTTTAAAAGACTTGGATAATGTCAAAAGTGAACTTGATCTTTGATTGTTGGTTCATTTTTGTAGCTTCCATTTGTTCTCAAAAGATTCTTGTTTATAGATTTAGGGTAAGACAAATTTGAGGCTATATACTCTTTGTTTTCTATAATGTCTAACAATACAACGTCATTTAGTGAGAAAAGTGTGAGAACCTCATAATACAGTATTAACTTCGATTCATCTGTCATGTAACGTATTTTTGGTTTTTCACATTTCCCTAGTTTGTTTTCCATGTGTAGTGTGTACACGTTTTATTTATTTTTTTTTGGTAAATTGTGAAATATATTTTTTAAATGTAAAATGGATTTAGTGGTAAGACAAATTTGAGGCTATCTACTCTTTGTTTTCTATAACGTGTAACGATAGATCGTCATTTAATGAGAAAAATGTGAAACCTCGTAATACAGTAATAACTTTGATTCTTCTGTCATGTTTAACGTATTCTTGGTTTTTCACATTTCCGTAGTTTGTTTTTCATGTGTAGTGTGTACACGTTTTATATTTTTTTTTGGTAAATTGTGAATATATTTTTTTAAATGTAAAATGGATTCTTTTGTCTGAACTTGGTGATTAAGCTAGCATTGGTTTCTTCGTGTACAAGACATATACATATGGCCTCCTAATATGACAAACATATGCATATTGTTACCCTATCATTTCTGTACGTGGAAATCAAAGATTTTATTAACTAAATTTTATTTATATTGTACTAGATGTAATACATTTATGATTGTGGGTCCTACTTATTTAGATATGTGGAAAACATGATCACATTCTAGTTTCTAAATCTTGTGTTTTTGTTAGTTTTGTAGTCATATCTACTTTTAAATTTATAAAATGTTATTCAGAATCATACCTTTTGTTTTTGTATTTTCAGGTTATTCGGGCGAACGAGACAACCCCCACGAAGAGACCACGAAAAAAGAAGGTAACGCTTTCTTTCTATTTGCACTTCAAGAGTCGCGTGCATCATCGTTCGTGATCTTATTTATGGTGTTTTTGCGGTTCTTTTGTAGACATTGGCTGAACTTAAAGAGGACGAGATGACATTACTTAAGGAAAGAAAGCAACTGAAACGAGTACGTAAAATTTCTGGCATACCTGTTGACTTTTACTTTGACTTTGACTTTTTTGATGTCGATCGAGTATGCTTTGGACTGAATTTAGTTTCTAATGTCATGCAGCAACTAGCATCCCTACAAGCCACATTGCAGGAACAGAGAAAGGAGAATGAAGGCTTGAAGAAGATGAAGGTAAAACAAACATCCTCTAAAAATGATAGAGTTGAATAGTTGATCATTAATGACATCAAAGATTTTACTTAAAAAGTGTTGAGATTCTTAATCATACATAGTTTTTCTATGGTTAAGCAACTTGGCTATATTAGTGGCCACACGCTCATCGCTAAAAATGTTAATTAAATGATTGCATAGATGGCAAGATGAACAGGTTAGGCAACGGGTCAAAACAATCTTGGTTTTAAACATAGTTGTCAACAGCTAATAGCATGGCGTATAGGTTCATGCTTGCTATATGGTCTGTAGCGATAGATAGCTATTTGATAGCAGCCTTTAATTATTATTATTTTTAAATAAATAGCAATGAAATAGAGCTATAAAATAGCTAGATTTTAGTTTTTTGTTAAATATACATGTAAAATAGTGTATATACCAAGGTATTTTGATATAATATACATATAAATTTTTTAACTTTTTTTCTAGTGTATCGTTATATATAAAATAGTGTCTGCTATTTATCGGTATTCGCTATGTAATATATAGGTACTTTATTGCTATTTGTCGCTATTCACCATTAACAACTATTGTTTTTAAACAAGGTCGTATTTTAGTACATGCTAAAATGGGCCGGGTTGGTTGACTGACAAGCAGTGTCTGTCCATTACTTTACAAAAAAGTTTATATGTTAATTATGATTACAAATGCATGTTATTCAAATTTTTGAATAGAAACAATTTAAAAGGTTGCATGCATTAAAATATAAACAATTTAAATTGTGTTGACTCGTTTGAGATAAATCAAACCAAAATCAGCTCATTTGTTTGTAAATGGATCGAAATTGCCACACTAACGATTTGCGTTTTGTTTTCAGAATGATATGAAATCACAACAAGTTATGGCGGTTTCTGAATGCACCGAAGAACAGAAGAATGACGGTTTTGTGCTCCCTGATCTTAATATTGCAGTAGGTGAAGAGTGCTAAAAGTAGGCATAGAATAACATGAGAGAGTATATTATCAGCAATAGAAAATAAATTCTAACGTTGATGGGTAGATCAAAGGTGTAAGTAGAGAAAACACATTTGTTGTTCGTATGGTTTCTTCGATATTCGATCAAAGATATTAGAGGACGTAGAAATTGTTTTACCTCTTGTAGAAGTTGGTTTTATATTCTTTTATCACGTTTTTTACAAACTTCCAGATTAGAGATATGTTTACATGAATGCTAGAGGTTGAAAAATATATCTACTTTACGTTTTTGTTTGTTCTGTTGGTGGCGTATCTTTGCATAAACAATTATCACGCTACTTAAATCATCCCATGATTAACACAAAAAGGTTGAAATTCTTTAAATCAATGTTATTACTTAAAATCAAATAACATTTTGATTGTTATATTTGATGTTTTAAATATTATAATTGTTTTATAAAGATGGTAGAATCTTCAACTATAACAAAAGCATCAGTGGTCTAGTGGTAGAATTTTTAATAAATTCTCAATTTTTAGACTGTCATCCGTAACATTTTTTTATATCTTATTTCTGTAAAGCTGTTATCATTTACATGTTATAAATTAATTATAACATCACTGTTGGGGATGATGGAAGATCACAATGCTCATAAATCTCCAGTGGTGAACTGATGTTGGATTGTTGGGGATGATTTGTAGGGTTTATTTTTTATTTCTGTTTTCTTTTAAGAGGTATTTTATCAAAATTTACAAAATGTTTAAAGTTAGTTAATAGTTAGTAAAGTCATGGAACCATATATAACTTCTAAACAATGAAAGAACAAACGTTAAACTTAGGCTTGATATACCTTAAACACTAAACCCTAGTATTTAATCGTGTCAGGTTGACGGGTTGAATTCTTCAATGCTAACTCAACCTATATAGTTATTCGTGTTGCGTCATGTCAGATACACTTATAAAATATCATGCTTCCGGTCAATCCATTCTATGTTCATGTTTGGGTTAACCCATTTTTAATGGTCATGTTTCGGTTGACCTTTTAAAAAACGGAACATGTCAAGTAAAAGATTTGCTGACAATGTAAACGATTTGCTTCCTTATGTTGAACATAGGCAATATACAAGACATACATATGTTGTTTCTTTGGGGTGATTTTAGATTATTTTTTGAACTGTGTTCTAGGTTGTCTTTATATTTTTTTGGGTTTTTCTAATTGTTTTTAGGCTGTTTTTATAACTGAGTAGATGTACATATGTTAACATTTGCCTAAATGATAGCGTTACTAACAATAAATTCCATTTAATTAAGGGTGGCAATTAAGCAACCATCTTTTAATTACCACTAATTCATTGTCTTTTTAATTAGAACTCCATTAAACTCTCATTGTCAGATTCAAATATAATTTCCTCAACATCCTACCATGAATCCAAACTCAAACCCAATTTCCGGTGACCACCGGTGGATCCTTCAGATCCGTCAAACCATCAGTCAAGATATTGAAGAAGATATTGACATTCCCGTGTGTATATTTAGTGTGCCAACAAGCTTAGCGTCAGGAAAACCCGAATGTTATATCCTACAACAAGTCGCATTAGGCCCCTACCACCATTGGCAACCCGAGCTATATGGGATGGAAAGATACAAGCTTTGTGTTGCCAAAAGATGTCAAAAACAACTAGAAAATAATAGTATAAAGTTTGATCCACTCATAGATCAATTAAGCGTTTTCGAGTCAAAAATCCGAGCTTGTTACCATAAGTATCTAGATTGTGATGGGGAAACTCTAATTTGGATGATGGCTCTTGATGTTTCATTCTTACTTGAATTTCTTGATGTTTACACTATAGAAAAAGAAAGATCATTCACTAGAGTACCATCAAGAATATCACATCTTGTTGATTATTCATGCCAATCATTTGCCCATAATGCAATTCTTAGAGATATTGTGATGCTAGAAAATCAAATTCCTATTTTTCTTTTGGAAAATATGTTAGAATTTAAATCTCAACATGATTCTTTTGAATCGTGTCAAAAGTCTTTAACTTCAACGTTGTTCGGGTTGTATAAAGCGCTTTCTCCTTTTAGGGTTTTGGACAATGAGTTCAATCTTGATCAATCCAGCCAAGATTGTGCCCATGTATTAGGGTTTCTATACCATGTGATGGTGGATCCTCACATCAAAAATCAACATCATCAACATTATGATCATATGAGTACTTATCAAGGTGATCATGTTCATGATCAAGAGCAAGTACATGTGCATGAAACTCGACACAAACTAAAACGAAGTGTCGATGGCATAATAGGTTTCTTCAAAAGATTGTTACTTTGGGAACCCATCAAACTCATAGTTTCTAACACACCCATGGTAAGATTATTGAAACATATTGTAAGAAATGATGAAGTCAAACAAGAGTTGAATGTGGTTAGTAATGATAAACTTCCATTAATGGAGGAAATTTCAATCCCTTCAGTTAGTGATCTTGTGAAAGCTGGAGTAGGGTTTGCTCCATCATCCGGCGGGATCTTTACCATTGATTTTGATGAGAAATTGTCTACATTCTTTCTACGGTTGTTACCGTTGATGTAAATACAGATGTCGTGTTGAGAAACTTGGTGGCATATGAAGTATGCAAAGCGTCTGGACCTTTGATCCTGACGCGTTACACCGAGTTGATGAATGGGATTATTGATACCAAAGAAGATGCAAAGTTGCTTAGAGAAAGAGGGATCACAGTCAACAGATTGAAGAGTGATGAAGAGATTGCTAATTTATGGAATGGGATGAGCAGGTGTGTGAGATTGACTAAAGTGCCCTTTCTGGACAAGGTAATTGAAGATGTTAACATGATTTATGGAAGAAAATGGAGGGTTAAAATAGGTAAATTCATCAAGGTTTATGTGTTTGGTTCATGGCAGTTTCTTGCATTTGCTGCTGTTCTTTTGGGTCTGTTTTTGATGTCTGTAGAGGTGGTTTCTTCTGTCACTAGATTTATTTTTATGTTTTCTATAAGAAGTTTCTTATGAAAAAAGTAAGCAAATCTAATTAAAACCAGCTTGTTTAAAACAAATATACTTCAATTTTTTCTGTCAAAAATGTAATCTTTAGTTAATATGTATACAATCTTTGTTGTTCAACGATAACGATGTCCGTAGTGCAATATAACTTTAGATCATGTTTACTAATGATTACCTGAACACAAATGCTAGAGCTCAATGTCGCCACTAAAGACATATGTCGCCACTAAAGACCAACTTTCTTGCCGCTGTGAGTTAATCTATGTACAAGGCAACGAGATTAGCGATTAATATTAATTAATTATTTTAGTCTATTTTATTTATTGTATGTCCATAAAGTTAGGAGTAACAGTTGATTATGCTTAGTATTTGTTTAGAGTAATCTCCAAGTAAGGTTTTCCTATATATAGTGGTAGCTTTATTTGTAATCAAGCCGAGAATTCTATTAATAAAAAAAAGTGTCATGGGAGTTTACAAAAATAGAGAGTTTGATTGTATCATTATTCAGAGCACAGGTTGCTCATAATCTGTAATAAAGAAACCTGCATGGAAGAAGCTGTTCGGGCCTGTGATCTGCGTTGTTACAATCCGAGGTGTATAAGCGGGCTTCGCAGATACGAGAATTTGAAGCAAGGAAGGAAGGCCAAGGCTGTATCAAAATTCTTGGCTAACTGTGGGGCGAATAACCACGTTATAACCAGAATTCCTGATTGGAAATCATGGCAGATGAAGCAGCGCCACAACAAATCATTGTACACCAAAGAGAACCGAGTACTTCGAACTTAGTTTGTCCGGAGTTGGCAAGTACAAAATATAACACACGGATTGTGATGATGGAGACAAATCTTGATGCTCAAGGTTTATGGGAGGCAGTTGATCCCGTGACTGGCGAAGCAGTCGATGTAAGGAAAAACAAGTGGGTGCGAGCGATAATCTATCAAGCGTTACCAGAGAATGTTTCAATGCAGGTTGCAACAACCCGAAGTGCAAAAGATATTTGGGAGGCACTGCGGGTTAGATACCTCAGAGCAGACTAGGTTCAACAGGTTCTGTTAGCTACTTTGAGACGAGAATTGGAGCAACTAAAGACGGGAGAAAAAGAAACCGTGGAGGAGTTTGCCAGCAAAGAATCAGAATTCGTTAGCGAATTTAAATGCATTAGGAACAACTTTGGAGGAGACTACAATTGATAAGAAGTTATTTGATAGTACACCACCAAAATTCATCATGATAATTGCCACAATTGAGCAATTTTCCGTCATCAATACTATTACGTTTGAAGATTTATTGCGAGGTTTAAAGCCTTTAAAGAAAGAATTAAAGGGCACGAAGCCATAGCCGAAAGAGATGGCAAATTACTTATAACGTGAGCTGATTCCCAAAACAGAAGTAAAGGTAATGATCAAGATCGTCGAAGTTATGGGGGCCGAGGAAGTGGTACGTATCATCGAGGAAAAGGCTGGGGACGAGGCCGCGATAGGGGGTATAACCATGGACGAGGAAACTATTGGGGTAACAACGAGCTTAGTTATGAGCAAAGGGAAAATAACCAAAGAGAAAGTAAGGAAGGTGCTAGAGATAATAAGAACAACAATCGGGGCGAGACAAAAGAAACATACATTGCTACAATGGTCATGTAAATGGTCATTACGCATGGGAATGCACAAAACAACCCGAGCAAGAAGCCAACCCTAATACAACCAATGAAAGCGAGCCCACACTAATGGTTAAAAAAATGTTACGTGTTTGATGATCGATGATCCCAATTACATCAATAGTGTATACACATATCGAAAGTTCAATGTTCATATCGATAGTGCATGTGTATCAATAGTCTGTTGAATCGAATTAGCTAGGACCATCGATGGACAATTGTTCGATGGTGTTTGTCACATCGATAGTGAGTTACCATCGATTGATAGTTACTATCTATCAAAACAATTATCGATCAATAATGACTATCGATAGATAGTAATGACCATTGATATACAATCACCATAATCTTTGTCAATTTGCTGATAATCTTCATGTGTCAAATTGATATTACTATTTTAACCCGCTACTAATTCATAGTATGCACTCATCAAAGTGTTTAAAAGTTCCATATGCTCCTTTGCAACCTCTACACTTACTTTAGAGAAGCTTGATGTGTCTAAACGAATGGTGTTTGGATTTGATTGACCAACATTGAAAGTTGATGAGTTGTTGCCATAGCATGCTTGTTGATTGTTGTAGTTAGGATCAAGGAACGATGTATGCCAAAAGACTGAAATATTGGTTCGGGAGTAACAGGCTATTGTGGCATGTAAGGATTGGCATTTGAGACAAAGGCAGTTTATAACTTTGCATGTTGAGTAGGTTTTGTTGCACTGCTGATTCCACCACAATTTCCAAAATACATCTCTAGGTCATGTGGAGCTGGAATTCTTTTCGCTTTCCTAATCTCTTATGCATTCTTATTCTCTAAAAGTTGAATAAACTCATAAATGGTTGATGTAGCTAGAGTACCATTATACTTTAGAACTTCTGAAAATCCACTCCATTGATGTGGTAATGCATCAGAAAATTTTGTAACAACTTCTTCTGGACTTGAAACCACACCAAAGGTGTTCAGTTCACTCAGCAAGTGATAGAATTTGGTCGACATATCTCCTAATGACTCATTCTCCATGCACATAAAACCGCCAAATTCCTTTTGAGCAAGTCATGTCTGAGTTTACATGATGCTGCATTGCCTTCTCCTCTCACTCTTAATGCATCCCATAACCCTTTAGTGGTTTTCTAGCACACAAATATTAATGGAATATACCAAAACATATTCCCATGTATTTTAGGAAGTATATTTCTGTGTAAATAATTGTGATTACTTTCTCCCCAAGTCAAGGGATTGAATCATACAATTCTACATGGTATCAGGCCATTCATAATCCCCCCCTCCCTCCCTCTCATATTGTCGTCATCTTCCTCACCACCTTGTTCAACTTATTTTTCCCCTCCCTAATTCAATATGTCCTCATCCTCGGCCCAAGGGATACTCGGCCCACATCATGCTCAAAAGAACTCGGCCCAATCATACACGGCAGGATACTCACCCACAGACATTGCACAGGCTCTTTACAACTTGGCTCTTCATCACAATGACTAGTCATGGACCATGGACACGGGTGCTTCCGGTACAATGTCTCCCCAATCTGATAAGTTCCTCTCTATTTTTAATTCTAGCATTATTCATAATATAATTGTTGATGATGGCAAAACCATCCCGGTCTTAGGACAAGGTGACATCACCCTAACCCCACCCTTTCCTCCCTTTAAACTTAAAACGTCCTTTATGCACCAAACCTTGTCAAAAACCTTATTTCCGTTCGTCGGTTTACTACTTATAATCAATTAATTGTGGAATTTGACCCATATGGTTTTACTGTGAAAGATCTCAAGACCAAGAAACCTATCCTACGGTGCAATAGCTCGGGGGACCTTTACACTCTTAGCCCATCCAACATCACCAATCTCTCATCGGCTTCCACTTTGCAGCCATCTCTCAAGACACTTGACACCAACGACTCGGTCACCCTAGTCCAGTCATTTTGCAATCTTTAAAAACTTCGAATAATATTAAATGTGGTAGATTACAAAATAAAGTTTGTTCTTCTTGTATTTTCGGGAAACATTCACGTCTCCCATTTCCTACTTCTTATACTCGTACCTTAATGCCATTTGATCTTGTTCATAGTGATGTTTGGACGTCTCCCATTATTAGTAATGGGGGTCATCGTTATTATGTGTTGTTATTAGACGACTACACCATTTTTTTATGGACCTACCCAATAACCCACGAATCTAATGTTTACTCCATGTTTACAAAATTTACAACATTCATTCAAACCCAATTTGGTCGAAAAAATCAAGCAATTACAATGTGACAATGGTAGTGAGTATGCTAATAATCAATTTCACCAATTTTGTGACCAAAATGGTATGCACTTCCGTTTTTCATGTCCCACACCTCGTCCCAAAATGGTAAAGCAGAACGTAAAATCCGCACCAACAACAACCTTATGCGAACCTTACTTGCCCACTCATCCATGCCAAACATTTATTGGCCTCATGCCCTCGAAACCGCCACTTATCTCCTTAACATTATTCCCACTAAACTGCATAATTTTCAAACCCCCACTCAGCATCTCTACCACTGTCTTCCCTCATACGAGCACCTTCAGGTGTTCGGGTGCCTATGTTACCCCCTCATACCCAACACCACCATCCATAAACTAGAGTTTCGCTCCACACCATGTGTGTTCCTCGGCTATCCACCAAACCATCATGGGTACAAGTGTCTTGAACTTAACAAATAAAATCATTATCAACCGACACGTCCTCTTTGACGAAACAATATTTCCATTCTCCGATAAAACTAAACCTAAACCAAACCTTAACACCTATACCTTTTTAGATGATTCCTTAAGCCCATATTCTCACATCTCCAATCAACAAACCACCACACCTACATCCCGCACTACACATCAACCGACCCATCCCAACCCCAACCCGAACTCTCCAACAACCCATTCCGCACCCAGTCCACACTCCCCAATAACTCAAACCCAAACCCGCCCCTCTCTTCCCCTACCACGGCCCAACAACCTCACAACTCTTCAGATCCCGGCCCAACCACACCCACGGTACCATCCTCACAACCGGCCCAACATCACACACCACCTCCCCACAGCCCAATCCCGCAGCCACCACCTCTACCTACTCAGACCATTCATACTCGAGCCATGTCTGGTATCACCAAACCTAAACAGATTTTTTACCTTTCCGCCGAAACCATTTCTCCCATCCCCAAAATCCCAAAATTGCCTTGTCTAACCCGGATTGGTGTAATGCTATGACTAATGAGTTTAATGCCTTAATTAAAAACAAGACTTGGGAACTTGTCCCGAGACAAGCTCACATGCATGTTGTCACACCCCGACCCGCAGCGGAAAAGGTGATCGGGGCATGATTGGGTTATCATCAAAGCTCATGACATTTATTATGCGTTTCATATTCATTAATACAATTTAATGGAAATTTACAATAAGAATTACAACATGTTCTAACTATCAATCTAAGCTTCTTTGTTCTCTTCTAAGGCATTTCCTATGTTTTCCTTGCTTCAACCTGTTCACCTGTATCATGTGTAAAAGGTTTTTTTGGATCAACATAATGTTGGCGAGTGAATCCTATGGAAAACATTTGAACAAGTTTATTTAAATTGATTATGAAATATGTGCACAACCAAACATGAGTAAAAATAGATGTAAACTTATTCAACAATCATAAGATATTAAATGAAGCACACAGAAACAATAATGGAACATTTAGAGGCACGCGTTGCTCAACTCGTCTCTCACGAGGAACTGATGGGCCTAATGAATGAATTGCATAAACATGATCATATGAATGACACAACCACAAACAATATAAACTCAATGATACACACATGAACAATAATGAATTGGTTTTGAGGCACGCGTTGTTCAACTCGTCTCCCACGAGGAACTGATGGGCTTAATAAATGAATTCCATATAATTTGACAAAATGAAATAAGTAATCACAACAATATAAACAATCTAAATTTAGTTCACGATATGGTATGGCACAAGTTTAAATAAACGAGTTAATTATTTTTATGACACATGACACACCCCAAAACGTGTAATTTAAAAGGGGGAGTTGTAAGATTCACTCACAGTGGGTGCGTTCGGTTGATGATGTTGAATGCACGCGAAGTGGTTTTAACCACGAGTGAGATTAACCTAGATAAATATCATTATGGTTCGGTAAGTAAACGGATTTTATTAATCTATTTTAGTAGGATTGTTGGGTGTATTTTTGTGAGTTTAAGGCTATTTCCTAACCTTAAAAATGTTATTTTTAAGTATTTTTAATTGATTTTTAATTAAAATAATTAAATAAAAATAATAATAATAAATTGATTTTTTTTTTTTTGCTACAGTGACCGTTGACTTTGACCGGTTGACCGTTGACCGGTTCGAGTGCGAATATAAGTGCGCTGAGTGAGGCTCGAACCCGAGACCTCTCGTACGCGTGCACGCAGCTCTACCAACTGAGCTACATGTCTAACCCGTTATATATCTGTTTTTTAATTATATATATATATATTAATTATGTTAAACAGAAAATCCTTTATTTTTAAAAACGATTTTAATTGATTCGGACGGTGCGCTCCACAGGTCTCGAACCCGGGGACCTGTGGGTTATGATAACACACAGTCCACCGCTGGACTGTGTGTACAACTTGTTAACTTAACTGATTTTTATTATACTTAAACACAAATTAATTATTTTCATTTCTGACTTATTTAAAAAGCTTAATAATTGTGCGGTTCGATGCAGAAGACCGGACTCGAACTCGTGCACTTTGATTAAACATACACACAGTCCACCACTGGACTGTGTGTCTAACTTGGTTATTTTTCCGATTAATAATATACTTAACATATATATAAAATGAATCCGGTTCAGTTAACAAAAAGAACATTTTTATTTACGCAACGTGTGTGGAACAGGATTCGAACTCGAGACCTTTGTGTTTATTGTGCACACAGTCCACCGCTGGACTGTGTGTCTAACCCGAATTATTTCTTGATTTAAATTATACTTATGAGTTACCGAACTTCATCTTCTTCGTTGAGTTTTAACCAGAATCGATAACTGACGGGTTCAATGTTTTAATCGGTTTCTTAGCGTGTTTCAGTTCATTACGGTGAGATATAGGTGAAAAGAAAAAGAAATTAGGCGAAGAGGTATACCGACTGTCTTCCTCTGTTTTCCGGCAGAACTCCGGCGACAGCAATAGGCTCCGGCGACGAGTGTCTTGCAGCAGGGAGTCTCCAGAAAGCTTGAAAAAGGTATGGGTGACTTCGGTATAAGCTTAGGGGGTTCAGTATGGCTCAGAAATGAAGAACCCGGTTTTCCGGTGATGAGCAGAGATATTCCGGCGAGTGGAATTACGTCCGGTAAAGGTGTGGTTTTGAGCGAAAAAGCTTGCGGTGGGTTGTGGGTGAATTTATAGGGAGAAAACCGAGATGTATTTGGCCCGATTTCCAACTGGATTCATTGGTTTGAATTTCTCCGGCGGTTATGACTTTGGTCGCGGACTCAAACATCGGTTATAACCGATATGGCGTTTATGATTTACGTTATAACTGAAAGAAACGTTAAGTTTCGCGAGATTACCGGAATTTCCGACGACTGCAACAATGGGCGCCGGTTTTGAATTCGGAAAGTTATGATATGAATTAAATGATCTTAATAATTAACAAGTAACATCAGTGGCGCAGTGGTTTGTGTGTTGAGTGCTAAGTTGTTTGTGAACCGGTTACTGACTCGGGTTCGAAACCCGGCAGAACCAAAATATTTTTATTTTGCGATTTTTAACAGTTTTTCAAAAACTAAATATATATTCCCGTATAATAATTGATTATGTATCGTTTAAAATTATTTTGGGCATTTAATTCATAACGAAAATTTTAACTGACTGTTCGGTTAATAAACGGAGCGGGTTTGGTAAAATCCGTTTTTGACGGATGTTACAGTATCCCCTGCTTTTTGGAAATTTCGTCCCGAAATTTAAATAGTGATATATTTGACTAAAAGAATGATGGTGTTTAGTTTTGACAGTTACATGCTTAGAAAAAGTAAGGGTTTGAGTTTTTTTGTTTGAGGCGGTAACGTTCCTTGTAAAGGTTAAGTACCCTATTATAGGAATCGCTTTTTGTTGCCTACTGTATAAGTATTGATAAGCAGGAATGATTCGCTAAAAATGATATCATGCATAAGAGTTTGGATACGTTTGGAAAAGTATGGTTATATCCTAAGGCAAAACTTCTAACACTACAACCTACATGGAACATAAATAAACACAACAGCTAATATTTGAACATAAATGAACACAACAGCTAATATTTGAACATAAATAAACACAACAGCTAATATTTGAACATAAATGAACACAACAGCTAATATTTGAACATAAATAAACACAACAGCTAATATTTGAACATAAATGAACACAACAGCTAATATTTGAACATAAATAAACACAACAGCTAATATTTGAATCCACAATCTGATAGCATATATGTTTGAATGGTGGAAATTCCTCTCTCGTTTGTTATGATGGAGAGGTTAGTTTATGTAGAAATGGAACACAATCCAATCTCTTTAAATAGCAAGATGATATAAATGTAGCACAAATTCCAACTAAGGCAATAGTAAATCCTACATGGAACTTCTCATAACCGTCTGATAATGCCTCTGATCCTTTGGCAAGAATACTTATATATAGGAAGTACCAGCGGCGTATCCACCATATTCTTGCCAAATTTTTATTGGTTTTATCCACAAATTACGATTAGTTACCAAGAAACTAATAAATCCTACATAGAACTTCTCATAACCGTCCGACAATGCCTCTGATCCTTTGACAAAAATACTTATATATAGGAAGTACCAGCGGCGTATCCACCATATTCTTGTCAAATTTTCATTGGTTTTATCAGTGAATTATGATTAGTCCTATAACTCTACAACCAATACAACAAACATAAAATACTGAAATGAAATATATCTGTGCGATCAAGGCTCAATCAAACGGAGCCGATCGTATTGCATGTACTGAAAATGAAATATCTGTGCGCTCAAGGCTCAATCAAACGGAGCCGAACGTATTGAATGTACTGAAAATGAAATTGTCTGTGTGCTCAAGGCTCAATCAAACGGAGCCGAGCGTATTGCATGTACTGAAAATGAATAACTTAATTACACAAACAGCCTATGCATGGAACCTCTCATAACCGCCTGATAATGCCTCCGATCATTTGACAAGAATACTTATATATAGGAAGTACCAGCGGCGTATCCACCATATTCTTGTCAAATTCTCATTGACTTTATCCGCAAGTTATGATTAGTTCTATGCGACTCTACAACAAACACAACAACCACAAGATACTGCTAATGAAATTGTCTGTGCGCTCAAGGCTCAATCAAACGGAGCCGAACGTATTGCATGTACTGAAAATGAAATTGTATGTGCGCTCAAGGCTCAATCAAACGGAGCCGAACGTATTGCATGTACTGAAAATGAACAACTTAATCTAAACAACAATCACACAAACAGCCTATGCATGGAACCTCTCATAACCGCCTGATAATGCCTCCGATCATTTGACAAGAATACTTATATATAGGAAGTACCAGCGGCGTATCCACCATATTCTTGTCAAATTCTCATTGACTTTATCCGCAAGTTATGATTAGTTCTATGCGACTCTACAACAAACACCACAACCACAAGATACTGCTAATGAAATTGTCTGTGCGCTCAAGGCTCAATCAAACGGAGCCGAACGTATTGCATGTACTGAAAATGAAATTGTATGTGCGCTCAAGGCTCAATCAAACGGAGCCGAACGTATTGCATGTACTGAAAATGAACAACTTAATCTAAACAACAATCACACAAACAGCCTATGCATGGAACCTCTCATAATCGCCTGATAATGCCTCCGATCATTTGACAAGAATACTTATATATAGGAAGTACCAGCGGCGTATCCACCATATTCTTGTCAAATTCTCATTGACTTTATCCGCAAGTTATGATTAGTTCTATGCGACTCTACAACAAACACCACAACCACAAGATACTGATAATGAAAATGTATGTGCGCTCAAGGCTCAATCAAACGGAGCCGAACGTATTGCATGAACTGGAAATGTAAATTGAACTGTGCGATCAAGGCTCAATCAAACGGAGCCGATCGTATTGCATGTATTGAAATGTAAAATGAAATGACCGATCAAGGCTCAATCAAACGGAGCCGATCGTTGCGGGCACGCCAGGTTCAACCGCATAATAAAATGGGGAACAGGCTCAAACCTCATAATTGGGGAGCAGGCGGCCTCGGCAAATGCATATATTGAAAACAATAAACAATAATTATTCTAACAGTCTACACATGGAACCTCTCATAACCGCCAGATAATGCTTCTGATCCTTTGACAAGAATACTTATATATAGGAAGTACCAGCGGCGTATCCACCGTATTCTCGTCAAAGTTTCATTGGCTTTATCCTTAAGTTATGATTGGTTCGATGTGATAAAGAAAAAACATAAAACTAAACGATAGAAGATGAATCTGGATCTTCGGTGAAAAGGACTAGTTGGGTATCTTCGTTTGGGCCGTCATTATCTTCGACAGGATTGGCGTTGATATTGAAGACTCTTCCTCTTGCTGGCAGCCTAGTGGTTGGGTTTTCTTGGTTTACTTGGTTAACTGGGTTTGATTGGGCTTGAGTGTTGATGACGTTAACCAATTGAGGGCATGTGTTTCTAAAGTGGGTAGGGTCGCACAATTGAAACAAGCTCGAGCATATGGGAACATGGGGTATTGGGGTTGTTGATAGGTTTGGGCCATGTTTTGAGTAGGGGAAAAGGTTTGGTTTTGAAAAGTGCGACAAACCTTGCTCAAATGACCATAGCGTCCACAAGTTGTACATAGCCGACCAGGTAATGTAAGGGGATGATGATAAAAACAGTTGTTGCATCGAGGGTGAGGTCCAAGATAGGGTTTCTTATTTGGGTAAGTTGAGTTGGGTGCCACTTGAGTGATTGGGATAGCTTGGATGGGTATGGCGTGTAAAACTGGTTGATTACGTTGGGTAGCAGCGAAAAGTTGCCCGTCTCTTCTTCTCTTAGGATTGGGTTGAGAAGGGGATTCGGTTTGGGTGAAGTCGGAGGTTTCAGTCGATTCTTTATCCTTCTTCTTCTCCTCCTTGAAGTCTTTGTTTCGGATTCGGTTCTCGGTGAGCTCTGTTGCTAGCTCCATTGCTGCTTCCAAAGTTGCAGGCTTGGTACTTATTACAGGGTCTTGAATCTTTGACGGAAGGCCACGAATGTAGTGCTCGATCAAACGGTAGAGTGGAGTGAACATGTTGGGAACCATTTGATGTAATTCGAGGAACCTTTTGTTGTATGTGATGTGGTCTCCTTCCATTTGCTTTAACGAATAAAATTCATCTTCTAATTTCTTGATTTCGCTCCTTGGGCAAAATCGTCTGGTCATGATTTCCTTCAATTCGTTCCAAGTTAAGGTCATAGCATCTTCAACACCTCGTTTGGACTTCTCTGTATTCCACCAAGTAAGTGCTATCCCATATAGTCGACCAGTAGCATATCGCACTTTGCGATCGTCAGGGCAATCGCAATTTAGAAAAGTGTTCTCCATTTCTTCAAACCAATGGAGAAGAGCAGTGACGCCTTCAGTCCCTTTGTATTTCGGAGGGTCGCATGATTTGAAATGCTTGTAGGTGCATTTAGTGGTATTTGGGGGAGAGTTGATAATGTTTTGGTTTGCTTGATTGACAGGATTAGCGGTAAGTGCTTGTTGAACTTGGATTACAATGTTGGGTATTACGGCAGCCATTTGTTGAGCGATTAAGGCAGCCATGCGTTCGCGGGCTTTTCCTGCCCTCGTCTTCCTACGGGCGAGGTTAGAAGACATCTACAAGGAATACATGACAAGAGTATGAGTTGGATGTTTTTGGGTTCATGGGTCGCATTAGGAATGAACATTCATAAAATAATTATAGAAAAATAAATCTACTACATCCATAGGATGTCTTGGGTTTTGCTCGCCATTAGGCCCTACATGCCGCCATACTTTACCTGTGTAATCATGTGGGCCCCCATGAATACCGGTTTTTCATATGGTTCGCACGGGTTTTGCCAGGTTGCGTACACAAAAACCCGGAGAAAATCGAGAAATATGTATACAACGTGTGATATTCGGAATGTGTCCAGGTGTAGACACGGTGACACCTCAAAGTGGGGTTAGTTCGAACGACGTTTGGTGCGGCATGCTTTGGCCTAATAGGTCCTTCGTACTCTCATCGTTAGTCCCCAGGTAGGCAAACTGGTCCGTTATATTGGATTTATACGAATGCCAACCTAGACAGGACGTTCCGACTACCGGTACTTGTACCCTTCCAGTTACTACATGCCCGTCGCAGAACTTACTTTGATGAGATTTGAAAATTGCAACAAAATCTTTGGATAATGAGAGTATGAAAATAAATTGAATACATGAACATCGATATATGTATAATGAATATGTATATAAGCATGTATGTTTGACTGTAAATGTAAACAGATATGAAACAAATAAATATCACAAGTTTGTATGTAACCACCTAATTAATTAAAATTTAGGCAGACTATAGTATAGGCTCTAAGGGTCTAATAACCTATCCTATATCCCTATAGTCATGGCTCTGATACCAATCTGTCACACCCCGACCCGCAGCGGAAAAGGTGATCGGGGCATGATTGGGTTATCATCAAAGCTCATGACATTTATTATGCGTTTCATATTCATTAATACAATTTAATGGAAATTTACAATAAGAATTACAACATGTTCTAACTATCAATCTAAGCTTCTTTGTTCTCTTCTAAGGCATTTCCTATGTTTTCCTTGCTTCAACCTGTTCACCTGTATCATGTGTAAAAGGTTTTTTTGGATCAACATAATGTTGGCGAGTGAATCCTATGGAAAACATTTGAACAAGTTTATTTAAATTGATTATGAAATATGTGCACAACCAAACATGAGTAAAAATAGATGTAAACTTATTCAACAATCATAAGATATTAAATGAAGCACACATGAACAATAATGGAACATTTAGAGGCACGCGTTGCTCAACTCGTCTCTCACGAGGAACTGATGGGCCTAATGAATGAATTGCATAAACATGATCATATGAATGACACAACCACAAACAATATAAACTCAATGATACACACATGAACAATAATGAATTGGTTTTGAGGCACGCGTTGTTCAACTCGTCTCCCACGAGGAACTGATGGGCTTAATGAATGAATTCCATATAATTTGACAAAATGAAATAAGTAATCACAACAATATAAACAATCTAAATTTAGTTCACGATATGGTATGGCACAAGTTTAAATAAACGAGTTAATTATTTTTATGACACATGACACACCCCAAAACGTGTAATTTAAAAGGGGGAGTTGTAAGATTCACTCACAGTGGGTGCGTTCGGTTGATGATGTTGAATGCACGCGAAGTGGTTTTAACCACGAGTGAGATTAACCTAGATAAATATCATTATGGTTCGGTAAGTAAACGGATTTTAGTAATCTATTTTAGTAGGATTGTTGGGTGTATTTTTGTGAGTTTAAGGCTATTTTCTAACCTTAAAAATGTTATTTTTAAGTATTTTTAATTGATTTTTAATTAAAATAATTAAATAAAAATAATAATAATAAATTGATTTTTTTTTTTTGCTACAGTGACCGTTGACTTTGACCGGTTGACCGTTGACCGGTTCGAGTGCGAATATAAGTGCGCTGAGTGAGGCTCGAACCCGAGACCTCTCGTACGCGTGCACGCAGCTCTACCAACTGAGCTACATGTCTAACCCGTTATATATCTGTTTTTAATTATAGATATATATATTAATTATGTTAAACAGAAAATCCTTTATTTTTAAAAACGATTTTAATTGATTCGGACGGTGCGCTCCACAGGTCTCGAACCCGGGACCTGTGGGTTATGATAACACACAGTCCACCGCTGGACTGTGTGTACAACTTGTTAACTTAACTGATTTTTATTATACTTAAACACAAATTAATTATTTTCATTTCTGACTTATTTAAAAGCTTAATAATTGTGCGGTTCGATGCAGAAGACCGGACTCGAACTCGTGCACTTTGATTAAACATACACACAGTCCACCACTGGACTGTGTGTCTAACTTGGTTATTTTTCCGATTAATAATATACTTAACATATATATAAAATGAATCCGGTTCAGTTAACAAAAAGAACATTTTTATTTACGCAACGTGTGTGGAACAGGATTCGAACTCGAGACCTTTGTGTTTATTGTGCACACAGTCCACCGCTGGACTGTGTGTCTAACCCGAGTTATTTCTTGATTTAAATTTATCTTATGAGTTACTGAACTTCATCTTCTTCGTTGAGTTTTAACCAGAATCGATAACTGACGGGTTCAATGTTTTAATCGGTTTCCTAGCGAGTTTTAGTTCATTACGGTGAGATATAGGTGAAAAGAAAAAGAAATTAGGCGAAGAGGTATACCGACTGTCTTCCTCTGTTTTCCGGCAGAACTCCGGTGACAGCAATAGGCTCCGGCGACGAGTGTCTTGCAGCAGCGAGTCTCCAGAAAGCTTGAAAAAGGTATGGGTGACTTCGGTATAAGCTTAGGGGGTTCAGTATGGCTCAGAAATGAAGAACCCGGTTTTCCGGTGATGAGCAGAGATATTCCGGCGAGTGGAATTACGTCCGGTAAAGGTGTGGTTTTGAGCGAAAAAGCTTGCGGTGGGTTGTGGGTGAATTTATAGGGAGAAACCGAGATGTATTTGGCCCGATTTCCAACTGGATTCATTGGTTTGAATTTCTCCGGCGGTTATGACTTTGGTCGCGGACTCAAACATCGGTTATAACCGATATGGCGTTTATGATTTACGTTATAACTGAAAGAAACGTTAAGTTTCGCGAGATTACCGGAATTTCCGACGACTGCAACAATGGGCGCCGGTTTTGAATTCGGAAAGTTATGATATGAATTAAATGATCTTAATAATTAACAAGTAACATCAGTGGCGCAGTGGTTTGTGTGTTGAGTGCTAAGTTGTTTGTGAACCGGTTACTGACCCGGGTTCGAAACCCGGCAGAACCAAAATATTTTTATTTTGCGATTTTTAACAGTTTTTCAAAAAACTAAATATATATTCCCGTATAATAATTGATTATGTATCGTTTAAAATTATTTTGGGCATTTAATTCATAACGAAAATTTTAACTGACTGTTCGGTTAATAAACGGAGCGGGTTTGGTAAAATCCGTTTTTGACGGATGTTACACATGTTGTACGTAGCATGTGGCTATTTCGTCATAAATATAGATCTGATTGCACATTGGAAAGGTACAAGGCGTGCGATTGGCGTAATCAGGAAATTGGTGTGGACTGCGAGGAAACATTTAGTCCGGTGGTTAAACCGGCCACCATCCAGACCGTTTTATCTTTGGCCTTATCACAGTCATGGCCAGTTCATCAGTTGAATGTCACTAATGCCTTTCTACACGGGCACGTTACTGAAACAGTCTATATGTACCAACCTATGGGGTTTCGTTACAGGGATTTTCCGGATCATGTTTGCCGCCTCAAAAAGTCACTTTATGGCCTCAAACAGGACCACGGGCATGGTACCAGAGGTTCACAAACTTTGTTACTTCAATTGGTTTTATTCAAAGCCGTTACGACAACTCTCTCTTCACATATCACCACAGGGGTGACATTGCTTACCTACTCATTTACGTGGATGATATAATTCTCACTACATCTTCTGACAGGCTTCAATTACAATTTATGTCCAGCCTTGCGGCTGAATTCGCTATGAAAGATCTTGGGCCTCTTAGATACTTTCTGGGGATCACTGTATCCCGCACAGGTGACTTCATGTTTCTGTCACGACATTCTTATGCACTGGACATCGTTGCTCGCACTTGTATGCAATCTTGCAAACCAATAGCTACACCAGCTGACACCAAGCCAAAGCTCAGCACCACCTCCAGTGCTCCATTTGACAACCCCACTCTTTATCGTAGTTTGGCAGGTGCACTTCAGTACCTTACGTTCACCCAACCCGACATTAGTTATGCCGTTCAACATATCTGTATTCATATGCATGACCCAAAGATAGATCACTAGAACGCATTGAAACGCATCATACGTTACATAGAGGGCACATCAACATATGGTCTGACGTTATCCGCATGTCCCGATTATTCTCTTCGAGCCTATATGATGCTGACTGGGCCGGATGTCCAGACACTAATCGCTCTAGATATTGTGGGTACATGGGTCCGAATTTACTTTCTTGGTCTTCCAAACGTCAGTCCACTATATCACGGTCCAGTGCTGAAGCCGAGTATCGAGTGGTCGCTAATGTTGTAGCGGAAATTTGTTGGATTCGAAACCTTCTTCTTGAACTACGTCACCCTCTGAAAATGGCCACCCTTGTTTACTGTGACAATATCAGCGCCATTTATCTCTCCGGGAATCCAGTTCAGCATCAACGCACCAAACACATCGAACTAGACATTCATTTTGTGCTACAGCACGTTCAGCGTGATACTATCCGCATTATGCACACTCCAACTCGCTTCCAGGTGGCGGATATCTTCACCAAAGGTTTACCACGGATTCTTTTCGAAGACTTCAGATCCAGTCTCAACATTCGGCCACCTCTTGCTTCGACTGCGGGGGTGTAATGGAATATACCAAAACATATTCCCATGTATTTTAGGAAGTATATTTCTGTGTAAATAATTGTGATTACTTTCTCCCCAAGTCTAATTTCTCCCCATATTAAGGGATTGAACCACACAATTCTACAAATATCTTTGTTGAGTGCTTGAGAATCGCGTAAGCCTTCTTTTCAAGATCATAAGCCTTCTTTTATTCGTCTGAAGGCTCTGCAAATGATATAGGGTTTGATCATGCTTCTTCCAGTGCCACACTGAATGCAGTAGTGAAACACGTCCATAATTCTGTGTTTTGTCCAAGAACATAGGTATGAAACCTCTCTTTCCAACTTGGATAACCATTCATGTGCATAAGTTTCGGTGGTCGATTATTACTTCTAGTTTCATTTTCGCTCATCTAAAGATTTTGAATATTCCGATCTTGATTAGCAACAAATGCCCATTGACTAGCTTTAATTAATCCAGATTGTGAAGGTATGTGTGATTGTGCCCAAAAGGTGCTAACTTGCTTTATGTCGTACTGCTGCTAGTGTTTGAAATTTGCGTCAGCACTCCAACCCCAAAGATTTGTACTCATTTTGTATAACTGAAAATAGTGAGGAAACTATCTAAGGATTCTAGGAGAAAAAGTTACAATGTACTATTGAACTTTTACTCTCAATCGATAGAGAACTTGACTAGATCGAAGGTTGATTGAATCGAAGGTCGGTAGGGTCGAAGGTTCCGTGGATCGATGGTATTTAGTATCGAAGGTATTTGTGAGTCAAAGGTGTTAAAGTATCGAAGGTTGATTGAATCGAAGGTGGATACGGTCAAGGTTCTGTGAATCGATGGTAACTATAATTCTAAGGTGGATGAGCTGGATAGACAAATTTCACTATCGATTGAACACAACCGTCTGGTGAGGAATTCTAATCGATAGTCAGTTGCAAAGGGGACAACTTTTGAACTGACAGAGGGACCAAAAGGACACTTCTGCTACACCACACTTTTGCAGGTCAACCAATCAGATGTCACCACCGGAAAGTACTATCCCGGTAAGAATTCCCGCCAAGCTTATCACCGGAAAAAATGGAGTTCAAGTTTTTAGTCCTAAAACTCACTAAAATTCATGTTTTTTATTGTCTCCATTGATTTTAGCAAAGTTTTTAACCAAAGTTAACATCAAATAGCATTATTTCAATAAGTTTTAGTCCATATTATCATTCATGAAAATGGGTTTTCAGTTTTGTCCAAGAACTCTTAAAAAAACACTTAAAAATCTCTCAAATCACACCACTTATAGGTCCTTATAAGATCGATATAAACACATATTCCTCGTCGAATAATGTATAAATAAGTGCGGAATGTCACACCCTGACCCGCAGCGGATATTATAGTTGGGGCATGATTGGGTTTTTATCAAAGCTCATGACATTTACTATAATAAAGTTTCATATTTATTATTTCCAATTAAAAGGAAAAATGCCAACAAACACATAAAACATACAAGCACAAAATGTTCTAAACATGACATTCAAGTAACACTTTATTTTTCTTCTAAGACCCAATCCTATGTGTTCCTTGCTTCAACCTGTTTACCTGTATCACGTGTACAAATAGAGTTTTGGGTCAACAAAAGTTGGCGAGTAAATCCCGTTTAATCATTTGAAAGAAATAATTATGTTGATTAAAATAAAAAAATGTACATACACCAAATATGAGCAAACGTATATGTAATCTAACCACAAACCACATAATCAACCAACAATGTACATGTGAGCACGATAATTGACGCGCTGTGAGATCAAGGCTCAATCAAACGGAGCCAATCTAATTAGGCAACGCGATGCTCTACCCGTCTATACAGGAAACTGATGGGCCTAATGTGAATGCTTGACTGAAATGAGAAAACATAACCACAATAACAATAAACAAACATATCACATAGCACGTTAGAACATATAATGGTGATAGCACGAGATTTGAATAAGTGATAAAAGTAAAACGACACATGATACACCCCAAAGCATGAATAAAAATGGGAAGTTTGTAGGAATTCACTAACAGTGGGTGCGTTTCTTGAGTTGATAACGAATGCGCACGATTAAAGATCCAACCGACGAGAAAACTAACCTAAAATAATCACGTAGTAATTCAGTAAATATATTTCTTTTATTTGCAAATAATATTTTATTTAATGTCCTTTTATTAGGCTTTTTAGACTATTTTTATAGTATTTATTACAAATTTTATGCTTAAAAAGTCTTATATTATATATATTTTTAAGGATTTTTGGAGAAAAATAAAGAAAAGATTTATTAAAAAAATATACCCTTTTTCAGGGCGAACCGACTTCTTATACGATTTGGCAGCGTGTGGGGATCGAACTCGTGACCTCTCACTTACGTGTACGCAGCTCTACCAACTAAGCTACGTGTCTAACCGAAACAATTTGGATTTTAATTATATATATATATATATATATATATATATATATATACTAACCGAGTTAACTATATTTTGATTTATTTTTAAAAAGGTTTTTATGTTTGCAAAACCGGTCACAGAACCGGTTCGAACCCGCGCCCACGTGTTGTGTTGCACACAGCCATTCCAACTAGGTTGTGTGACTAACCCGAAATATCTAAGATTTATATTAAGTTTATATACTTACTAAAAGTTAATATATGTAAGTGTTAAAAAGATTTGGTTTAATTTCAGATATTCGGCAGCGTGTTAAGACTCGAACGTGGGACCTTTTGCTTAAAATGCACACAATGCACCACTGGACTGTGTTTCTAACCCGGTAGTATTACCGATTTCGATTTCTTTTATACACAAACCCACTTCATCTTCTTTATTTTAAAGCATAACTGGATCCAGTTTAATCAAATTTAACTTTGTTTAAAGTTACCAATTAAACTTTAAACATCTTGATAAGATTTAACAAAAAGAATGAAAAGGATTGAGTGTAAAGTATACCGAACAAAGATGTTTTCGATCTCCGGCGAAGATTCCGGCGACTGAATGCGATTCCGGCAAGAGTCTTTGACGAACAGAAGTGTTGCAAGAGATTTCAAAGTGTGTATGTGCATTCTAAACGAGTCTAGACCCTCTATTTATAGATGATAATAGTCACAGACATTGAATTTTCAATTTGGGAGTTTCGGTCAAATCAATTTTGCCTTAATGATTGCAGATCATAATTGAATGTGTTGACTCCGTTTTTTAGTCTAGATACATGTTTGAAACAGTTCATCAGTTAATTATTGAAAAATGACAATTTGATTGAATGCCGGATTGTTCTCACTCCGTTTTTCTTTCTAATCCACACCCTTTATTTCTTTGTTCTGATCGGTGCTTGCTCTTTCTTTCTTGTGACATCGGTCTCTTTCTTTCTTATGATGCCTTCTTTCTTGCTAAGTGACACCGGCCTCTTTCCTTCTTTTCTTATGGCGCCTCTTCTTTTTTTCTTTCTTAAAGATTCAATGATTTGAACCCGATTTTCTTTCTTGCTGATCTTGCTAGTTAACTTGCTTTAAACGTGCTTCTTGCTTGCTATCGATTGCCAAAAATAACCTTGCTACTCGTTCCAAACCGTGGGCCTTTCTTACTAGCTTGTTTGCCTTATTCTTGCATTTTCTTGCTATGACCAGATTTAGTTTTATGCTACACTTGCTAACTTTCTTTGGCAGCCGTATACCAATGCCACTCAATACTCTATGATTACCGATTCAGCACCCATTCAATTGTCGAATCCCACTAGTACAACGTTTATCGATCACCGCCAAAAAAAAAGTGGATACCTTCTTTGATTGTTGTCTTATTGATTTTCCCAATTTCTTGGTGATTTATTGTTATTCCTTTGGTATTCATAGCTGATGGTCAAGAGGCATGTGGCATCTTGCTTCTTTCACCTGCGTACTTGCTTGTTGTTTGCTTTTGTTAATTCTTTTTCTCTTCTTTTTAAAACCACAGTAGCCACCTTCAGGCTATTGCTTTAATTAAATTTCCTGCCTGCTTCTTTAACAATTTATAACGACCACAGATCCAAGGGATACATTACCTCTTATTTTTCTTCGACAACTCCTATTTTAGGAATTTCTCGCGCTTGCCTGGGTGCTTCCCTAACTTGCCTGGAGAACTATGACGGTTACGGTTATTTAACCTACTTGCTTTTGCTTTTTTTTTAACGACCAACAAAAACTTTATTCGATTTCTAGCAAGGCGCTAGCGCCAAACTTACATCCACCAGTAACATTTGCTGCACAAAGCAGAAAAACAAAGGCCAACAGTTAGCCGAACCCAGCCCAGAAAACTTCAACCATTATCTCTAATCATATCAAATCTGCACCAATATTCCCATGTAAGTGTTTGGTCCTTGGCCCTTGATTTTATCCAAAGGAAACTCATGCTTTTAACCTGCTTCGATTACCTTACTTAGCCGATGCTTGATAACCCCTAAACATATAATCGTCCTAGCCTTCCAAATGCTCCGTATAACGACAAGTACAATGGCATGAAAAGCTTTCTTCTTCTTAGCCGAGCCGCCAACAAACGAGTGATCATCCAGAATGTCGCGAAGGCTGAAAATGATTTGAGATGGAAGTCTACTCCATTGAAAAACTACAACCCAAACCATCTGAGCCAACCCGCAAGATGTGAAAATATGGTTACATGTCTCTGGATATTCGCCGCAGAATGCACATTCCAAATGTAGTGTCGGTGCCCCTCTTCTCGATAACGCCACCCTTGTCGGCAGCCTTTCACCCACCGCTCTCCAAGTGATGTCCCGACCTTTTTTAACAGTGGTGGGCCCCATCTTACCTTCAACATTCACGCCTATTAAGGGTTAGCGGAGACACCCCCATGCAGAGTTGGCGCCCGTATGGCAGTGTTTGGTATCAAGACTTGTTGTGGTCGTCGTGGGTTCACACCCACTACACATGGTCTAAGAGGTGTGTACACACCCTGGATGGCCTATATATTTTTGAGATGTGTTGATGTGACATATGGTCCCCCTAGTGGTATCATGTCAGTATAAGTTAGTTATTTTGTTACTTGTGGTCCATAAGCTATGCCAATCCGTTCACAGTTACCTTTGATTTAGGAAACGTATTAGTAATTCTTATTTGACCTGATGCATCTTGGGTGTTTGCTTCGGACTCTTTCCATTTTACTGGATCTTCTTACTCTTTGGGCGTTACCCATAACATATATACAGATTTATATCCGTACTATTATATGATACAATATTTGAGGATATCACCAAGTTTAGGACGCCTAAAACAAATTTTGTTGCATAGGGTACAAATGTTCTTTTTTTTAACAGCCAATGAAATAAATGCCTAGCTACCCGGGGTAACCCAATGACAAAAGGCGGCCTCATACGCCTGATACCGCATATAGCACTATGTAGCCCAAGCCCACCATCACCAACTTCTAGAAAACCTGCTTCCCGAAGGCCTATTACGGTAAAACACAGTTGTGATCGGATTTGAACTTGAGACATATGGTCTCAAACCCAAATCTCCACTTCCCTCCAATGTCAATTAAGCCATAACTCATTGACATGGTACAACTCTTCTATGCAATAGTTACTAATTTAGTCTTATTTAATAAACTTCTCTTAATTAATACATAATTTAATTTAATATACAAGAGATTATTTAATTCCTTAAGTATTTTCTTGTTTATTAGATTTTAAAATTACATTTACTATTTATATTTTTATAACAAAATACTATTTATTATTTAAATTAAAAATTATCTTATATAAATAGTTAAGTATATGGCTACTAAATATTTACATAATAATAATAATATAATCAATTTTAAGTCATTTCGAGTTAGATTGTGCTCTAAAAAAGGTCTCGATAACACGTATCACGTGGGCCATCCCCTTGTTTATTTTAGTGTTTTTCAACTTAAAATTTATAAATTGTTTTCATTACAACATATCAAACCTTCTGTATAATTAACTTCTAAATTTCTTCTTTATTTAGGCTAAACTTATTTATAAATTGATAGATGTCAAAACTATCCGGTGTTTTATAATGTTACTATATTGTCACGATTATTTCATCATGGAATGTCTCCATCGATTATAAATACATTTATGGCCGGTGAAAGAAATTGTAAACTAAAATAATATATTTTTGGTAGATGTGGTACAAATAAAATTAACTAGTAAATAGACAAATAACTAGAGTAACAATTATTACTATAGTTGTATAGTAATGATAATGATTCTAATTCAAAACACTGCAACTATATTAATAAAATTTTTACTTTAGTTTAAATAAACATTTCTTTGGTTATTTGTACGTTTCATACGATCATACCTATTTACCTATTTGTATTTTATCCTAAAACTATATTTTTTTACTTACATGTAGAGTTTACTTGCCGTGACAGTTTAGCTAGAGATTATGTTCCATTTCTTAATTAAGGCATTTACTTGATGTTTAAAATTAAACTAATCTTCTTAAGACCAATTCAACAAGTACCTATTTAAAATATAGCTGGCCTCAGGGGCGGACCAAGAGTGATAGAATGGGTAACCTACGTTGCCCCTTGACGTTCCGACGGTAGTGTAAATTTTGGAAAAAATTAATGTTTTTTCGATTTCGTTACCCCTTTTCATTGAAACGTTACCCCTATGCGGATTTTCTAGATCCGGCAATGGCTAGCCTATTTTCATCATAAACCAAGTCAAAAATGAAGGCTAGTGTTGCAAAAATAAATACTTGAGTATAATTAAAGTCTCATCTCATCTTGTAAAAGAAACTCAAAACTGTTATTCTCTTTCTAATCAAACAATATGAGTACTCGTTTTACATTTTATTGTTTCTCTTGTTCTCACCTGTGTTTACTTGTTCTTTTCCCCTTCTTTCATTTATGTTTATCTAAACAAAACTCGGATCGTGTATTATGCATGGACGGTTAGAGACAAGCACTTCTTCGTTTCAAGCGTGGCCTCACTGATGAAACAGGTCGACTTGCTTCCTGGGTTGCTGAGGACCAACAGGAAAGAATACGAAAAAGCCTCAAAGAAGAGATTGAAAGTAGATATAAATCCATCCTTGTTGGACCTGCAACAGCTCGAGTATTTGGACTTGAGCTGCAATGATTTTGGAGGGATACAAGTTCCTAAATTCATTGGTTCTTTTCAAAACCTAAGGTATCTTAACCTATCAAATTCCTACTTTAGTGGAACTATCCCTTCACAGCTAGGGAATCTTTCAAATTTGCATGTCCTGTGCCTTGGAAGCTTTCGTTATAACTTTGACGAATCAGCAAGCATGTCGAATATGTTGTGGTTGTCAAGTCTTGGTATGTTGCATCACCTAGATGTGAGTGGCTTGGACCTTTGCAAAGCAACCGATTGGCTTCAGGTGATCAACACCCTTCCTTCTTTGGTCCAACTACATATGTCTTATTGTAAACTAACTCTCACATATACATCTCTTTCCTTGCTTGATCTTTCTCTAAATCGTTTTGATAGTTCCATGCCACAATGGATATTCAGTATAACTAGTATAGTTTCCCTTGATTTGAGTTGGTGTTACTTTTATGACATTATTCATGATAGTATTTATAGCTTTCGAATGTTGATGGGAACAATTACATGAATGATCCATTAGTATTAAAAGAGTTGTCTAGTAGTAATCTGATCTCGTTAGATATTGGTTCTTGTGGTATTTTCAATTCGGATTTGGATTCCCTTCACAACTTAACCCCTTTCTTATTAGCCTTGGCCTATCATCAAATGAACTCACCAAGAGAATACCAAAACTGGGTGACCTTTGTAATTTAAGAGAAGTTGATATGTGGTTTAACCATTTTGGTAATATCAGTTTAACCTATCTTCTTGAAAGTTTCTTCAAATGCAAATCATCTGCCTTGGAGTCATTATCCCTCTCTTTCTCAGGAGTTTCGGGTCATCTACCCGATCAGCTTGGACAACTAAGTAATCTAGTGCACCTACTACTATCCGAGAACTATATAGTTGGTACCATTCCTCAATCCATAGGACAATTATCTTTCTTGAGGACATTAGATCTTAGTTTTAATAAACTTTTTGGCTCCCTTCCATACTCAACTGGCTGATTATCACTGTTGGCGGTTTTGGATCTTACCTCAACCCAATTAAATGGAAGCCATCCTAACCGGATTGGACAACTATCATCATTGAGCTTGAAGAGTCTAGAAGGAAAATCCAACAATTTAACCTTAAGACTTCAGGTAGAAAGTTGGATTTTAGGGCCTCAATTTCCATCATGGTTGCAATCACGAAAGGATTTAACATATTTAGACATAAGCAACACAAGGATTTCATCACCATTGCCCAAATCATTTTTGAGATCATTTCCTGATCTAAACTACTTAAATATATCACATAACCATATCAAAGGAACGTTAACGTTGTTGGGTATCCCTGTAACACTTGAGGTAGTCGACGTAAGTTCTAATGAGTTTCATGGATCTCTCATATGGTCGGTTTCCAATACTATTAGATCTATCAAGCAATTCTTTTGTGGGATGAATCTAGCTTCTTTGGTAACAAACTTTGCGGAGCTCCACTAGCTAAAGCCAATGATTGTGTACGAGTTGAAGAACGTGCTAATACAACACAAGACCAAAAAGAAGAGGCTGGAGAAGATTGGGGGTTCATTGTTAGCGTACTACTCGGATTTGTTACTGGATTTTCGATAATATCAGGCCCATTGATAGTTATCACGTCGCGGAGTATTGCATATTTTCGTATGGTGATTAAAGTGAGAAATATGGTTTTTTAATGTTGTGCATCAATATTGTTTAACAAATTTTACCTACTTGCTTTCATAGTTTGTTGCTAGTTATTTGCTAGATCTCATATTTATTAGATCATATCTTTTATTAAGAAAATTATCTATAGATTAGGAGGATCTGTCTATTTATGTAACATACTTAAGCATGAATAGTTTTGTGTTTTGAAAGATAAAACAAATTTTGCGTATGTTGTTTGACATCTAACCAATGGCGGAGGTATAGTATAACGAGGGGTATCACGGACTACGGCTCAACTTTTTCTGTATCAAAACTGAATCTGTACCGATTTTAATACTGCAAAAGTTGAGTGCTGGCTTCTGTTGAGGATGGAGGGAAAGATGACTATAATTATAACTTCTAAACCAAATTCATGTGTAGCAGAATCAATAAAGATATGTATTTATGTTCCAGCAAAATTACTGAAGAGTTTAGTAATAAATTATTGAAAAAAAAATTGAAAGTTTTTGAAAAGGAGAATTTATCTGACAACATGTTATGAATCATCACTTGCCCCTTTGTAAAATTTCAATATATTTACAGAAATAATGTTTTGATGTTTACAAAAGAAAAACCAAGAGAAAAAGAAAGTTGTGATCTCATTTTCACAAGCCAAACATGATTGCTTAAAAAAAGAAATACCTCAAATAATTTAAATTATTTTTGAAATTTATGTTCCACAATTTAGAATCAAAATAAATTATTTTTTCGTAAAGACATCCATTATAATATTCGTTTTAGGCGAAAAAAGATTGAGCAACTAAAAAAACACCATCTAACTAAACAATGATAACACTTATAAAAAACTAATTCTTTTAGATCCATAGAGAAATTATATATATCCGGGCATATTAAAACTAGTAAATATTTCATAAAAAACACCTTTAAAATAGTAAAAATTAGTGTACAAATTTCATGATCAACTTTTTCAGTAATCATCTAATTTCATTCTAAATATATGAAACATGATTCACTTCTAAGACTACTTGGTGTAGAGGAGACAAGTCCTTGGATGATACCTTTTCATGTCAGCGACACGTCCACATCCAAGAAAGATGCCCCTCCAAAGATGGACCAGGGGAAATAGAGGATGGGGCTAAAAATATGTATATATGTGTTGTATGTGTATGTGTGTGTGAGAGGAGGGAGGCCCGGCCTCAACGGCAGCAACAAGACGAAGAAGACATTGACGCTGCAAGGGAAATGGAGAGGAAGGCCAGCACCATCCCACGACGTCCCGGGAACGCCCCCGTACCGTGCAGCCTAATCTAACTTTTAGAATACAAATCATATGTCGAGAAAGCAAATTTCACTAAAAGTTATCAAAATCTAATCAATCATCCATGGGCTTTGAATTATAAGAATTATATGAAAATTTATAGCTATGGAGAAAGGGGCGCTTCACCTGTTGGAGTAATCCTCTTTCCACCCCAGTCAATTCTACTATATTATGTCAACACTCTCTCCACCCCTGATTTTGCACTCAAACATTGGCATCATCCCACGCAAACAATTTTGTCAATAAAAAATAAACAAAGATAAAAGTGTAATTAGGTGGAAGAGGGTGGGACCCACCATTAATCATCTCTCTTTCCCCTTCCCTTACCGGTAAACAATCCCCGGTTGTTTCGGTTTCAATGTGAGTAAAAGGGGTTGACGGTGATGTTCTCGCGAGAGGATTTATCCCCTTTCACCGCATGCACCTTGTACGCTCTAATTGTTTTAACTTTGATAATAGTGTTATCTTTTGTAAGAGCATTTATAATGGATGTCTTATATTTATGTGAGTGAGTTAGTTATTTTATAAGGATTGGTTATCAGTGAATGAGAGAAAAAATGTTACTATTCATCTGTAAATATATGGTAACACTATTCACCCTTTATAATATTTTTGAAAGTACACTATTCACCCTTTATAAAATTTTTAATATTTTTATAGTGGTTGTAAATGGAGAAGAAAAAAACTAATGATAAATGTATAAAAAATATTATTTAATTGTAAAGTAAAGAAAAAATAATAATTTTTAATGCAAGTATCTAACTTATAATAAAAGACTCCAAATAATGTCACATGGCATTCTCTCCTTCAACCTAATAAATTTTGTTTAATACATTTTCTTTTAATATTAATATTAATAACTAATATATAGATATCACTTATCTTTATCTAAGATCAATAAATAACTTCAATTAATCTTACATGATATTTTCTACTTCAATCTTTTAATAATATTATTAATATCTAAATCTAATATCTAATATATAATAAATTATTAATATCTCTTCAACTAATATGAAAAAAATTAATTCACAAATATTAAACTAATCAAAGAATAATAAATAACCATATCGTATATGATACATATAATAAATAAGCATTTAGCCATTAACTAGAGTTTACTTTACTAATATATAATAATATTGTATTCAAGTTTTACAAAAGTATTTTTTTTTTTTTGTAATTTATGGTGTTGTACCTCATGTAGTCATGCATAGGGTTTTTTTTTCTTTTTCATTTCTAACCTAAAACTTTTCTTATTTGGCCATTTAGACCTTTTGTTTTTTTTTTACTTTTAACTCAAAGTTTTTCATTTTTTACAATTTAACTCAAACTCATTTTTATTTTCACTTTTGGCCCACCATACTTGTAATCTTTCTCAAGTTTTTCGTTTCGTTCTAAATTTTGTGAGTTAACACACCGCAACGTACGTGTAAAGTTCAACGTTTTTTCATATATTTTTTCCTGTTTTACTGATCCATCGCAATAATCTATCTTTCTCCGTTTGAGAAGTTTCAGGACTTAATACTGAGACGTTTTTCAAAAATGTTAAAAAGTTTAATAAATCTGGATTTATATTTTCTGGATTTGAATACATATGTGATTTATGTAGCGCCTACAAGGGACACATGTCTTTACTACAACGACTCCATACTCGTGTGACCAGCCCAGCTTTCGCGCCAAATCGTTTCAAGCAACCAACTCCCACTTCCAATCAACCCACGTAATCTCCACGCGTCACTTACAAACCCACGTACTCTTCACGACCACCATAATCGCGTGACTGGAAAAACCTTTCATTGTTACGCACCGCCCATAGATAACCCACCGGGTCCCAGTTTCAAATTCAGTTCGAAAACTCAAAGCCGTTGGTTCCTTCAACCAACGGCCGGTAATTCACACAATCACCCTTACAAACCCAACTAATTACACTTCTGCCATCACCTTTCAAACTTTCGAACCCCTATATAAACGATACATTCTGTTACAACAGGTTTGCCAAATTTTCAATTCAAAACCCTAAACCCCCAAATTCTCACTAAATTCATCTACAAATTCACCAAAGTTCCGATCATGTCGCCGGAAAAACACAAGTCCGGTGGATCATCACTCATCAGAAGCAACTTTCAACGGTCAATTTCACCGTCCGGTAAGTTCTGTTCCTCCACTATTTCATCATCCTCCTCCGCTTTCAGTTCTCCGTCGAGATCCACATCTCCGTCGAGAATAACCGTCGCACGCAGCCGTTACGGTCACGTGACGTCATCTCCGTCCGTCCGTTTCTCCATCGATCACCGTCACACGTCACCAAACCGTTCACTCGCGCAAAACAAGAAGATCGCGTCGATGACGTCATCTTCGAGGAACGTAACGTCATCGTCTGGGAATAATAATAAGGTGCCGTGGAGTTATGGATCGAAGAAGACTTGTTTGTGTTCGCCTACGACGCATCCTGGATCGTTTCGGTGTAGTTTGCATAAGAATTTGAATCTACGGAGTAATAGTAATGTTAATGATGGTGAAGGTGACAATACGGTGTCGTATCGGTCGCACAGACTACATGCTCGGAGATCTGCGATGACGAATTCGTTGGTGAGAATCGGTACGGTTGAAGGTGATCTGGTGAAACGAGCGTTGGCTGCTTTGATACGGCCATCATCGCATCAGCAACGACGGAGGTGTGATTTTCAACCCCGGCCGAGTCGGTTGTCCGTTATGTCGAAGGCTGAGGAGTGATGGTTGATGGTAACGGCGTTAACTGTGCAGTTAGATTTTGTTAGTTTAGCAGTTAGAAGCAATGTTTTAAAAACCGGTTTAAATCATCAGGTTGAATCCTCCTATAGAAACGGTTAAACCACCCGATCTATCTGGGTAAACTGTTTTTAAGCTAAATCTGGTGCGGTATAAAAACTGAATTTTAAAACATTGGTTAGAAGAGGTTTTGTAGATTATTAGGTTTTTTGTTGTATAAATTAAAACTTTTTTTGTGAAAGAGTCATAACCCTAGTTTCTTGTGTTCATATCGATATTTTTTTTAATGTATAATAAAGTGTGTGGCATGTGTCTTTGGTACCGCTCATTTGGTGGATTAGACGGGGGATTTTTTGAAAAGTAAACATATAAAAGTGTTTTAATAATATTGAACATAGGTTTGGGCTTGTTCTATTTCATAATTTATATTATTTTTATTCAATATATATTACATGATGTTTGTTGTAATAAATAAAGCATTGTCAAAAATAAATGTAAATGTCTGAATTAATTAATAAAACAATTAACAAAATGCTTTTTTAAAAAGCAATTAACAAAACTACTTATGAGTCATGTTGAAGATTTAGTTAAAAGTTCTACTTGAGTTGAGCGCGAAAGTGAGCTCTCGTAAGTTTAAATAGACGATTGAAGATTGATATGATCACGTTACTCATCATGACCTTGTGGTCTACTACTAAAGGTATTGGTGATTGACTCAAAACAAAAGTGGTGGTGTAAGTTCAATTTAGTGTAAAGTTTGTTGGGTAATAAAAGTTGTTAAAAAAAGATGTGCAACTAGATTTAGAAACACTAGTACTAGGCCTTCCCACTTTACAGCGTAAAACCATACGTTAGTATCAATGCCACACCACGGCCAGCGTTCATCAACACTGAAGTCCACGTTGTAATGGGAGCGTAAAACAATACGATAGTATCAATGTCACATCACGGCCAGCGTCCATCAACACTGAAGTTGTGGTCATGTTAATGCGAATAAATAAGATCGAACTGTAAAACATAAAAAATAACTAGAGTAAACTTTCGTTTTACTTCATATGGTTTGATCGTTTTAACGGTTTTGCCCCAATTCTTTAAAAATGCTATTTTTCTCCAATAGTTTATTATGTTTTTCTCATTTTACTCCAAGACTCTTAACTCAGTTAAATCATACAATTCTAGGTAGGGGTATTTTGGGAATTATCTAATAATCACTTAACTATTTATTTTAACTGCCGGAAAAGCATTGGCCGGTTATTCACCATTCTGCCATCACCATCCTCCACTGCTTAACCATTTCGGTGTCACAGGTTCTTCGAGTTCTAAACCGTTCTCGGTTTTACCCCGTTTTCAGATCTTGCTAAAAACAAGAAAAAGTATAAGGAAACGAGTGGTCATACGAGAGAGAGAGAGAGAGAGAGAGAGAGAAGGTTGCCATAATTAAAACCGGGTGAAGAGTGTCAAATCTTTCTCATCTGAACCCGAGAAAACATCGCGATATTCAGATCCTGTGAAGATGCAGCGTCTGATAACCAGATCTGGAGAAAAAATAGATCGAGAGAAAAACGTCGGTGATGTGTGGTGGCTGCTGGGTGATGTCGGGTGTTGGTGAGGCGGTGTGTAACACCCTTAAAATCGTGTCCAATAGTATAGTGACACGTGTTGTATTTTAAGTAGTCTATTAAAGACCAATAGGACTAAGGGCGTCAACATGCTCAAACCGAGCCTCTGAGTGACGTCCGATGTCAACATGCATAAATAATAGCCTCTGAGTGACTGATACGTCAACATGCTTAATCATTAGCCTCTGAGTGACTGATACGTCAACATGCTTGAAATTTGGCCTCTAAGTGACTAATATGTCAACATGCCCAGCCTCCGAGTGACATCAGAATCAACATGCTTATAATAAGCCCATGAGTGATCCTTTGTGAAGTCCTAACTCTCATACGTGCCATTTGTTGGACGAGAGAGTTCAATTTTGTAAATATGTAAAGTTGGATAATTGAGGGATTAAAAGTGTCAACATTAATTATACTATGAGTAACCTTTTAACGAACCAAGAGCTCGACAATGTCCGGGCATAATCCCGGGTATGCCAAGTATTGGCTACGGAGGGCTAAAAGTGCCAAAATGGTGTTTAAATAGGTTTTTATAAGCTTTTATAAGTTAAGGGTTTAAAAGTGTCAAACTTTGAAACTGGCCATAGGGGGTCGCGGGCCGCGAGAGACCAGGCCTGGGGTCTCTCGCCGGGCGCAAGAAAGGGCTCTGCAGCAGAAAGTTTTGTTTGAAGACCATGCAAAACTCTAAAACCATTATTCGAAACCATGGCTTCTCTAAACTGCTATGCCACGTTTTGGGACACTTGTAAGCTTCTTCTTACACCTTAAACACATGGCTTCACCTCCTTTTGACCTCTCCAACTATAAATAGGTGCTTAAGTTCACCATTTCAACTTGCACCTTTCTCATTCACTCTTCTCCCATCCCTCTGGAAGTTCCTAACTAAAAGGAGCAATCCAACATAGTTCTTTTGCATCTAGGAATCACTGGTAAGTGTTCCTTCTTTGTGAATTTTTGTTTATAGGCTTTTATAGCCAAAAGTCAAGCGTTTTCGTAAAACGCTTTGACTTTCGGTTAAACTATTATGGTCCAGCCATTGTTCGAAATGAACATGGCTAAGTGATAGTAATAAGGTAGGTGTTAATCCTTATAAAGGGCACCTCTGAAGATCACGTTTGCTAGACCAATTGACGGGTCAAAGTTACGATATTAAAAAGTCAAACAGGCCATTTTTTTCCGAAAAATCATAAATTGATCTTATATATGTTATGAAACTTTTTTAACACTTAAACAAGTTGTTAATAATTGTTAGAACATGTATAAACATGTCCGGCTCGTCAATTTCAGTTCTAGGGTCGGTTCGCAACCGAAAGTCGTGAAGTTTGACTTATGCTTTGACTTTCGATTCTGATCCGATTTAAATTAGTTACCTACTGATCTAAAGTTGCATTATGATCGTAAGATAATGTAGCATAACCCTCTGAGGTTATATTACATGATCATAATCAGAATCCAAGTTTATGCGCAAGTTCCATAATTATGCCATCTTTGACCAAAATGTCCTTTTTGCATAAAACAAGGTTTTAAATGGTAATAAACTTGAAAATGAGTTTCCTACTGATGTAACATTATAAGTAGGATTATTTGGGATGTTAAACCAAGTTATAAACTGAGTTTTCAGACATGTCCTTAAACTATGTCGATAAATGATGGTTTTAGCCCTTGTGGCTTATAAAATGGTTTTAATCAAATCTTTTCAAGATAAATCAATAACCATCATTATATATTATATTAAATAACATATTTAAGACATTTTAATCTGACCCTAATGTTAGTTTTCATTAAACATCGCATAAAACGTTATTTTACGACATAAACGCCGTTTCGGCGCATAGTATGATTTTAAACCATATTATTAACCAAGAACTGATACCTACTGATTTTAAAACTTATTTTAAACATAATTACAGTAGGTACATGTTATAAACTCAGAATCCCAAATAATTTATTGTGTAAAATGACCAAAATGCCCCTTCGGTGCATAGTTTGGTCATAAAAGATAATTTACACATATAATTGGCATCCTACTGATATTATATCATAAATAAAGTATTTTTCCAGAATTACTATAATCATAACATTAAATTATATTCAAGTTCCTTTTATATGATATGAAATAACCAAAACCAGGCATAATTTCGTTTTAAAACCTTAACGGACATACAAGTTGATATCCTACTGATATCTTAACTTATTTAAAGTATAATGGCATATAAAACTTGTCCATAACTTATTCAGTTACCCGATATCGCTAAAATGCGCACAGTTACGCATATGTAACTATTTTTCGGAAATTAACCGAAACGGGTTAACCTTGTCATTTAAGTTCAAAATCCAGAATGTATATAGTTTACTCATATTAAACAAGTCAAGGTACTTGTTGGGATTAAACTACATTCTATCCGATCATCATTTAATCAAGCGTTATACGTAATGATCATGTACACTATTCGGTTTATAAGACCGTTAGTATTTAATTGGCTAGCTTATGCCATAATCCAGACTAAAGCCTTCTCGTAAATGCTATATGCACTTGGTACTTTTGTATACGGTTGAGTTATTTAAAAATAAAAGAAGAAGACTAGCTCAGGCAAATACTCTCGACTTATTTTCCCTATACAGGCTTGGGATACGGTAAATTATTACCGCTTGGTCCAAAATGGGGTCAATCGAATGCCCGCTTGTGGCTAGTAAACCCGCATATTTCGTTTTAATCAGTTTTGTTTGATAACTTAAACATCGGGGGTTAAACGGTGGCTTACGGTGATGATGTTGGGTGGTGGGTGAGATGGTAACCGGTTGTGGAGATGTTAAGTGGTGGTGAGGCGGTGGCTTATGGTGATGATGTCGGGTGGTGGTGAAGCAGTGATATCGGGTCATGGCTGATAGTGGTGAGATGGTAGGTGGTAGAGGTTGGTGGAGGTAATCGGTGTTGGTGGTGAGAGAGAAAGTAACAGCTTGATGAATATCTCTGTATACATGTATACATGACAATAAATAGATAAATGCTTATGTGTAAAATTACTAAAATACCCTACTGATTACAAGTAAAATTACTGAAATACCCCTACTTTTAACTGACTATTTTAACTAAGTTAGAGCTGGGGAGCAAACTGACGACAAAATCAAAACATCAAGTAGTAAAATAGCTATTTTTAAAGGATTGGGGTAAAACGTTAAAACGGCCAAACCATAGGATTAGGGAGCAAAAAAAAGTTTACTCAAATAACTAAGTCAGTCTAGGATCTGTGCATTTCGACGAACTTGTCAAACGAGAAAAAACAGACGTGAAAATGTTGAAATACACATACACACACGTTGCACCATGTTAACTCGCAAAATTTAGCCAGACACGAAATATAAAAATGTTGAACCACACATGCATGTTGTGCCATGTTAACTCGCAAATTTTAAAACAATATTTTGTGAAACGTGAAAAGTACTAGGATCGTTGAAAGTAAAAAAAAATATGAGACCAAATCACGAAAAAATTTGGGTTAAAAGTAAAAAATAAATTTTGTAAGATTAAACTGCAAAAGATGAAAATTTTAGATTAAAAGTAAAAAAAATCAATATTTTTAGAAAAACATGTAAGCATAAAATACAATAACATTATATATAAAAAAATGTGAAATAATACCATGTAAATTTTGTAGTTTATTTTGTATAAATATAGATTTTTTTAAATAGTCAAAACCCTAATTTTATTGCTTCGTATCATTGTAGTAATCTGAAAGTGTTTTCATCTTTTTTTTTCTTTTTTTATTGTATAATAAAGTGTGTGACATGTGTCTTTGGTATGTTCATTTGGTGGACTAGACGGGGATCTTTTTGAAAAAGTAAAGAATAGAAAAATGATTAATTATTCATTTATGTGGGAAGTACATGTGTTGATTTAATTATATTGAATAGATGAACATAGGTTTGGGCCTTATCTTTTCTTAAAAATTACAAGAAGAACTAATTAAAGTTAAAGTATTTAATAATAAAACGTATAGGGTGAACTTTTTTTACCCCACCCACCTTCATGTCGCAAGTGACGTGTAATAGGCTTGTAAATAAACACAAACGATGTTCACAAAACGACTTAAGACATAACAAAATTAGTTGATTTTTCCTTTGTTATTATTCGTAATTATCTTTTTAGATTACATTTGTTAGTATACGGGTGTAAAAGAGTCAAGTTGTTCATGAACTACCTAATATTAGTTCGCTAAAAGCTTAAATCGAGAAAAGTTTAAACGAGATCAAGTCTAAATAGGTTTGTGAGCCTAAGGCTGGATCGTGTGATATAAAACTCCTAGAGGCTTTATCATACCACATCACTAGCATGTCACATAGAGGGCTTTAAAGCCTGCAATGGTCAAAAGTCCCTTTAAAGTCTCATATTAAACAAAATACAAAAAAAAAAAAAAAAAGATTTGATTGGTTGAAAAGAATATGTCACACTTTAAAGCTCGTTACTGGGCTGGCGCAGCAACGATACGCCCCCCCCCCCCCCCCCCCCTAAAACGTGGGGATGGTTAATGGTGTCCCGAGATGCTAAAGTATGTTGATGTGGCGGGGTGTGCTAAGCCACACCCTGTGGCCTAAAAGAACTCCAAATCTATATATATATTTTTTAATTTATTTAATATAATGCACAATAATTATTATGATAAATTAAATAATAGTATTTTTCATATTTATAAACTTTTATACATATAAAGCCAAAGGTAACTTTATCCAAATTAATTGTAAAACAATTAACAAAATGATAAATAAAGTCATATCGAATTTCAAAAACTACCAACAAGACAAGATGGAGATTTAAACATAGAGTTTGAAACGAGTCGAGCTCAAGCTATCGTAAATTAAAAAATTCAAGCTCAGACCTGATTCATTTACACCGCTAATTAGCTATATAGTATATAACTTAAATGTCGAAGTTAAAACAATTTTTTAAAGCCTATAGCATATAGCTTAGATATTGTAACTAAAACAATGTTGATAGTTAAGTTACATTGTCCAAATCAACCAGAAACAAAACTAGAGTGCATACCACATGTTTCAAACATCCAACCAATAAACCAGATTCAATTCACTTTGATTCTATTAAACCGGTTCACACAAAAAACCGACCAATACCTGGTCCACGCGTGTCAACATGAACTAAACCTTTTGGTTTCTTGTCGGTCCGGTCCAACAGCCGGACCGGTTTGGTTTTCACTTTCCACAACATGAATGATAATCACCACAAATGAGGCAAAAGATTCTAATAAATTACTAACTGTTTTATTTTAGGGGCACCTAAGAGAGGGAACCTTGGCACACAAATCAAAAGACATGTGGCAGGGATTAGGGAATCATAGGTTTATAACTTTATATCATAGGTCTTATATAAAAACAAAATATACCATTGGGTCTTCGTAACAAAATATATCGGTTTTTGTATATATATTTTTTTTTTTACCCACGTAAAGGGGTATGATGGTAATTATATATAGTGGTATCGGTAGTTATTATTTGTTTCTTTTTAGTTGCTAAGTGGAGTGTCAAAATCATGTTGGTATCATAACGAAATGAACTAATATTAACCTTAAGATGCCACGAAACACGGGGTATTTACTAGTTTTGAAAAGATCGACCACACTGAACCCCACCCATCGTCGATCATGGTTTACCTGCCGTCAACAGTAAACACTTCGATTTTACTTGATTTTGGTTAGTGTAGTTTGCTTGAACATTTGTAGCTGGCATTAGGGTGAATAGCACCCACCATCCCGTAGTCCACGTGAGGGTGGTTCTTCGATTCCTGAACAACTGGACCTTGGATTTCCGCTTTTAACGTGGAACGCAAGATAGAATAGAGTAGTATGCTAATGTAAATATGGGTAGATGCTTTTTGTAATTATGGGTGGCTAAATGATTTTGTGAAAGTAACATCTGATCCAACTACTTAGATGATGGTTTGGTATGTTTTTGTAAAGCTAACATCTTATTATGCCTAATTATCAAAATGTTTATCTTATTTGCAGAGACTGAATAAATCTAGGTTTGAGGTTTGGGAACAAAATGAATGAATGCTGGTTTGTGAACATAATGCATGCCTGTTGTTTGAGTGTCTAAGGTTTGGAATGTAATGCATTTTTGCATATTGAATAAATGGGACTGCATGTATGCAAGTTAAGGCGTTTGCATGTTAGCCGGTACAGGTTTAGAATGCAGGTTTGATATTGCACGGTTATGCACACAAGTATACGGTTGAAATCGTTCAAGCAGGTGAAAATTGTGAAGATCATGGGTGTGGATTTTGGAGGAAAAATGAAATTTAATGGGTGTAATGATAATAAAACCACAGGGACGCATACTGCTAGGGAAAAAGGGTAATTCAGTCTTTTCACAACCTTTTTAAATTAATTATAGCGTTCAATAAAACCACAATAGTGCAAAGTGCAAAAAAAATGTTTGGGATGACAACCGACTCTTCATCAAACCATAGAGAAGCAAAATGCAATTTACTCTGGTTTTCATTAATTAAATATGATAAGCTTTTTTATATGTTTTAGTTTTAGATAAGATAATTTAATTCTGTTGTAGCTTATGGTCATTAAAGAGTTTTTTTTTTCTTTCCTTCTTAAGTTATTAGGTAAGCATATCAAAATGATGAGTTTACATGATAACATGTTGTTTTTAATATAATTTATATCTTTTATTTTAAAAATAGTGCCTCACCAATGTGAACCATGACTTTTGAATAAGAAAATATGCTAAATAAACTTTTAAATCATTAAGTTAATAAATAAAAAAAAAATAGTATATGAACTTTGAATTTGGATGAATTTAGACCTTCTCCAAGCAGCTAAGACAAAAACGCCTACACGCCGGTATTGTCATAACAATGTAAATTAACGTAACATCAGGGGCGGACCTACCTTATTGGTAGGGGTAGCTTCCGTATCCCTTGGCGCTCCGACAGAAGTGTAAATTTTAAAAAATTTGATATTTTTTTGATTTCATTACCCCTTTTCTATAAAACATTACTGTTACGAAGATTTTCTAAATCCACCGTAACATAAGATAAAATATACCGTTGCTATAATTGCTTGCACATCGTGGTAAAATTAATAATTCACTCAAAAGGCTCTATTGAATTATTAATGGGTTTATTGTGAGTGCCCTAGAGGACATGTGGCAAAGGGGTTAATCATAGGCATCACTTTTGCTACTGGCCCAATAATATCTAAACACACCTGCTTGTTTGGGACCGTATTTTGTGAATTTAAATGCATATTGTGTATTAACTATCAACAACATTTAATTTTACTAATAAATTTATATCCGTCTGAAGAAGCAAGGATCCACCGCCGGAGTAATTTGGCCATTGTATCAATTAGAGGAGACAGACAGAGCACACTTAGTCTTCTCCGATCTGCTCTGAGTGGGTGCTGCAAAACAACATAAACAGCTTGTTAGAAGGGGATTAGAGACCAGGGTCTCTGGACCACCCTCTAACGCTCAAGTCAGTGTGATAGTCATTGTAATAAGAGTGTATATGTAAAGTGCAAGTAAATTAGAGTGGGAGTCAGAGTGATAAAATACTTTCTATTGTGTCAAAAACATGAGTTATTAAATATCTTAAAATATAATAATTACAAATAAACTAGACTTTAATTAATTTAAAATATCTACTAGGTATAACAAAATGTACGCAATATTTAAAGTTAATATATATATAATATATATATATAAGTTAATAAAAACAAAAGAAATGTACGATAAAAAATTTGTAAAGACAATAGTGCCATTTTCGAAAGAAAGGGTGTCACCCTTTGTTGGGCTCCTGCCATTTTGTAGCATTTATTTTCGCTTACCATTTTTGCTTTTTTTTTTCTTGATTCTTTGTGTTGTTCTAGTCCATACCGATTACGCACCGTACTGTTTCACCACTTTTTTAGCCCAAAATTTCACTTGACCCTACTTAATTGTTCAACAGTCTAATATTGAGGTGAATAAACCGGGTATTTTTAGTAACTGGTTCTGGTTATAGAACTGATTTTGTTTTCTCGTTTTAAGGGTTGGAACCGGTTATTGCTATAAGCGGTTCGGTTCCGGTTCCGATTATTTGACCAAAAAACCATATCCTATGTGTCTGGTTCTGGGTAGGGTTCGGTTCCGGTTCTTAAGAAACCAGGCATTAAAATACCCTATTTTTGGGTTTTTATATCCTATTTCCGAGCTTTTTAGTTCTATAGTTTTGTGTTTTATAATACTCTATTCCGTTTTTATTACCTTATTTTCTCGTTGTTTTGTTTATCGTTATTAAATATGCATTGTGTAATGTAAGAAAATTAAAATAAATGCACTATATAATTTTAAAAGAAAGATATTGAATCATGTATTGGGTATAGCCAGGTATAATTATTTCGGTTCTTGTCCGGTTTCGGGTATTAATCGGGTATAATCGGTTCCGGTTTCAGATATTGAGATCAAAATGCATACCCTATCTATACCGTACGAGTAAAGTCAGTTCCGATTTCGGGTATAAAATACCCGAATACTAAAAAAACCGGCTCCGAATTTTTTTACGAGTCCGATTCCAAGTACAGTTTTTTTCACCTCTAGTCTAATATATATTTTGATTTTCTAATATTAATATTTTTATCAACACCTTCAACTAACTATTTATAACATATTTATTTTGCCTCTTGACTTTGTAAAAGTGTTGCATCACCCTTATCCTTGTCTTGGGTGTTACGTGAGATGTTTGATTTCCATGCCTATAATTTAGGCATACTTTGTACACATATTCTCATTGTTATTTTATATGGGTTAACTTATTTTATAAAGGTTCTTAAAAATAAAAAGTGTATAAATACAAAATTAATTGCATAAAATGACACAATATTGAGCAAACTATAACACAATATCGAAAAATATAACACGATATCAAGGAAAAAAGACACAATGGATCGTAAAAAAAGACACAATGACACAAATATAGAAAAGACACAATGATAAATAAAAGACACAACGATAATAAACAAAAATTCAAAAATCTACAACCTATAAGTCCAAAAGTGAAAACCTAAAATCTCACATGGTAGAGTTCGTAAGACGGTTCTAATGCCGCTTAAACAGTGTCAATCGGAGTCCGTTTGATACCATTTATATGACTTCTTACTTTTAGAACGCATCCTACGTTAGCTAGCAACGTGTCAGATGCTAAAAGGGAGTTTGATTTGCATGGCATACAAAGGAAGTGGGTTTAACACTCCGGTGGCTACGGGTATAGATTAGGTTGTTTACCGTACCAAAATATACTGAATTTAAAACAAGTGAAAGTATAAACAGAATACGGTACTATTTTGATAGTCGCTTTTTTTATACGGTATCGGTAATCGCTCATCCCTAGCTATAGGTGGATTACCTGATTATGGATTCCATTTTGGTTTTATTTTTCCTTTTTAAACATTATTAAAAAGGGAGAAATACCTGATAAAAATAATACATTTTAAAATATAGTGCTTCATTCTCACTTGTACACAAATAGAGCTTAATCAGTACAATAACAAAATTTTATCAAATGAAAAGGTGACAAATCATACAATGATGTTACAATATTTGTATCTATACTAACCACCAAAACATGTCACTTAATCTTTACTTTGCATACTATAAATGTTGCCAACAACTCCAACAACCGAAACAATGACAGCTAAACTCAACATTAACCAAGCCAAGAACCGCTCGCCGCTAGTCAAACCGGGACCCTTGCTACTTAACCGAAGCGCGATAAGCGCTGGAAACGTGAACCCTAATGACACAGCCGTGGTTGCACCCGTAAACTTAAAAGCAGTCCAGATACTTGGGATCATCGTGGATCCCAAGTATACCAGTGCCAAAAGCACAAACGTTAACGCTAAACACCTTTTCCTATTTTCTGATAACGGGCCTGACCCGTTGAAAACCAACTCATCAACCGTTTGTCGTAAAGAAAAATGGATAACCGGGAACACAAGAACTAAATGAAGAACGTATCCAACGCGAACTATGTAAGTTAAAGCGGTACTGAAACGGATCCCGAGGGGTTTATCGAAGTTAGTGAGAATATCCGATTCGGTATCGTTTCCGAACAAAAGGTACCCCGCGATTGCGGTTGAAGCGTATATCATCACGCAAAGAACGGTTGTCAAACGGCTGACTTTATTCATTTTTTTGGGCGAACGGTCTTCCAACTCGTTATAAATCGGTTGAACATTAAAATGACAAACGTAAGCATTCGACATTATCGGAATCACAACTAATAAATCAAGAATCGCCTGTTTCGACCCGAAATCTGGGACCAACCTTGGAGGCTCGATTTTCCCTTCCACGAGTTTAACAAACGCGACAACAAACGCGACAATCACAAACACAACCGCGAGCGCAACCGAAGCAGCCGAAGTGGTACTCAACGAATCGATCTTATCCAACGCACACAACGGGGCGAGAAACAACACCACCACGATCAAAATCACCAACTTTCGATGATCCCAAAACCCGTTACCCAACCACTGATCGAAAACGCCGATATGCCTAAGCGAACCCGACATCACATCGCCGATAATTATCAAATAAACGACTAACACACCCGCATTGTTAACGATAATACAAATCTCCGACAAAACCCTTGCGGGCTTCCCTAATGCCTCTTGAACACATTCCCCATACGAATTCGACTTACATTGTACCGCGAATCGCACGAGAAACTCGACACTAATCTCCGATAAAACCCCCATTATGAATATCAAAACAATTCCAACTATTAACCCTAAAACCTTCATGGTGGCTGGAAGAGCCATGATTCCAGCCCCAATTACAGATGTAGCTAAATTAAACACAGCTCCGTAAACCCCGGAACCCAATTCGGGTTCTTTTCGAACAATCACAAGTGGGAGATTATCAAAATCGGAATCAATATCATCATCTACTTCATTGAGCAATAACTTAGGGTTTTGAGATCTGTAATCGTTTTGATTTTGAAATTGTAATTCCACAAACGAATCTTTGGGGATCGGGGTGTAATTAGTTCCCATTATCGGATCAAATCAGTATGAATATGTGTATAAACTGGATCTATGAACAAAATTAGAACTGAAGAGAGTTAGAGTTGATACTTACAAGATCGATGAAATTGGGGTGATTGTGGGATTAATCCGTGATGGGTTTGCGAGATCTAAGGGGTTGTGATTGTTATTGTTGACCAATGGATCGAAGAGGGAGAATGTTGATGAGAATTTGTTGGGTGAATGGGTTTTTTTGCGGTTTGTGGTAAGAACAGAGGATGTTGACTTTTTGAAGTTTGACTTGTACGTTTGTGTTTTGGGCCGTGAAGTTTTCTGGGCCTTCTGGCCCAACTTGAAGTATGGTTTTTGGGTTAGTAGTTTAAGATTTATCCAAGAGGGTTGTTTGATGTTTTGATTATCGAAGGAAATAGTGTGTAATGGTATAAAACTAATGGAATGATATAAAACCCGATATTGGATTTGTTGGTTTAAGTTTAGTCTAAATGAGTTTGCCTTGGTTTCTGGTTGAACGTTGAGTTTGGGTCAGTTTTAGGTTGAACGTGTGGACATGTTTAGCTAAACGGGTTGGGTTTGTGTTAAATTAGTGGGTTTACGGTTCACAAATTTAACCCATTTATTTACTTTTTTTTATTTTCTGAAGTTAGTTTGTGTAATAATTAGACTGCTTGGAGATTTTTTATGACATGTTTACAGTTGACTTGTTTAACTCATTTATTTACTTTTTTTTTTATTTTCTGAAGTTAGTTTGCATAATAACTTAGACTGCTTGGATATTTTTATGTCAAAATTGAAAAGTTTAAAAAAAATTGCCAAATTTTAAACATTATTGCTTAAAGAATGTAAGAACTATAAAATATTATTATGAAAAAAACACCCTATTTTCAGGTGAAATGTTCAAGTTCGAGTTAACCTACGAACACGACCCTTTTAGCCTATATAGCACTACAAGGACAGTATTGAACTGGACCGTATCAAGAATCATCCGTGTGATAATTGGAACGAACAAGTAAATGACTTCTTATTCGACGCATCCTCTTTGTGAAAATTGGAATGAACAAGTAAATGAGTTCTTATTCGACGTTGAACAGTTCTTCTGTATGTAAACACGTCTTAATACGATGCACTAATGCTTACCCTAACATTATGTAATATTGGTTACACAAATTTTATCTAAGTTAAGTGAAAGTAGTATATGTAAATAGTTATTGATAATTTATGTAGCTTGAGATGAGATAGAATAAAAAGAGTTAGCATGTGTATTATTTTAATGTAAATAATATATTGATCATCTTAGTTAAGAACATAAAAGGGAAACCAAACTGAGGTTATCAATGTCTTTGTATTTTTATTAACAACTTCTAGTGATAGAAAAAGTTAGAACACACATGTAACATAGTTATATAAATAGAGTATATTCTTTTGAAAGTTACATAAATTCAAAAATACAAAATAATGGTCACATCTAGTGATAATGGTGTTGGATTGGGTGTGTTATCCTTCATCAAATAATCGTATTGTTTAACATGTAACTGCAGCGGAATGTAATTAACAATAATAATCAAACACATAATAATAACTTAATCAAAGAATAATAATAATAATAATACCAATAAAGAAAGTTTTCTAGAAATCATAATTATCTAAGGACCAATCTCTCATGTTAAGCACAATTATATACCTTTAGCTATAATCATAAGATAACTAAATTTATGTTTCCTTTATTAAGATGAAATGTTTCTTACAACTAATAGTAAACTATAATGAATAATAAATACATATAAAAGATAGATAAAATATCAAATATAAATACTCTTATCATATAAAACATACGAATAGGATGAAATGGTAAAAAACACGGTGTCATTTTCGTAATATTTACTCGTTGAGTAATTATCAAAATTACCCTACAAATGATCTTATAGGGTAATTTTGTAAAATGATCTTGTAGGGTAATTTTGATGTTACAGAGTATCATAATTACTCTACAAATGATCTTGTAAGTTAATTTTGATCTTGTAGGGTAATTTTGAATTGTATGTTGTTTGATAAACTTGTATAGTAATTTCGATACACTTGTAAAGTAATTTTGATAATTACTCTAAAAGATCATTTTACAAAATTACCCTACAAGATCATTTATAGAGTAATTTGGATAATTATCCCACGAGTAAAAAATTACGAAAATGTCACAGCGTTTTTTTTTACTTTTTCATACCTTTCGTACGTTTTGTATGATAAGGTTCTTTGTACGTGAACGGACAAAGAATAATACCTTCATGCATTGATACTTGATAGCATCTTCATCTTTACTTTTTCACAATACTATTAAGGTCATGCGTAGTAAGGTTATAAGGTGTTATATTGGACTATAACGCCCCGTAGCGCCCTGAACACCACCCCCTCCCCCTCTGGGCGTTGTGGGAGGTTATGGAACATGGCCGTGATATGCATAACGGCGCCACCATTGGTTTCTTTCTCACACACATATATACACATACATATATATGTACGTATAATTGAAGGGATATAACCTCACTACACACTCCAGTTATATAATCCCGTATAACCCCCATTTCTTACACATTTGTCACGTGTCGTATAACCTCACATCTATATGGGTTATAAGACTTTACCACCGCACATAGTCTAAGTGTGATTTCTATTATCGTGTTTGGTAGTAATGATGTTTAGTATCTAACACTTGTGGGTAATTGCTTACTTGCTTTTTGTAGCAATCTTTATCATTGATAGCAACACCCTCTCTTTAGCAACCAAGCTTTTCTTCATCCATAGTAAACCTCACGATATCTTTGGTAGGAATAGTTCTTTGTAGTAAATGCCTCATTACTCAATACTCATAGATCATATTTTGGTAGTAATTGTTTTTGAGTAGCAAAGCAACTTTTCTTTTGTAGGGTATGTATCTTCAGTCCCTTAAGTTTAACCCATATAATGGTTTACAGGACACAAAGCAACAAATGTGTTCATTATTAGCATAAAACATTGAAAATCCATTTCAGATAATTAAAAAAATGAAAACAAAGCAACAAATGACCACAAACGCATTTGAGCCTCGCTATAGATGACCACACGGCACACAAAATTAGCCGTCATGGCATCACAACATGTTGTGAGTGACTTCGTCACCGACAGCTAGCCCTGGGTCTCATCATAGATGACCACAAAGGTGCACTTAGCCTCCGTCCTTCTTGCTCATAAAAACTTTCAAAAACCATTTAGGAATTTAGTAATGCACAAAAAAAGTTCCAAAAATGAAAAAAAAAACATTTAAAGTTGTTTTAATGTGTACCATATATAAAATAGAAAAGTTTATGGGGCATTTCTAGTGAAGGGTCTGAAATTAACTAGGTTAATCTATTTGAACCTATTAAAAAAAATCCAATACACTTGTTCATATGAGTTTTTAAAATTTTAGTTCTTTGATGTATTTATTTGAATAATATTTTTTCTATATAACTTATAACATGTTATATAAACCTAATGTTAATACAAATATGATCTTTTTATTACATGTCAACATAGTGTTATCAGTTCTATTTAAACATAATGGAAAAACATAAAGAAATACCTGTGACGGCAGACATGCCAGCAGAGAATCCACTCAGAGACGCAGCCATGGAGTTCGACATCTTTTGTCAGTATGATCTGATTCCTCCTTAGGATGTAAGATTATGATGGTAAGAACCGAACTAGGGATGAATTCGGTTTAGGTTATGGAGAGATAGGTGGGTGGCGGCTTTGATGTTAAGGATGTTATTGTAAGTGTCTAACCATAAACCTCTCTAATCATCTCCCTATATACACCCAGAAGGAAACCCTAATTAGTTAATAAGGGTAATATGATCTATCAACAATTACCAACTAACATATAATAGGATTAATATATTTTGATTTTATATAATATAAATGATTATAATGACTACATGATTAAATATTATAAATAATATATTTAATCTTACACATAGATTTAATAAAACTAAACCATATAATATAACTTAAATTACATAGAAATGCATTCATTATACATTGTCACACCCCGACCCGCAGCGAAAAAGATGATCGGGCATGATTGGGTTATCATCAAAGCTCATGACATTTATTATAACGTTTCATATTTATTATTACAATTTAAAGGGAAACATACAATCATAATTACATCATGTTCTACACATCATCCTAGACTTCATTATTTTCTTCTAAGGCATTTCCTATGTTTCCCTTGCTTCATCCTGTTCACCTGTATCATGTGTAAAAATGGTTTTCGGATCAACAAAAAGTTGGCGAGTGAACCTTGTTAGAAAACATTTATTATTTATTTCTGGTTATATTTAATATGGAAAAATTGTGCAATATTCATATATGAACAAACTTAAACAAACATACAATAACAACAATTAGCATACAATAACAAACCATTAGCATACGATATCAAACAACAGCAAACAATAACATACATTAACAAACCAACAGCATACAATCACAAACCATTAGCATACGATATCAATCAAAAACAAACAATAACATACATTAACAAACCAACAGCATACAATAACATATCAACTTGCATAAATATGTAACATGAATGAAACTGTGCGATCAAGGCTCAATCAAACGAAGCCGATCGTATTGCATGTACTGAAAATGATAAATGTCTGTGCGATCAAGGCTCAATCAAACGGAGCCGATCGTATTGCATGTACTGAAAATGATAAATGTCTGTGCGATCAGCTCAATCAAACGGAGCCGATCGTATGTAGGCAACGCCAGGTTCACGCTCATAATGAAATGGGGAAACTGCTCAACGCTCATAATGTAATGGGGAGCGGCGGCCTATGAAATTGCATGTACTGAAAATAATAAATTAAATCTAAACAATAATCACACAAATAGTTTACACAGGCTGGATACACATTTATTCATGATATGATGTATGCACAATGATTTAAATATAATAAATAGTAAGACACATGATACACCCCAAAAATGTGATTTAAACGGGGAATTTGTAGAGATTCACTCACAGTGGGTGCGTTCGGTGAATGATGATGAATGCGCACGAGTTTAGAGGATTGATCGACGAAGAATAACTAACCTAATTAATAATGAAAAGTAAGGTAAATAAATGGATTTTATTAACAACTTTAATAGAATTTTTGGATATATTTTTATGAGTTTTAGGCTATTTTCTAACTTTAAAAATGTTATTTTAAGTATTTTTAATTGATTTTTAAATAAAATAAATAAATAAAAATAATAAAAAAATGTTGACTTTTTGACCGTTGACTTGTTGACCGGTTTTATTGTATAAGTGTATGCGCCGGGTGAGGCTCGAACCCGAGACCTCCCGTTCGCGTGCACGCAGCTCTACCAACTGAGCTACGTGTCTAACCCGAAATAATTCTGTTTTTAATTATATTTATATACTAATTAAATTAATCCGAAAATCATTTATTTTAAAAAGATTTTAATGTAACGACTCGGTGCACTCCACAGGTCTCGAACCCGGGACCTGTGGTTTAGTTTGGCACAGAGTCCACCGCTGGACTGTGTGTCTAACTTGGTAATTATTCTGGTTTTTATTATACTTAACATCTTACTGAAGTTAACCCGGTTCGGTCTCTAAAAAAAGGCATTTTATTTCTGTGAAGGTGCGTGTGTCAAGAATCGAACTCGGGACGTTATGCATATTGTTTGCACACAGTCCACCACTGGACTGTGTGTCTAACCCGTTCATAAAACTGTTTTTAATTAATCTTATAACATAACTGAACTCGTCTTCTTCGTTCAAAACACAGACATCGGTCAAAGCAACTGTTACTTGATTAATTCGGTTAATGAACAAGATGAACAATTGAAAAGTATTGAACCGAAGAGTTTGGGGAAAGAAAGTACCGACCAGATCGTCTTTTCAGAAAATCCGGCGAATCTCGTCGGCTCTGTTTTGGGACCTTCGGCTGTTAGAATCAATTAACAGTTTGGAGGGATTAGATGTGAAATTGAACTAATGAGTAATGATTATCAGTATGTTTGAATGATCATACCGGTTAACAGCGAGTTTCCGAAAAATCCAGAAGTTTTCCGGTGAAAACAGAAAGTCCGGCAATGTCGTCTGTGGTTGATTTTGAGCGATGGATTAATGTTAGTAAGGTTCTAACAATTGATTGAAACAGTAAAGTCGAGGTATTTTACCGTTTTGAGGTGAGTCTCGGTTTTCCGGCGACTTGCAGAGAATTCCGGCGATGATCAGAAAGTAATTCCGACGACCAGAAAATAGGATAAACACGAAATTAGAAGCTCTGGGAATGAAATTGAATCGCGAGATGAGTGTTTTGTTGAAGTAATTCCAGAATGAATGTTTTCGGTTATAAAAACCAAACATCATCTGAATTCAAGTTCATTAACGACTGAATTGATTTAAGATGTCAGTTTTATCGGTTATGATCAAGATTCCGCGAGCACTCAAACGTCTTGGTCGGTTTGAAAGCCGATATCGGTTTCAGTTGGCGCAACAGGTTGATTCTCAGTTGAACATATGATTTAATTGCTTCCCAGAACTCACAAAAAGATCAAGTGGCGGAGTGGTTATAAGTGTGTGAGTTAAGGCTTTGCTGGCTCTCGGCTGACCCGGGTTCGAGTCCCGGCTTCAGCATATTATTTTTAATTCACTATTTTTAATACATTTTCAAAAATAAATTTTATATTCTAATATACTTATTAATTATGTATCGTCTAAAATTAATTTGGGCATTAAATACGCAACGAAATTTTTAACTGGTTGTTCGATTAATAAACGAAGCGGGTTTAGTAAATCCGGTTTTTAGCGGATGTTACATACGTAACATGAACAAAAGTAATTGTTCAAACTTGAAAGCTGTCAAAGTGACCCTTAAAGAAGAAGAAAGTGAAAGATGAGTCCTTTTCAAAGTATGCTTCCTAGAAAGCCTCTCTATTCCCAAGAAGGAAATTAACAACTAGCACTTTATTTGTTGAGGTTGCCTTGTCTTTATCAAACCCATTTTTTATTCCAAACATTCAACCAAAGTTTTAGAAAAGTGGGTTGTGGTCTATATCAATTAACTATATAAAATGAGATTGACTATCGATCCATAAGTTCGTTTGATTTCATATGTATAATTGCTTAATGTTTTTACCAAACTAATACCTTGTTAGTTTAAGTTATAATTTTTAATGTAAAATTAGCTATCTTAAACATGTTAATATAAAAAAACAAGTAAGTCATTTAGAGCATTTTCAACAAGTTTTTGTTTGTCTTTGAAGGATGTGACATCAACATAAAGGAGAGAGAGAAAGCAACATGTGGCCATGAACAACCACATATGAAGTCTAGGACATGGGAGGAGAGAGGCGGTGCATCATTACGCTTTTGTGGAAAAAACTTCGGTGCATCATTACGTTTATGTGGGAAAAAAGCTCAGATATGTGACACATGGCTGAGTTCTTGTGACGTCTCATAGGAGAAGTTCCAAGTGGTGGTGACTAAACGATGATCAACTCATCCAAAAAAGGTTTCTTAATCGAAGTTTCACCAATTTTATCTTGAAATTACCCACTCAAGTGATGCTTCGGGTAAGTGAGGGAGGGCTCATATTTGAAAGTAATTATTTTGTTAAATTTGTTTGATTCTATGATTAGATTCTTAAGATAATGATTTCTTACAAGGTAATACAATCGTTTTACTACTTGATTATTTTTCCCCACTTCATTGTTGAGAATTGATAGAGTTCATTGTTCGACCATTCATTTGGATATTGATAAAAGAGTTAATAAATTACTATTATGTCCTTTAATTAATTATATTTAGCATTTTATTTATGTGTTATCTTGTGTTATTATATTTTGACTTTTATATGATAAAACTACATAATCAACGGTTTTGCTAAAAGATATAGCAATTATATTTAAAAGCTAAACAGATTACCATATTTTAATTACTTACCGTCTTGTGTTCTTAGAGCATCGTCAATGGGTCACATCATCGGTCATGCTGCTTAGGGTTACGCTAGGAACACGCTTGCACGCTCCCTCTCTCCTCACACTTTCACATAATCTGTTGAAGGACATTCACATGTCTTTTTTTCTCTCTTCTTCACATTGACCACCGGCCTTCCATTCTCTCCCAACGTCCCTCACATTGACCGCGGACGGCATAAAACACCCATTGACTGATACTATTCGAGTACTTAATATTGTTCATATGTACTACGAAAGAGCCATAGAGAATTATTGAGGTGTACTTTTAATAAAATCCGACCAATGAGAGTTGTACACCTCAAATGCTAGTGACATCTTCTCCGAATGAGTCGTCTATGTCTCTGTGACTGTAAAAGACATACACCACATGAAACTTTTGTTAAAAATTATAATTCCAAAAGTACCCCCAACAATTGACACATTCACCAAAAAGGACTTTTGTATTCTTACATTTCCTGATATCCAAATATTTCACATGTTTATTTTGTAATCATTAGCATTTTAGGGTATCATATCGAATAAACATGTAATAAATTATAAAAAAAATGTTTTATTTATTGTATTATATTACTCTTGGTTTTTTTATTATATATAAAATGATAAATAAATTTCTTTTTGAGTTTCTGAGTTTTGATGATTTTAACTATTTGAGTTTAAAATCAAAATTTTTAACTAAGAAGATGTTTTTTCAGTCTTAACTATTTGAATTCAATTTGTCTAAATGGTGTAATATGTTGCTAATGGGTGCACAAGATATAAAGAAGATGGTGAGTTTCAAATGGATTCTTATCAAGTTGTAAACAAGTCATAAATGGATTGGCCTTAAAAATATATTTTTTATTTAAAATAATTTTAAATGTTAATATTTTTATTTAAATGAGTTAAACAAGTTAATCCGAACATGATTTGTTTATTATTAATCAAATTAGACATGGGAACTCAAAATCTTATATTTCTATATCGAATTTGTATTACGTTTCAAGTTGTATAAAATCATTAATCTAAGTTTCTAAAGGCAAATAATGGTGTGGCATGGTTAATTTATGATAGAAAGCAAATGCAGTTTATAAACTACTTCTGATTTTTCTTCAACCACCAATGTTGTCGCAATTTTTATTTTCTATTTCTTCTTACTTACCAGTATTTTGAGTTTATATATTATCAAATGAAAATTCATTTTATCGGTTCTAATAAAATATTAAAAGAAAAATTACAATTTTGTTTTGACGATATTGAGTGAGTAAAATAATATAACGATTCAACAAAATATAAATTTAAAAAGTAATTATTATTCTTATTACAGGAGGGGCCCATATCTCACTGCTGTGGCTAAGCATACAGCCATACATGATGACTGTCACTGATAAGTCTTGCCATCTTTTTAACTCCAAACCGAACATCCTACGTGTATTTTATACTGGATTTGAACTCTTCACCTCAAAAATAAATGAAATGATCATGTCTCTTGAGGTCTACTTAAACCATTAGGTGTCTAAAACGATTCTTAAAATTTGGTCTTTTCAACTAAAAGCAATCATACTCTATACGATACTAATATGACTTACCGTTGTTATCGGATTTAACAAAAACAGGGATCCACAAACAAATTCGTTGCATTAGGATTCTAATAAAGTTCACTGTAACACCTCGAATTTAAATAGAAATTTATAAATCAATCAACGATGGTTGTAAATTTCGGGGCCTATAAAAACTCATGGTACATGGATGTTAGGAAGATCGTGATGCCAAATCTCATTATCACTCTTCTTGTTCTTCTCCGTCCTTTGCTCGATCATCGCAATCCCAAATGAATCCATGATCCTAATGCGAAAAAGTTCTGACAAGATCCATAAAGTTCTTATAAGACAAGAACAAACCAAAAAAAGATAAAAGCCTTTGTAACCACCCGCACGGCCACACCTGCCTCGTCACACCATTGATCAACAAACCAAGAGCGTCGAGAAACCACAATAGTAGCACACGACTTTTTGGAAACCATATATGTTTCCTATTCTATTACGTGACTAATATAACGAAACCCTAATCTTATTGGTTGCTAGAAAGAAGTGGTGAAGGGTGCGACGAAAATGGAAATTCAAGAAAGAAGAATAAAGGGTATATGGGAGGTGTTTTTTTACATATTTTTTTGTTAATTGTGAGGGTAAAATAATAACTTTCTAAAAAACACAAAAATAATGCAAGTCAATGAAAGATTAAATGTGTTAATGAGAACCACATATATGAATTTTCTAACTTTTGGACCAAATGTATACTATAAAAAAACAAATATCCTACTCAATAAAGCTTATTCATGGCCAAATTATTGGTAGGCTCCGGAGATGATAAGATATAGGCAAGTCTTACCTCTTCTCAAGAGATAAAGAGATCACTTCCAGCGAGACCCCTAGCTCCAAATCATATCCAGACATCAAAGTCACATAACAACATACATAGGCACATAGTTACTCAAAAAACAACATAAAAACGTAGTATACTAAAAATATTCTTAGTAAGCTACCAAACAGGAAAGTGGTGAAACGTATAATAGGGACATATAACACATAAAATAAGCCATAACATGCAAAGGCCTCCAAAACAAACCGACATGCTAAGCTCCTAAGAAAAGACTAACACGCTAAGCTCATAAGGAGAAAGTTTAATACTAAATTGTTCCATCCTCTTAAAAGTCCTTAACGTTAATCTTGCGTTTCTAGGAACTTTTATTCTCGACCATGTCCACAAAGAGATGCAATTCTAGCAAATCCTGTCTAATTTGCTCCTCCCAAATTATCGGTCTGCCTTTATTCCTATTTCCATCCACATTGAGAGTTTCCATGCTTTTAATTATGGTTATCATTTGTTTCCTCCTGACATACCCAAACCAACTCAGCGCCCCCTCTAATATCATATCTAATATGCTAGAAACCTCTAATCTAACATATTGTGTCCACACATCTACCTCAACATCCTCATTTCTTGCTACCTTACAACTCTTTTTAACGACCAAACAATTTGTTTTGTATAACATAGTCAGTCTAACTGCAACCTATAAAACTTCCCTTTTAGTGTAACTGAGAACCTTTTTCGTGCAAATACCCCAATGGATGCTCTCCACTTACACCATACAGCTTGGATGTGGTTGGTTACATCACTATCTGTCTCTCCGTCCCTTTGTACTAACAACCCTAAAATACTTGAACTTAGTTTCATGCGAGACCACTTGGCCTTAATGGTACAAGTTTCCTCTCTGTTGGCTTGCACCACTGAAATCACGAGAATGTTGCTCGATCTAAGAGCGACTAATCCTTAAACCTTTCCCCTCTAAAGCTGCCCACCACTCCTCTAACCTTGCATTTAGACGTTGTTTACTCTTAGCGAGTAACACAATATCATCCCCAAAAAGCAAGTACCATGGAACACTCTCCTTAATTGACTTTGGCAACTCATAGAGAACAACTGCGAAAGAAATGGACTAAATGCAGACCCTTGGTGGAGTCCTACTCCACGTGGAATCCTCTACAGAAAACAAACACTAGTTTCAATCCTAACATGCATATCCCTAATTATGTCTACATACCTCCCAGGAATGCTTTTACACCCCCACCCCACCCCACCCCCCAAAAAAAAAAATTAATCAGTCTACGTGGCACATTATTGTATGGCTTTTTAAGGTCAATGAACACCATATATAGATATTGTTTCTTCTTCCTATACTTATCTATCAACCTTCTTAAAATGTGTGTCGCTTCTATCAGTTAACACTTTTAGCACTAAACCATATTAGTTTACCGTAACCTGAGTTTCTCTAAAGTCTAGTATCAATTACCCTCTCCCACAATTCCATATTATGGCCTAGCCTTATCCCCTCTTTAATTCCCACAACCTTGGACATCTCCTTTGTTCTTATATAGATTGGATTGTTGTAACCTGAGTTATTCTAATGTCGCCTTTCAATAATGAGGTTGTCATTTTGTTATTGGTAAGTCCCCCCGCCATTGAAAAAAATTTGTGAAGTAGGTTTTCCATCTCAACTCAATGCCACGTTTCTTGACTAATTGATGTGCGCAAAATATAACATATAAATTACATAAAAAAGACATAAAATCAACCATTTTCGGTACTAATGTTGGAAAAAGCATGTTTCTTTGTTTACTTTTAAAACAAGATCAAAAGAGCTTAAACGAATAAAATGAGCAAATTAATAGCCAAATCCAACACAACTACTGTGACAATCGGCAAAATTCCAGTAATTATGTACAACCTGAACAACTAATACACTATCTATTTACCGCACTACGTGACTTAAATTATAGTTTTAAGTCTTAAAAGTCTAGGAATTAAACAAAATCATAGCTAGGTATGATAATGAATTCGTCATAATCACGAACATATAAAACCATGTCCTTGACGGATGACAAAGACGCGAACACGCGATAAGTATCAGTACTGGTTGCGGTACAGTCTGATATGATAAAAATAAAACATAGGATATGTCTGCCCTGTTATACCATTAAAATTTTATTTAAAACACCAAATTGTCCAAGTCTGCAGTAAAATACATCATTTTGCAGCAAAAACACAGCATTCCGCAGCACAAAACAGCAAATGTCCGAAAATCCAAAAATAAATATTTTTAGTTAAAAATAATAACAGGTGTTAGAAATAATATAAAACATGTATATAAATCCCGCTGATTAAAGCTATACAATTTGTTCAGTAAAAACCTGACAACAAAGCTGGTACAGGAACTAAACTCAAAATGACAAATTTATTAATCTGGAGAGTTAAATTAATAAACTGGGCAATAAGATTAGTACTAGAACTATTATGTAAATAAAATTATATAAGTAACACAATTATCAGTATTTTACCCGGTACAAGACCCGAACCGAATTTATCAACCGAACGACGATGCAATAAGTCTAGTAAGTTTTTTGACATATTGTGACATCACTTTAAAGTGTTGGGCCATTAGATTTTACAAAAACTTATATATAAAAATATTAAAGTTTATAAAGTTTATAAAGTTTACAAGTTTTTATTAAAAAATAAAAATAAAACCAACCCCCCACCTCATGGCTACATGGGGTATAAACCCCCATGCCACTAAATCTTCCATGATGTGTTGGCTTAATGTGAGCATTGTTAGTGTGTTATGAAGTGTAATACATAATCACAACACTAAAACCCAAATCACTTCCATTCTTTCATTTTCCAAAACATAACAACACTTTTCCTTTCCGTCATAAAATCGGCCAAACACCACCATCATTACCATCAACTTCTAAAAATCCAGAAATTCAAGCTTGCATGGAGATCCAAGAATAATCTAAGGTGTTTGCAAGGATTAGGAGGCACATTTGGAAGCTAGGAAACTTTTGATCAACACTTTTCTTTATCCTTTTTACATCACTTTGATCATCCCTAGCCAAGTGCTAGTATAAGCTCCTTAACTTGATCTAATGCTTTATGTTTCATGTAAATGCACAAGATCATCTTAAAAATTATTTAAAAACCTACTTGAAAAACACTAATAAAACTATAATCACTAACATAATTATGTGGTTTTCTTGATGATTATGGATGATTTTGAATTTGTCATAAACTACTAAACTTGAATCTTGCATTTTTATATATAAAAGATAGTCTAAACACATGCATATTTAGATTAGCAAGATTCGTTAACAAAAATTGTTATGAACATGATTTTATATTTTAAAATGATCATATTTAATATACAAATTATGGATTACTAAATAAAAGTTATGATCTATAAATTTTGTTAAAAAGTAATAATAAAGTTTCCATTTTGAGAAAGTTTTAAGCTATAACAAGTTCATGACATTTTTGTTAATACATTAGTATAATACTTGTGATTCGATGATGATTTGAATTAGAAAAGTGATTTAAAACATGTTTATATAAACATGGGAAAGCTCATATTTTAAAGGAAACTATGGCAAAATTTTTATAAAAATTAATCTTGATTAAGATATAGTTAAACTAAAGATTTTGTGATTAAAAGTGATTAGGGATTTTAATCTTGTTTAAACAAAAGTTTGGGTGAAAAAGCTTAAGATATAATTACTTGAGTTTTTCTTAAACTAAAAAGGAAATAAATATATCTTTTTAGATAAAAGTATATATTTTGAAATCACCAAATATGTGTACATATACTTTTGTATAAATATTATATATTTAGATCATGTAGGATTTAATACAAAGATATCTAAATATCCAACTTATGACAAAATAATATATCGGACAATTCGGACAAAATAAAATATGTGGTATAAATGAAACAAACGACAAAGACGAAACGAATAAAATGGTCGACGCAAACATAACGGTCAAAACGGACAAATCAACCATCACACTTTATACTTACTAGGACTTATAAAAATTTAACTTATATCTAGTAGTTTTTACAAATAAATTTTTATAAATTATAACATTTGCTAGAAAATATTTTAAAACTTGGATTAAACCCAACTAAACAAATTGTTTGGGCTAAGCCCATTTTTTATAAAATTATATTGGGCTAAACCCATTTTTATAAAAATATATGAACTAGCCTATTTCTATAAATTAATTTGGGCTAGGCCCACTTGTATAATATCAAACTTCGGCTAAGCCTACTTTTATAAAAATTAACTTTAGGCTAAGCCCACTTTTATAAAACTAAACTGGGCTAATCCATTTCTATAAACTAACTTGGGCTAGGAAACCAATTGGGCTTGACCCACTTTAAATAAAAAAATAAGTTGGGCTAGGCCCACATACATGAAACGAATTGGGCTAGGCCCACTATAGTAAGCAAATTTGGCTAGGCTCATACTTACAACACCTATTGGGCTAGGCCCATATGTAATAAACTTTTATATTGAACTTTTACATTTAAATTATGGGCTAGACCCATTTATATGTAATCAATTAGAATACATATATGAAAGATATATATATGTATACCAACAAAGAAAAACCAACCAATACAAATATGAAATTCAAGATGAGATACTTGTACGAAAAAAAAAGAAAGCCTAAGTGTCTAATAAATTAGAATACTTGTAGGTCGAGAAACGAACGAAGTATCGGAAATCGAATAGTGATTTGCACGGAACGCAAATCTGTGAGTTCATGTTTCCCCTTTTATTAAACGTTTTTTTTGTTTTCTAAACGTGCGGAGATGTATACATGTTACATTTAGTATAACTTGGAAATGAAAATATTTAGATCGCATGTGGATAAGGCTCAAGTATTAGACCATTAACGAATAACAAATACAGAGGAACAAGGGGATAAATCAATTGGGTTTGGGCGAGCCTCATTCTATTACGCAACAATAATAGATCGTATTAGAGTGCTTTTGTGTCTAAAACGAGTGTCTCAGACATAATAAATCGTCAAGGTTTGGTTGCCACCTTATTCGCATACAGATTAGTGTCCTTGCGACACACTAATGATCTTACAAGTTTTATTAAGCTATACTAAACGAGTTTATTATTTCAAATGTTTTTGAAGATTCATTTGATACGAAAATTTATAACATGAATTCACCAGCTTTTGTTGACGTCATTTTTCAAACTAACATGTATTACAGGAAATTAGTGGACGACCTTGGGGGAAAAGAAAAATATGTTCGAATGTTATGAAGTCAAGATATTATATTTCATCCAGTCTTTTGTCGTTGTGTTTGTAAACTCGTGTTTAAATTTTAAACAATGTTGTTAAATCTATGGTATGTTTCAAGACAAAAAGGTCGTATGTAAACCTTGTGTTAAATAAAGCATATGGATGAATATTTTACAACGCATTACAATTGTCATTTACTTGATTGAATGCAACGATTGCCGCTCTGGCCACACTCGCGACGCTTCCGCTACATCGAAAATCGGGGTGTGACATATACAAAGAAGAAGGATTGACACGACCTGCCGAATCCCTATTCACATCCAAAACAACAAAAATAACAAAGGCAGAAGCTTAGGCATGGGGCATGCCCAGTCAAAGATTCTCTGCAGATAAAGACAACAACAACAGACAAACACCGACGTGCCAACTCAACACGGGTCGTGGTCAACTTTAAGATTCGTAGAATTTGAGATAGTACAGCAAGTACACTGACCACGGGGGCGTGCTCTGTCACCATGGGGTGGTTTGTACAGGACCTAACATCTGCAGTTAATGAAGGGAGAGAAATTGAAGCCCACGGGGCCATGCCAGGTGGGCACGGGGCCATGGTCGCCTTTTGTTTCCAGCTATAAATAGAGGTGTTTGGTTCATGAGAAATGCATCCCTTGGCAAACCATTCTCTCACACTTGCCATCAGTTCACCACTACAACACCAACACTCACCACTATCATCCACCTTTAATCTTTTAGAATGTGTAGCAGTCTTGGGATCCAAGATTGATCGTAAGAGTTCTTGTCAAACAAAGGCCATGCTTGGCTAAATCTCTTACATCACTTGGTGAAGACAAATCTTTATACATTACTTTTGATTTCCAACATTTGGCAACTTTTTATTTGCATATGTATTAATGACTTTAATAACTAGTTTTTTATATTGTAAGTGAACTTTATTTAAACATTTCTTCATGTTTCGTTGATTCACTCATTCGTGTCTTTACGGTCTATATAAAGCGCACTAACTACCTTGAAGGGGGTTAGAAGGGTGTTTGGGTAAAATTCTTGTCTTGTTAAGTGTATAGATCCTGCGAGGACTTGGTTCAAGCCTATTAGGACTTCCCTTGAGGCAGATAGCATCAAATCGGGGAAGTAAGAACGGGTTGAATCCCTTATAAATAAACTACTATTAAAAGTTTACCGGCCTTGCGGGACTGCATCCTTCTGACTCAGACCAATATGGCCGAGGGTAACGTCGCCTTCACCAGAGGGGCCTACCACTTTTCACATTAATAACTTACTTAATTATCTTTCATATTCTGACCTTGCGGGACTGTATCTGTAACATCCATGTAAAACGGGTTCTAAAACCCGCTTCGTTTAAATAAATCAAGTATTTAATGTGAAGTTTCGTTACACATTTATTAACCATTCGAATTTGATTTATAAATTTTTGTAGATTATTAAATAAAGTGAAAAGGGTTAAAATAATAAATAATAAATAAAAACTAATAATAATAATAACCAATAAACTGAAAATAATAAAAATAAATAAAAGGGGTGACCCCGGGTGTCGAACCCGGGTCTACTATGAACCAACACACATTCCACACAACTGGGCCACACACACACTTGTGAATGGATCTGAAAACAAATAAATTTTATATTAAAGCAGACCCTTAAATCAGTTCAAAGTTTAACCGCCCAAACATCAACGTTTGTAGCAGCCAAACCCTCATTCAATTTCCGTTTCCTTTCGAATTAAACCAAAGAAACGGACTTCCAATCATGCCATATAGCTCAATTACCACCCAAATCAGTTACAAATCATCTATGGCAATCAAACTCATCATTCAAAATCGGTTGTAACCGAATTCTAACCCACACTCGCCTATAAATACCGGCTCTTGTACCTCAATTGAACTCGCTCACTCTCCCAAACTCACTATGTACTCTCAAAAGAATTCTCTGTTCAATTTGGCTCATCGCTGGAAACCTGCTCAATCGTCGGAAACATCACTGGAGGAGTCCTATTTGCTTTTGATCGGTATAATCATTTGATCCTCTTTCTTGTATCATTTAATGTATTAGCAACATAGTGTTATAATAGCTTCTGATTCTAACAGATGGGTATGATGTTCTGGGTAGTATATAAGTATAACTAAAATCGGTAATAAACACGGGTTAGACACACAGTCTAGTGGTGGACTGCGTGCAATGTTAACAAGCAAACGCGGGTTCGAGCCGGTTCTGTAACCGGTTTTGCAAATATATAAATCTTTTTAAAAAAATAAAATATAGTTTGGTCTAGCTAGTATATAAATATAATTAAAATCCAGATTATTTCAGGTTAGACACGTAGCTCAGTTGGTAGAGCTGCGTGCACGTCTACGGGAGGTCACGAGTTCGATCCTTATACGATGCCAATAATTTGCACAGTCCGGCCGGTTGACCCGGTCAGCCCTGAAAAAGGGAATATTTTTATACCTATTTTCTTTATTTTCATTCAAAAATCTCTAAAAATACCTATAAAAATAAGACTTTTTAAGCTTTAAATTTGTAATAAATACTATAGAGATAGTCTTAAAAGCCTCATAAAAGCATTAAATAAAAATATTATTTACAAACAAAGAAATATATTTACCGAATTACTACGTGATTATTTAGGTTAGTTTTCTCGTCGGTTGGAATCTTTAATCGTGCGCATTCGTTATCAACTCAAGAAACGCACCCACTGTGAGTGAATTCTTACAAACTTCCCTTTTTTATACATGTGTTTGGGGTGTATCATGTGTCTTTGTTTGCATCTTTTATTCAAACACTTGTGCTATTACCATTATATGAACTAACGTGCTATGTAATATTTGGTTTATCGATATTTGTGGTTATATTTTCTCATTTCAGTCAAGCATTTACATTAGGCCCATCAGTTCCCTGTATAGACGGGTAGAGCATCGTGTGCCTAATTAGATCGGCTCTGTTTGATTGAGCCTTGATCTCACAGTTCATCATTTATCATGTTGATGTGTACGTTGCTGGATGTTTATGTGGTTTTTAGAATATTTACATATACGTTTGCTCATATTCGGTTTAAGCACATTTTTATTAAATTAATCAACATAATTACTTCTTTCATTTTTTAAACGGGATTCACTCGCCAACTTTTGTTGACCCAAATTTCTATTTTTACACATGATACAGGTGATCAGGTTGAAGCAAGGAACACATAGGATTGGGCCTTAGAAGAAGAATAAAACGTTACTTGAATGTCTTGTTTAGTACATTCTATGCTTGTATGGTTTATGTGTTGGAATTTCTCCTTTTAATTTGAATTAATAAATATGAAACTTTATTATAGTAAATGTCATGAGCTTTGATGAAAACTCAATCATGCCCCAACTACCATTTCCGCTGCGGGTTAGGTTGTGACAGTATCCCTGCTGACTCAGACCAATAGGTTGAGGGTAACATCACCTTCACAAGAGGGGCCTACTACTATAACTAAGATAATCTCTTAAAATGCCCAAAGTGCGAAAATCATCAAAGGATATGTAAAAGAGGAGTCGGAAGCAAGTGATTTTTTCTTGTCTGTTTGTTTTTCCTTTTTATTTACGTGTTTACTTTTATATCTTTTAAAACTTTTAAAACTTTTATCAAATTTTTGTTAGATTAGACATTAATGATAAGCAGGTATTAAAAGCTCTTGTGTTCTTGGACGAGCTCGGTATCTTACCATCACTATACTACGTTCCCGATGGGTGCACTTGCCCTTACGCGTATTGAGTGGTAGTATTTGTCACACCCCGACCCGCAGCGGAAAAGGTGATCGGGGCATGATTGGGTTATCATCAAAGCTCATGACATTTATTTTAATTTTTCATATTCATTAATACACTTTAATGGAAAATTACAATCAATATTACATCATGTCCTAAACATCAATCTAGGCTTCATTGTTTTCTTCTAAGGCATTTCCTATGTTTTCCTTGCTTCATCCTGTTCACCTGTATCATGTGTAAAAAGGGTTTTTGGATCAACAAAAAGTTGGCGAGTGAATCCTATGGAAAACATTTGAACAAGTTTATTTACTTGATTATAAAATAAAGTGCACAACCACACATGAGTAAAAATAGATGTAAACTTATTCACCAATCAATTTAATATTAAACAATACACACATGAACAATAATGGATCGTTTAGAGGCATGCGTTGCTCAACTCGTCTCTCACGAGGAACTGATGGGCCTAATGAATGAATTGCATAAACTTGACAATATGAAATACATAACTACAAACAATATAAACTTAATAATACACACACGAACAATAATGGATTTGTTTTGAGGCACGTGTTGCTCAACTCGTCTCACACGAGGAACTGATGGGCCTAATGAATGAATTGCATATAAATAGACAAAATGAAATACATAACTACAAGCAATGTATACAATCTAAGTTTAGATCACAATATGGTATGGCACAAGTTTAAATAAACGAGTTAATTTTATGACACATGACACACCCCAAAACGTGTAATTAAAAAGGGGAATTGTAAGATTCACTCACATTGGGTGCGTTCGGTTGATGATGTTGAGTGCGCACAAAGTGGTTTTAACCACGAGTGAAATTAACCTAGATAATGGCATAATGTTTCGGTAAGTAAACGGATTTTATTAATCCATTTTAGTAGGATTGTTGGGTGTATTTTTGTGAGTTTAAGGCTATTTTCTAACCTTAAAAATGTTATTTTTAAGTATTTTTAATTGATTTTTAATTAAAATAAATAAATAAAAATAATAAAAAAATGTTGACTTTTTTTGACCGTTGACCGTTGACCGTTGACCATTGACCTTTGACCTTTGACTTTGACTTTGACCGGTTCGCATGTATGTATGTGTGCGCTGGGTGAGGCTCGAACCCGAGACCTCCCGTACGCGTGCACGCAGCTCTACCAACTGAGCTACGTGTCTAACCCGAAATATTTCTGTTTTTAATTATATTTATATACTAATTAGATTAAACTGAAAATCATTTATTTTTAAAAACGATTTAATGAGTCGGACCGGTGCGCTCCACAGGTCTCGAACCCGGGACCTCTGGGTTGAGTTAACACACAATCCACCGCTGGATTGTGTGTCTAACTTGTTAAATAAACCGATTTTTATTATACTTATATACAAACTAAATATTTTCATTTCTGTCTTAAATAAAAAGTTTAATAATTGTCCGGACCGGTGCGGTAGCCCGGACTCGAACTCGTGTCCTGTGATTAAACATTCACACAGTCCACCACTGGACTGTGTGTCTATCTTGATTATTATTCCGGTTATTATTAAACTTAACATGTAACAGCGATGACTCCGGTTCGGTTAAAAAAAGAAGGACATTTTTATTAAGGCAAGCATGCGTGGGACAAGTTTCGAACTCAAGACGTAAGCGTGTTTAATGTGCACACAGTCCACCGCTAGACTGTGTGTCTAACCCGAGTTATATCGTGATTTTAATTATACATATAGACAACGGAAAACTTTGTCTTCTTCGTTAGACTAAACCAGAATCGGAAGTCCGACTGGTTCGAAGTTTTAATCAAGTTTGTTAGTGTGTTTCAGTTAGTTACAGGTGAGATAAGTAAAAACAATGAAAGAATTAAGCGTAGGGTATACCGAACTGGGCTCCTCTGTTTCTCCGGCGAAACTCCGGTGACAGCAGAAACTTCCGGCGACGTGTGTCTTGCGGCAGAGAGTCTTCAGAGAGCTTGAGATGGATGTGAGTGGCTTCGGTATAAGTTCTGGGTGTTCAGTAAGGCTCAGAAGTGAAAGGTTCGGTTTTCCGGTGAGGTGCAGAACTTTTCCGGCGAGTGGAATTACGTCGGGTAAAGGTGCGGTTTTGAGCGAAAAAGCTTGCAGAGGTTCGAGGAGGTATTTATAGGGCAGGTCATCGATGAATTTGGTCCGATTTCCGACTTGATTCGTCGGTTAGAAACTTTCCGGCGGTTATAACTTGTGTCGCGGACTCAGGCGTCGGTTATAACCGATGCAGTGATTAGAGTTTACGTTATAACTGAAGTAACCGTCAATTCTTGGCGAGTTAGTCGGGATTTCCGACGACTGCAATTGGGCGCGCCGATTTTGAATTCGAGAATTATAATATGTATTAATTGTTAACATTAATTAACAAGAAACACTAGTGGCGCAGTGGTTGGATGGTTATGTGTTAATGCTGTATTTGAATCGTTGGCTGACCCGGGTTCGAAACCCGGCAGCAGCTTTTCATTTTTATTTCCTTATTTTTAACAGTTTTTCAAAAACAAATTATATATTCCAATATCCTTATTAATTATGTATCGTTTAAAATTAATTTGGGCATTAAATATGCAACGAAATTTTTAACTGATTGTTCGGTTAATAAACGGAGCGGGTTTGGTAAAATCCGTTTTTTGACGGATGTTACAGTATCCCCTGTTTTTTAGAAATTTCGTCCCGAAATTTAAGTAGTGATATATTTGACTAAAAGAATGATGGTGTTTAGTTTGACAGTTACATACTTAGAAGAAGAGTAAGAGTTTAAATTTTTGTTTGAGGCGGTAACGTCCCTTGTAAGGGTTAAGTACCCTGTTACAGGAATCGCTTTTTGTTGCCTATGGTAAAAATATTGATAAGCAGAGTTGATTCGCTAACTTTGATATCATGCGTAAGAGTTTTTGATATGTTGGGAAGGATATGGTTATATCCTAAAGCAAAACTTCTAATACTACAACCTACATGGAACTTCTCATAACCGTCTAACAATACCTCTGATCCTTTGACAAGAATACTTATATATAGGAAGTACCAGCGGCGTATCCACCATATTCTTGTCAAATTTTCATTGGTTTTATCCACAAGTTATGATTAGTTACCAAGAAACTACTAAATCCTACATAGAACTTCTCATAACCGCCTGACAATGCCTCTGATCCTTTGACAAGAATACTTATATATAGGAAGTACCAGCGGCGTATCCACCATATTCTCGTCAAATTTTCATTGGTTTTATCAGTGAATTATGATTAGTCCTATGTGACTCTACAACCAATACAACAAACACAAAATACTGAAAATGAAAAATGTCTGTGCGATCAAGGCTCAATCAAACGGAGCCGATCGTATTGCATGTATTGAAAATAATAAATTTAATCTAAACGATAATCACACAACAGTTTATACATGGAACCTCTCATAACCGCCTGATAATGCCTCCGATCCTTTGACAAGAATACTTATATACAGGAAGTACCAGCGGCGTATCCACCATATTCTTGTCAAATTCCCATTGGCTTTATCCTTAAGTTATGATTGGTTCTATGTGATAAAGAAAAACATAAAACTAAACGATTGGAGTTGAATCTTGATTTCCGGTGAAGAGGACTAGTTGGGTGGTTTCGTTTGGGCCGTCATTATCTTCGTCAGGATTGGCGTTGATGTTGAAAACCCTTCCTCTTGCTGGTGGCCTAGTGATTTGGTTTTCTTGAGTTACTTGGTTAACTGGATTTGATTGAGCTTGAGCGTTTATGATGTTAACCAATCGAGGGCACGTGTTTCTAAAGTGGGTAGGGTCGCCACAATTGAAACAAGCTCGAACATATGGGAACATGGGGTATTGAGGTTGATGATAGGTTTGGATCATGTTTTGAGTAGGGGGAGAGATTTGGTTTTGAAGGGTGCGGCAAACCTTGCTCAAATGACCATAGCGTCCACAAGTTGCACATAGACGACAAGGTAAGGTAAGGGGATGGTGATAAAAACAGGTGTTACATCGAGGGTGAGGTCCAAGATATGGTTTCTTATTTGGGTAAGTTGAGTTGGGTGCCACTTGAGTGATTGGGATAGCTTGGATTGGTATGGCTTGTAAAACTGGTTGATTACGTTGGGTAGTAGCGAAAAGTTGCCCGTCTCTTTTTCTCTTAAAAATGGGTTGAGAAGGGGATTCGGTTTGGGTGGAGTTTGAAGTTTCAGTCGATGCTTTATCCTTCTTCTTCTCCTCCTTGAAGTCTTTGTTCCGGATTCGGTTCTCGGTGAGCTCTGTTGCTAGCTCCATTGCTGCTTCCAAAGTTGCAGGCGTGGTACTTATTACAGAGTCTTGAATTTTTGACGGGAGACCTCGAATGTAGTGCTCGATCAAACGGTAGAGGGGAGTGAACAAGTTGGGAACCATTTGATGTAACTCGAGGAATCTTTTGTTGTATGTGGTGTGATCTCCTTCCTTTTGCTTCAACGAATAAAACTCATCTTCTAATTTCTTGATTTCGCTCCTTGGGCAAAATCGTCTGGTCATGATTTCCTTCAATTCATCCCAAGTTAAAGTCATAGCATCGTCAACGCCTCGTTTGGCCTTCTCTGTATTCCACCAAGTAAGTGCTATCCCATATAATCGACCGGTAGCATATCGCACTTTGTGATCATCGGGGCAATCGCAATTTAGAAAAGTGTTCTCCATTTCTTCAAACCAATGGAGGAGAGCGGTGACACCTTCAGTCCCTTCGTATTTTGGAGGGTCGCATGATTTGAAATGCTTGTAGGTGCATTTAGTGGTATTTGGGGGAGAGTTGATAACGTTTTGATTTTCTTGATTGACAGGATTAGCGGTAAGTGCTTGTTGGACTTGGATTACAATGTTGGGTATTACGGCAGCCATTTGTTGAGCGATTAGGGCAGCCATGCGTTCGCGGGCTTTTCCTGCTCTCATCTTCCTACGGGCGTGGTTAGAAGACATCTACAAGGAATACATGTCAAGAGTATGAGTTGGATGCTTTTGGGATCATGGGTCGCACTAGGAATGAACATTCATAAAATAATTATAGAAAAATAAATCTACTACATCCATAGGATGTCTTGGGCTTTCCTCGTCATTAGGCCCTACATGCCGCCATACTTCACCTTCATAATCATGTGGGCCCCCATGAATACCGGGTTTTTCATATGGTTCGCATGTGTTAGCCTGGTTACGTACACTAAAACCCGGAGAAAATCGAGAAATATGTATATAACGTGTGATATTCGGAATGTGTCCAGGTGTAGACACGGTGACACCTCAAAGTGGGGTTAGTTCGAACGACGTTTGGTGTGACATGCTTTGGCCTAATAGGTCCTTCGTACTCTCATCGTTAGTCCCCAGGTAGGCAAACTGGTCGTTATATTGGATTTATACGAATGCCAACCTAGACAGGACGTTCCGACTACCAGTACTTGTATCCTTCCAGTTACTACATGCCCGTCGCAGAACTTACTTTGATGAGATTTGAAAATTGCAACAAAATCTTTGAATAACAAAAGTATGAAGATGAATTGAATATATGAATATTGATATATGTATGATAAATGTGTATATAAGTATGTATGTTTGACTGTAAGTATAAACAAATATGAAACAAATAAATATCATAAGTTTGTATGTAACCACCTAATCAATTAAAATTTTAGGCAAACTATAGTATAGGCTCTAAGGGTCTAATAACCTATCCTATATCCCTATAGTCATGGCTCTGATATTGTATCTTGTTTAATAAATTTAAAGCTTGATCTACGAGTAAAAAGTGCTTAAAATATAATAAAAACTATAACCACACTTGACCACGTCAAGTTTTTGTGCCGTTTCCGGGGACACAATAGGTAAACTTAAAATTAGCGGCCTAATCAAATTCTGTACATTTTTCAAAACTGCGCGCCCGTTTTCAAAACTTTTTGCTTTTTATAGTATGATTGCCACAGGGCCGTGTCAGCTGGCCACGCCCCCGTGCTGCAGAAATTTAATCAAAACTTTTAAAACGCCTTGATACAGGCTTGCCCACGGGGCCGTGGTCATCTCCCTCTTAAATTTTATTTTTCTGTTTTCTGATCCCGGTGCTCGTTAATCCTTTGGGTATCTCCTCATGCCAAGTTTTTAAAAGAGCTAAAGACTACTACTAAAATAGAGAAAATGGTTAGCATTAACTTAACAAATGATCAAACTTTGCTAATACAAGATGAACACCAATTGAACATAAAACCGGTTGTAACATTTGTCATAAAACGGGTTCTTAAACCCGCTTCGTTTTGTAATTCAAAAATACGTTACGATGTTCGTTACGCATTTATGTTAAGCATTTAAAATTAGTTATAATATTGGTATTTAATAATAAATAATATTAATAATAATATTAACAATATAAATAATAAAAATAAAACAAAAGGTGTAGACTGCGGGTATGGAACCCGGGTCTCCACCCAAACAAAACACACAAACACCACCACATCACACACACATATCTGAAACAATCCTAAATCAAATAAATTTATATCAAAATAACCTCCTGAAATCAAATTCCAAAACACCCGCCTGTAACGGATGAAACTCCTAAAATCCATCATCAAACTCCGTTTATTTGTGCCAATTAAACCAAGAAAACGGTTTTCCAATCATGTGTTAAGACTCAATCATGATCAATTCGGTTACATACACCCTTTACGGCAATAGATTGTTGACCAAAAACCCAACTCAAACCTGCATTCATCTACAAATAGTGATCTATGAAGCTATTCAGAACTCGCTCACACACTCGCAAAGCTCATTTCAAACACTATGTTTTTCAAATTATATATCGCCGGAAACAAGAGCTTGTCGTCGGAACCTCACCGGAGAAACCGAAGGTTGTCTTTGTTCGGTATAACCTCACTTAAATCCTTTTCTTTCCTTTTAATTTACGTTCTTCAATAAGTAATGTAGTTTGTAAATCAAATAAACTATGGTGGGTTATCAAACATAATATATAAAATGAAGAAGATGAAGTATAAGCAGTGCATAAAGGAATTTAAAATCGGTAAATATATCGGGTTAGACACATAGTCCAGTGGTGGACTGTGTGCATTTGAAACACATGGTCCCGGGTTCGAGCCTCAGATACATTACCGATTTCCTTAAATAAACCAAATCTCTTTATAACTTATATATAATAAGACTCAGATAGTATATAAATTTAATTAAAATCGTATATCCTTCAGGTTAGACACATAGCCCAATTGGCCTGGTTGTGTGCAACACGAAGCAAAGGGCGCAGGGTCCGGTCGGTTGCATGTTTCTTAAATTTCCAAACCCTTTTAATATACGCAGTTTATGGTTCATCGCAGTAAGTGTATATATGTAATTAAAAATGGATATATTCCGGGTTAGACACGTAGCTCAGTTGTAGAACTGCGTGCACGTATACGAGAGGTCACGAGTTCGAAATTCGTATGCTGTAAAATGTTCCACCGGCCCGATGCGATTAAAAACATATTTTTTTAATTAAACTAATGTTTATTTTTTTCATTAAAAACTATAAAATATCAAATAATATCTTTCAAACACCTGAAAATAGTAATAATTACAATAACAACATCTAAAATGCTTAATAAAGGTAGAAATAAGTTTACTAAAATATATATATTTACTGAATTATTACGTGAATATTTAGGTTAGTTTCTCTCATCGGTTGGTATCTCTAACGCTACATCGTGTGCACTCCTCCTCAAACCAAAACGCACCCACTGTGAGTGAATTCCTACAACTTCCCCTTTTTATTCATGTTTTGAGGTGTATCATGTGTCGTGTTATTTATATCACTTATTCAACTCTCGTGCTATTACCATTATATGTTCTAACGTGCTATGTCATATTTTTGTTATTGTTATTTGTGGTTATACTTTCTCATTTCGGTCAAGTTTTCACACTAGGCCCATCAGTTCCCCGTTTCATACGGGTAGAGCATTGCGTTGCCTAATTAGATCGGCTCCGTTTGATTGAGCCTTAATCTCACAGCACATCGTTTATAGTGTTCACATGTACATTGCTAGATGATTTAGGGTTTGTGGTTTAGATTACGTATACATTGCTCATATTTGTTTATGCACATTTATTAAATTAATGAACATAACAATTCTTTCTAATGTTTAAACATGATTCACTCGCCAACTTTTGTTGACCCAAATCTCTATTTCTACACATGATACAGGTGATCAGGTTGAAGCAAGAAACCGTAGGACTTGGGCTAGAGAAAAAAGCGTTACTTGAATGCTTGTTTAGTACCTTTTGTGTTTGTATGGATTATGGTTGGATGGTGTAATTCTTTTAATTTGAAATATATATATATATATATATGAAACTTTTTAATAGTAAGTGTCATGAGCTTTGATGAAAACCCAATCATGCCCCGACTACCATATCCGCTGCGGGTTAGGGTGTGACACCGATACCATGTTAATTTTTCAAAACATCTTTGTTAGTAATGTGCTAATTGATAAAGATCTTTGTGTTAACATAATGCCAAACTACATTTTCGAAAAATTAGGTACTAGTAATTTTTCCACTTGAAATTCATATTTTTCTCTAAAATCGAAAAATGATAAAAGCCAAAGGGATGATTGAGGATGTCTTAATTCAAACAAATCAAAATGTGGTACCAGCCGAATTTAACATCCTAGATGATGCGCCACCCGTGTTGGGACAACCATTTATAAAAACCTATCAAACCTTAGTCAATCGGAAGCAAAACAACCTACCACTTAGATTAGCGACCGGCAATAGGTACGTCAATCTTAACCAATCAATGAAATATCCCGTTGGTAATGACGACCCCCAAATTGATGATGAACAGAGCCACCCGATACAGAAGAAACAGAGGAACAACCCGCCGAAGAAGAAGATGTTACCGAACAAACCTTTTCGGCCATCGACCTTTATAAAAAAGAAAATAAGCGGTCTCTTGAAGACCCACCGTCGTTGAACTCAAGGAACTATCAACAGGTCTAGAATACGTATTCTTAGACGATTATGGTAAGCTTCCCGTCATCATTTCTTCAAAGCTAAAACTTTTTGAAAAAAAATTAATAAAACTTTTGAAAAAACACAAAAAAGCAATCGCATAGAAACTTGTTGACATCAAAGGCATTAGTCCATCCATGTGCACACACAAGATTTTAATGGAAGATGATTTTAAAACTGTAATACAACCACAAAGAAGAGTAAATCTAAATATACAAGAAGTGAGTTAAAAATGAAGTCATCAAACTACTAGACGCCAAACTCATCTATCCTATCTCCGATAACCCTTGGGTGAGCCCCTTCTAAGTAGTACCAAAGAAAGGAGGTATGACGATTGTAACTAATGAAATAAATGAACTTATTCCAATGAGAATAGTCACCGATGGAAGGTTTATATAGACTATCGCAAATTAAACCAGACAACAAGGAAAGACCACTTTCCTTTGCCATTTCTTGACCAAATGCTAGAAAGACTATCCGGTCATATATTTTATTGTTTTTTAGATGGTTTCTCTGGATATTTTCAAATTCCAATAGCACCGGAGAACTAAGAAAAAACAACTTTTACATGTCCCTATGGAACTTTTGCTTATCGACGTATGCCTTTTGGTCTATGCAATGCTCCTGCAACATTTCAACGTTGCATGGTGGCCATCTTCCACGATATGATAAAAAAAACCATGGAAGTTTTCATCGACGACTTTTCTATCTTTATACCGACTTGTCTTTCCTGTTGTGACCACTATAGTCTCATTCACCACATGAGTAATGGTGGTCGCCGACTCGCCATAGCCTCCCACATATGGTTTTTGTCCTCATTTATACAACTTTGATACCCTTATTTTTGAACACTGCAATATGGTCGCCTTTCAGTTACTCCATTGGATCCTAGGTCACATTTCCTCTCATGACTATGTAGGTGCTGAGCCACAAGTTTCTCCGCTGACACAACCTTCAAATGCCTCCACCATTGTCGATCTCCCCGCCTTATTAAAAGATAAGCGGTTTATGTGTTATGTCCTCTGTTGCTAAAAGTCTCTATCTTCTCATGATCCCTTACTCCCATTTGTGACCATTAAAATCATCTACTATACAAAATCTTTCCTCCTAGGTGTGTCCCTCACAACTATGTCTAGCAATCCCAGAAGTTTTTTTTTAATCCGGATTCCCTTGTCCCATTTGTGGTGCCTAAGCGTAAGCCACCACTACTACTTTCTCTCCAAGTACCAATCTCAACATTATAATCCTAAAGTTATGATGTATCACCTCAACCACATTTCTGTATAAATTCATAACCACTAGAAAAACCACTGCACTTTTTGTACCATTACACCCCAAATACAATAACTTGTACTCATTATGTTCATATCCTTTAGAGCATTCACATTGGAGGCTTCATCTTAATCTATATAATTCAACAAAAGAACTTATTTTCCTCTATATTTTGTTTGCTTTTCAAAAGCCTTCCACAGCCAGCACTTATTTTATTAGTTTTTTCTCTTTCCTACACACTCAAAGAAAATATAGAGAGTTGATATGAACCTCTAAATATAGAGGTTGCACTTTGCTTTCTATAAATCTTTCTCTATTATAGAGATTCTAATGTAGTTGTTTTCTCTATTTTTTACTATATATTATATAGAATATATGAATAAAGAGTCTCTAATGTGAATGCTCTTATGACCTTTTTACCTAGTCATTTACCACCTCCAACAATTTACTACTTAGGGTTTCTGTACTCCAAGAGGCGACACAAAACTATACCCGCTATCAATTCCATTCTATTGTCCATGATCACAAGAAATCATATGATAGGTCAAAATGAACACATTAACACCTAATAACACGATATCATACACTCACGATACAACACATTAATGGGCACCAACAAACATACAATGAGCACACAACATACATACAATAAGCAACAAGGGTCATACAATGACAATGAGCACTCATGAAGCAGGCATTAAGCAACAATGAGCATACAACATACAATAGAATGAGTAACAAGGAGCACACAGTAACAACGATGAGCAAACAAACTCGATTAGTCAAAGAGTACACAATCCATTTCCAGTCACACACAATATATGGATGGGCCCAGAGCACGAGTAACATGCAAAAGCACAGACTGAACAAACCAAGTTGGCGTGCACAATAATTAAATGTATATAAAAAATACATGTTAAGTAATCTTTAAAGGACAACCATAAAATATTATTCAGACTAATTTTTCTCTAAGAAAAATGCAAGAAAATGCCATTTAAAAGTACCCCCATCTTTTTGAATAAAATCTCGAGGTCGAGATTTCTTTTAAGGGGGTGAGGATGTAACACCCTGTAAAATCGTGTCCAATAATATAGTAACACGTGTCGTATTTTTATTTTAGTCTATTAAAGACTAACAAGGACTAAAAGCATCAACATGCTCAAACTAAGTCTCTGAGTGACTTTCTGATGTCAACATGTATAAACCGAGCCTCTGAGTGACCATTAGTGTCAACATGCTTAAAATATAGCCTTTGAGTGACCATTAGTGTCAACATGCTTAAACTTGGCCTCTGAGTGACCGTGTGTCAACATGCTTAGCCTCTGAGTGACATCGAGTCAACATGCTTATAATGAGCCTCTGAGTGATCTTTTGCGAAGTCCTAACTCTCATAGTCTCGTTTGTTGGACGAGAGGGATTAAATCCAATAAAAGTTGGACAATGGAGGGATTAAAAGTGTCAACATGTTAATTTATACCTCTGAGTGACCTTTCAACAAACTGAGAGCTCGATAATGTCCGGGTATAATCCTGGGTATGCCAAATATTGGCTACGGAGGGCTAAAAGTGCCAAAAAGGTGTTTTAAGAGGTTTTATAGGGTTTTATAAGTTAAGGGGCTAAAAGTTCAAACTTTGAAATTGGCCATGGGCGCTCGCGGGGCGAGAGAGGCAAGGCCTGTGCCTCTCATGGGGCGCGAGAGGCCTGTATCTGCAGAATTTTTGCTTGGCCACCACACAAATTGCCAAAAACATTTTTCTCGAAACCATGGCTTCCCAAACTGTTATGCCACGTATTAGGACACTTGTAAGCTTCCTCTTACACCCCTTAACACCTGGCATCACCTCCTTCAAGCTCTCCAACTGTTAATAGGTGCAAAGGTTCAACCTTTGAACTTGCACCATTCTCATTTCCAACTCTTCTCCCTCCTATGGAAGTTCCTAACTGAAAGGAGCATCCAACGTAGTTCTTCTTCACCCTAGGAATCACTGGTAAGTGTTCATTCTTTGTGCATTTTCGTTTATAGGCTTTTATAGCCAAAAGTCAAGCGTTTTAACGGAAAACACCTTGACTTTCTGTTAAGACCATTATGGTCCAGCCATTGTTCGTAACGAACATGGCTAAGTGACCGTAATAAGGTAGGTGTTAACCCTATAAAGGGCACCTCCTGAAGATCATGTTTGCTAGACCAATTGACGGGTCAAAGTTAATATATTAAAAAGTCAAACAGACCAATTTTCAAAAATATTATAATCTGATCTTATATATGTTATGAAACCTGTTTTGACACTTCAACAAGTTGTAAATAATTATTAGAACATATATGAACATGTTCGGCTCGTCATTTCAGTTCTAGGGTCGTTCGCAACCGAAAGTCGCGAAGTTTGACTTCTGCTTTGACTTTCGATTCTGACCCGATTTAGAATATTTAGCTATTGATCTAAGTTGTATTATGATCGTAATTTAATGTAGCATAACCCTCTGAGGTTATATTACATGATCATAATCAAATTCTGAGTTTATGAACAAGTTCCGTAATTATGCCATTTTGACTAAAATGCCCTTTTTGCATAAAATAAGGTTTAAATGATAATGAACTTGAAAATGAGTTTCCTACTGATGTAATATTATAAGTAGGATTATTTGGGATATCAAATCAGATTATAAACTGAGTTTTCATACAAGTCCTTGAATCATGTCGGTAAATGACGATAAAGCCCTTATGGCTTATAAAATGGTTTTAATCATACTTTTTCATATCAAATATTTTACCTATTGATATGTTATATTAATTAACATATCTAAGACATTTTAATCTAACCTTAACCTCAGTTTTCGTTAAACATCGCATAAATCGTCATTTTACGACATAAGCGTCGTTTCGGCACATAGTATGGTTTTAAACCATATTATTTGACTAAGACTTGTTAGCTACTGATATTAAAAACTTATTTTAAATAATTTTATAGTAGGTTTATAATATGAATTCAGAATCCCAAATAATTTATAAACTATGTGTGAAATGACCAAAATGCCCATTCGGTGCATAGTTTGGTCATAAGAGATAAAATACACACATAATTAATACCCTACTTATATTATATCATAAATAAATAATTTTTCCAGAATACTCATGATTATAAACTTAAATTATATTCAAGTTCCTTTTATACGGTATATAATTACCGAGATGCCCTTATGAGGCATAGTTTCGTTTTAAAACCTTAACGGGCATATAAGTTGATATCCTACTGATATTACAACTTATTTAAAGTGTAATGGCATATAAAACTTGTCCGTGACTTATCCGGTTACCCGATATCGCTAATATGCGTACAGTTAAGTATATGTAACTAGTTTACGGAAATTAACTGAAACGGGTCTAACCTTGTCATTTAAGTTTCAAAATCCAAAATGATTATAGTTTACCCATATTATGCAAGTCAAAGTACTTGTCGGGTTTAAACGACATTCTATCCAATCATCGTTTAATCAAGCGTTATACGTATTGATCATGTACACTACTCGGTCTAAGTCTATGACTTAAATAAGACCATTAGTATTTAATTGGTTAGCTTATGCCATAATCCAAACTAGAGCCTTGCCGGTAAATGCTATCTGCACATAGTACTTTTGTGTACGGCTGAGTTAGTAAATTTAAAAGAAGACTAGCTCAGTAAATACTGTCGACTTATTTTCCCTATCGGGCTTAGGTTACGGTAAATTATTACCGCTTGGTCGAAAATGGAATCAATCGAATGCCGGATCGTGGCTAGTAAAGCCGCATATTCCGTTTTAATCAGTTTTGTTTGATAACCTAAACTTGGGGGTTAATTTACCGTGTCCTGGATATCCTCGGCTCATTACATTAGTTAATGGCCACGACCTTAGCGCGTGGTGTAGGCATACACCTGATAGACGCTCAAATGCAAATTACCCAAGACGTTGGGGATAATGTAACACCCCAACCGATGGCGGAAACATCGGGATGAGATGAAAACGAGATTGCTCATTGCTCACAACATTATTAAGTGACAATAATTAATTAAACCATATTTCGTTTCATAAGAATTGTCAAATACATCAATGTAACAAAACAAAGAACAACATAACATTTGCAAAGTCATAACAAAATTGATACATCGACATTAAACCTAACGTCTAATTTGTGTGTATCTAGTCCTTGCTATATTGTTTTCATAGCATCATCTCCTTCAACCTGTAACATGTTTTAAATAATGTCAATGCGAAAGCAAATGCGAGTACACAAGTTTAGGCATAGCATACGTATACGAATAAGTTTAAACAATCCACATGGCAACCAAATCTATACAAGAGCAATATCAAGGCATGCAATACTAATAATCAAACCCTTAACGCAATCACGATGTTTTAACATGACCTCACGAATAACACGATGGAGGTGGATGCGTGAATTCCTATAGCGCTAAGCATGTCAAACGAAGGCTAAAAATAGTTAATGACTAAAGCATAGCAATACGAATATCCAAGACAAGCATCAAGTATAAGATTCAAGCTTTCATGTATATGGGATCGTTTGTGTGTTTTATAAAGTTTAAGTGTTCGTGATTTTGTATATGGAAACATGTTACACCCGAAAAGTGTTATAAACAGGGTGGGTCGAGTGTACTCACGGTTTTGCTAAGTCTTTTCTACACTTGACAATCCGTGAAGACGTTGGTTCGAGGATGGCGCCGAATTATCCTACAAGAGGAAACGAGGCGTATGAGTATAGAGTTTCAACGGGAGATTAGGAGTATTCGAGCATGATTAATAATAAGTTTGATAAAGTATTATGATACGAAAGTATTCACTAAGATGTAACACTCGTTCTTGACACTATAGTAACTCTTACGAGTTGGGTGTGATTTCATAGGTTCGGGGCCTATTAGAATCGTGACAAGGAATTACATACTTTAGTGTTAAACTTAATAACTTGATAGGTGATTATAAGTTCATTATCAAGGTTTCGGTTTTAGAATTATAATATAGTTATATATATATCATTATAATCATGTAGGAGGTGGGAGGATGAACCATCCACGTTGTAACCTCTAGTGTCATGTATGTCAAGTATGAGGTGGGAGGTTAAACCATCCACTTTGAACCTCGGATTATGTTCACCACTACATAAGTTACCATTGGTAACAAGGAGGGTACAAGAACTATATACTATACAAGAATGTAAAGACAAGAATGATAAGGTGTCATCTAGATACCAAGTAGCCAAGTATTCAACAACCCGACGAGCACACGAGGACAATCGTCAACGGCTTTGTGGGGTTGTGACACTTTAAGTCTAGCAAACTATCTTGGGATCTTGATGAAAAATCATCAAGTGATGTGTGGTCTCAAGTTAGGATAGCCCAAGCTTCCTTGGTGGACACACATGAACAAGTTTAAGAACTTGCATCACTTGTGAGCTCAATGCTCTTCAAAAGCAGAAAGTTTGGAGTGATTAAACACTCCTATTTACAAGTTTAACAACCTAGGTTAGTCCCCATACTCATAGATGTGATTAGGAGTTCAAGAACACTAGGATGAATGAGAAAAGTATGAGATTTAACAAGTTTTTGAAAAGTTAAATCATAACAGAAAGTTCTCGGACATTTTGGGGCATTTCCAGGTCTGGATTTTCCATGGAGAGCCCTAGGAATTCAACCCAAAGTTTATCCAACAAGTAGGAAGAAGAATGAGATGATTTGGTTAAGAAATGAGCAAGATATGCTCACTTTTGTAAGAGGTATACAATCTGCCCGAATTCGGAAGTTTCAAGTGTTCTTGAGATGATTTTGGAGAGATTATGGAGTTGTGAAAGTGGAAAAAGGCTTGAAAAACACTTGGGTTTTATAAGGAAATGATTAGGGTTAATTAGGTGAAGTTTAGGTGGGTTATTAAGTGTTAAAAATTGATAAAAAAACTCAAAAAAACCAACCCAATCCCGCCCAAAACCCGCTGCTGCCGCCCTCCTTTGCATCTGGATCCGACCCGGAAACAAAGCTTAAATGCTTTGTGTTTCCGGGTTCCTTCATATGTGGTGTGAGTGGTGGAGTGGTTGAGGCTTTGTTTGGTGAACCGGAGGTCCCGGGTTCGAGTCCCGCGGATCCGGTTTTGGTATATTATTTATATATATTATTTTTTTAATTAAAAACCTTTAAACAATTTACCAAAAATGGCAAGATTAGTCCCTGAAGTTAAGAATTCAAGAATTACAATTTAGACCTTGGACTTTATAAAAAAAATATATATATATGTATTTATTAACCTTTAATCCTAAATGTTGATATATTTATAAAATAGCATTTTTGTAAAAATAAATTAATTAATTTTATTAACTAATTTAATTAATTAATTTTATTAACTAACTTAATTAATTAATTTAATTAATTAACTTAATAAATGAATAGATAATTATATTTTCGTAACGAATTTAGTTTAATGATTATGAATTTCACGTTTGAGTCTCGTTTACGCAATACAAACCAAGTTTGCGAGTTATCACACGTTTACGAATACGTTTACACGTTTAAAGTACGAACACGTATAAGTGTAACATGACTATAATTAACATAATATTGTTAAAATACGAGTTTCTCATTACGATTCAAGTCTCGGTTTTCCACGTTTACAACGAAAGACAAATACAAGATACAACGCTTACTAAAAAATAGAAGTACGATACAAAGTTTCCAAATAGAGAAAGTATAGAAACGCGGGGCGTTACAGATAACTCCTCCGTGAGTTCTAAGTGGTGTGTATTTAATCATGTCTCGGTCTCTGTACTGGGCCATGTATGTATGGACAAACATGTGAATCTGTTAACAAGGTTACAAAGTAACTTTCCCAAGTTATAAATGATTTGTGCCATGTGCACTTAAATCAAATTTTAAAAGTTTTCAAAATGAGTCAGTTGGGTGTATTTACCAGTGAAAGCTGACGTATCGTCCAAAGGCTAAGCTTGCAGGTACAATACGAAATAGGCCGGAAGCTGCTCGGTAGTGAAATAAGAGGATCTTGCAAATCCTTAAGATCTGCCCTAAAGTCTGTTTTATACTCTTTCTTTGTATATTTTACGATCGATCTTCTATTATGAACCGTCTGTATATTATTTTTTTGTACTTTGAAACATTTGTTTTGTAATAGTAATTTAAATCCAAGACTTCCTGTGCTTTGTTTAATTGACAATGATGTTATCAACTGACGTCACAATACTCCTCACCCGGGCCCACCGGTGTATGGATTTGGGTTGGAAATCCGGGGTGTGACAGTGGAACCTTAAAAATTCGCACGAAAACTCGCCTAATCCAAAGCAGAAGAGGTGGTAAAGGTTAACCTGGTCAAACTTATACATGTTGCCGGAAATTTAAAAGTCGCCGTATCTGAAGCCAAAGTAGTTTCATAAGTGAACTTGGCCTGACTCGTACTTGAAAAAGAAAGAACTTTCACTGAATGAGAGAAAAAGGAGAACCTGGCCGGATGAAACTCGCCAGATCTGTAACCAAATATGTGAGGAAGACAATGCCAGACGTGTGCATACAAAAAATAGAAAAATTAGCCAACTAAAGAAAATAGGACACTGAAATTGTACGAAAAGGAAACGATTAAATTTGAGTATAGAGAACACGAAATAAAATTTTAAAGTTTAGCATATAAACTTACCAAATGATGTTTAGCTACTTTTCTGTTATGTAAAGTAAAAACATCAAACAATCTAAATGTTATTAAATTTTTTCTTTTTAAATATCTTTTTACAATATTTAGACCCTTTAATATTCAACATCTCATGTTAATAATGGTGAACTCCTTAGAATAAAAGACAGAATAAAAATCCCACTACCAATTATTATTATTAATTAAATACAAACAAAATACAAAGAGTACACAAAATTATTTAGTTTTTCCCATAGCCCATGAAACAACCTTAACTGTTTTTGAAAAAACAAAAAAACTCAGTTTAAACATTAATTATTTTTTTAACGTTAATTAAATACAAAATTTTATGCTTTTTCAGACTTCAGTGACTTTTGTCAGTTGTAGATTCCAAGCCGAATGCACAACGAAACAAAGCGAGCCGGCTCAATGGGACCCACATATTCCCACCTATCTCAAAAGGGCCAAACTTATCAATAGTTTGATAAGCACAACGACTTATCAGTTATCATTTATATGATTCGCTATTTCTGCAATAATTTCTTAATTTTTAATACTTTTTTGCACGATAAGATTGAGAAATAGAGATAGAGACCGAGTAGGAGAGAGAAACACACATCTACACACATATATACATGTGTGTGTGTATATATATATATAGAGAGAGAGAGGGGGTAGAGAGAGAAAAGCATGTCTATAATCTTCTACATCAACCTTCTTGTTTCTTCATATCTGGTCTACCATTCATATATTGCTAAGGTAAACTCTTTCCAGTTAGTGTTTTTTTTTAAATATATAATAATCTAAATATTCATTAAAATTGTGAGGAAAAAAATAGATATATATATAACTTTTTTCACACCTTACAAGATCAAAAAATCTTCAAGATTTACAAATGGGTTTTATAAAAATAGCAAATTTCATCACAAAAGTTGTGTTTAATTCCTCTGTTTTTACAAATATTATTTTATTATTAATATATATATATATTATATTAATTAAAATTAAATATATATAAGAAGAAACAGAGGAATTATTCACAATTTCTGTGATGAAATTTGCTATTTTTACAAAACCCATTTGTAAATCTTGAAGATTTTTCAATCTTGTAAGGTGTGAAAGAAGTAATAAATCTATATTTACAAAAAAAAAAAAAACCATTTATAATTTATAAATCTTTGAATGTATTAATTTCTGATTACTTGCTTTGGTCTTCTCAAATGGGAACCCCTTTTCTTTTCTTTGAATGAATCTTGGGTTCGCACTATTTAAAGTTGCTTTCTTTTCACTGATCTGTTAAAAAGATGCAAAATTTCTTTAACAATTTTATAAAATTTACATGGGTTTTGCAGCTGGGCTAGATTGAAGTTCAAGTTTGATTGAAGTTCAAGTTGGGTGAAACTTTAAAGATCTGGTTTTTAATTAATGGTTTTTTTATTAAAATTTTGCTGCTTTTTTACTTTTGAATTTATTCTTAAATAAATCTTGAAGTTTGTGTCAAGTAATAAATGTTTTCCTTTTTTTAAACCTAAATAAATAATTGAGTAACTAAATAAATAATTGAGTAACTTGTTTGAGTAATTTTTTGAACCCACCTGTATTTATTTATTTATTTACAGATCTGACTGAACCCTAGTTTTCAATCTCCGATTTGGGGCGGCGTACGGCGGAGCACGGCGGAGCTGCAATGTCTTCTTTAAGTAGAGAGCTTGTCTTCTTGATCTTGCAGTTTCTTGATGAAGAAAAATTTAAAGAAACTGTTCATAAGTAAGTGTTTGATTTTACTTTTTTTGTATGTAAATTGGGTTTTTTATTTTTATTTTTTATAAAAAGTTTTGTCCTTTAGCAGTTTGGTGTAAAGATATTGGGTGTTTGGATGCTGGTTTTGAAAGTGATAATTTGATATTGAAATATATTGAATAACCTGAAGTTGTTAAATATATGAATTTTTTACTATTTTAGGAAATATTAAGAAATTAAGGGTTATTTGACCTAAACTAGTTGCCCCAAAACTATAGAAATTAAGCTGCAATACCTAAATATAATTTATTTAAAATTGTATGTTGAAATTAAGTTTGAAACACTTGTTATACATGAATATGATTTTTATATGTTTTCCCCAATTTTAACTTTTTTTTTGGGGATTTTAATTTTAGGTTGGAACAAGAATCAGGGTTTTTCTTTAACATGAAGTATTTTGAGGATGAGGTGCAAAATGGAAACTGGGATGATGTTGAGAAATATCTTTCTGGTTTTACAAAAGTTGACGATAATCGGTATTCCATGAAGATATTTTTCGAAATCAGGAAGCAGAAATATCTTGAAGCATTGGATAAGTAAAGTCCTTTTGATCATTTTAGTTTAATAAAATGTGTAATTATGAATATATAAAATTAAATGTATATCATATTTCTTTGTTAGGCATGATCGATCAAAGGGCGTGGAGATTCTCGTAAAGGATCTTAAAGTTTTCGCTTCATTTAATGAAGAACTTTTCAAGGAGATCACTCAATTATTGACACTGGAGAATTTTAGGTACTTAAATACAAAATTTTAGATTTTTAGAACTATAATTGTGAATTTGGACTTTATTTTTAATATCGGTTTCTTTTACGTTAAAGGGAAAACGAGCAATTATCGAAATACGGAGATACAAAATCCGCTAGAGCTATAATGTTAGTCGAGCTCAAGAAACTCATCGAAGCAAATCCTCTGTTTCGCGATAAATTACAGTTTCCTAACCTTAAAAATTCAAGGTTACGCACTCTAATTAATCAAAGGTATACATCATTAACATTTAAACTTCACATACTTATAGATATGTATTATAAAACTAATGTTATTTATTTTCTGTGCAAGTTTGAATTGGCAGCATCAGCTTTGTAAGAACCCACGACCTAATCCCGACATCAAAACGTTATTTGTTGACCATTCGTGTGGTCAACCAAACGGCGCACGGGCCCCATCACCTAATCCGAAAGCCGGAGGCTTCCCTCCTTTGGGTGCACATGGGGTTTGTAATTTTTATTGTCTCCTTGATTTTGACTTTTTACAGACATTGACTGAGTTTTGAAAGTTTTGACCAAATTTCGGTGTAAATTTGCAGCCGTTTCAACCTACACCGGGTCCCGTTCCAGCCCCGCTTGCGGGTTGGATGTCGAATCCTCCACAATTAGCTCATCCAAGTGTATCCGGTAGTGCGATCGGTCTTGGTGGGCCATCTATTGCAGGTCATTTTGCAATCTTGTTATAATATATGTTGTAAAGATAGTGTTTGGATGGTGTTTGAGTGTTTAACTGTTAAAACGAAATGGATTATTTGCATAAAATACCAACATACTTTGACCTATGCCCCATTTTGAGTCATCAAAAGATGTTTTTTTGTCTCCTTTGGGTCATTTTAGGATATTTTAAAGATGACCCAAACGGGAAAAGAAGTTTGCATAATGATAATGGTGAAAACAACAATAATCTAAATGGGACAACAGTGTAAGTATGATTGTATTTATGCAATACAAATCCAAAAAATATTAGTAAAGTAAAATATATAAGTACCATTAGTCTATAGTTGATAATAGCGCTCATAGCGAGTGGACAGTGAATAGCGTAGTGAAGCGCTCATTCATCGCTATCTGATTTTGGAGCCTTCAAAGCGAGTAAATAGCGGGATTTCAGGTTTTTTTTTTTTTTTTTTTGTCTTAATATAAATAGTGATAAAATAACGTATACAATAGCTGGATTTTAGGTTTTTTGTTAACTATACGCATAGAAGCATTGTATTTGTATATAACATACATATAAAATATTTCTAAAATTTTCTTCTAGTGTATTCATAAACATAAACCAGCGCCCGCTATTTCATCGCTATTGCTACGTAGCGTATAGGTTGCTTGTCACTACTGTCCGCTATTTGCTATTAACATGCATTAGTCTACCCTTTGATAATCAATTTGTTGCAACCAGTATCCCTTGTAACCATTTTTACTAATTTACTTTGATAAAAAGGTATTGCTATTTTAAGTTTTTTTAATTTTCACTACATATACAAATGCATACATTTATTGATATACTTATTACATGCTACCCGTACACACAAAGTAAAATTATCAAACTAATCACATAAACATATTAGCGGATGTATATCCGTTTTATAGTTTATGTATATCTATGTATTTCTTATGTATATCCGGTTTATATTTTATCCCTAAATTAGTTAGGAATTATCCCTGAATTAGTTAGGAGTTAGTTAGGTTCTTGTATTATATATTGTTCTCTTCTTCATCAATAGAAATCAAGAAATTCAGATTCAATTATATGGTATCAGAGCCTACTGCTCTGACCTAAAACAAATCCGCAGCAGCCCCTGTCCACGGACCCTGCAGCCGATTCTTTTTCCTTCTTTTGTTCATCCGCAGCAGCCCCTGTCCACGGACCCTGCAGCCGATTCTTTTTCCTTTTTGTTCATCTCGATGTCAGACAAACCGAATCCTCCAAGCACACTGACAGCCTTCACCCTGCTTATTCGGTGACTAACATCCAGCACAAAGTTCGTGTTTTGGATGGTTCCAAAGTCACCTATGCATCATGGGTCAAGCTGTTCACCCTGCATGCACGCGGTTACGAGGTGCTACACCACATTGATGGCACTGAACCGCCTGCCAAAACAGATCCGGACTACGCCAACTGGGCCAAAATTGACTCTCTTGTGCTTCAGTGGATCTATGGGACACTTTCAGATGACCTGCTGGCACGTATTCTTGATGAGGAAACAACAGCTTATGGCGCATGGACCCGGATTCGGAAAATTTTTCTGAACAAGGGCGCCCGTGCAGCAGCCCTTGAAACAGAGTTTGTCAATCTTACCCTGCGCTCCATGCCCAGCCTCCAAGACTACTGTCAGCGTCTTAAGTATCTCGCTGACCAACTGAAAGCTGTTGAGCAACCAGTCACAGAAGATCGCCTTGTCCTGCAGCTGGTTCGAGGCTTACCACCGGAATTCGATGTTCAAGCCTCTATCATCAATAACACCCTTCCCTCATGGAAGATGCCTGCGACATGCTCGACTCAGATCTGCGTCGCCAACAAGCACGGGACTCTATTGCCTCCAACCCGGCTGTTGTTGCCCAAGTGTCTCGCGAGCCACCTACGGCCCGCGGGACCCCCCTTATTATCGCAACAACAACCGACAGCAGCCAAGACGTCAATTTCACAGGCCTCAGCAGTCATTCGGTCAACAGCAACATCGCACAGGTCACGGTAATCAGCAGCCCTCTAACCGCAACCAGCCTCGTGGTTCTTTTCAGTCTTCGGCCCAGCATCAATTGGTCCGACCCAATGTCTGGAGCCCAGGTCCATCCCCCTACTGGCCACCATGGTGGGCTGCGGCCCCACCATGTCCCTACCCAACTCAGCCCAGTTGGGCAGGCCCATCTTGGCCGATTGTTCCTGGTCAGCCTCCACAGGCCACTGACCCAACTTCACGACAGCACCAGCCCTGGTCCACTCCACCTGCTCAGGCCCACTTGGCAGATGTAAACCCACTGGAACCATCAGAATTAGGGGCAGCTTTCCAGGCGATGGCACTGAACTCGGGAGATGACAGTTGGGTTGCTGAACCACCGGTGCCTCTGATCATTTGACACACGAACCAGGTAATATTCACACTCCTTGTACTACTACTATTAATTCTGTATTTGTTGGAAATGGTAACCGTGTGCCAATTCACTGGTCCGGTCATACAACCATTCAATCACCCAATTCCCGGGTCCGCCCCTACACCCTTAAAAATGTCCTTTACACCCCAAATATTATCCGAAACCTTGTTTCAGTTCGTAAATTCACTACTGACAATATGGTTTCCATGTCTTTTGACCCTTTTGGCTTTTCTGTGAAGGACTACAAGAATGGAACGCTCCTGAGCCGCCACAATAGTACCGGCCCACTGTACTCCTTCAACACCAAAACCAACCAACCTGCTTCTGCTTTGCTTACTTCTTCGCTCTCTAATGTTTGGCATGATCGCCTTGGCCATCCTGGCAATTTTATTATGGATTTCTTAGTTTCTCGTAATTTAATTTCTTGTAATAAATCTAAGAACAATTTCTTTTGCAACTCTTGTCAAATTGCTAAACATAAGCGTTTACCATTTCATGATTCTGATTCCGTTACTTTTCAACCTTTTGACATCATACATTGTGACTTGTGGACTTCACCTATACCCAGCAACACAGGTTACAAATATTACATGGTCCTCATTGACGACCACACCCAATTTGTTTGGGCTTATCCACTCATATAAATCCGAAACCTTCACCAAATTTACTCAATTTCACCGCCTTGTCCAAACCCAATTTAATAAATATATCAAAACTTTTCAGTGTGACATGGGTGGTGAGTTTGATAATTCCAAATTTCAATCATTCGCTGTCACTCACGGCCTTCAATTTCGATTTTCATGTCCCCAAACTTCACAACAAAATGGTAAGGCGGAACGTATGATCCGACGAATTAATGACATCATTATGTCCCTCCTTACCCATGCTTCCCTACCTTCCCATTTCTGGGTTGAAGCACTTCACACTGCCGTCTATTTACATTACATTCTTCCTACCAAACTCCATAACTTTCTAACCCCCACATACAAACTCTATCACCGGCATCCCACCTACACTCACCTTCGCACCTTCGGGTGTGCTTGTTTTCCAAATCACAATGCCACTCGACCCCACAAACTAGCCCGCCGTTCTACACCATGCATCTTTCTCGGATATCCAATGAATTATCGTGGATACCGATGCTTAGACCCCTCAACTGGACGTGTCTATTTATCACGTCACGTCACGTCACCTTTGACGAATCCACTTTTCCTTTCTCTACCCCACCAACACCTCATATCACCCCAAGCTCTCACCCTGATTCGGAACCTTCACCCATGAGTACCCCGTTTCATTTCACCTCCTCCCTCCCACAACCGACACCACTACTACTTCCAAACCATCTAAACCACCCATAACCCACACCTACAGCCGACGAAACAGGTTTGACCCAGCAACATCCAGACCCATTTTTTTTCCAGCCCATGCTTCCACACCAACCCCCACCCCCACGGTCTCACAGCCACATTCCCCACCCCTTACCCACACTTACAGCCGCAGAAACAGGTCTGATTCTACTGCATCCAGACCTGTTTTCTTCCCAGAACATGCACATACCACCCTAGCTCCGTCACAATCTAACCTGACACCGCCACCCTCTACCCACCCTATGCAGACCCGGTCTAAAACGGGTTCCCTACCCTCAACAGATCCCACCCTCTTAGCCACCTCCGAGCATAATATTTCCCCACTACCCAAATCCCACACCCAGGCCTTGACCGACCAGAACTGGCACTCGGCTATGACCGACGAATACCAGGCATTAATAGCTAATAATACATGGGAGCTTGTGCCAAGACCTGCAGATGCTCATATTATCAGATGTATGTGGCTATTTCGCCACAAATACCATGCCAATGGTACATTACAGCGCTACAAAGCGCGTTTGGTTGTAAATGGCAAATCTCAACAGGTGGGTGTTGATTGTGACGAGACATTCAGCCCAGTGGTTAAGCCCACTACGATTCGTACTGTCCTCAGCTTAGCAACTTCACGTTCTTGGCCCATTCATCAACTGGATGTCAAGAACGCTTTCCTACACGGGGACCTTAATGAAACTGTTTACATGTTTCAGCCACCTGGGTTTGTTGACAGTAAAAATCCAAAGCATGTTTGTCGACTTCAAAAGTCTTTATATGGGCTAAAACAAGCTCCACGTGCGTGGTACCTCAGATTTGCTTCCTATATACAAAAGTGTGGTTTTCGATCTACCACGAGTGATACTTCTTTGTTCGTCTACAAACAGGGTGATCAAATGGCATATTTACTTCTCTATGTAGACGACATCATCTTGACAGCCTCCAATCCGACACTTTTGCAGCACTTCATTGCCACTCTTTCCAGGGAATTTGCCATGTCTGATCTCGGACCACTACATCACTTTCTCGGGATTGCGGTAACCCGACGAAATGGTGGCCTGTTCTTATCTCAGACCACATATGCAGCAGAGATCTTAGCTCGTGCTAAAATGGAAAATTGTAAACCATGTGCCACACCTACTGACACTAATTCTAAACTAAGTGCAACTGCTGGAGAACCCTTCTCAGATGGTGCCTTATATCGTAGCCTTGCTGGTGCACTGCAGTATTTAACCTTCACACGACCTGATATATCATATGCGGTGCAACAACTATGTTTATTTATGCACTCCCCTCGAGATCCTCATTTCCAGTTCATGAAACGGCTCCTTCGATATCTCAAGGGTACACTAGACTATGGAATCTCTATTTTACCATCCAAATCAGCTCATATCACAGCCTATTCTGATGCGGATTGGGGAGGCTGCCCTGATTCACGACGGTCTACTTCAGGTTACTGTGTCTTCCTCGGTGATAATCTGGTTTCTTGGTCCTCAAAACGTCAGGCGATTATCTCACGTTCCAGTGCCGAGGCTGAATACAGAGGTGTGGCCAACACTGTTGCAGAAACAACATGGCTCAGAAACCTGCTTCTCGAACTCCATCTTCCAATTACCCGGGCCACAGTTGTCTACTGTGACAATATCTCTGCTGTCTACTTATCTCAGAATCCGGTCCAACATCAACGATCCAAGCATATCGAGATTGACATTCATTTTGTTCGCGAGAAGGTTCGTATGGGTTCTGTCAAAGTTCTTCATGTTCCAGCAGACTATCAATAGCTGACATATTCACCAAGGGTCTTCCATGCCAGTTGTTTCAACGATTTCGGTCCAGTCTATGCATCGGAAGACCTACTGCTACGACTGCGGGGGCGTATTAGCGGATGTATATCCGTTTTATAGTTTATGTATATCTATGTATTTCTTATGTATATCCGGTTTATATTTTATCCCTAAATTAGTTAGGAATTATCCCTGAATTAGTTAGGAGTTAGTTAGGTTCTTGTATTATATATTGTTCTCTTCTTCATCAATAGAAATCAAGGAATTCAGATTCAATTATAAAACATAGTTAGAAGTACATTGCCGAATCACTAAAAACTGATTATCATAACTTGAAATTTACAGCTGCGTTGAAGCATCCGAGGACTCCGCCAATGAATCCTACTTTAGATTTCCCAACTGGAGATTCGGATCATATGAGCAAAAGAGCAAGGCCCATGGGCATTAACGAGGAGGTAATTTGAATAATTTTTTTAAAATAATATTTCTATAATTAGCTTAGAATCATTACATTATGGTTTTTATTTGGTTTCTTGTCACGTTATTCAGGTAAGTTTACCTATTAACGTCTTGCCAGCCCCGTTCCCGGGGTATGGTAGTCATACACAGGCGTTTAGTGCGCCCGATGATTTGCCCAAAACCGTTGCACGGACTCTAAACCAGGGTTCGTCTCCTATGAGCATGGATTTTCATCCGATTCAGCAAACGTTACTCTTAGGTAAGTTGACTAGTCATGTGTTGACTTATTGACCTTTTCTAAAGGGTCAAAAAATTTTGTGATATTGCAACTTGCTTTCACTTCATTTTTAATTTGGTCCTTGGAGTTTAAAAAGTGTTAATAAACCACTAAAATTTTTAACTTTAATCAAATTGGATGCTTTGAAATTTTGAAGTATCGATGATTGCGGAATCTCTTTATAAAACTGTAAACTTAACACAACTTTTTTTTATTTAATCATTATAATCTTTCATAATATAATGAGTTTATCTTTGTACATGATGACAGTGATTAAAACAATCATTTATATACTACAAAGGAAAAAAATATCATTTCTTTGGCTTTTAATGAGCAAGTTGCATTAAATAGCAAATATTTTCACTTCAACTCTATTTGATTATTTGACTTTAAAAATCGTTATTAAAACCACTATACTTTTCAATGCTGATAATTTGTGGTTAGTTATCATTACTAAAGCCAAATGACCAAAGTCAACATTTGGACTTTGACTTTCACTGTCTTTGAATTGGATATTGACTTTGTGGTTACATGAATATGATGCAACAGTTGGAACAAATGTGGGCGATATCGGATTGTGGGAAGTTGGCTCTCGGGACAAATTGGTTCTTAGAAATTTCAAAGTTTGGGATCTCAGTGCATGTTCAATGCCTATGCAGGTTTTCTTAAGCGTTTATTTATGCTTTTTTCATATGTGCTTCGATACCTTTTGATATTTTTCAATGATCTTACAATTTTACTGATTTTAGGCTGCCCTTGTTAAAGACCCTTGTGTCTCGGTAAACCGTGTAATTTGGAGTCCAGATGGTTCATTATTCGGTAAGTCCTACTAAAATTAGCTTGTTTGTTAGATGTAACGGGTCGATATGGGCTATATTTTATCTTTATTGGTCCAACAAGTAATATAAAAAAATTGAGTAAAATGCCATTTCCGTCCCTGAGGTTTGGTGAGTTTTGCGACTTTCGTCCAAATGTTTGTTTTTCCGCATCCGGATCCAAAAGGTTTGAAATCTTGCCATTTTCATCTGGCTCGTTAACTCCATCCATTTTTCTCTGTTAAGTCAGGGGTATTTTTGTCTTTTTTAGTAAGGGTATTTTGAATATTTGTACATTATGCAAAAGGCTTGGTACATAAAGTGAAAAAGACTGAATTACCCTTTATAAGTTAACAAAAAAGATGAAAATAACCCTGTCGTAACGGAGAAGAATGGATGGAGTTAACGAGCCGGATGAAAATGGCAAGAATTTAAACCTTTTGGATCCAGATGCGGAAAAACAAACCTTTGGACGAAAGTCACAAAACTCACCAAACCTCAGGGACGAAAATGACATTTTACTCAAAAAAATATTAGCTTCAAAGGAAACGGGTTAAACAACATATGTTATTTTCTTATTTCATTTTTTTCGTATGAATAGGAGTTGCATATTCAAGACACATTGTACAAATATATTCATATCATGGGGGTGATGATGTTAGACAACATCTAGAGGTTTGTTTATTTCCCTTCACACATACATATATATATATTCATCTCATATTATTTTATTATCTGAACGTAACCGATTCATTGTTTTTGTTACAAGATTGATGCACATGTTGGTGGAGTAAACGATATTGCGTTCTCTCATCCTAATAAGCAACTTTGTGTGATAACATGTGGGGATGATAAAACCATCAAGGTTTGTTTGGCATACGAACATGTTTACAATCAATTTAATATAAACAACAATCACTAATTATGTTAATAATCAAGATTATGCTATTTCATAGGTATGGGATGCTGCAACGGGTGCAAGGCAACACACTTTCGAAGGTCATGATGCTCCTGTTTATTCTGTATGCCCACACTATAAAGAAAACATTCAGGTAAGTTGTTTATGCTGTATGACCCGTTAAAGAATGAACGCAATTGACCCATTTATATGTAAATGCTCGAAATTCCCACCTCTAAATTGTTTGGTTTATTTATTTTGCAGTTTATATTTTCAACAGCTCTAGACGGGAAGATAAAAGCTTGGTTATACGATAACATGGGATCCCGAGTTGATTATGAAGCTCCTGGTCGGTGGTGCACCACAATGGCGTATAGTGCTGATGGAACAAGGTTTGTTACATATGAACTAGAGGTGGAAAAACGGGCGGGTCGGGTAACGGGTCATACTGGGTTCCGACTAAAATGGGCTAAGGTTTTTTTGACCAGAACATTTGACCCGTTTCAACGTTATTGCTAGTGTGTCAAATTAAGTTTCAGAATACTATTCAATTATAAACTAATCATTTGACCCGTTTATAAGTAAATGGATCGAAATTGTCCCATCTATACTGGACTGACAACGTTGAGTTTTTCTTTCTATTACACGTTGGATTAAACGTCTGTTTTTTTTAGACTATTTTCATGTGGTACAAGCAAAGATGGGGAATCACATATAGTGGAGTGGAATGAAAGTGAAGGAGCAGTCAAAAGGACGTATCTTGGATTCCGTAAACGATCTTTAGGTGTCGTTCAATTCGATACAACAAAAAATCGATTTTTGGCAGCTGGTGATGATTTTGCTATTAAATATTGGGATATGGATAATACTCAACTTTTGATGAGTGTTGACGCTGACGGAGGACTTCCGGTAATATTATTAGTCTCATAATATTTATTTGGATTTACAATACCACAATAATCAGTTTTTATTGTTTGGATAAATGGATAGTGCATCCGAATATCTATTATTCACGGGTTAAAAGTTTTGAGAAAACTGTTCGGTTATTCACTGGTTTACAAAAACTAATATGTTGATTATATAATGAAGGCAAGCCCACGTATCCGATTTAACAAAGACGGTGCTCTGTTGGCTGTTTCTTCAAACGAAAACGGAATAAAAATATTGGCAAATTCTGACGGCCTTCGATTGCTTAGAACTTTTGAGAATATTTCTTATGATGCTGCCTCAAGAACGCCCGAAGTTCCAAAGGTAAGACGGGTGTTTGGTAACACGTCATTTTTAGTACGGGACGATACGGTCTGGACTGGGTCAGGCTTAGGGATGCAAACGAGCCGGGCCCTAGCTCTAGCTCGGCTCCGGTTCGAGCTTTGTTTTCAAAGCTCGAGTCGGCTCGTTGGTAGTTTCTCAAGCTCGAGCTCGGCTCGTTTATTATCTATTAATTAATATATTAAATAAAAATAAATAAATAATAGATTCGTTTAGGCTTGCGAGCGCGATAAGTGAAGCTCGGGCCCTGGCTTGTTTACTAAACAAGCTTATTTTTAAGTTCGAGCTTAGCTCGTAAACAAGGTTAAATAAGCTTGACTCGGCTTGTTTACTAGACAACCTTAAATAAGGGGTAAATGTTATTAAATATTAATAAAAACTAATATTACACTACTGCTTGAAAAGGCTCGACGAGCCTGACGGGTTTCGCTTGAGATCAGGCTCGATAAATAAACGAGCTTTATTATACGCTCAAGCTCGGCTCGGGCTCGATAAGGCTCGGCTCAGCTCGTTTCGAGTTTTTTCTCGAGCCTATCTCGAGCAGTTCGCGAGCGGATCGGCTCGTTTGCATTCCTAGTCAGGCTGACCTACTCACTTTCTGTCCATTTTTTGAAAGTTTTTCTTCATATAACTAACATGTGTTTGTATAATTAATGTGAAATGCAGCCTGCTATTAATAATGCAATACCCGTCACCGCACCTACTAGTGCTGGATTAACCGAAAGGGTTGCGTCTGTTGGCTCTGTGTCTGGAGCGGTAAATGTCCGTGCATGACTTAAAAAATAACACAGCTTTTTTTTATATCATAAACTTGCAGTTTTTTTTTATTTAATTATTATTTTTGCTAGAATGGAGATACCAGAAATATGACGGATGTGAAACCGAGAATCACAGAAGAATCAAATGACAAATCTAAGATTTGGAAGCTCACAGAACTAAGTGAATCTTCTCAGTGTCGGTCACTAAGGCTTCCGGAAAACATGAGAGTAACAAAGGTGCGGTGGGTCGGGAATTTTTTAGTTTATTATATTAATGTTGGACACACGTTATTTGTTCTAAAAGAATTGTTTATCCCTTTATTGTTTTAGATATCAAGATTGATATATACGAATTCCGGAAATGCTCTTTTGGCGTTAGCATCAAATGCTATTCATTTGTTATGGAAATGGCAACGTAATGAGCATAACTCAAGTGGCAAGGTAAGATTGATGCTTATCAAAGGGGGTGTTTAAAGGGCTGATAAAGAACCGAACGAACACGAACAAGCTCTTATCGATGTTCATTTGTTAAGAAATACATGTGTTCACGAACTGTTCATGAACACCTACCGAACAAGGTTTTATGTCCGCGTTCACAAACTAATGTTCATGAACACAAATGGAAACAAACGAACACAAACAAGCGTTCATGAACAGAATACATAATACATTAACACTTATTAAATATTTTATTTGTCGGAGTTTTGAAGTATTTAAATACAATATAAAAGATAAAAACACTAATGAACTATCGAACACAATCGAACATAAACGAACACGTTACCGAATGTTCACGAACATAAATGAACAAACACGGCCTCTGTTCATGTTTGTTCATTTAACTAAATGAATGCAATTTCTTGTTCATGTTTGTTTGTTTAATAAACGAACGAACACAAACGAACTTCCCGTTGAACGTTTGGTTCATTTGCAGCCAGTGTTTGAGTTTTGCATGATTATTAGTTTTTAGATTTCGGATAGATAGGCTTCTGATTATTACTCTCAAAACACACATTAAAATTTCTAGTTTACCCCTAATACACAGGCAACAGCTGCCGTTTCACCTCAATTGTGGCAACCTTCAAGCGGGATTTTGATGACCAATGACATGGCAGACATGAACCCTGAAGAATTAGTGTCTTGTTTTGCTTTATCGAAAAACGATTCTTATGTTATGTCAGCATCAGGAGGAAAGATTTCTTTGTTTAACATGATGACATTCAAGGTAATGTTTTTCTTTCCCTTTTTACCCTCTAGTTTTGCAAAAAACTTTTGAGATCAACGCGGCTGACTTCTTGTATTGGTAAAACGCAGACGATGACAACGTTTATGGCCCCACCGCCAGCAGCAACGTTTCTTGCTTTCCATCCACAGGATAATAATATTATTGCTATTGGAATGGATGACTCCACAATACAAATATATAATGTTCGTGTAGATGAGGTATATATGCACTCACCATTTTGCTAACTCTAAAGGGGTGCAAATGAGCCGAGCCAGAGCTCGATCGAGCTCGAGCTCAAGTAACTTATGAGAGCTTGAGCTCGGCTCGGTTCGAGCTTTGTTTTCAAAGCACGAGTTCGGCTCGTTGGTGGTTTCTCAAGCTTGAGCTCGACTCGGGCTCGGCTCGTATATTATCTATTAATTAATATATGAAGTAAAGATGATATAAATAATAGACTCGTTTAGTCTCGCGAGCTCGATAAGTGAAGCCTAGGCTCTTTATCTAAATAAGCTTATTTTTAGGTTCGGGCTCGGTTCGTAAACAAGTTTAAATAAGCTTGGCTCGTTTACTAGACAACTTCCAATTAGGAGTAAATGTTATTAAATATTAATAAAAACTAATATCACACTAGGCTTGATAAGGCTCGACGAGCCTGACGAGCGTCACATGCCAGGCTCGAGCTCGGTCTCGATAAATAAACAAGCTTTTTTTAGGCTCAAGCTCGGCTCGGGCTCGATAAGGCTCGGCTCGTTTCGAGCTTTTTCTTGAGGTGATCTCGAGCAGCTCGGCTCGTTTGCACCCCTACTCTATATTTATAGAAATGTAATGTTTTCTTTTTCTTAACGTCGCTTATTATTTTTATCATGAAGGTGAAAAGCAAACTTAAAGGCCACTCGAAAAGAATCACGGGTCTTGCTTTCTCTCACGCGCTCAATGTTCTTGTCTCATCTGGTGCAGATTCTCAGGTTAGTAACATTTTCTTGAAATTTAAGCTGAATCTTGATGAGAAAATTTATTAACTTGTTTACGTTTTTGTTAAATATTCTTGTTTTAGATTTGTGTATGGAGCTCTGATGGATGGGAAAAGCAAAAGGCAAAATACTTGCAACTACCGTCGGGTAGGACAACGGCCGCACAGTCAGACACACGGGTTCAATTTCATCATGATCAGATCCATTTTCTTGTTGTTCATGAGACTCAACTGGCTATATATGAAGCGTCGAAACTTGAATGTGTAAAACAGGTGAGAATTTGACTTTGTCATCTTTTATTAGAGGTGGAAAAATTGTCGGTCATGTGCCAAAACGGGTGAATATTTGTTACGGTTCAGGTCAATCTGGGTTGACCCGGAACAGAGCTTTATAAGTATGGTGCATCAAATATGATCACAAAAAGATATTAAAGCATTTTAACAGATTATAGGCATTTGGATAAGCTATAGGTGATTTTTAACTCGTTTTAAATGACGTGACTCGGTTTACTTTTAGCTGAGTTTTTAGTTTTACCCGTTCTCTTGGTTGGAAATAAAATACAAACTCGAACTAGGTAAACTCTGTCGAAATTGTTAAGTTTTAGTTTTAGCTGATTTTTGTTTACTTTCCATTTAAGTTTTTAAATTTTAGGTAAAATCGTGCGAAATTGTCACGTCACTACTTTTTTTATCTAGTTAAGTTTTTAAATTTTAGGTAAAATCGGTCGAAATTGTCACGTCACTATTTTATTAGAATTACGTTTTTATTGACATAATATTCTCTGTTCAACTTTTTTTTAGTGGTTCCCAAGTGAATCTTCTGCACCCATATCACACGCAGCCTTTTCATGCGACAGTCAACTCATATACGCGTGTTTCCTGGACGCAACCGTGTGCGTTTTCACCGCTTCACACCTTCGCTTACGGTGTCGGATCAATCCATCTGTTTATCTTTCTCCGTCTGTCTTAAGGTAAAATTCTTTTCAAAAAAAGTTTACTACGTTGACCAGATTGACCAACTTTCTAAACCATTTCCAAATCTTATATCTATCTTGCAGCAATCTGAACGTGCACCCGATGGTGATTGCGGCACACCCACAAGAACCAAATCAGTTTGCATTAGGCCTATCAGACGGCGTGGTTCATGTGTTTGAGCCGTTGAATCAGAAGGCAAATGGGGGGTCCCACCACCGGCTGAAAACGGGTCAACAAGCAATGTGGCTGCCACGTCACCTGCCCAAGGTTCAGGGTCGGAACAAGGGCAGAGATGACCGAGACGGGTCGGGCAACACAAGTTTTTTTAAACACTTGTGTTGCTTGAGAGGGAAGGCTTAAAAGATTTAGGTTATGTTGTGTTGTGTTGTGTTGGTGTTGTTAAACATGGGGACCATGTAGATCTAACTTTGTTTGTGTGTAAGGTAAGTGTTGAAATGATTCTAGTGTTTCGAGTCCTAAGGGCGAAATGTTGTTTGTTCTTTTTTCTGCGAAATGAATCCATAATGTTTGCTCTTTTGATCGTATTCGTCAAATAAGAATCAGATAAGCTATTTGAATAAGCACCTCCGAATCGCTTATTTAATCAACTAAATAAGCTTATATTCATAAGCAGTCTCATTAAAAACAGATAATGCTGTGCTTCATGTCAACAAAAGAGATCACATGGCATTAAGTCGTTTATATCAATATAGAAGTTTCTAACAAGCTCTTAAAAACTTAAGCATTATTCAGATATTTCGATAATAAACATACTTTAGGATGCCACAGTGGAGGAAATAAAATCAGAGGTTTTCGAATGCGGTAGCGACTGGGGGTGTTGGTCGGGCAAATCTGAATCAGCTAGCCATTGGAAGTTCATTTTTGATATTTTCAAGTCCTGATTTTCTCTTTGGAAGGCTTCTTTGTTATCTATTGGTGGACATGTTGCTCTCGTTGAATCGGTTTGGAAAGTCTCCCTAACTATTATTTTATCTTTTTAAGGTCGCGACTCAAGTCTTAAACGGTTTGGAGGCTGTTATTAGAAGATTCTTGTGGCTTAAACCAAAAGAAGATGCATTGGGTTGCGTGGAAACGGGTGACTTTTTCTGTTGTGATGGGGTCTTGAGCTCGGTAACTTAAAGAGCATGAATGTAGCTCTCTTATCCAAATGGATTTGGCGTTACATCGGTTATAGACGCGTTACACAATACCAAGCGGTGTTGGTCTCAAGTTCCTGTTAACAAGATCTTAACCGGGACTTAGAAGAATATTGTTAATGTTATGGAGAAAGTGACGGTGGCTGGTGTAGAATTTCATCAGCTCATTAAAAAGTGATTTCCAAATCTGTTCAAACTTGAAAAGAACAAAAAGTGTTTGATGGTAGACCTATCTAATAGGGCGAATAACAAGTTTATGGGCTTGGAGTCGGGATCCAAGGTCTGTCGCGGAGTTGGGAAAAATGGAATTGGTGTATCGGCATGCTGGATAACAACCCTGTTTCGAATAGGAGAGACCGTTGGGATTGGATGTGGGGGGGGGGGGGGGGGGCAACGATGTAGAGTTCCCGGTTAGAGCGGTTAAAAAGTTTCCTGATAGTGATAAAGATTACTGTAACAGGTTTGTTTTAAAGTGGTTCAAATGGGTGCCGAATAAGTGCAATATTATTGTTTGGCGAGCTTCTTTGGGTCGCATTTCAACACCAGATGCTCTTCTCGCTAGAAACTGTTTTGACGGGGATGATACTTGTGTTTAATGTGACTTGGGGGTTAAATGATCATATTTTCTGCTTGTGTTTTGCGGCTACGGTGAACCAGGTAACTATGTGATGTAAATAAGTACCATATCTGATTTTTCAACAAAGGATCTAATGGAGGTATGCGAGTACTCGGGCCTTGGTAGACAAGGTAAAGAGGCGCTTCAAGGTACTATGATGGTCGGATATTGGTTTCTTTGGAGAGAGAAATGATAAGAGGTTTTCGACGTTGGCGTAACTATAAACAAGATCATTTAAGATATAAGGTGCTTGCAGGGGCGGAGGTTAATGGTGGCCTGGGGTGACCCGACACCTACCGAATTTTCGCTCTTAAAAATTTACCGAAAATTTTCTGAAAAGAAAATTTGTAGTGTAAAATATTGGATTTTTAAGAGTCCAACTCCCACCGATTTGGATTTTGAAAGTCCAGCCGCCACCGATTTGGATTTTGAGAGTTCGGCCCCCACTGAGTTTCGTATATCGATAGGGAAAGATGGTGTAATTTTGATGTAATGTGATCCATTGTTTGTCGGTTGTTTTGTGGTTGCCCCTTACTTTTGGAGGATGGCGATTGTAAATAATACTTACCTTTCAAAATAAAAAATTCTTTATATAAATGATTTATAATTAAATTAATGGTTATTCATCTTTTTTTTAACGCCTTAAGTTACATCAAATTCGTGTCTTTGATAGGGTTCAAAACCTTAATTTTAAAGAAAACAACAATTTAATTCTAATAACTTTACCACTTAAACACAACCATTCTTGTAATCAAAAGAGCATTAGACAACTATATTAAATTACTAAAATTATATAAATATTAAATAAATATTCTTCAACTATTTTTTCTTGAACGGTCAACAAATCAATCCCGAATACTCTCGGGGCACCACCACAAGTAGCCACATACCGAGAGATACTCCGAGAGCTAACCACGAGGTTGTCCACCTATCACTTCGAGGAATAACCCGATAACCTACCGTCATCACGACTAAAATACCATGTAAAACCGTTTGACTCAAGGATCAAACCAGGTTCCCTTGAGTTTCCATCATACACAGTGCATTTCTTGCACAACAAATCGAATTAAATTCTTCAACTATTTTAAAATGTAAGATAATATAGAAAATTATCCTGTCCACATCAAAAGGGGTGGACCATATATGTAAAAAGCACTTGACCCTTTGACCGAAATCACAAAAGCACAATCAAGAACCTAATTGTCAACAAAAACCCTAATCCTTCAAACTTAACGACTTCTGTCAACAAAAACCTCTCATTTCTCCATTAACACACTCAATTAACCCGAGAATGGAGGTTGAGAGGCTCTACGACGTCGTTTCCGGTGCTCCGATGACAGAGATCTTCAATTTGATGGTTCAGACGATTGTGGATGCTCAGAAATCTGTTTATTGGCTTCTGTTTCTGGTAAATCTGCACTACGTTATGAATATTATCGTTTATTGTTACTAGATCTGTGCTATTGTGATGTTATGGTGTTAGTTTATGCTGTTTCTGTGCGCTTTTAAAAGTTGTTATGTGAATTAGAAAGATAATTGTTGTGTTGATTCGTTTGATTTTGATTTGATGAGTAGTGATGCTTCTGTAAGTAGATCTAGATTAATGATTTGCGTTTTGTTGAGAAATTTGTGGTTTCTGGAGTTCAGGAGTTCTTTTATGATCTTATTCTGTTGCTGTGAAATTTGTTATTACTGATGTTGATTTACATTTGGTTGCTCTGTGTTATGTGGTCTAATGGTAACGGTTATGGGTGTTTGTGGTTCGGTTAGGCCGGATTTGACAGAATTCCCGGGCCGAACCAGTAAGGTTTTTGGAAAAAAAAAAAAAACTAAACTGAACCGGCCGAACTGACCAAAACAGTTTGGATTTGAGGGTTTGCTTTTTAGCACTGAATCGTATCATTAGATCTTCGAAAGTTTAATTGGTAAGTTAAGAAAAAATAAATAAACTTTATACCTTTTGAGTATTAAAGCTTTTATGAAAGAATAAGGTGAAAGAAAAATAATAGCACGAAACCGGATAAATTAGGAATACATATGTATTATAAGTATTATATTAAAAATAATACTTATATGTATTATAATCGTTTGATTTCTATATGTGAAAAAACTATTTTTTTTATTAAATTTATATAGATTACGAAACCGGGCGATTTTGACGGTTTTTGAACATCAGTACTAACAGTTGATTGCTTTAGTTAAAGCTGAGAACATTAGATTTTATAAATTTTGAACATCCATACTCTCACACCGCCACCGCCACCGCACCACCACCACTCTACTATTCTCAACTTCCATCAGTGGTCATAAAGCCCTAATTTCCGTCAATGCCAAAACACAAGTTCACAAATTCAATCAAACCACAATAACTCAGATTGAAGGACAGCAAATCATCGACGATGGGGGGTTCCGATCTGTTCAATCAAACCACAAATAACTCAGATTGAAGGACAGCTATCATCGACGATGGGTGGTTTCGATCTGTTCAATTAAACAACAAATAACCCTAATTTCGTCACTGTAGTGGTGGTGCTAATGGGGGCTCCGATCTGTTCGATCTTCACAGATCGTCGACGATGTAGTGATGGGGGGTTTCGATCTGTTCAATCACTGTAGTGGTGGTGGTGTTATTAGGTTTTAGCAGCGATTAGCAGGTGGCAGTTACATGTTTCAGGTGACGGTGGTTATGGATACGACAGGTACAGGTGGCGGTGGTTATGGAGGCGGCATGTGTAGGTGCGGTGGTTATGGAGGTGACAATGCAGCTGGCGGTGGTTATGGGGCGGCAGGTGCAGGTGGCGGTGGTTGTGGGGGTCGCAGGTGCAGATGGCGGTTATGATGGGGGGTGGCAGAGGTGGTGGTGTGGTGAGAGAGATGGAGAGGTGAGAAAGAGGGATAGCATGAGAGAGAGTAGGGTTTTTTGTGTGTATATATAATTTTATTTATTTTTCTAAACCTTTTTTTAGATATTTACACAATTAGTCCCTGCAAAGGTAAAATGACGAAATAGTCCTTGTGTGCAAGGCACATGTAGATTTAACGAAAAAAAACTGCGTTAGGTCAAAAGGACAAACCGTGTAGCATTTGGAAACATAAAGTACAAAACTCATCAATTTTAAAGATAAATGGTACCGCCTGAAATTGAGTATAAAGATAAAAGACAATTCTTGAAATTCATTATACTTTGTTCATTAATGTTTAATTAGGGCATAATAAATTACTCAATTAGGCACTTAGGTTAATGCTTCATATAAATTCCAATAATATTGGATAAAAAATCCATAACTAATATGTAATATGTATGGTGAATTGGTGATTTGTTTATGTAAAGATTATGTAATGAGCATCACTCTAACTTTATTGCAGGTACTGATTTCTTAAAACCTAATTGACTAGAAAATATGAACCTGTTTGCAAGATTAATACTTGCAAAGAGAATAACTGCTAGGTTACCGTTACCCGACCGCACTGCTTTTAGTTTAAGAACCTTAAAAACCGCTGTGACCGACCACTTGAGTAATGGCGGAAGTAGAGGAGGTGGTGGCAGAGATGGAACAAATGATGATTATTTTGCCACAATTCATCATATTTCGAACATTGTTCGTCGTGACATTTATTTAGAACGAACACTGAATAAGATGTGCATATCCCGGATTATCAACTCGAGCTTGTGTGGCGGAGTAGAGGAGGTGGTGCAGAGATGGAACAAATGTGATTATTTGCACAATTCTATATTCGAAAATTGTTCGTCGTGACATTTTAGAACGAACACTGAATAAGATGTGCATATCCGGATTATCAACTCAGGCTTGTGTATCGTGTTCTTCGTAGTTGTTCGGTCGGGTATCGAGTCGTTTCGGTTTTTCAACTGGGCGCGTACCCAACACCCGCAATACGAACCCACAACTGTTGAGTTCGAAGAACTCCTTAAAATCTTGGCCAAAACCCGTCATTGGGAAACCATGTGGAAGGTGGCTCACCAATGAAAACGCAAAATCTCCCGATTTCGGCATCTGTGGTTTCTTTCATCATTGAACATTATGGTAAGAACGGTCGTATTGATCAAGCGGTTGAGCTTTTTAACAAGTGCAAGAACTTTAACTGCTCTCAAACTACCGAAATATACAACGCCTTGCTCTTTGCCCTTTATGAGGTCAAGAATTTTCAAGTAGCGTATGCTTTGATTAGACGAATGGTCCGTAAAGGCGTGGTTCCCGATAAGAAAACATACTCGGTTTTAGTAAACGGGTGGTGCTCTGCTGGCAAGATGAAAGAGGCCCAAATGTTTCTAGAGGAAATGAGCGCAAAAGGATTCAACCCGCCGGTTCGCGGGCGAGATCTTTTGATCGACGGGTTGTTAAACGCGGGTTATCTCGAATCCGCAAAAGGGTTAGTACGAAAAATGATGAAAGAGGGATTCGTACCCGATGTGAGTACGTTTAACTCGTTAGCGGAAGCTATCTGTCAATCGGGCGAGATCGATTTCTGTATCAGTTTATACCATGATGTTTGTAGATTAGGTTTGTGTCTGGATATCGAGACGTGTAAAATCATGATCGCTGCAGCTTCAAAAATCGGTAAACTTGATGAGGCGTTTAGTATTCTATACAGATCGATTGAAGACGGAAATAAACAGTTCCCGAGTTTATACGCCCCGATTCTTAAGGGACTGTTTAAAAACGGAATGTTTGATGATGCGTTTAGTTTTTTTAGTGATATGAAACAAAAGGGACATCCGCCAAACAGACCGATTTATACTATGCTTTTGAAGATGTGTGCTCGTGGAGGTAGATATATTGAAGCGGCTAATTATTTAATAGAGATGACCGAGTTTAAATTATCACCGATGTCACGACATTTTGATATGGTTACTGATGGATTAAAGAACTGTGGAAAGCATGATATGGCTAAGAGGATAGAGCAGTTGGAAATATCTATGAGGGGTATGTGAGATGTCGCAAAAGTTTTGCAATGACGATCATGAAGTTGCGGAATGAGTAAGTCTTGCTTTGAAGTTTGAATCCTTCAATTTTTTAGATATATTTCATTTTATTTACAAGTTCATTGATTCATAATGACCTCTGTTTTCGTGAAAGTATATGTTCAACATACTTGGGAGTGTTTGCTGTCACCCCAGGACTGAATAGTTTTGTTTTCTGAAAATATTTCACTACATATACAAGTGATCAAAATTGGTAATCTTGAGTTGGCTTGACATGGTTCACTTTTTGCGGTTTAAGTTGGTTGACCGTAAGCAACTTTTAATCATGTTTAATGCCTTGCACATTAAATGATGGGTTAGTTACGATTAAAAACATTACTAGTTGCGAAATAGAGGTGACAAACATTTTCGACTATTTAAATGTATTTTTTATGTTTTTCAAACTATGGAGGGGAGGAGGAATAGAGGCATGACCAAATTGGCTTGGGATGAGCGTATTAGGCTGGATTTACTAGGGTTGCACCTCTTTGAGGACATGGAGCTTCTTGTTTAGAACCGTGTGCTAGATCCGATTTAATGGAGCTTCTTGTTTAGATCTTTTGATTATGTTCATGAACTTGCTTCATTTCAATTACTTTTTTATTAATTATATATGTTTATCTTTTAAGGTAGGATCGCTATCCAATAATGCTGATGCTTTAGCTGACCTGCTTGAAGCAGAGAAGAGGTATGATACAGTTTTTGTATTTGCAAATATTTCTGCTCGTTTACTTATGAACGAGTCATTCTGGATAGTGTTTGACTTTGATCTAAACATGTCTAATATAAAACGATTAGCTAAAACAGGAACGTGTTAAATGGGTTGACCGGGTCAAACATCATGTGGATCTATTTATTTTCAATGCATACAACTGTAATACTTTTCCTTTTGTAAACATAATTGACACCATTATTAGGTATAACTCGTTTAAATAAATGCCCAAGAAGTCTTTGCGGGTAAATTCTACTTGGTTTAACGGGCTTTAATTTCTGATAAAAAAGAACCAGTTTCAACCCCAGCCCGTTTTGACCCGTTACCCAGCCACTGCATGGCTTTTTATTTGTTTTTTTGTGCTCTGCAAGTGTCTTAAGATGGAGTTTACATACGTGCAGGTTTCCTTTTGGTGATCTTAACAAAGTTTCAAGCCCTGATGCTGAATGCAAAGACGACGGTGAATCAGAGGATGATGACGAGGATGCTGATGTTGGCGATGACAGTGATGATGATGCGGAAGATTCATCTGGAGAAGATGACGATGATGAACAAGGGGATGCCGATAGTGATTCTGATGCCAACGATGATGAAGATGAAGACGAAGACGAAGACGAAGACGACGACGACGGCGAGGACGATGACGAGGATGATGATGAAGACGACGAGGAAGAGGAAGGGAACCAACCACCATTTAAGAAGAAAAAGTAGGAAAACAATGTTGCTTGACTTGTTTCCATTAGTCCATTTGTTTCATTAGTCATTACCAGATTTAGATCTTGAGATTTTTGACTTTAGATCAGGACACATTATTTTCTTTTGCATTCTCCAATTCTGTCAAAACTCAATTCTGTTGTAAGATCTAATATTTTATTACTTTATAATCATAATTTGTCAAACAATCATCAAAACTTCAAATTGCTACATTAATCAAGGTTACTTTCAAGTGTCATTTTAAAACATACATAATATAGAATTAAAAAAACACAATTTTTAATATACTTATTTTCAAATTTATGCTATTTATACCTTTTTTATTATCCTCTACTTCAAATAAAGAGTGTTATTTTTATGGGCTATGAGTCTTATGGGGGGTTGCAGCTTATAATGTTCCCTAAGTTGTTATTTTTAGGTAATAAATATGATATTTTGCAAGTTTCTTAAAGTATTGAGACCAGTTGTAAACGAATTATAAACGGGTTGGTTGAAATGTGTTGTAATAACTGATTTAAATGGGTTGGAAAGTTTCCTAATATAGATTTTCATTCTAATTTTTAATGGGTGAAGCACGTCAATCTAAACACGACTGTTTATTAATTGGGTTAAAGTTGTATTTTTTTCCATAGAAAAGTGAGGGAATTCATTTACAAAATTTTATGACTTAATAAAAATTTGGATTTCGTTTCGAGTTTGTATAAGGTGGTCAATGTTTTGTGTCTTGTGACCAAAAGTGTCACGTTGGTTGATTGTAGGGCCATGTGACAACGTTGAGAGGTCAATGTTTCTTATGATTGGGTCAATGTTTCTTATGATTGGAAGTGTCACATAGGTTGATTGTAGGGTCATAGGTTGATTGTAGGGTCATGTGACATACTCGGAATGTTGTTTTGATTGTAGGGTCATATGACAATGTGACATACTCGGAATGTTGTTAAAGTCGTCAATGTTTGCGTTTTATGAACAAAAGTGTCATGTAGGTTGATTGTGAGGTCATGTGACTCATACTCAGAAAATGTTTAGCTCGGCTCGGCTTGTGTATTTTTCAAGCTAAAATGTCAAGCTTGATCTCGGCTCATAAAACTTCGAGCCAGCTCAAACCCGAAACGAGTCAGCTCGTTAACTTTTTTTTAATTTCTTATTAATTTCTTTATAGTTATTGCCAACTTAAAAAAAAATTAACACACATTTCTAAAACTGTATGTACATACACACACATACAAAACGAGTTTTTTTCGAGCGAGCTTCGAGCTTTTTGAACACCCCGTCCCCATCCTCATACCCATAGTGATTCCTAAACGGAAACCAACACCAAGTAAGAAAGCCAAAAAAATCGCGCTGATATCATGACACTAACTGCTGCTTCTTGTATACTCCAAAAAACAGAGATACAGTTTCTTTTTCTAGAAGTCTACAACCATAAAAGCCAGCAAACATCTAGAACCACTAACAGGTCCAACACAAAAGAAAAAAACTAACACATGTTCCAACATCATGTTATCATCATCATCATCATTTGACTATCTATGAGGTAACATTTTGAAAGGAAAAAAAAAGAAAAAAGAGGGGCTAACTTAGGGTGCTTAAAGATGGACGAGGACTACAGTTTAAAGAGCAAACCACCATGAGCAGCAAAGAAGGGTGCAAACACAAGTGATTCCACAGCCATGAGTTTGATCAGAATGTTGAGCGATGGGCCTGAGGTGTCCTTCAGTGGGTCACCAATGGTGTCACCGATCACAGCGGCTTTGTGTGGTTCAGACCCCTTTGGTCCGAGGGTCCTTGCATGTTCTGATGCGCCAGCCTGAACAATAAACGAAAACATTTAATATTGTTAGTAGCATAGACAGCAGGAAATAACTAGAGGTGTCCCCCAACTGGTAAAAACGAATCGGTCAAAAGTCACCTGAAGTGTATTTTTGACGCATAAAATCTAGGGCTGCAAATGAACCAAACAAACACGAACAAGGTCTTGTTTGTGTTTGTTAATGAAATATATGTGTGCACATAATGTTCATGAACACTTACTGAACGAGATTTTATGTTTGTGTTCATTCGTTTAAGGAAATGAATGTGTTCAGGTTCGTTAGTTAATTTTAGGTAACGAATGCAAACGAACGTTCATGAACACAAACACAAACTAATGTTAACGCAAATGAAAACAAACGAACACAAACAAGCGTTCATGAACAGAATGTATAATGCACTAATACTTGTTAACTTTTTATTTATTAGAATTTTGAAGTATTAAAATAAATTATAAAAAATTAATAGCAGTAACAAACTATCGAACATGAATGAACGAACGCAGCCTCTGTTCATGTTCGTTCCTTTAACTAAACGAACGAAATTTCTTGTTCGTGTCCGTTGATCTATTAAACAAACAAACACAAACGAACTTCCCGCTGAACGATTCATGAATTGTTCGCTGAACGTTTGGTTCGTTTGCAGCCCTAATGAAATCAGTTAAACATTTTACTCGGAAAATTAGATTATTAAAATAATATAATATCAGTATTTGAGATACCAACAAATAATTATAAAAATTCTGGAAGGTCAACCTGACCCAACCCATGAAAAAGTTGGGCCTTTTGGCCCAACCAGCCCATTTTGCCACCTCTAAAACTTTCTTATGATAGCATCTAAAACAGTCAATCACCTCAATATACTTCTTGGCATTGTCCCATGCACCACCGGTGTTCGATGCAGAAATCGCCACCTGCACACCGCAACTTAGTTAAGTTTTAAACAACTCACTTGTAAAAATATTAAGTTCATTTTAACCTTTATGCAAACTTATATAAAAATATGCATTACCTGAACACCAGAAACTAGTGCGCCAGCAAGGACACCCGAAAGAGTCTCGACACCAAAAAATGTGCCAACAATCAAGGGAGTCAGCATCACAAGGGCGCCAGGCGGGATCATTTCCTTGATAGACGCATCGGTCGAGATTTTCACACACGTGGTATAATCAGGCTTCGCAAGGCCTTCCATGAGTCCCGGAATCGTGTTAAACTGCCGCCTAACTTCCTCCACCATTTTCAAGGCGGCACTTCCCACACTCTTCATCGTCATGGCTGAAAACCAGTACGGAAGCATCGCACCAACGATTAGACCTATGAAGACTTTCGGTGTTAGAACATCGACCGTCTCGATGCCTGCACGGCTCACGAAGGCTCCAAATAGCGCTAATGAGACCAGTGCGGCTGAACCAATAGCAAATCCCTAAAAAGATAATGTGAAAGACTTAGAATTTAGGGGTGTGAATTTTTGACACGATCCAGAATCACGACGTGAACCTAGAACTTCGCGGGTTTCGGTTTCGTCTAAACGGGTTCGGGTCAGTTTCAAGTTGAATCCGCGAACCCGTTTAGCTAAATAGGCCAGGTTTGGGTTTAGTCTAAACAGGTTCGCGTGAGTTTCATGTCGAACACGTGAACCCATTTAGCCACATGGATTGGGTTCGTGTCAACACGGTCAGGTTGGGGGTTGTCGTGTTTACCCATTTATATTATATTTTAATCGTTTACAGTATGTTTCATTTCATAAATTAAATTGGATCTGTATTTTATGCCATAATTATAACATAAAAAAGAAATAGACCTAACATTTTATAATTAAAATGTAACTGTATTATATACATTTGTATTTTTTTAGTAATTTCAGGTTTTAATATATTAATTTGCGAAAAAAATAAAAAATAAGAAAATCGGGTTGAATGAGTCGTGTTCGGGTTCATATGTATGACACGATTTTCGGGTTAGTCGAAAAGTTTCAGGTTCGGGTCAGGTTGCACCCATCAACACGCGAACTCGACCCGTTTAGAATCAATATTATTAGAGTTCTACAGTATCAAGAAAAAAGATTAATCACCTTTCCAATGGCGGCAGTTGTGTTACCGGCAGCATCAAGGGCGTCGGTCCTTTCACGGATTCTATGGCTCATACCTGCCATCTCAGCAATGCCGCCAGCATTGTCACTGATGGGCCCGTAAGCGTCTATAGCTAGACCGGTGGCGATGGTGCTAAGCATGCCGAGTGCAGCGACCGCAATACCGTACATCGCAGCAAAGCTGAAACTAACAAAGATGCTGATTGCTATAGCAAAAATAGGAATGATTACAGATTTGTATCCCAATGCGAGACCGAAAATAACGTTTGTTGCGGCTCCGGTCCTGCAGGAATCAGCAACATCTTGCACCGGACTGCATACATTAGAAGATAAATAAATATACGTCTACATAAGAAACTAAAAATTTACAAAAAAATAAAAATAAATAAACTTTAAATTTCGGATAAACTAGATTGTTGTCATAGGCCGCGCATTGCGACGGCGAAGGATTAGTTGTTTATAGCTGGCGACACGTTATGTGATGTGTACCATATGACTTGGCGACGTCAAAACGTACAGTATATCGAATTTATACCGTTGAATAAAAACGTATGATATTTATCCTGACTCGTTTCAGGACACAGTCAAAACCAAGGTTTAAAAAACGGAAACGAGTTTCGAGGCGTTTTCCCTTCGCCTCACGAGGCTTAAGCCTCGAGGCGAAACGAGGCGTAAGGCCGAGGCGGTATTAATATATAAATATAAAAATTATATATATTTTCAAAAATAATAATAGAGTTAAATGCTTGGTTGGTCCCTGTGGTTTGCAAAAATTGCAGACTTGGTCCTAGTGGTTCACTAATTACACACTTGGTCCCGGTGGTTGTAATTTTTGCACTCGGGTGGTCCTTATCACTAACATCTGTTAAGTTTTCCAGTTAAGTCCATGTTAAATGGCCAAAATACCCTTGCTTATTACCAAGTTATATATATCTTCACAGGTCTCTTCTCAAACAAGCAGCACAACCACCACCATATCACCTCCGCCGCCATCTCACCTCCACCCCCGAACACCCACCGCCACCGTCTCACCTCCGCCACTTCTCACCTCCACCCCGGAACACCAAAACACCCACCAACACTGAAACCTACCACCACCAACGAACACCTCCACCACCGGGCAGGCTATCACCACCGCCGATAACCACCACACCAGCTCGTTGCCCCTGCTGCTTCACACCGCCACAACCACTTCTTCCCCAAATCACCGCCACACACATATGCATCAATTACACATAACACACGTCAATTTTTAAATAGCACAAACAATCAGGAACAAAATTACACAAAAACAAATCATCAGAAACTAAACACGATGCAGTGAAGTCGAAGGGGCGACGGAGGAGCCGGCGATGTCGGATCCGATGATGCACATATCGGTGGTGGAAGATGAGTTGCAGGTTCATTTTTCCGGTAGTAGGTTCCGGCAGTTCGATGTGCACCATCAGCTGGGAGGTAGAGAGAGAGGTTGAAGGGTGTACGGTGGAGGTTGAAGGAGGTGGCGATGGCGATGGCAGGTAGGTTTTGTGGTGATGGGCGGTGGTTTACGATGACGGCAGCAGTAGCGGCGGCTGGTGTGGTATTCCGACGACCCACGTCATTTTTCCGGCGGGTTGGGTAGTTGAGGGCAGTGAGGGTGGTGGTCGTTGGTTGTTATTGGGTGGTGGGTTTTTTTAGGAGATAAGATGATGATGAAGAGGCCCCCTGTTTTAAGTTTAGGAAAATAGGGAGATTAATTACCTGAAACAGTGAATGGGAGGAGAAGGTAGGAGACAACGGTGGAGGCGGTGGTGGAGGTGGGAGACGGTGGTCTTGTGGTTTTAGAGAGAGAAAAGGAAAGTGAGAGAGAGAGATCGGGTGAAGAAGAAGATGGTGTTTATTTATTTTTGTTTTTAATAGTAAGTGTAGTGTGGTAATTTTACATAGACTTAACTGAGAAAGTTAACATGGGTTAGTCATAAGGACCACCCGAGTGCAAAAATTGCACCCACTGGGACCAAGTGTGTAATTAATGAACCATTGGGACCAAATCTGCAATTTTCGCAAACCATAGGGACCAACCAAGCATTTAACTCATAATAATACTAACTAATTTCAACATCAAATTCATCCAAATCATCAAAAACACACATAAAAGACATGAAATGCTTGAAATTAACACAAAAAGGCAAAAACATCAAAAACAACTAGCAAAATCCCCTGAGGCTCTGCACCTCAGCCCCTCTGAGGCGCATATACAATAAAACCCACATGAGGCGCGCCTCAGGCTCGTTTTTGGCCGTTTCACCTCGAGGCGCATGCCTCAAGAGTTTTTTAAAACCATAATCAAAACGTAGACCAACAGGAAACGTGCGTAGCATGAAACGTATTATACTTGACCAGACTTGTTTCCGAAAAAATATGTGGAAACGTGAACTTATATCGTTTATGTTAAAACGTGAATTTATACCGACACGTACATTAAAATAAGCACATGGGAAAATACAGTTTTTTTTTAATTTACGTCAACATGTAGACCAACTGAAAACTTAAATAAAAATAAGCATGAAAACATATTATATTTGACCCGACTCGTTTCCGAAAACAATTACGTTGAAACATGAATTTATACCGACACGTACATAAAAATAACTATGTGAGAAAATAGTTCTTTTCTTTTAAGCTAAAGAATGAAAATACAAAAGGTTAGAACTTAAGTGGGTGAAAATGAGAATTTAGAAAGTTTGTAGAAAATGGAGGTGGCGAGAATGACTTTTTGATAGCATAGGGGGTGTTTTGGTAGCAAAGGCCAGCGACCTTTGGTTTTAAGAAGATATAGAATAGAATATACCTGTAAGCATTGCTGGTGTAGTACTCGGTTACAAAACCAATGATTAGCCCAGCCCAAAGACCGACACATACACACAAGAAAAGTTGCCTGCATATATACGTCGAAAATAAACACCAACAGTTGGTTAATCATCAAGAAAAATAAAGAAAATAATACCAATAAACTTTGGTGTGACTTAAACAGTGCATATATAAATGAACAGTTAAGAAACTTTTGCTTACCAGTTATACACAACCTTCTGAACACCGAAATTGAATATCGTGAACGATGTCGGGAGCCCAATGAAGCTAACAATTGCAATACCGACAGTCATAAGAACAGTAGAGATGATAAGCTGTTTCTTCAACGCTGATTGGATCTCATCAACGACTTTGATTTCGAAGAAATCAGTTGCGAACAGTGTGGTTATCAAGCAAACGAGAATCCCAACAGAACTCACAAGCAACGGATAACACATCGCAGTGAAGTCGTGTTCGATTCCGAAAGAAGAAATGGAAGCAACAACGAGTGCGGCACATGATGATTCAGCGTACGAGCCGAAGAGATCAGATCCCATTCCGGCAATGTCCCCAACATTATCTCCAACGTTATCGGCGATAACCTATAATACAAACATGAGTTTCCCATTTTGCATCACTAAGAAAAAAAACTAGGTCTGCAAACGAACTGAACGTGTAAGAACTGTTCGTGAACGTATTTGGTTCGTTTATTTAATAAACGAACGAACATGAACACATGTTTTGTTTGTTCATTTATGTTCATGAACATCCATTTATGTTTGTTCATTTATGTTCGTTTATTTACATTTATTTATGTTTATTTGTTTATGTTAGTTTCAATTTAATACAAAAGTAGTTATATTTATATAAATACGAAACATAAAATGAACTTTCTAACTACTTATATAAATATAACTCAATGGTAACTAGCCTTTTTAGTAATAAAAATAGGTTTCCAATAGAATTTATCATAATTAATCACCAACTCATTTAAAACTTTATGTTCATTTATGTTTAGTCAATTATGTTCATTTGTGTTCATTTATGTTTGTTCAATTATGTTCATTTGTGTTGTTTATTGTTTGTTAAATTATGTTCGTTTAAGTTTGTTTGTTTACGTACATGAACTGCTCCTTTATGTTCATAAATTGTTCCTTTACGTTTTAAACGAACGAACGTGAACGAACACGAACATGCCCATTTTCAAAATAAACGAACAGGAACAAAAAATTGTGTTCGATTATATGTTCGTGTTCGGTTAAAGTTAAATGAACGAATCGTTCGGTTCATTTACAGGCCTTAAAAACAATAATATTAATTTCGCTTACAGCTGGATTTCTAGGGTCATCTTCCGGAATGTTCCTTTCAACCTTCCCGACAAGATCAGCACCGACATCAGCCGCCTTAGTGTATATACCTCCACCGACTCTTCCAAACAGAGCCATCGAAGAACCACCGAGTCCGTAACCGGTTATAGCCTCGAAAAGCCCTTCCCAATCATCCCCGTAATACAACTTAAACAAATTAATTGCGATATATAGAACCAGCAGTCCGTTTGCGGCGAGAAGAAAGCCCATTACGGCACCGGACCTGAACGCGGTAGCGAAAGCTTTACCGACACCTTTTCTAGCTTCTAGTGTTGTCCTTGCGTTAGCGTAAGTGGCGATTTTCATCCCGAGAAATCCGGAAATGAGCGAGGTGATTGCTCCGAGTAGAAACGCGATTGTACTGAAGGCGGCGGTTGCGAGTGCGGGTTTGCACATCTGGTGGACGTTATATGTGCATTTCTGGCTTTCGGTGCTGAAACCCTCGACAGAGCCCAGGAAAAGGAAGATTAAGATTGCGAACACCACCATGAAGATACCGACGTACTGGTATTCGGTAAACAAGAAGGAGGTTGCACCTGTTGCATTTGAAACATAACAAAAGGAGGTATGAATTAGCAGAAAGTAGAGGTGACTAGTGAGCAGAAAACCGGTTAACCGGCAAAACCAAACCGAAATAACTGATCCGAACTAATAAGCAACTGTTCAGTTTTGTTTTTTTAATGATAATTACGAGTCGGTTTTGACTATACCTCATTCCAAAACCAAACCACACCAAAATAACCGACCCAAACTAATAAGCAACTGCTCGTTTAGTTTTAGTCTAAACCGGAAATTGTGGGTTGGTTTCGACTTTCGACTATGCCTCACTCCAAAACTGAACCACACCGAAGTAAGCGACCCAAACTAATAAGAAATTGTTCGGTTTTGGTTTCTTAACCGAAAATTATGGATCAGTTTCGACTATGCCTCGCTCCAAGACCAAACCACACTGAAGTAACTAAACCAAAATAATAAGCAACTGTTCGGTTCAGTTTTTTTAACCGAAAATTACGAGTCGGTTTTGAGTTTGACTACGCCTCACTCCAAAACCGAACCACACCGAACTGACCTCCAAAACCGAACCGAACTGCACTGAACTTGTTGGAATGCTTGTTATTGGATTTCAAACACATTCATTATTTTGGGCTAAAAAGTTTAATGCCCAAATTCATTGTTCATTATTTTGGCTTAAATTCATAATATTGGGCCAATATTTTTCCAGACTCAAAACATTTCAAGCCCAAATGTGAAACCAAAAACCAACCCATAATCAAACCAAAACCTATCTGTTTCTTAAAACAAACACTTCAGTTTGGTTCTGTTTGAGCCCAAAAACCAACCGTAACCGAACCCGAACCCAAAAACCAACCATAACCGAACCCGAACCCAAAACCAAAACCAAAACCCATCTGTTTTTTGTTAGGTTTTCGGCCAAAACCGACCCATACACCCCTAGCAAAAAACCCCACCAAAACCCACAATATAACCAGCCACCAAATCATTAATAAAACAATCACATATCACCCTCTAAACAAAAAAAAATATCAACTTTATCTACCCCATTGACTAACCTTCCAACTAACTTAACCAATCCAAACAAAAACACCAACAATTAACAACATATTCATAACTAATTCAAACACAATAATAACATCATTACCTTCAGAAATAGCGTTCTGAATCTCAGCACACTTAACCACAACGTTATGATCATTAACCCCCTCTTCTTCTTCAATCAAGTAATCATCATACCCATTTTTACTACTATTATTATTATTAGCGTTACGGTCAGGTGTCATCTTAACCCTAGACACTAAAAACCATTGCAGCAACGAAAAAATAATTCCGATCACTGCGCAGACCGGAATAATGATCTCCGTCGCAAATGTTGACAGTACGGCCGGAGCCATGGAGAGGAAACGACGACGTTTTGGGAGGATAAGTTGTTGGAGAAAGGAGGGTGTTTGGGAGAGTGGTGAAGTGGGAAGCGGTGTTGTATTTATAGTGAGAGAGAGAGATGGATATATATATACAGAGAGAGAGTATGTATATATCGAGATAGAGAGGATAAGGTGGACACGTGAGCATGGGATTGGATGCTTTTAGGGTTGTTTGGTGTAGCCGCACTTTTAATCGGACGGTGGAGATTGAAGGATCGGGTTTAAGGTTTTAGTAAGTGTGATTTGGAAACATTTGGCATTTAAGTGTTTTTATACTTTTATTTTATTGACATGGACTCATTGCTTGATTGATGGTCTATTTTTTTTAAAGGTGGAATCCAAATTATACGTCTCTTATTATTAAAAAAAATACCGTTACTTATTCTTTATTTTGAACTAGTTTTAGCCCCTTCTGTGTGTTACGGGACAGTATGCGAAATATTTCTCAATCTGATAGCATTATATATATAATATATAGAGAGGGGAACGTTCATTTGAGAAAAAATTTAATGTGAGAAGAAAAAGAAGAAATGATATAATGGTAAAATATTAAATAGTTTATAATTTCTCTCATTAATTATGTTATTTCTTATTAATATAATTAAAAACATTTTATCCTACATCTTTCAAAATTTATCATACTCAATTCAAATTAAAGATTTTGAATTCAATACAGATATAATAGAATTTGAATTAAGATATACATGTATTTAATAAGTAATATACTGAATCATTGATTTCATTTAATCTAGATCAAATCTATTATGCATTTGTGTATCTTGTTTGTATAGATAACTAAATCTAAATATATTAAATAGCTCTTTTTCTTGTATTAATATCTTTTAGGATGTTAAAACAAATCTCTCTTTTGTTTTGCTCTTTATCGTACTGGGTTGACCCAATTTCAGCAATCCAAGAAAATAAAGTTTTTACGGGCGAATATTTACTCTTTCAATTTCTTTGTCTTACATTTACCGGAATTTACCATACACACATGTAAATTTACTTTACACATTTCAAAATTTATCTTACACATACTAAAATTTATCATACACATGTCGTGAATTGTACTACACCATAAATTATTTTATCTTGAAAGAGTATATGAAAAAAAATGAATTAAAGTTTAATTAATTAGCTAATTAATGACAATTATAGATTTACTTATGTGTCTTTTTTCATAACATTAAATACACACATTAAATGAAGTAAATGGAGAATTTCTATTGGTTTTCTCATTTGAACTCTCCAAAACATATATATATATATATATATATTATAAGCAGCTATAGATAGTAATTTTAAATTAAAAATAACATATAGTTTTCTTTCATATTTTATTGTTTAATATTGCAATACTTTACTATTATATTATATTTACTTTAATATTATAACATATTTTTATCTTTTTTAACCATATCAATTCTTTTTTTTTCTTTTTAATTTTTTATCAATTAATTAATATTTTTAATAACATTTTTTTAAACTGAATTACGTAGTTGTGTTTATTTTTTTCCTTCGATGTTTCGAAATAAATATTGTTATTCAAAATAGAGTATTTATTTTGTATCGTTATACGGTACGATATTAAACTGAACTGAATCTAATGATTTGGCTTTTTAAACATGCTTCATTTTCAATAACGTTTTTATTACATTATCAGTTGTTTTGTTTCACCGCAATGCGCAACGTTAACGAACCTTATATATATATATATATATATATATAATGAAGAGGCATGAATAGTGCTCCTTACCACATGCCATCAAATGATTGGAGCTTTATTTTTGTTTATCCGAATCATTTGACTAAAGATAGTATTGAGACGATAAACACAAAATTGTCTTTCGTCTAATGGTCAGAGCGTGGTAGTTTGTTTCCATACGCCCAGGTTCTATCTTAGGTTTTGGTTGTTTTATAATGAAAATTTTTTAACCTTCTTTTATTATCTTTATTTTTACTTCATTTTAAACCAGTTTTTAGTTTTGTTTTTTTTTTTTCTCGACATTCTATTATAGTTTTGTTAAAAACGTATTTGTATTCAAAATAGATTATTTATTTGGTATTGTAAAATGATAAGATGATGAACCAAAACGATTATAATAGTTTGGTTTGCTAAACAATAACCGTCATTTTAAAACAACGTTTGTTTTACATTATCATTTGCTTCGTTTCGCCGCAACGCACGAATTTAAAAAAAGCTAGTGTATATTGAACGTCCAGGGTAGTATCGGTTTGTCCACCAGTAGCAATAAAAATTACATCAAGGCATAGGTAAAAATGATAGCATGTATACTTGAAGTCCAGGGTAGTATCATTTGTCCACAAGTAGCAATAAAAATTATATCAAGATATAGGTAAAAATACGTTCGTCATAGAGTAGTTTATTAAAGTTAGGAGTAGTAGCGTTTGTCCACCAATGTATACGATCACTATTCCATTGGGTTGGTTTATCACGATAGCAAGGGAAAGGTTAAAAGAAGAAATACTAAAAGAGATAAAAGTAGATGGACTAACATGTATACTACCAAAGTTAAAGCAGAATGACTAAACACGCATAAAACAAGGTTAACCAATAAAAAAACTTTTTTTTAAATAGAGGAGCTAAACACGTATATTAGCGAAGTTGAAGGTTTAAAAACAAAATACAAAAAGCGACGATTAATTAATAAAAGGAATAAAAGTAAAAGGATTAAATATGTACACTACTAAATTTAAAGCAGAGAGACTAAACTCTATGGGTATGTTTGGCATGGAGCTTTTATTAGCTTTTATGAGCTTCTAGCTTTAAGCTTAAGAAAAAACTCATACTCAGTAAAAAAAAGCCTTGTTTGGTTGAAGGAGCTTGAAGCTTTTAGGTAGGAGCTTGAATCTTTTGGTTGAACGCTCCTAGGGTATGTTTGACAAAAGTAGTTGGTGGCTGGTGGTTGTAGCTGGTAGTTGTTAGTTGTAGCTTTTTAGATATATTTAAGTGTTTGACAGAGTAGCTGAAGCTTTAATAAACGTATAAAATAACCAAAACGGACATAACTAAAAAAAACATAATAGTCGTTTAGAGGTTAAAATAATAATTTTTCTCCTAAAAGCTTTTAGCTCATTCTAAACGCTACCAGTAGGATCATTTAACCAAAAGCTTCAAGCTTCTAACCTAAAAGTTTCAAGCTCCTTCAACCAAATAAGGTTGTTTACTGAGTACGAACTTTTTCTTAAAAGCTTAAGCTAGAAGCTTATAAAAGCTCTATGCCAAACATACCCCTACTAGTGCGTTTAGAAGGAGCTACAAGCTTTTAGGAAAAAAAATGACTATTTAACCTCTAAAAATAATAAACTTTTTAGTTATGTTTTTTAGTTATGTCCATTTTGGTCATTTTATATATTTTATTAGAAGCTTCATCTACTCTGTCAAACACCTAAATATATCTAAAAAGCTACAGCCACCAACTACTAACTTCCAACCACTTTTGCCAATCATACACATAAACAAAGTTACCTAAAAAAGAGAAAGCTTATTTAAAACAGGGGACTAAACACGTATATTAACAAAGTTGAAGATTTGAAATGTAAAAAACCACGACTATGAGAAGTGTCCGACACTATTTCTCTTAAGGTATTTGTATTATATATAAATATATAAATGTATCGTATGCACGTCTCCTGTTATGTTATTAACAAAATACTATTACTTGTTCCTTATTTTGAATTTATCGTATGTCCACTTTCTTTTAAAATTACTTGTTCCTTATTTTGAATTTATCGTATGTCCACTTTCTTTTAAAAAGAAAAACATATTTCCTTTGAATATTTCTCTCTTACCCTTTTACTTTTGATAAACGAAAATCAAGCATTAACCTTTTTTCTTTTCTAAGAACTCAAAGAGGATGCAAAATGGAAAAGCTAACCATAATAAAAAAAGAAAATGATACAAACTGTTAATTCAATTTTAGGATTGTTTCTTAAGAGTATCCGAATTGTGAATTTGGATTTTGGTTCCACAAATTATGCTTATTCGTATAACTGAACCGACTTTAATCGAATAAATCAAATAATAAGTTGTTTAACTTGTTTAATTGGTAGCCGAACCTAATTAGTGATCAGGGCTTTTGTTTCTAAATATGGTGTTCCGTGTTTGATCCTCATTAGTGAAGTTTTTTTTTTTCTTAAAACAAGATATGTGAATTACTTCTATTACTTGTGTCCCTTGATATTTCTTGTTATGCTACACCCAAACAAACCCCATGGTGATCTCTTTTATTTTTATTGTTTTTGAACCAACAATAGCAAAATTCATTTTACACCCAAAAAGCAAAGCTTAGCCAAAACAAGATTACATTTGATTGACAATGGCTTTTAGGGTCTTTTGATTGGCTTATATTGTTAAAAGATAAAAGGAATGGAAAAAATTTATCCCATTATTATGTTTCCTTGGTAATGGAATGAAACTTCTTTTAATTATGTATACAGAACATGTGTATATATAGGGGTTTTATTAACATGTTTGGTTGGTCCGTAAGACAATAGGAGTCTAATGATGATGGTTTTTTTATTGTTGTATCATATTTTTATTATGGAATGAACCTTATCCGACCCGAACTGTCAAATCGACCTGAAAATTTTAGTGTCCAGTCTAACGAAAATGGATCATCTAAAAACAGTAAACTCACTGAAAAAAAACTATGGATCCACCACTCCTTATACGGATGATTTCTACAAGAGGGGAGGATAGGTAAAGGGGACCAGTCTATAAATTTTTCGTCTGAAAAAGTCTACATAAAAGTCCTTGATCGTCCGGTACATTGTACATCCTCTTTAAAAGTCCTTGATTGTACGTATTGTTTGTTAGAAGAACAAAATTTAAAACTATGAACCTTTGAATGAAAATAAATTAACAAAATTTAAAACTAAGAACCACTATTAAAAATAAATTAAATGCTGAGAGTTGTAATTTTTGTTTTTGCTATAGTTTATTTGTTTGCAATCTAGAGAAACTGGAGTTAGTGATCACTACTATGTGAAAGATACTACTTGCGACTAGTGATCTCTTTCATTTAAGATAGGAAATAGTTTCAAAAACTTTTGGTTGATTAGTGATTTGAAAGCCTTTGAACATACATAGTTACTTGTCATCTTTCTTATATTGCACTTGTATTTACTTACAATCGTGTATGATTATTTTGTATTTACTTACAATTATTCAATGGTAACGCTTACATAAAATACATAACACCCTCTTAAATGTACCACTTTTAATTAAATTAAAACCAAGAACATGTTTAAGTGGTAATCATAGATAAGGGATTTACTAAATGCACTCTCATTTTTACTTTCATACATCCTTTTTAAAAATATTATTTTAAAACTTGTCATGTTTCACCCTTATACAAATCATTATATTTAAAATGTTTTTTTTCCAAAATGTTAAAAAAGGTTTTTTATGTACAAAAACAATAATAAGGTTTTTTAATAATCTTTCTTTTTTCATAACAATTATTTTAAATATTATATATATAACATTTTCTCTAAATAAAACAAATATTTGTTTTAAAGACACTTTCGGACTAGTATTTTATTATATTTACATTCATAAACAGGCTTTACGAATTAAAAAAATAAACTTTTTTTTATAAAAGTAAAGATAAACTTATTTTTTGAGAAAAAAAAACAGTTGATTATATGTATTTAACCCCAAAACCTCACTTTTACTCTTCTATTTTATATTTTCGTTGTCTTACCTTGTTTATTTTAATATTATTATTATATTTGGAATGTTTTATGAAATGATTAATAGATCTATATATTAAAAATACAAAAAGATTTTCGTTTTTTTCAAAAGTAAAACATTTACAGCACTAGCATATATTAATTTATTAAACCATATGTGTCAATGAATAAATAAATAAGTAGGTGGTATAATAATTTTATTAAAATAAAGTTTAGTTAGTGTTTTAGAATCGAAACTAAAATGGACACATCGAGCAAAACAAATTAAATTTAGTTGACTTACTTCAATTTAAAACATTTGTTTTTAATAACAAATCACTTTTCTTTTTAAAACATTTGTTTTCTTAATAACAAACCACTCTTCTTTTTGAGTTAAAAAATGTTTCAGAATACAAATATTTATATTAGTAATAACAAAAAGAGTGAAAAAGATATTATAAAAACAAAAAAAGGTTTGAATAATATAAATGTGAAAGTTTAAGGAGGAGGTGGGTTTAGTAAAAAAGGGTGCATTAGCTACATCCGATAGATAATTATATGTTTATAGTATACTGTCAAACAAACTATATGGATAAACCAAGACAAAATAACAAAAGATCACGTCTTGAAGAGAAGCAAGAACTTTACACATAACAAGCATTATCCATAGATTGTTGCATCATATTTTGGTCACACTATGTGTGGATAAAACAAGCTAGCCAAACAATTGAAGAGATGGGAGAGTTGGACAAGATGAGACGACTGATGCATAGCTTGACCTTCACTTCACTTTAGGGTTTTTCTTTTGAAATGATAGCGAGGGTTGTGCGGTGCTTAAGGATTGACAGTGACGAAGAGGGGGACACTGACAGTAACGAAGAAAGGGTTGTTAGTGTTGGTGGTTGGATCATGGCCGACTCTTTCCTTTTAAGAAAAACCTTGCTTGAGGCTGTAAGATTGAAGATTCGCCCTTTTATTTCTAGGAACTAGGGTTATAGATTGGGAATAGGAACATGTGTGGGTTGTTTCCCTTTCGTCGTGGCATGTTCTATGAAAAAAATATCGAAGAACAACATCATTAATCGAAATAAAGAAAGTATGTATGTGTAATCTGACTGATTTTACTTTTATTACAATATCTTTTTATCATCATGTATTAAACTGAAAAATAGCTATCTTTGGTGAATTTCTAAGACCCTAGGTTTCATTTCATATGTTTTGTGATTAGTATTTTGTTGTTCTGGACTTTTTGGGGAGGTTATGTTCTTATCTTTAGACCTCTTTTGAATTAATATGATGAATTTTGAATCATCAACTTTAACATGAAAATTGTTGATTGCTGATGATTTTGTTGGTAATTAGTTTCATTATTCATTAAGTTTTGGAAAATCCGATTATCAGTGAAGACGTTCTTCCCTAGTTGGTTAAGGGTTATAGCCACAAAATAAAAAACTTATAGAAGTAGGTTTAGTTGAGTTAGACATCTAAAAAACAATGAGATCGAAATAACCTTTTGTGTATAAGTTAATAACAATTTGTTATAATTTATCCATTAAACTAAAAGCTTTTATAAGCAGCCTATTATGCCACTACTAAATTATTGGGTCAACCTTCACCGATTCAGATAAAGAAAATAGTCTTTTACGCTAAAATAATTTTTCGCTTAGAACCAAATGACAGAGATAGTGGTGGTTGGAGGACATTTTCATCTCTTTTGTATTCCTTTCTTTTCTTTTTTGAGTTATATTATATTATATTTCCTATAGTTCCCTATTCTTCTTTGCTGAGATGGGCGGCCACTGATCGCATCACTGGCACACCCTCAAAAATTCACCTGTGTCGTTTTACCGCGAGGTGCTCGAAAAACCAGGATCTAAATGACAGTCATATAGAACGACCTTTATACGAGAAAAATGTTTAAAAAAAACAACCAAAATAAGTTAACGAAAATGAGGAGGCGTAAATAAACGTAAAGTAAAGTGTGCGCCAAACAAACGCCCAAACCAACGTAAATAATGTATAAATGCATCATCAAGATAAATGTTTTGACATCAACGCCGTGCACCTAAACCGTGAGTACCTTAGCGACCTGAGAAAATATGCAAGAAATAAGTGTCAACAATTATGGTGAGTGGGTTCACAGGTTTTAGTTACAGTTATAAAGTAAGTTGTTTTCTATAAGTTTTCATTGTTCCAACCCGAACAATAAGTTTCAGTATTCAACGGTTACTTGTTATATTTGTAGGTAGCTAACATAAGTTATGTCACAAAGAGTTCGAAACCGAAGCTGACTGTTGTTGCCTCTGTTTGCCAGGTCTGTCACTACCATGGCTATAAGTTATGCCAATTCTACAGCCGTCGACCATTACCAATCTAGCTAGCGCGACTAGCTCGAGTGGGGCTTGTCGGGCTCCGTAGTACTACTCAAAATTCCCCCACTATCCACCCAGTACTAACGGTCTGAGGTTTACAAGGACTTTATGTGATAAATACTGCTTTGTGACCATAACAATATAACAAAAACTTTACCAAATTAAAGACTTCAAATTACCATAATGTTAAAGCATTACATTACCGTAATGTGCACATGTTTTCTCCCCTTGTATTAAAACGTTTAAAGAATAGGGGTTGTGAACTCACCTTTGTTTTGCTCGGTAAGCTTAAGTGTTTTATAAGCTGAAGTTGTCACCACATCCTATTAAGGTTACCATAGGTTCGTTAGTGTGTGTGTGTGTATGCAAACACATAAGTTCAACACGTATCTAACACATACATGCATCTCATTAACATTCAAGTGTTCATTCGGGTGAATTAGTGTACATAATCATAGCACAACATACAACATGTTAAATGACATTCATGTATGCGCTAAACAACTATTAACATCATATGATAACACAAGCAACACATGGATACACATAATTCAATTCACTTCACTACCAGTTTAAAACTCTGAAACTTAGCTGTTTTCAAGGATTTATTAAAATACCAAACGAGCTACAAAAATTACGATAAACTTATGTGACGTGAAAATTGATCCACTTGTCCTTCTTTAAAAATTTTAAAGCCTAATTGTTAACAGAAAATTCATGAAAAATCAAATAGTATACGTAACTCTGATTCGTCACTTTCTGGTGATAGTTTACGATAAAATTTATTTAAAAATCCTCATTAACTCTTTTAACGAAATACCAATTGGAGAATTTGGGAATCTCCTAGCACTACCGACTGTATAAATTTCACATATTAAATCCAAACACGGACTGAGTTATGATATTCGTAATAGGCTGCAATTTCTGCCACAAAAATGCAGCCTGCACCTTTGACACGGAAAAAATCAGTTTAAAATATCAAACGACATCAAAAAATTATGATTTCCGTGGGTAGCTATTTTGACATACCACGTTTTAGACTCAAGAAAATCCAATTTTGTTAATTTATGACCCAGTTTACAGCCAACCCAAGTGGCAGTAATTTCTGATCAGAAGCTGTTTTAATTCAGCTTTCACCTACAACATGTTTTGAACTTTTAAGCATGATTTTCAGCAAACATCACCCATATAACATCATAATCATCAATTATAACAACCGTATTCATCAAGATCATGTTATAACTTCAAATCCCTAATGTGCATGAATGTACTACATAACCCCAGTATTATTCAAACTTGTATCCTATCAACACAATCATCGAGAACATGAATTCTATAAACCCTAATAATTCAAGAACATGCAAAACATCAAGAATCCAATGTACACATATGAACAATCAATAATATAACGAGAGAATAATTACCGGAAGCGAGGAGAGTGCCTAGAGATGGAATGATGATGATGATTTTGTGTGTGCTAAGAGAGAGAGAGATCGTACGGAGAGGGTGAGGGCGACCTACGGTTGGGTTATCTTTTTAAAGTTATAACTTTTAAGTTTTGATTAAATATATGATTAGTCCCCCATTTTCCTAATCTTAAACTTGTGCAGAAAGTTATATCAAGTAATTTTGTGTGAGTGACCAAACAAGTCCCTCATGTTTTTAGGTTTCCAATTATTATGTAAGAAGTTAACAAAGTTAACTTTCTGTAATGATGAGAAATATTTGACCTACTGTCCCGCAACGCTGACGGAGCATCAACTAGTATACATACAATACGAAGATGAGTCTACAGTACCCATCGTTGATTGGGTTATTTTTTTTATTTTTGTCTTTTTTAAACTTTTACACTTTAACTTTCAGTATTAACACTTACAACCCCTCAACTTTCTATAGACTTTGTACTCTAAGTGTTGGTATGAATTCAAGTTGATTACTTTTGAGATAATTTTATTTTTATTTTTTGCAAATGAGTAGGCGTAGATATTATACGTTTTTTACTTATTTTTATGTACGTTTTCAGTTAATCTACGTTTTGACATAAATTTTATTATAAAACGAGTCAGGTCAAATACAATAGTTTTCTTAGACGTATAAATTCGAGGTACTTTAGGTTTCGACGCCCCCGCAATGCATTTTACCATTCTTTAACTTAAAAAATCATAATTTTCATACGTGCTTTTTTATATACGTGTCGGTATAAATTCAAGTGCGTTAACGGTTTGAAATAAATTTCTTTCGCAAAATAGTCAGGTCATATAAATTCAAGTTGGTTAACGTTTTGATGTACATTTCTTCACATATGGAGTCAAATATAATACGTTTTTATGCTTATTTTTATGTATGTTTTAGCTGGTATACGTTCTGACGTAAATTGTTTGAAAACGGGTCGGGTCAAATATATTACACTATTGTAGACAGTATAAATTTGAGTTACTTTACGTTTTGACGCTGAATCAACGTGGAAGAAAATTCACCAGTTTACAATACAAGTCAAAACATGTACAAAAATAAGCTATCAAAGTATGAATCTAGGATATACTAAATCGACCTTCAACCAAAACCCAATCAAAGTATGAGTTATCTAACATTCAAACCAAAACCAATCAAACCGACGAACTAGTGTGTTCAAGCCAAACACTACCACTACTATTACTATATTGATTTAGGGGTTAGTGGGTCCAAATAAAGCCATAGGGTGCATAGAGACGTGTGCAATAGATAACACTTCACTATGTCTTTTGCCAATTTGGTCCACCTACTTATCTACTTTCAAACAAAATCAATAATATCATCGGTGGCTCGTAATTGGTAACCATCTTCTTCACATTTACCTGTTTTCCTTAAAATAATATTAGTTAAAAGTATACAAGTTATCTTAAAGTATACTGTTTAGACTTTATATTTTATATTAGTTAAAAGTATACAAGTCATCTTAAAGTATACTATTTAGACCTTTTATTTTATATTATTTGAGCAAAGTATTTATATTATTTTATCTAAGTATTTTTTTGGGTGTTTAAAGAGAGCAATATCTTCTTGGACAGTGAAATTAAGATTACTAGCAGGGATAAAATATAACATATTTACAATTAGTTACAAGGAATGCTTAGAAGAAATTAAACTATAACTATCATATGTTAATTTTTGTTATTTATATGGGATCGTAATCTTGTTTTTAATATATATTTTTGTTTAATATAATTTTAATTTTCTGAATTTTTGATGTGTTTTATATCCAATGCATCTTTCATTCTTTCTTTTTTACCTGCATAGGCCCATTTTACCTTTTTTCTGATGTGTTTTATATATCCAGTGCATCTTTCTTTTACATGCATAGGCCCATAATACCAAAAGCAAGGCCCATGTTAATTTCTTTTAGGTGCAAAAAAAAAAAAAAACCTGGAACCAGACCCAGTAAAATAACTGGAACTTGCTTTTTATACCCGGAACTGACCCATCCATTGTGATAGGTAGAGTATATATTTTGATCTCAATACTTAGAACCTAAACTGTACCCAATTTATACCCGTTTGCACGTAACCAGTCCCAATTTATACCAGGAACCACTTTTTATTTATTTATTTATTTTTTTATATATCCGACCGAGTCCTTTAATACCCAACTCAGGTTTTGTTAATACTTGATACATGGTTTTTTACTACCCGATACATATTATATTATGAGTCTAAACTTATTTTACAAGTTATGAACTTGAATGTCTTTATGTTAGAACTTGTTACTTAGACTGCCATACCTAATTCAAAACAAGAAAACTCAAGTAAGAATTATAGAAAGTTCCTCATGCACACTTCTGTATTATAATCGTTGTAGAAAAATGATAACTTCCTTAAAAATGAGAAATCACTAGTGATCCTTTCCATTTGTAACAAGAGCTACATAGTGATGACATTTATGCTATTAGATATAATTTGTTGGACCCATGACTTTCGATAGTGATACCGACTGCTGGTAATGTATGCTACCATAATGAACCGAACCATACTGACCGAATACCCATCGCAAAGCGTAGGGGAATTCTATTGGTTTTATACAAAGTTTCTATCATTTAAATTAAAACTTAAACATAGAGAAATTTGTTGCTAAACCGACCATAAATGCAAGTTGACTAGCCAGATTCACTAATTGCCTTTGCTTGAACTTGTTTTAGGTTTTGATCGACTTGTTTCGTATCCCATTCCACCTGAGTTTGCAAATCTGAACATCGGCCTTCAAGTCTCCTTGTGTTCGATCATCCAATTGGCGTACCCAACATGCATCCACGAGAGAACGATAACTCATCAAGCGGCATACCAAACACCGTAGAAACTCGTTTGGAAATAAAACTTTAATTTCTACAATGTGTTTTTTTTTTCTTTTATCTGAAAACAAATTTAGACCTGTTTCTCCATCTTAATCTCTCTGTTCTACTTTTTTCTGCATGGAACCTGACTGAAAGGATTAGATACAATCATACATACTCTTGGCATAAAAAAGACATTTTCTCTGCTTTTTTTACATCTCTATGAATGATAATCAAATGTTTTATTAGTTATGCAACTACATTTAAATTTCAATATTTCACTCACATTTATTTAATGTCACCTAAATAAAAATGTCTACATTTCTAATATCTTTTGATCATTTTTTTTTGCACATGTAAACTGTTTCACATGAATTCAAACTCAACTATGAAGATTATAAGCATACCTTAAAAGAAAATTTTCGAAGGGCGAGCAAAATTCATATTTGTAGAATTCTTGTTAAAGCTTCGAAAAACGTCGTAAGTCTAACTATTGCCATTCGTCCCAGTAATGTTAGATCGAGGAAGAAGGGAAAGCAATTTACAATTAGCGAATGTAAAAGTATCAAAGGGCATGGAGTTTTTTGGCTTTTCAATGACGGATCGTATAAGTTAATGATGGTGCTACTTAAAGGAGTTTGAGTAGTTTCACTACTTCAATGAATATTTGTTTACTAAGTTAAGTAGGTGAGGACAGTACAAGCTTTATTTACTACCATTGAAGATGTTGCAGATCATGGTCCGAATGAGTTTTGACTTCTTTTTTTTTTGTACAAAGCAGAAGCATGAAAGAGGAAATGTGATTGATGCTTGTGGGAGATGAGTTTAAGTGAGGCTGTTGGCATCAAATGAAGAGGTTGCACTACTGATGAATGCAGTAATGTTTGGGTAGGTGAGAATTTATTTAGAGACAATCACCAAAGATTCATATTGTTTATGAAAAAGTTTTAGATTTTTATTTAAAGATAGGATTTTTGTATGTAACTATCATCATAAAGTAAAAGCGTAACCATATACTATGTAATAAGAATATAAGTTTTATTAACAAAATTTATACATAGATAATAATATTATATTCATTCATAGTTTGGTTTTTTACTTTAAATTCAGGTTCTGAATATAAATGTGTAACTTTTTCATGATTAAATGAAACTACTTGTTAAGACACCTAAAATATGGCTTCTAGTTTTACCATAGGTCCCTTGATTAACTACCTTCATTTTTTAAGCGGCGATCTTAAAGCGGACCAGTAACTTCAAGAACCGTATAACATGTTATTAAGAGTAAGGCGAGGTGACCAAAAGGTTTGGGAACATATCCGATCAAATCCCATCCGCCAAAATGTAATGAATCTCAAACGCGGGGCGCGTTTTGAGGGTGTCATCAAATGTGTAAGTTGCAGCCATGACGATCATCTGATTTCTGAGCTTGTGGAAAGGTGGTGTCCTATAACCCACACTTTTCATAACTAATCTACAAGACGCACATGTTTTGTGGGGTTTTACCGATTGATGGTGATGAGGTTAGTGGAACGGATAGAACTTAAAAAGCCATGAAAATGCATCAAAAATATTGAGATTATTTTCTAAACTGGATAATCAAAATTAGTATAAGTTTATCTGGAGGGAATACGATTATATTCTTTACCGGATACCCCAAATTTATATCAGTTTGTTTTTAGTAATTCAACTGGTTAATTAACACAGAAAGACAACAGTTTTATTACTTCTTAAACACATTACACGTTACACAACATGGAACCATCTTTGGGTTGCACAATTGATACAAGTTTCCATTATCGACTCATCGTCATCTTCATAGTCTCTCCATTCACTATATCCTCAAGGTCTTGCTTCACCTTAGGTGCTTCTTGCCTATACAATGCATACTCAAGTCTTCAGCACTAGTGCAATTTACGTCACAAAGAAGGGAAGACTATCAAAGTCATCATGGCTTGAACATCTGCCACCTATGGGATGATCAACATAGATAATTTACACAAACAAAATATTTGATTATAATAACTTAGAAAAATTGCATGCTTTGCCACTGAGTCCATCGTAGGAGTCCCCACGGTCTTGTCGAGCCCACATCCAGTGATCTAATATGACTTGGAAGAACATACTAAGGTGACTTAAAAGAACAAGCTAGCTAGCTTGTTGAGAAGGACTTCAAGCCAATTTACTGGCGAGCACTAACATCAGACTGATCCATTTATGACAGCTATAAAATCGATATATCTCGCTAAACCAATTGGTAAGAACCCCATTTGTGATACCAAATTCAAATTAGCTCCTAAGGTGATTAACCAATGGCCTATGACCCATTTGTGAAAAAAAAATCCAAAAAAATTACGTTAAATGTATATGATTTTTGTTTGTTATTAATATAAAACGATAATATTATATCAATCGTGTTATTTGACAAAGATAATAATAAACTTCTATAAACTTTTTATCCAAATGTGAATGAAATTGCTACAACTAGTGATTTCTCAATTATTATGATGAATGCAACATTTAAATCTTCAATATTAAAATTAAACTCTTCAGTCATATGTATTTTATGTCACCTAACCAGAAAATGTTTACATCTTATTTTAATACCGTTTGATCAAATTCTTTTGCACATGTAAAGGGTTTCACATGAATCCAAACCCAATTATGAAGATTATAAGCATAACTGAAATAAAATTTTCGGTGAAATAGGAGCAGCATGGAGTTGCAGAGGGTTATATTTGTAGAATTCATATTAAAGCTCAGAAACACGTCATAACTATTGCCATTAGTCCCCGTAATGCTAGATCGAACTAGGAAGATGGGAAAGATTAATGAATGTAGAAATATCAAAGGCCATGAAGTTTCTAGGCTGTGGATTCCAATTTAAAGAAGTAGTGAGCATGGACTTGAACTCAAAAATGAACATACCAAAAAAAGGTGGTGGATCGTACAAATGAATGATGGTGCTACTTAATCGAGTTTTGAGTGATTTCACTACTTCAATAGAGTTTGAGTGAGTGGGAGGGAAAAGGTGGAGAGATGGCTACTACTTCATTTACTAAGTAGAAAATAAAGATGTTGAATGCTTGTGGGAGATGAGTTAAAGTGAGGCTGGTGGCATCAAATGAAGAAGTTGCACTACTGATTAATGAACTAATGCTTGGGTAGGTGAGAATTCATGAGGGACGGATCCAGGGGGTTTTTGGGGTTCTCGGGAACCCCCTCGGTTCCGACAAAATTACTGGAAACTTATATATGAATTAGAAGAAAATAGTGAGAATATACTAAAAAGATCCCCATCTTAAAAAAAATTTATGGATCCGTCACTTGTCAATTTTTTTAGAGACAAACACCAAAGGTTCATGTTGTTTATGAAAAATTTAGAGACGATCACCAAAGTTTCATGTTGTTTATGAAAAAGTTTTGATATTTATTTGAAGATAGAGTTTTTGTATGTAAGCTATCATTATAACGTATTAGTGTAACCATATACTACGTAATAAGAACGTGAGTTGTGAAAAAAGTTTTAGATTTTTATTCGAAGACAGGGTTTTTGTATGTAAGCTATCATAATAAAGTATAATAAGTATAAGCATAACCACTAATGACTTACTATTTAATAAGAATGTAAGTTGTAATGAATATAGAAAATAAAACTTATACTAATTTTTTTTTATAAAATTTATAGGTCTAGTTTTACTTTGAATTAAGGTTCTGAGATCATGGGTATTGTTTCGGGGAAGGGTTTGGGATGCTGAGGTGGAAGGCCTCCCCGACAGGAACACTGTCCACCCTCCACCCCTGTCTCATCTTCGGTGCACTAATTAACATTTCCCAGTATGACTCAAATCATTTCCCGATCAAGGATAGAGGGGAAAAGGTGCGAAGGGACAACCATACCTCATAGCCTGAATAGAAATTGCAAATGTGTTACCTTTTCATTATTATAAATGAAAATACTTGTTCGACATAAATGAATATATCTACTATTGTGTGAATTAAGAGAAGTTACCAACCATAATCAAAGTTGGCTTCAATCTTCATTCAGCGGATTTCAACACTTTATAATCGATGGTAATCTCTTACTTGTGGTTCGATTCATATATTTTATCGTTCGATTCGTCTGATTTGTTAATGGTTGAATGTAGTTAGGTTTATAGTGATTCGATTCATATATTTTATCGTTCGATTCGTCTGATTTGGTTATGGTTGAATGTTAGTTAGGTTTATAATTGACAGTGATAGTATTAACTTAATTTGAAGATCAATTATTGTATCCGATTTAGGATTCTTTATGTGTTCCTTTTAGATATTTTGTGTATAGTATTCTTTCGTTCAAATTAAAATTTTGCGTCTTTGTTCAAATCAGTGAATTCTTTGAAAAAGGGAACTTTGGTAGCTCTCTTTATGTGAACATTGGTTGAATCGCTTTTTATTGAATTCTTTTGACCGTTGTATGATTATTGGTTGATTCATGTGCTGAGATGCAAAACGGATGTATTTAATTTGTTTACGTCATATGATTATTTGGTTGATAAGCATGCTTTAATGATTTCTAACTATTATTTGGTTTTTTTACTTTTATAGTTCAAATAGTTCTTCACAAAACCATTAGTTTGTTTTGATAGAATAGTGTAAGGTTTTAGTAATATGTTTACTGTATAGTTTTGTAATCTTGGATGAACAATGTAGTATATTTATTTTTATTATGTCAAGAACAATGTAGTATGTTTGATCAAATCAATTTATATTTTAAATTTTTAAAAATATTTCCTTATCAATCACAACTATCATATAGATTATTTCTATTTCTATTTAAGTACAATATCAATTATAGCAACTTTTCAAACTTTAATCTAATACTTATATTTGAATCAGTTACTTCTTTACAAATTAAGAATCGTAAATTAATTTGACCTTCTCCTTCAACTAAAATACAGTTTTGCTTTAATCAACAACAATGATACGCGATATCAATTTGAAAATTAATTAAATATCTCTTATAATTAGTACCAACCACATGCATTCAATTTCTATTCAAAAAAATTATTTGAAAATTTTCCTTATGCTATGATTATTTGATACTCCATATTTTTACCTTTTTAATTACAACAACCTTTTTAAAACTTATTAACTTTCAAATTTAAATAATTTAAAAAGTACCTACAAAATTATGATATAATGTTTATTGATGTTAAAAATTATGTTATTTTGTTTTTTCCTTAGAAACTTGATTTTTGTTTTCACTGAATCATGATTTAATTTGTATAGAATTTTATTGATTTTAAAAGTGATGTTTCATTATCCGTTTGGAAAGCTATTATAAATTTGCAGTGAAAATAAGAACTTTGGAGTGAAAAGCGTTTGTATTTAGGATCTTTAAGATAGCCATTTACTATTTTTTACTTAATGGATGGCTTGATATGATTAGGTTTATCAAAGCAGAGCATACATGGTTTAAGGTTTTACTCGCATGAAACAACACAAGGAAGCTTCTGGTAAGAGGCTTTGATTGTTATTTTTGTCATTATTTATTAATAATTTATAAATGTCTTTTGTCATTATTTATTAATTCTTGAATATCAGTTTTCTTTAATTACAAAATTAATTATCTATAATATATTATATTCAGTGTTATTAACAACATATTAATACATTTCCGCGATAAAAATTGAAATTACTTTCTTTTAAATTGTGATGAAGCCATTTTTTGATAATAAGAAACAATTAGTAAAGGGCTTTTCTGTAGTATATTTACTATAATTAACAAATCTTAATAAATTTTACAAATAATTAAAAAATGTCAAAGTTTGAAAATATTTAAATTTCAAACATTGACTATCATTTCAATAATTTTATAACTTTGATTAGATAACTCATTTACATTAATTGTTTCCTTATATAATATAAATGTCTATACTTCCTATTACTTTAAAAGAAATTGTAAAAGATTGCAGTTAAAAGTGGATTACGTAATTTTCAAAAAAAAAAAATTATCTCTTATTTATCCTCCCATAATTTTGGCTATAAACAACTCAATGTTTTTAAAATTACTACAAACGTTTTTGTTAGAAATTTAAGCTAACAATTAGCCAACTTATTTTTGTTGATGTGCTGATGTAAATTTTATTCAATATTGATATGTGAATTTTAATGTACAAGTTATTCGTGCATTCATGTACAAGTCTTTTGATGTATTATTATGTACAAGTCAATTAAAAGTTTATAATATACAAGTTATTAATACATTAATATAAAAACATCCTAATTTAATACCCTAAACCTCATTCTCTCTCACATCTTTTCTCTGCGTTATTGTTGAAGAGTCTCTCATCATAGCAATTAAAGATCATCACTATCAATCTTTTTGATCGACGGTAAGAATTTTGATAATACGTATTGATTATGTTTTATTGTTTGTGGTTTTGAACATCATATATGGAATCAATAGGTAAAAAGCAGATATGGTGTGAAATTACTTATATTAGATAACCTTGGAAATGTGGCAAATAAGACACTCAATGTGACCTATAAGGATTTTTTGTGATATTTGAATTATTTGCTATTTTCATTCCAATGTATTTGTTTTTAAAGTATTTTAAATTTCAAGAAACTGAGAGTATTTTTATTTGTTAAACTGCGTGTAGCGCGGGCTATAACTAGTGTATATATATCGTGAAGAGTTCAAATAAGAAAAAAATTTTGTAAGAAGAAAAAAAGAAAAAATATTACTAATAAGAATGTTTTATTTTACTTCATTTAATATTTGTATTTAATATTATTGTAAGGGTAGATTGAAAACTTAAATAGATCATTAATTTGTTGTCTTCATTTTTAATTAACTACATTAAATTTGTAACTTATTTTCAATATATATATATATATACACACATACATAGGATTAGGATCATTTGTGAACAACTTCTTGAAAATGAACTGAGTGAACTAATCTTGACCATTGATTATTTTTTAGATTGAAAGGGTAAGATTGACATTAGCTCTCTCTCTCTCTCTTAATTAAAATCCCTTAACTTTCTCCTCTACTAATTCTCTCTCTCTCTCTCTCTCACATTTTTAATTACTTCTCTATTATTTTAAACTCGTGTAGAATCAGTTGCTAATAACGTATATGAAACTCCTAACGGAACTAGGTACTGCACACCAATTGTCCCTCCCGGAATCAAACAGTATATGAAACTCCTAACGGAACTAGGTCGTGGACTACAAAATACACAGATGTATCAAAAGTCTGTACACATCTGTATAAACTAACAACTGTGTATCTTGTTGTAACACCCTGTAAAGTCGTGTCCAATAGTATAGTGACACGTGTTGTATTTTAAATATAGTCTGTTAAAGACCAATAAGGACTAAAGGCGTCAACATGCTCAAACTGAGCCTCTGAGTGACGGTCCGATGTCAACATGCATAAATAATAGCCTTTGAGTGACTGATATGTCAACATGCTTGAAATTTGGCCTCTGAATGACTGATACGTCAACATGCACAGCCTCTGAGTGACATCGGAATCAACATGCTTATCATAAGCCTCTGAGTGATCCTTTGTGAAGTCCTAAACTCTCATACGTTCCAATTGTTGGACGAGAGAGTTCAATTTTGTAAATATGTGAAATTTGGATAATGGAGGGATTAAAAGTGTCAACATGTTTATTTATACCTCTAACTGACCTTTTAACGAACCGAGAGCTCGACAATGTCCGGGCATAATCCCGTGTATGCAAAATATTGGCTACGGAGGGCTAAAAGTGACAAAAAGGTGTTTAAAAAGGTTTTTGGAAGCTTTAATAAGTTAAAGGGTTAAAAGTGTCAAAGTTTGAAAGTGGCCAGGGGGTGGTCGCGAGCCGCGAGAGACTTGGTCTGTGTCTCTCGCGGGGCGCGAGAGAGCCTCTGTTGCAGAAAGTTTTGTTTGGTCACCAAACAAAACTCCAAAACCATTTAACTCGAAACCATGGCTTCTCTAAACTGCTATGCCACGTTTTGGGACACTTGTAAGCTCCTTCTTACACCCCTAAACACCTGGCTTCACCTCCTTTGAGTTCTCCAACTATAAATAGGTGTTCAAGTGTTCATTCCAACTTGAACCTTTCTAAATCATAACTCTTCTCCCTCCTCTGGAAGTTCTTAGCAGAAAGGAGCATCCAACTTAGTTCTCTTGCATTGTAGAAACCTCTTGTAAGTGTTCCTTGCTCTTGCATTTTCGTTTATAGGCTTTTATAGCCAAAAGTCAAGCGATTTCGTAAAAACAGTTTGACTTTCGGTTAAGACCATTATGGTCCAGCCATTGTTCGAAATGAACATGGATAAGTGATTGTAATAAGGTAGGTGTTAGTCCCTATAAAGAGCACCTCCTGAAGATCATGTTTGCTAGACCAATTGACATGTCAAAGTTATGATATTAAAAAGTCAAACAGACCATTTTTCAGAAAAAAATATAAATTGATCTTATACATGTTATGAAACATGTTTTGACATTTAAACAAGTTGGTAATAATTATTAGAACATGTAAGAACATGTTCGGCTCGTCAATTTCAGTCCTAGGGTCGGTTCGCAACCGAAAGTCGCAAAGTTTGACTTCTGCTTTGACTTTCGATTCTGACCCGATTTAGATTAATTACCTACTGATCTAAAGTTGCATTATGATTATAATATAATGTAACATAACCCTCTGAGGTTATATTACATGATCATAATTAGAATCCAAGTTTATGCGCAAGTTCCATAATTATGCCATTTTGACCAAAATGCCCTTTTTGACATAAATCAAGGTTTTATGATAATAAACTTGTAAATGAGTTTCCTACTGATGTAATATTATAAGTAGGATTATTGGGATGTTAAACCAAGTTATATACTGAGTTTTCAAACAAGTCCTTAAACTATGTCAATAAATGACGGTTTTAGCCATTGTGGCTTATAAAATGGTTTTAATCAAATCTTTTCAAGGTAAATCATTTACCTACTGATATGTTATATTAAATAACATGTTTTAAACATTTTAATTGACCTTAGTGTCAGTTTTCGTAAACATCACTTAAAAACGTCATTCGACAAAAGCGCCGTTTCGACGCATAGTATGGGTTTTAAACCATATTATTGACCAAGACTTGATACCTACTGATTTTAAAACTTATTTTAAACATATTTATAGTAGGTACATGTTATAAACTCAGAATCTCAAATTATTTATAAACTATGTGTAAAATGACCAAAATGCCCCTTCGGTGCATGGTTTGGTCATAAAAGATAATTTACACATATAATTGACATCCTACTGATATTATATAATAATTAAATATTTTTCCAGAATACTTATGATGATAAACTTAAAATATATTCAAGTTATTTTATACGGTATGAAATTACCAAAATGCCCTTATGAGGCATAGTTTCGTTTTAAAACCATAACGAGCATACAATTTGATGTCTTATTGATATCTTAACTTATTTAAAGTATAATGGCATATAGAACTTGTCCATGATTTATCCGGTTACCCAATATCGCTAAAATGCGCACGGTTACGTATATGTAACTATTTTACGGAAATTAACCGAAACGGGTTTAACCTTGTCATTTAAGTCCTCAAAATCCAGAATGTTAATAGTTTACCCATATTAAACAAGTCAAGGTACTTTTTGGGATTAAACTACATTCTATCCAATCATCGTTTAATCTAGCGTCATACGTTTTGATCAAGTACGCTAGTCGGTCTACGCCTATGACTTAAATAAGACCGTTAGTATTTAATCGGTTAGTTTATGCTATAATACAGACTAGAGACTTGCCGGTAAATGCTATCTGCACTTAGTCCTTTTTGTATACGGCCGAGTTATTAAAAAATTAAAGAAGACTAGCTCAGGTAAATACTCTCGACTTATTTCCCCTGTACGGGCTTGGGTTACGGTAAATTATTACCGCTTGGTCGAAATGGGATTAATCGAACGCGGTTCGGAATAGAAATCCGCATATTCTGTTTTAATCTGTTTTGTTTGATAATTTAAACATCGGGGGTTAACTACCGTGTCCTGGATATCCTCGGCTCATTACAATCGAAATGGCCACGACCTTAGCGCGGGTGTAGGCATACACCCGATAGACGCTCAATTATGCATTCCCACAAGGTTGGGAGGAATTGACTCCTTCAGAGTCCAAAGTGGTGTGTATGTTAATTGTGTCTCGGTTTTCGTGCCTGAGCCTCGTATTTACGACAAACATGTAAATCTGTTAACAAGGTTGGACGGTCAATTAACCCAAGTTATAAAAAGAGATTTTTGTGCTGATACGCACCTAAAACATTTTTGTTTTCAAAATGAGTCAGCTGGGTGTATTTACCAGCGAAAGCTGACGTATTTTAAAAAAACTAATCTGCAGGTACAATACGAAAATAGGCCGGAAGTGCTCGGTAGTGATAGAGGATCTTGCAAATTCTAAATCTGACCAAAGTCTGTTTTATATTCTTTCCTTGTACAATTTATGATCCGCCTGTGGATCTTCTATTACAAGCTTGTATATTATTTTTTATTTTCGAACATTCGGTTTGTAATAGTAATTTTACTCCAAGACTTCCGCTGTGCCGTGTTTAATTGACCATGATGTTATTCAACTGTTGTCACGATACTCCCCACCCGGGCCCACCGGTGTTTGGATTTCGGGGTTGGAAATTGGGGTTGGAAATCCAGGGTGAGACAGGGTTGGTATCAGAGCCAAGGTTTGAGAGAATTAAACACTAGCTTTTGTGTTTAGTGTCAAACTTACACGAGCACATTCCTTAGACTTCCGAGTCTAGGCATTGGCCTAGGATTACTCATTTCATTATTAAGTTATTAGTATGTTTTCGAAATTGATTTTTAACTGGAAAATGCCGCCACGTGTGAGAGGACAAAGTGGAAGAGGAAAAGGTCCAATGAGGGGAGGACCATCGGGGCGTATTCCCCCTCAATCTAATCAGATGCATACCAAGAATCAGGAGATTCGTCTCCATGGCAACCAGCGAGACGTTCTGTCTCTAATAGACACTCGCCCTCACTTCTCAAAATTCTTACCACTCACACCACTCTTACCATTCTCACCATTCCCATTCTCATCACTCTTACCATGAGGAATTTAACCCCAACCATTATTTAACACGCCTCCAGCCGATCAAAATCAGTTGGACCAGCCACGCCTTATGGACGAGGACTCCGACCCGAAGATGCCACCATTGGGATCAAATATGCATCCCATTGAAATTTCTAACGATTCAAACTCTTATGCTGGATCGCCCTACCAAGGTCCTAATGCGTGGGACCAATACTGGAACCAATTCACCTTTACCCACACTCCTTCTCACCACTCTCAACCACCTTCTGTTCAAGAAAATGTCCACATGGAAACGGTGGACCAACCTCAACAACCACCTGAACCACCAAGAAGAAAAAGGGAGCACGTATGTCGGTGCGTGCCGGACAAAGGTCGGGATCGCTACCACCTTTGCCCAACTCCTACCCCACAATTCAAGAGGACCCACAAATGGGTGGACCCTCTAATGTTCCACCTATAGTGGAACCAATACCACAACACCTGCTGTTCAAACACCACCATCGGGTTATACTAACCCAATCCCCACATATCCAGACACGTATGGATATGATCCTTTTAACCCATCTACACCGGTAGACTATCAAGCATGGTCGCAAGACCCATACATTCAGGCGGTTATACACAATGCACTTTACCCGTCTCCTTTCCACCTACTTATCCATCGACTGGATATCCAACTATGGGTACCAGTATCCGGTTATGCCACAACCACAACCCTCCACCATCGCTTGAGGCCATTAATGAGGACTTAGAAAGGATGAAAGAGATGCGGCAGCATGCGGAGAAAACGGAGAAGAAGACAAACAAGTTCTTCAAGAAACTCTCCAAGTTGGTCAAAGGAAAGAAGGACGAGTAAAGTTTCTTCTAATTATATGTAGTCCCTGCGAGGACATTGTTATTTCTTTTAGTCCCTGTGTGGACATGTTTATTTCTTTAAAGTCCTTGCATGGACAAGTTTATTTCATCTTTCTAGTATTGTAATTTCTTATGGAAATTTAATGGAGTACTTTTGGAATTATATATATATATGTAATTCATCCTCTTGAAAACGAGCGCCTCGATTTTACTCGAATTTATGCTCTGCTATATAATTCAAAAGACCTTAATAGATTGATTATGCCAAGTGGCACAGACCACACATTAGCCAAGAAGTGATAGTCAAGTACGAAGGGGTTTTTTATCAGGATAGTTAAGGGAAATTATCCTTCTATCTAGGAGTAATGGACTAGGTCCAACCTCCAAGGTCGTTAAGGTCGAAGGTGACCGGGACCATTAATCAATTATTAAGGTACTCTTATTAACATTAAGAAATGTTCATACTCTTGGTAGTGTGGCTTGAGGAACCACACTAGCCTTCAGGCCAATGTGCCCAATTAATTGTCCAACGGGACAGGCTGATATGCCATGTACATCTAATATGATGTAGGCCAATGTGCCCAATTAATTGTCCAACGGGACATGCTGATATGCCATATACATCTGATATGATGTAGGCCAAGGTGCCCAATTAATTGTCCAACGGGACAGGCTGATATGCCATGTACATCTGATAGATGCAGGCCAATGTGCCTAATTAATTGTCCAACAGGACAGCTGATATGCCATGTACACTAATACGATGAGGCCAATGTGCCCAATTAATTGTTCAACGGGACATGCTGATATGCCATATACATCTGATATGATGGAGGCCAATGTGCCCAATTAATTGTCCAACGGGACAGACTAATATGCCATATACATCTGATATGATGCAGGCCAATGTGCCCAATTAATTGTCCACGGGACAGGCTGATATGTCATATACATCTGATATGATGTAGGCCAATGTGCCCAATTAATTGTCCAACGGGATAGGCTGATATGTCATATACATCTATAGATGTAGGCCAATGTGCCAATTAATTTTCAACGGACAGGCTGATATGCCAATGTGCCCAATTAATTATCCAACGGGACAAGCTGATATGCCATATACATCTGATATGATGTAGGCCAATGTGCCCAATTAATTGTCCAACGGGACATGCTGATATGCCATATACATCTGATATGATGTAGGACCAATGTGCCCAATTAATTGTCCAACGGGACAAGCTGATATGCCATATACATCTGATATGATGTAGGCCAATGTGCCCAATTAATTGTCCGAAGGGACAGGCTGATCTGCCATATACATCTGATATGATGTAGCCAAGGTGCCCAATTAATTGTCCAATGTGACAGGCTGACATGCCATATGTATTATGTCTTAAGTGACAGGCTGATATGCCATATATATATAATATATATATATATTATGACTAATATGACTGGCCAAGGTGCCCAATTATTATGTCCATTAGGGACAAGCCTATGAGCTATCTAATTGTCAATGATGACAATGACAGTTGTGACATTGCGATCCACTGTCCAATCATATATGGACTGTGCCCAAATTGTAATTTGCCTATGATGGTCTTATTAAGACCTAGGCCAAATATAGATATGTTAAGCCTAAGAGTTGTGATATTATTCATACTAGAATAGGCAATGGATTGATATATCCAATATTGAAAGCCGTATGGTTGATACACCATGGCTAAATGAAGTTTTATTGGTATATAGAAACCAAGACTTAAAGATGGCTAACTCAAACGAAGCAAAGTAGCCACAAAATTTGAATCTAACAAAGCTAAAAACAAAAATATAGATGATGAAAATTTTCAAGCTCGCATTGATGCGGCTGTGGAAAGGGCCATGAGTAAGGCCATAGAAAAGCTAAGAGAGCCGAGTGCCACCCGCTCTAGACCCTATCTATTCCACCATCTTCAGCTCATAGGGAGAGCTCTGTTCACTCTTCAAATGCGAAGAGTGAACCAAAGAAAATATATCTTATTGAAAAGTACCGTTCTGTTAAGGACGGATGTACTTATAAGTATTTTGTCTCATGCAAGCCCCGAGACTTTAACAGGGAGAAAGGAGCGGTAGAAGCCCTAAAGTGGCTAGATGAGATGGAACCGATTGTAGATATCAGCAATTGTGCTGATAAGGATGTGGTCAAGTACGTATCCAATCCTTCAGGCGGCCTACATGGTGGAAGGCATGATTTCATCAACAGTAAGTACACCGATTGTAGATATCAGCAATTGTGCTGATAGGATGTGGTCAATACTATCACAATCTTCAAGGCGATGCCTAACATGTGGAAGGCCATGATTCCATCAACAGGTAAGGTACACCTGTACAACTTGGGATGGTCCAAGTTTGTTGATTTGGTAAAGGAAACTTACTGCCCAACCCATGAGGTGGAGAAGCTAGAGACAGACTTCTTGTCTCTATCAATGAAAAACCTAGACTGTCGGAAGTACGTCTCCGATTTCAACTCCCTATCTAGGTTAGTATCCTATTTGATCACCCCCGAATCCAAACGCATTGCGCGTTTCATAAATGGGTTGGAGCCCGAGATAAAGGGCATGGTAAAGGCTGCACAGCCTAATACCTATAGGTCTGCTGTAGACCTATCTCTTTCCCTCACCCTAGATCTGGTAAGACAAAAGTCAATTAGGACTGAAACTAACGGAAAGAGGAAACGGGAGGATAATAACTCCCAAGGATTTAAGAAGAAATGAAATTTCGGGTTCAAGAAGAACCAGCGCGTGTCTAGTGACAAACTCTATGCAAGAATTGTAAATATAGGTACTGGGGACAGTGTAGTATAAATCCACAAACCAAACCCTGTGGTATCTGCAAGAGAAAAAGGCATAAGACCTTGGATTGTAAGGATCCCAAGGATGCAGTTTGTTATAACTGCAACGAAAAAGGGCATATAACGTATAATTGCCCCAAGAAACCCAAAAGTAATGAGGCAAAGCTTGGAGAGGCCAAGAAGGGAAATGCCGTGCCTTTCAAATGAATGCCAGGGAGGTCGTTAATGACAACAACGTCATAACATGTACTTTCCGCTAGAGTTCTTTTTGATTCGGGTGCAGATAAATCATTTGTTGACCATAAGTTTAGTAAACTATTAAACTTACCCATAAGAACTCTAGACAAAATTTATGAGATAGAACTCGCTGATGGAACCTTAGAAACCATTCTTGATGGATGCTCTATATTCATTAAGAATCATTCCATCCCTATCTCTCTTTTGCCAATGAAATTGGCAGGGTTCGATGTTGTCTTAGGCATGGATTGGTTACCTCATAACCAAGCCGCATTGCCTGTGATAAAAAGCTCATCGAAATCAAAACCCCATCCGGTGAAATGATCACCATCCCTGGAGACTCACACTATGGACTGCCAAACAAGGTGTCGTTAATTAAGGCATCCAAGTGTTTAAAAAGAGGCTGTGTCATTTACATGGCACAAGTTACTATAAATGAACCAAAGCCAAACCTTGAAGATCAACCAGTTATCTCGGAGTATTCCGATGTTTTCCCTGAAGAATTACCAGGCCTACCTCCAGATAGGCAAGTGGAGTTCAGAATAGATATCATACTAGGAGCAGCACCCGTAGCTAGAGCTTCATATAGGCTAGCTCTAACCAAAATGAATGAGCTAAGAGTTCAATTGGACGAACTCTTGGAGAAAGGCTTTATTCAGCCTAGTTCTTCACCTTGGGGAGCTCCTATTCTGTTTGTAAAGAAGAAAGACGGTTCGATGCGAATGTGCATCGACTACTGGGAGCTGAACAAGCTAACCATTAAGAATAGATATCTTCTCCCCAGGATCGATGATTTATTCGACCAACTTCAAGGAGCTAGTTACTTTTCTAAAATAGATTTAAGATCAGGATATCATCAACTGAAGGTTAGAAGTGAAGATGTTCCTAAGACAGCCTTCAGGACCCGCTTTGGTCATTTTGAATTCTTAGTGATGTCTTTTGGCTCACAAATGCACCGGCAACATTCATGGATCTCATGAATAGAGTCTGCAAACCGTATTTAGATAAGTTTGTCATTGTCTTCATAGACGACATACTTATCTATTCTTGTAATCAAGCTGATCACGAGAAACATCTTCGGTGCATCTAGAATTATTAAGACAGGAGAAACTCTATGCAAAGTTCTCTAAATGCGAATTTTGGCTTAGAGAAGTCAATTTCTTGGACATATGGTAAGTGAGCGTGGTATCCAAGTGGATCCCGCCAAAATTGAGGCCATAATGAATTGGGAAGTGCCCAAGACTCCAACGGAGGTTCGTAGTTTCTTGGGATTGGCTGGTTACCATAGGAGGTTCATTGAGAACTTTTCAAGAATAGCTACTCCTTTAACTTCCTTGACCCATAAGAATATTAAGTATAATTGGGGTCCAAAGCAACAAGAATCTTTTGAGATTCTTAAACACAAGTTGAGCAACGCTCCTGTGTTATCTCTACCTGAAGGTATTGAAAATTTTGTTGTTTATTGTGATGCATCATACACCGGTATGGGCTGTGTGTGCTAATGCAAAATGGCAAGGTAATTGCTATGCATCACGACAATTAAAGGTGCATGAAAAGAATTATACCACCCATGATTTAGAGCTGGGTGCCGTTGTATTTGCACTATAACTGTGGAGACATTACTTATATGGCACAAAGTGTGTTATATACACAGACCATAAAAGTCTCCAGCATCTGTTCAATCAGAAAGAATTAAACATGCGACAACGCCGTTGGATGGAAACTCTTAATGATTATGATTGTGAGATTCGCTACCATCCAGGCAAGGCAAATGTAGTTGCCGATGCCTTAAGTCGCAAGGAAAAGGTTAAACCTATAAGGATAAACGCTAAGAGCATTGAGCTCAGAAATAGCTGAGTGAAAAGCTGTAGATGCACAGAAACAAGCCCTATTAGAGGCTAATATTCCTAATGAGGGATTAGGTGGAACTGTTGATCAATTAACGCCTAGAAATGATGGAATCCTAAGATTTAATGATAGAATTTAGGTTCGATCTTTGGTGGACTTAGAGATCTGATCCTCCAAGAAACGCACAATTCAAGATACTCGGTTCACCCGGGAGGTGACAAGATGTATCAAGACTTGAAGAAGAATTATTGGTGGATGGGTTTGAAGAAATCCATAGCCACTTATGTAGCTAAGTGTCTGACGTGTTCGCAAGTTAAGGCCGAACATCAGAAACCGTCAGGACTTCTACAACAACTTGAAATTCCCACTTGGAAATGGAAAATGGTAACTATGGACCTGATTACCAAGTTACCTAAGACCAAAAGTGGAAATGACACTATTTGGGTCATAGTGGATAGGCTGACTAAGTCAGCTCATTTCTTGCCAATTAAAGAGACGTATAATTCAGATAAATTGACTAAGTTATATGTGGACAAGATAGTGTCCCTACACGGTGTGCCGGTATCTATTGTATCTGATAGAGATACTAGATACACATCTCACTTTTGGAAAAGTTTCCAACAATCTTTAGGCACACAATTGAACTTTAGTACGGCTTACCATCCGCAAACTCATGGTCAAAGTGAGCGTACTATCCAGACACTAGAAGACATGCTTCGGGCATGTGTAATTAATTTAGGCGGAAGCTAGGATGACCACTTACCCCTAATAGAATTCTCCTACAATAATAGCTATCATACTAGCATCAAGGCTGCTCCTTTTGAGGCCTTGTATGGGAGAAAATGTAGAACGCCTGTATGCTGGGCAGAAGTTAGGGAGGCCCAACTATCAGGACCAGATTGTCCTGGAGACCACGGAAAAGATTATGCAAATTCGTGATCGTCTCAAAGCCGCCAGGGATAGGCAGAAAAGTTATGCTGACAAGAGGTGTAAACATCTTCAGTTCCAAGTAGGAGACAAAGTCATGCTAAAAGTATCACTTTGGAAATGTGTGATGCGTTTTGGAAAGAAGGGCAAGTTAAGCCCTAGATATATAGGACCCTTCGAGATAATCGAACGTGTCGGCACTGTAGCTTATAAGCTCAGGTTGCTAGAGGAGCTTAGCGGAATCCATGATGTATTCCACATATCTAATCTTAAGAAATGTCTAGCCGATGAGTACTGGCAATGTCGCACAAAGATGTGCAGATAATGAAAACCTGAGGTTCGTTGAGAAACCAATTTCGATCGAGGATCGACAGGTTAAGAAGCTCCGAAGAAAAATGATACCTATAGTAAAGGTTAAGTGGGACGCTTTTAGAGGTCCTGAGTATACATGGGAGGTTGAGTCCACTATGCGACAAAAGTACCCCATCTTTTTGAATAAAATCTCGAGGTCGAGATTTCTTTTAAGGTGGTGAGGATGTAACACCCTGTAAAATCGTGTCCAATAGTATAGTGACACATGTTGTATTTTAAATATAGTCTGTTAAAGACCAATAACTGAGCCTCTGAGTGACGGTCCGATGTCAACATACATAAATAATAGCCTTTGAGTGACTGATATGTCAACATGCTTGAAATTTGGCCTCTGAGTGACTGATACGTCAACATGCACAGCCTCTGAGTGACATCGGAATCAACATGCGTTCAATTTTGTAAATATGTGAAAGTTGGATAATGGAGGGATTAAAAGTGTCAACATGTTTATTTATACCTCTAACTGACCTTTTAATGAACCGAGAGCTCGACAATGTCCGGGCATAATCCCGGGTATGCAAAATATTGGCTACGGAGGGCTAAAAGTGACAAAAAGGTGTTTAAAAAGGTTTTTGGAAGCTTTAATAAGTTAAAGGGTTAAAAGTGTCAAAGTTTGAAAGTGGCCAGGGGGCGGTTGCGAGCCGCGAGAGACTTGGTCTGTGTCTCTCGCGGGGCGCGAGAGAGCCTCTGTTGCAGAAAGTTTTGTTTGGTCACCAAGCAAAACTCCAAAACCATTTAACTCGAAACCATGGCTTCTCTAAACTGCTATGCCACGTTTTGGGACACTTGTAAGCTCCTTCTTACACCCCTAAACACCTGGCTTCACCTCCTTTGAGTTCTCCAACTATAAATAGGTGTTCAAGTGTTCATTCCAACTTGAACCTTTCTAAATCATAACTCTTCTCCCTCCTCTAGAAGTTCCTAGCAGAAAGGAGCATCCAACTTAGTTCTCTTGCATTGTAGAAACCTCTTGTAAGTGTTCCTTGCTCTTGCATTTTCGTTTATAGGCTTTTATAGCCAAAAGTCAAGCGTTTTGTAAACACGGTTTGACTTTCGGTTAAGACCATTATGGTCCAGCCATTGTTTGAAATGAACATAGATAAGTGATCGTAATAAGGTAGGTGTTAGTCCCTATAAAGGGCACCTCCTGAAGATCACGTTTGCTAGACCAATTCACATGTCAAAGTTATGATATTAAAAAGTCAAACATGCCATTTTTCGGAAAAAATTATAAATTGATCTTATACATGTTATGAAACCTGTTTGACACTTAAACAAGTTGGTAATAATTATTAGAACATGTAAGAACATGTTCGGCTCGTCAATTTCAGTGCTAGGGTCGTTTCGCAACCGAAAGTCGCAAAGTTTGACTTCTGCTTTGATTTCGATTCTGACCCGATTTAGATTAGTTACCTATTGATCTAAAGTTGCATTATGATCATAATATAATGTAGCATAACCCTCTGAGGTTATATTACATGATTAAATCAGAATCCAAGTTTATGCGCAAGTTCCATAATTATGCCATTTTGACCAAAATGCCCTTTTTGACATAAATCAAGGTTTTAATGATAATAAACTTGTAAATGAGTTTCCTACTGATGTAATATTATAAGTAGGATTAATTGGGATGTTAAACCAAGTTATAAACTGAGTTTTCAAACAAGTCCTTAAACTATGTCAATAAATGACGGTTTTAGCCCTTGTGGCTTCTAAAATGGTTTTAATCAAATCTTTTCAAGGTAAATAATTTACCTACTGATATGTTATATTAAATAACATGTTTTAAACATTTTAATCTGACCTTAGTGTCAGTTTTCGTAAACATCACTTAAAAACGTCATTTTACGACAAAAGCGCCGTTTCGACGCATAGTATTGTTTTAAACCATATTATTGACCAAGACTTCATACCTACTGATTTTAAAACTTATTTTAAACTTATTTATAGTAGGTACATGTTATAAACTCAGAATCTCAAATTATTTATAAACTATGTGTAAAATGACCAAAATGCCCATTCGGTGCATAGTTTGGTCATAAAAGATAATTTACACATATAATTGACATCCTACTGATATTATATAATAATTAAAATATTTTTCCAGAATACTTATGATGATAAACTTAAAATTATTCAAGTTCTTTTATACGGTATGAAATTACCAAAATGCCCTTATGAGGCATAGTTTCGTTTTAAAACCACAACGGGCATACAATTTGATATCTTACTGATATCTTAACTTATTTAAAGTATAATGGCATAGAGAACTTGTCCATGACTTATGCGGTTACCCGATATCGCTAATATGCGCACGATTACGTATATGTAACTATTTTACGAAAATTAACCGAAACGGGTTTAACCTTGTCATTTAAGTCTTGAAAATCCAGAATGTTAATAGTTTACCCATATTAAACAAGTCAAGGTACTTTTTAGGGATTAAACTACATTCTATCCAATCATCGTTTAATCTAGCGTCATACGTTTTGATCAAGTACGCTAGTCGGTCTACGTCTATGACTTAAATAAGACCGTTAGTATTTAATTGGTTAGTTTATGCTATAATACAGACTAGAGACTTGCCGGTAAATGCTATCTGCACTTAGTCCTTTTTGTATACGGCTGAGTTATTAAAAAATTAAAGAAGACTAGCTTAGGTAAATACTCTCGACTTATTTCCCCTATACGGGCTTGGGTTACGGTAAATTATTACCGCTTGGTCGGAAATGGGATTAATCGTACGCTGGTTCGGAATAGAAATCCGCATATTCTGTTTTAATCTGTTTTGTTTGATAATTTAAACATCGGGGGTTAACTACCGTGTCCTGGATATCCTCGGCTCATTACAATCGAAATGGCCACGACCTTAGCACGGGTGTAGGCATACACCCGATAGACGCTCAATTATGCATTCCCACAAGGTTGGGAGGAATTGACTCCTTCATGAGTCCAAAGTGGTGTGTATGTTAATTGTGTCTCGGTTTTCATGCCGAGCCCCGTATGTACGACAAACATGTAAATCTGTTAACAAGGTTGGACGGTCAATTAACCCAAGTTATAAAAAGAGATTTTTGTGCTGATACGCACTTAAAACATTTTTGAAATGTTTTCAAAATGAGTCAGCTGGGTGTATTTACCAGCGAAAGCTGACGTATTTTCAAAAGACTAATCTGCAGGTACAATACGAAAATAGGCCGGAAGTGCTCGGTAGTGATAGAGGATCTTGCAAATCCTAAATCTGCCCAAAGTCTGTTTTATATTCTTTTCTTGTACAATTTATGATCCGCCTGTGGATCTTCTATTACAAGCTTGTATATTATTTTGTATTTTCGAACATTCGGTTTGTAATAGTAATTTTATTCCAAGACTTCCGCTGTGCCGTGTTTAATTGACCATGATGTTATCAAATGTTGTCACGATACTCCCCACCCGGGCTCACCGATGTTTGGATTTCGGGGTTGGAAATCCGGGGTGTGACACTTGTATAAACTGATAGTTAGCGAAACTGCACACATGTGTATAAACTAACAGCAGTGGATCTTGTATAAATTGATAGTTAGCGAGACTGTACACATGTGTATAAACTAACATCTGTGTATCTTGTATAAACTGATACTATCGAGACTGTACACATAAGTATAAACTAACAACTGTATATCTTGTATAAACTGATATTATCGAGACTATACACATGTGTATACACTAACAACTGTGTATCTTGTATATACGGAAACTAGCAATATTATAGGAATTTTGATTATATTGTTTAATAAATGCAATTTACAAAAGACGCAAATACCATTTTGTCAATTAATTTAAGGGGAAATTACAATGTTATAATTACAATCTTGCCATTGTTTAAAAATCTTTAGATGATATAATCCAATGACTCAGATTAGTTCACACAGTTCACTCTCAACCTAGTGTTCACTCTAGAACCCTATTATATTAAATTTAGAATGTAGGATAAGTTATGAGATGTGTAGGATACGTTATGAGTTGTGTTGGATATATTTTAATATGTGTAGGATAAATTTTTATGTGTATAGGCAAAAATTTTATTGTACAGGATGATAGTCTTTATAACTAATTAATTAGCCAAAGGTAATAATAAATGAGACGAAAGAAAAAGTATTTGATGTTTACAATTTTACCCTTTATTCTTTTTTCTTCTCAATTAAATTTTCTTCTCAAATGTACTATATATATATATATATATAGGGAGGGTTATCTTGAGAACGCTAAATATTGCGAGAACCGTGAGAACGAATGAAAAACAATCAAAACCATTTTTTAATACAACCCTCATTGTGATTAAAATACAACATCAAAAAAGAATTTACAACTTCAAATAATTCATTTCTCCTTTAAAAATCACATTTATTAGTTTTTTTACACATGTGTAAATTTAGCAAATTTACGCATGTGTAAATTGCATGTGTAAATGGCAAATTTACACATGTATAAATTATCTTTATTCATGAATTCACGTAAATTTAGACGTGTAAATTAAATTTCTAACAATCTTTATTCACGAATTCACGTAAATTTAGACGTGTAAATTAAATTTCTAACATTGTAATCGAATAATAATAATAATAAGGGTAATTCCTTTGAATTGTTTTTTTTATCAAGTTCTCGTGGTTTTTTCATCCGTTCTCACGATTCTCACAATATTTAGCGAATTAGCACATAATATAACAACAAACAAGTGTAAGATATAAATCACCAACAGGAGGCTCTTCGTATACTTTTTTCAAAACATAAGATAACCTCCTTTCATTTTAGGAAAATACTTGTTTTAAGTTGTTAGTTTTCACATAACTAGTTTAAGACCACTTAGCACATGGGTGGATGCAAATCTTTGAAAACAACTTGTAAATTACAGAAGCGGGAGTTAAGAGAGTAGATCTTCACCTTAACAAGCAAGGAGAAGGAGAGTTAGAGGAAAGAAGAGTCTTGAGCTCCAAAGCTTGAAGAACACCTTGAAGAAGACTTTAAAATACACTTAAACTAACTTGAATTGTGTTTAAATTTGGAAAAAAGGATGGAGTATTTGGGTGAATGTATTTGGCCGAGAGAGAGTTAGAGACATGTGGGTTGTTTGAAGGGTTTGAAAATGTGAATGAATGACTAAACAAATGGAAAAACAATAGAAGTAGAGAGAAGATGGATGTGTGTTCGGCTTTATAGGTAAAAGGGTGTATGAAAATTCGATAAAAAAGGTGTAATTAAAGTTGCATGGGGTGGGGTGATGTAGCCTAGTTTCTGTAAGATCTAACTTAAAAGAAGTTTGCATGAAAGAGGGTAGCTTTAATTGCTCTTATAAAAATATCTAGTTTAACTCCAATCTAAAAATACTTCTTGTAACTATGTATTATTGAGTTTTAACTCCAATCTAAAGTAGTAGGGTCAGTGTGATTTGCTTTATATATAAAGAAAATATACCATACACATGCCAACATGTGGCCGTAACTATGTACATGTATTTGTGAGTTGGTAGATTAATTAGGTGTACATATATGTGTATTAATAAATTTATGTGATATATCTGTTTTGTGGATTGTTCCTTAGTAAGAGGTTAAAACAAATAGATTAATGCGTGCATTTAGGTTGTAACAGCACACGTGTGTAGATTTAGTTTTTTTTATATAGTAAGATAAATACCTATAAGACGTAGACGCAAGTTAATAATATAACGAACCCGTACTTTAGAACACACACATATATATATTTTTGTGTTATACATAAAAGTAAATTGTGAACGCTTTCTAGTGTTTCGATTAAATATCACCAACGTTCATGTTTATCGAGTTAAACTGTAGGTCCGAGTCGGCAAAATTCTAAAAATTACAGAATGTACAATATAAAGGTAAGGCTTAGCTAGACTAACCAAATTGTAAAAAATTAATTTCAGTGTTATTGAAATAAGCATGTTTTAGATTAATGTACATAATTGACCTAGAAATTTGCCGGGTATTACAAATGGAGAAAGGCAAGTAGGTGTATACCACTGGCCCATGGGAGGCTCCCGAGGGCGAGTGGGCGGGAATGAAGGGGCGCGTAGGGGCGTGACACCGGGTGTATGTTTGGTCTATTTGCACAATTAGCCTCTCAACCTTTTAATTACGTTCAGCAATTTATTCTAACTTAATTAGTTATCTTGTTTCCTTTATAAATTTAACGGTATTAATGGGGTTTATTATAAAATTCATAATTCTAACCCGAAAATGATTATAACAATTAAATTATTTCACGACAATAATAAAAAGATAATAAATAATAATAAAAATTCTTATTTTCATTTATTTCGCTTAAGATTCGGTTTACAAAACGAGCCGGGTTTTCTGGGATATGTTTTTGGCGGATGTTACACATAGAATGTTGATATCAATTTGTTTGTATTTATATCAATATGTTTGTAATCATCAATATCACACAATCTAATAAATACAGAAGATGAATGAACCCACAAAGGCACACAAGCATTGAAGTGTTTTTATATATTTGCAAGTGTGCTGCTTATATTAGAAAAAAAGTGCTGATGATATTTTTTCGTTAAGACCGATTAATCGCCAAATCTATCCGTCGTGAAGACTCCGGCGATTGGACTAATAATGAAATGGTGGAGCTTATCGTGATTGGGTTACCAAATTGTTGATTTACAGGTCATTGATTTGTTGGTGAGTGTACCAATTAAGTCATTCGATGTGCTTGTTTCCTCCCACTTCAGACACCAGTTTGAAGTTGAACCAGTGGTGTCGATCAAACTTACAGGTTGAAGCGACGGCGACGGTGAGCATTGGTGGAGACACTAAGAAATGGTTGTGGCGGTTGTGAAGATTCCAGCGAAATAATCGACCTTGATGATAATTGCCGACGATCATGGTGTAATATTCGAAGATTGGGCTGGTGATTTTGAAATTTGGATTGTTAAAGGTGAATACGACATTACATGGAATCATATTAAATGCAATCTTTTACCAAACTAACAAAGTTATCAAAACACCCTTACTAATACTACTAAACATAACCAATTCTAAGGGGTGATGTTTAACCAATACCATCCTTTGATTAAAAAAATAGATGGCCAGATAAGTTGTCATTGTTTTTATACTCAACAAGGTTTGTACTATATCCATGCATACATAGTTCCAAGTCACCATATCCTTGTATATCAACATATAGTCACCTGTTTGCAGTCTAGAGAATGAAAAGGGTGTATGAACGACACACCTGTAGCCTAAAAATACACATTTGGCTCACGCTATTTGGCCGGCATCTGTTGATAAAAGGCATATAAAAGAATGCTTATAAAATTCTAAAAATGAAGCAAATGTAATAAACTATAGCATAAACTCTAGTTGTGCTTTATAACATACCATTTCTATAGAGCTGTATATTTTATCCCTTTCTTAATATAAAAAATGGGTAAATTTGGGTAGTTTTATTTTAATCTCAAAAAACCCATTTCCGTTGTCTCTTTTGGAGTATAATCGTGTTCACATGAAAGAGAATTTCGTGCTTTCGATTCGTAATCAATTATGAGAAAAATGATTTTAAAAAGGGTGTAATTTGAAAAGTTTTAAACTGATTTTTTTTGAAAGGGGTATGAAAAGTAAAAAGGTAGTGTATTTAGCCCACCCTATAATTAACATACCTGAAATTCCTGGTATTGTAGATTCCATATTAAAGCTTAGAAACACGTTGTAAGTATTATTGTCATCAATCCCTATAATGTTAGATTGATGGAAAAGGGAAACAATTGAAGACTAAATATACAAATATCAAATGGCATGTAGTTTTCTATGATTGTCGATTAGGATAAACAAGGATGTAAAGATGCACTTGAACTGAAAAATGAAAAATTGAGCTTACCAACCATAGAAAATAATAAAAATCGTTGGTTTTCGATTGGTGCGGTGTATTGTATAAATGATGGTGCTACAAAATCGAGTTTGAGGGAAAGGGAACGAGAAGATGTGGATAGATGGTAAATCTCAGAATTAGCGTATATGGATGGAGATTATATATGCAGATACAGTGGTAGGGAAAGTAAAAAATATTATTGTTACGATTTAAATGAGTTAGCTAGGTAGGTGAGAAAGTGTAGATTTCATTTATATTTGCACTTATATAACTCTTTAAAAAAAAATCTGTTGTTGTATGTAAAGTGTGATCCTGTCTTCAAGAACTGTTTACTAAGTAGGTGAGGGAGGTAAAGGCTTCATTTACTACAAAGCTCAAAGGGGTATGGTGTCCGGACGATTTGTTTCTTCAAAGATTAGCATGCAAGCCGAGAAGTGAATATTAAATTAGGTGAGGTTGTTTATGACATTCAATTAAAGATGTTGCATGGTATGGGTGGAAAGTGGGCTCGTGTCAAATCAACGCAATAATGTTTGGGAATGTGAGGAGTAACTTTGAGAAAATCACCGAAGATTAATGGTTAATACCAAACTTTAACTTCATCATGATATTTCTTAATTACCTATTCTATTTAAAATTAAAAGAGTTCATGGCGTTATAGCATAATGACATCTTGAGAATGATAGATAAGACTTATGGATAATTAGGTCATACGTTTGATTCTTACAAGGGTTTTTTTTTCCAGATTTATTAGGTTTCCTCTTGAATTGATGTATTGGCATTATAATCTAGTGGAGATAGGCATGATCATGTGGTCTTGCTAATGGCATGGTAATACTTCAGTGTTCAGTCACTGATTCAAATTTGTTGTAAAAAGAACAAAAAGAAAATTTATAATGTTTAAAAATATTTAGAGCTTTTTATTTGAAGAATACTTGATTTTGGTAGCTCTTCTATGTTGGAAAATCGTTCGGGCTGTTTTATTATTAACCAAAACACATCAATTACTATAAACTCAGTCATCTATTTATATTAAACTAAACTCAAACCTACTATGACTCAAACACTAGTAAAATAATTATTAAACTAAAACTAGATAAATATATACTATTAGTGTAACACCCCAAATTTTATATGTCCTATTATGATATTATATATACAATATTTTAATGGGTAGATGGTGATTTAGACTAATTATGTCATTAAGCTTGATTATTTAGAATGAATATAAAACTAATCAAGAGAAGAGTAACCTAGATAATAGTTAGGCATTTAAGTGACATGTTCTAAGAACATTGAAGGCTGAAAGTGTAATAACCAAAACTTGAAGACACGAAGTGGGGAAAAAGGTGTGGTCAACCAAGGAGAGAAGAGAGGAGAAAAACCCCTCAAGAATATTCAATCAAAATGCAGCCAATTAACAAGAGAAAGCTGATTAAAATCCTTGCATGTTCATGAATTCTTGATCATCTAAGTACACTAAAGCATAAGGTAAGTAGAAACTTATGTTTTTATAACCTTGAATGAAATAGCTTTCAAGCAATCCCCGAAATTATGTGAAATTAGTGTGATTAAGGGTTAGAGACACCATATAGAACATGAATTATGTTTGAATTTTGCTGAATTGGTGATTGAAAGTAAAAACCCACTTGAAGTAGGGTTATGGTGAAGTGTAATGATAAACTATGTACGAATTAGTGTAGTGATTATGTATTAAGTTGCTTATAATGAGTATTTGTTAGATGATAATGGTTATGAATGAATGTTATATGAGATTTGTTTAAGTTTGATGATTTTGATATGAACTAGTAAATTTACGCATAAGATACTTGTACATTATGCTCTGTTAATGGTACGCACACCATGTGTTTGATGAAATGCTCGAGTATTGTTTCCTTAAGTGATATGATGATAAATGATTGGGATTGTTAAAATGATGAATGGATAGCTCAATATGTTAATGTAAATGTGTGATTAGAGCATGAGATTGAAAGAATGTTGAATGCGAAATTGTAGGAGTGAAGGAAGAGAATACGAGCCAATCCGGGTCGCAATCAACGCAAGGTAAAGGTAAGTTCATATGAACTTCATTTTTATCTTAACGTATTCCATGAAATCAGTTTCATTATATTACTTTTAGTCCGTTAGTTAGTTTAATGTGTGGCAAGACGATAAAATGAGCATTGAAGAAATTGTTAGATAATGGGTTGTAAAGTATGTATAGTGACCCAATATAACGGGTCAAAGTGAATGGATAAGCATGATAATGAAGTCGTATATATATGACTCGTTATAAACATGTCATTAAGAAAGGAATGTTCATTGTATGGATCCGCATGATCGGGTCAGGTAGAATATATATTTGATGCTAAAAGAATGATAACTACTGTTTCGTTGTAGGCAAAACTGCTATAAGTAAGGAATCTATGAATGAAGGATATTACGAAGACATGACCTCGTTAACGGGTCAATGAAGGGAATAAGGGAATAATGTAATAACTATGTCTAACGTGTTATACTAACAAATGTATTGTGTTACGTGTGGTAGGAAAATTACAATCGTGATGATGGAGCGCTTGGAACAAACACACCGCATCACCCTTACGCGCTTCCGGTTCAAGTTTGGCGTTAATGAGTCAAAACTAATACTTTTGGGTTGTATATGTCGTTATGACACTTACGTTTTTCGTGTGCAAAAACTTAAAACTCTTGTTTTAATATGTTATCTAAGTTAATGCCTTTCGATGGACCTTATGTTTTATGTTTGTTCAGCATTTTTGGTCAAAATTTGTATTTCAACTCAAAGGTCCATGTTAAATAATGATTTGACCTTTGTGAAGAAATGGGCATTACAAGTTGGTATCAGAGCCAAAGTATGAGGGATTCGAACACGAGATAAGTGCTCGAACTCAAACCGAAAGCTCTCGAAGAGGTGTGTGTTCGCTTCAAGATGCAACAGAAAGGTAAACATTTAGTTATTTCTTTAAAGATTTAAATACGACTAGGCCATGTTATGGGAAGATTAGTAAGAAGTGAAAACAAGTTAATGATACGTTGGAAGGTCTTGGGAACTGGTTTAATCAAACCAATTCTGAAGTGGATCAAATACAAAGGGAAGATTCATTGCAGAGAGCAACCGTAAGCTACGGTAAGTCCACTGTAGCTTACAGTGAAATACAATTAGTTGCATAATCTACAGCAGATACTGGCCGTAACCTACGGTGACAATGATCTGAATGTTTTGTTGGCAGAATATTACTACCGTAAGCTACGGTAGGTGTACCGTAGCTTACGGTGAATCTGAAATAAAAGAATTGGAGGTGCTGTAGGCTACGGTAGGTGGCCGTAACCTACGATCAAGGGTTTCTGGTTAAAGAATCTAATACCTACCGTAAGCTACAGTGGTGGAACCATAGCTTACGGCGGGCCTTGCCAAATGATAAAACTTGATTTCTGAGTACCCTGTTGTGTCTCGAAACCCGTAAGTCCTCTAAAATTTATGTTAGGGCCATAATAAACTTTCAAATCTAACTTAATCTATAAGAAGATAATACGAAATAATTATGTTATGTAATTGCGTAATGCGAAATGCGTGATGTGGATACATAAATTATAAAGGATCAGGATTCTTGGTCTTTGCCATTAGAATGTATGCATAATACGACCCGCCATGATTATTGATGATAATAGTAAATAAGAATCCAAAGTCAATAGAATGTAATAACGAAGACATGAGTTAACGTGTGGTGAAGTTAAAAATGAAAGTTAACAAATTCGATAAATGTTTATGTAGATGGCCGAGGAAATTAATGTGAACGATAATGAAGCGGCACAACAAGAAGCAATGAACGAGAGGATCTCGAATGAACTAGGGAAAGCTATCCAAGCCAACCTTCCTCAAATGGTTCAAGAAGTAGAAAGCCGTGTTCTAGAAGCAGTTGAAGCTATGATGGAAAGTAAAATGGAAGAATTAAAGAATATGATCCGTGAATCCCAAAGCAAGAAGGGAACCCGTAGGTGTACGTATCGGGATTTTATGGCATGCAACCCCGCGCCATATAACGGTGAAATCGATCCAATAAAGTGCCAAAGATGGATCGCTAACATGGAAGCCGTCTTTGTCCGTAGTCGATGCGAAAAGGAAGATCAAGTAATGCTTGCTACGGGCCAACTTCAACTTCGGGCCAAGGATTGGTGGGATGCCCACTGTAAGGAGCTAGGTGAAGATAAGCTTCAAACCTTAACATGACATGAGTTTAAAGAGCCGTTCTTAAAATACCATTGAGCACAATCAGCGATTGATAGAATTCAAGAAGACTTCTTACGTCTTCGACAAAAGGAGGAATCGATCGATGAGATTACGAACATATTTCTCGACAAGCTAAAGTTTTGTCAAGATTTTGTGAAGTCAGAAAGAATGAAGATAAATCGATACCATGACATGTTGAAAGCTGAGTTTAGAGAATTCAACAGCCCATCAAAATGTGAAACCCTGGACGAGTTCATCAATTGGGCTCGGGACAGGGAGATCGAACTGAAACGACAAGTGGAAAGGGGTGAGAAAAGATCATCTGAGAAGTTCACTAGTTCGAGTCCGTCAAAGAAGCAAAAGTTTCAAGATCACGGTAAGAAGGATAAAGCGAAGGGAGGTATTCCCAAATGAAAGACTTATGGGAAGCTCCATACAGGGGAGTGCCTATTGGGTAAGAAGGGATGTTATAACTATGGCCAAGAGGGACACCCATACTAGAAGTGTGCTAATCCCTCGAGGACTTGTTTCAATTGTTTTCAACCGGGTCATATCAAGGCTGAATGCCCAAAACTTCAACAGAAGACGTGCAAGGAAGGAAAGAAGAAAGAAGTCCCAAAGGCTCGGGGCAGAATGTTTTAGATGTCATCTGAAGAAGCCAAGACTCTTCCGAATGTCGTATCAGGTATATTTTTACTAAATTCAATGCCCATGTACGTATTATTTGATACTGGGGTAGTAAGTCATTTTTGTCGAGTGATATTATATGCCACCCCTCATTCAGAATAGAAAAGATGCCGATACCTTTAGAAGTAGAAATATCTGATAGCAAAAGCTATCTGTAAAATATGTAGAGGTTGTAAGATAACACTTGAAGACGAAGAATTCGATGTTGACCTCGTTCCCATGATCTTGGGAGAATTCAAGGTAGTGGTTGTTATGGATTGGTTGTCTCGACATCATGCTGAAATCCAATGTAAAAGCAAAACCATACATGTGACGACGCCCAGTGGCAAATAGATAATTATACATGGGGAAAGGAAAGTCAAACCGACGTTGTGCACCCTTATCCAAGCGGTCAAATATGTCCGAAACGGGAGTAAAGCATACTTGGCCTATGTGTTAGATACCCACCAACGGTCCCCAAGATTTGAAGAGGTAAGAATTGTGAATGAATATCCTGACGTGTTCCCGAACGATTTACCGGGGCTTCCAACCGAATGAGAAGTAGAATTTCGGATTGAGTTGAATGCAGGTGCAAAGCCGGTGACTAAAGCACCCTATCGATTAGCTCCTACCGAGATGCGGGAATTGATGACCCAATTACAAGAATTACTTGACAAAGGTTTCATACGCCCAAGTGTATCACCATGGGGTGCACCTGTGCTATTCGTGAAAAAGAAAGATGGCGCAATGCGAATGTGCATCGATTACCGAGAATTAAACAAATTAACGGTTAAGAACCATTATCCCTTGCATAGAATTGATGACTTATTTGACCAGTTGCAAGGAGCGAGTTGGTTCTCGAAAATCGATTTACGATCAGGGTATCATCAACTTCGGGTACATGAGGAAGATATAGCCAAGACGACGTTTAGGACCCGTTATGGACATTACGAGTTTTTGGTAATGTCCTACGGATTGACTATTGCACCAGCTGCGTTCATGGATTTAATGAATCGAGTATGTCGGAATATGTTAGATAAGTATGTGATAGTATTCATAGATGATATACTGGTATACTCCCGAAGTGAATCTGATCATGCCTACCATTTGCGTGAAGTGTTAGAAAAGCTTCGTAAAGAAAAGTTGTATGCTAAATTTTCCAAGAGTGCATTTTAGCTAAGAGAAGTGCAATTTCTCAGTCATGTGACAAATGAAGAAGGTGTTCAAGTAGACCCTTCTAAGGTAGAGGCTATAATGAAATGGGTTCCTCCAAAGAACCCAAGTGAATAAGAAGTTTCTTAGGCTTAGCCGGTTACTATAGAAGGTTCATTCAGGATTTTTCTAAGATAGCCTTACCCATGACTAAGCTAACAAAGAAGAATGAAAAGTTTAATTGGGGTTCGGATCAAGAGAAGGCTTTTCAGACCTTGAAGGAAAAACTTTCGAGTTCGCCGGTGCTGGTATTACCTGATGGTACGGAAGATTTGGTTGTGTACACGGATGCTTCGCATCAAGGTTTGGGATGCGTCTTGATGCAAAGGGGCAAGGTCATCGCCTATGCCTCTTGACAACTAAAACAACATGAATGTAATTACCCGACTCACGATATGGAGTTGGCAGCGGTAGTGTTCGCCCTGAAGATATGGAGACATTACTTGTATGGAACAGAGTGCACGATATACTCTGATCATAAAAGCCTTAAGTACTTCTTCGAGCAAAAAGATCTTAATATGAGGCAACGGAGATGGCTAGAGCTTATCAAAGATTACGATTGTGAGATCCACTATCATCCCGGTAAGGCTAACATCGTGGCAGACGCTCTAGGTAGAAAGGAGTACCCGCCCCAATTCGGGTAAAATCAATGAGAATGATAGTTACACCTAATCTCCTTGAAAGTATATGGGAAGCTCAAATCAAGTCGTTAAATACGGATGATCCGAGGAAGGAAAGAATTAAAGGATTTGTACACAAGTTAGAAGAGGATGCGAAGGGGATTAAGACAAGGTATGGCCGAATCTGGGTACCTTGGCATTGTGATGTAAAGGAGTTACTCTTTGAGGAAGCTCATAAGTCACGATACTCCACCCAGGAGCCACGAAAATGTATCGAGATTTAAGAATGAATTATTGGTGGCCAGGAATGAAGCGTGATATTGTTAAGTACGTCGTGAAATGTCTGACATGCTTTCAAGTAAAAGCAGAACATCAGAAACCATACGTGAAGTTGCAACCCTTGGAAGTCCCGGTGTGGAAGTGGGAGAACGTGACCATGGACCTCGTAACTAAGCTTCCGAAAACGAGGAAGGGGTATGATGCAATATGGGTCATTGTCGATCGTCTCACTAAAAGTGCCAATTTCTACTCATTCGGGAAACATATCCCTCAGAAAAGATGGCGGAAATATTTGTAAATGAAATCATATCCCGTCACGGCGTGCCCGTATCCATTGTGTCTGACCGGGATACGCGATTTACTTCCCGTTATTGGCAAAAGTTTCATGAAAGTATGGGTACTAAATTGCACTTAAGTCCCGATTATCATCCCCAAACGGATGGTCAGTCAAAAAGGACCATCCAAACGCTTGTAGATATGCTGAGAGCATACGTTATGGATTTTGGGGGAAATTGGGATGAACATCTACCATTAGTGGAATTCTCGTACAACAACAACTATCACCATAGCATCCAACCGTACGAGATGTTATACGGACGAAAATGTAGAACTCCTGTGTGTTGGGGAGAGGTTGGGCAAAGAGAGCTTGCATCAAAGGATGTGGTAACTAAAACAAATGAAAAGGTTGAGCTTGTACGAGCACGTTTGAAGGAGGCACAAGACCGGCCGAAATCGTACGCGGACAATAGGAGGCGTTCTATTGAATTTCAAGTGGGAGATCATGTTTTTCTGAAAGTCTCCCCTTGGAAGGGTATAATTCGTTTTCGCAAACGGGGAAAGTTGGGACCACGTTATATAGGACCTTTCAAGGTCCTAGCACGGGTCGGAAGTTTGGCTTACTGGATTGAATTGCCTCCAACATTAGATGGAATACACAACACGTTTCACGTGTCACAATTGAGAAAGTGTATTACAGACGAAACGACTCATGTACTTTTAGATGACATTGAGGTAGACGAACGAATGAATTATATTGAAAAGCCAATAGCCATTAAAGTCTCCAAGGTGAAGTACCTACGTAACAAGGCCATTAAGCAAGTGTCAGTTCAATTGCAACATAGAAAGGGGTCCGACCTTACATGGGAATTAGAGGAAGAAATGCGAAGGCATTACCCGTCATTATTTGGTACGTATTCAGGTTTCGGGGGCGAAACCCTTTTTAAGGAGGGTGGACTTGTAACACCCCAAATTTTATATGTCCTATAATGATATTATATATACAATATTATAATGGGTAGATGGTGATTTAGACTAATTATGTTAGTAAGCTTGATTATTTAGAATGAATAAAAAACTAATCAAGAGAAGAGTAACCTAGATAATAGTTAGGTATTTAAGTGACATGTTCTAAGAACATTGAGGGCTGAAAGTGTAACATTTGAAATCAAGTGTTATAACCAAAACTTGAAGGCAGGAAGTGGGGAAAAAGGTGTGGTCGACCAAGGAAAGAAGAGAGGAGAAAAACCCCTCATGAATGTTCAATCAAAATGCAGCCAATTGACAAGAGAAAACTGATTAAAATCCTTGCATGTTCATGAATTCTTGATCATCTAAGTACACTAAAGCATAAGGTAAGTAGAAACTTATGTTTTTATAACCTTGAATGAAATAGGTTTCAAGCAATACACGAAATTATGTGAAATTAGTGTGATTAAGGGTTAGAGACACCATATAGAACATGAATTATGTTTGAATTTCGCTGAATTGGTGATTGAAAGTAAAAACCCACTTGAAGTAGGGTTATGGTGAAGTGTAATGATAAACTATGTACGAATTAATGTAGTGATTATGTATTAAGTTGCTTATAATGAGTATTTGTTAGATGCTATTGGTTATGAATGAATGTTATATGAGATTTGTTTAAGTTTGATGATTTTGATATGAACTAGTAAATTTACGCATAAGATACTTGTACATTATGCTCTGTTAATGGTACGCACACTATGTGTTTGATGAAATGCTCGAGTATTGTTTCCTTAAGTGATATGATGATAAATGATTGGGATTGTTAAATTGATGAATGGATAGCTTAATATGTTAATGTAAATGTGTGATTAGAGCATCAGATTGAAAGAATGTTGAATGTGAAATTGTAGGAGTGAAGGAAGTGAATACGAGCCAATCCGGGTCGCAATCAACGCAAGGTAAAGGTAAGTTCATATGAACTTCATTTTTATCTTAATGTATTCCATGAAATCAGTTTCATTATATTACTTTTAGTCCGTTAGTTAGTTTAATGTGTGGCAAGACGATAAGATGAGCATTGAAGAAATTGTTAGATAATGGATTGTAAAGTATGTATATTGACCCATTATAACGGGTCAAAGTGAATGGATAAGCATGATAATGAAGTCGTATATATATATATGACTCGTTATAAACGTGTCATTAAGAAAGGAACGTTCATTGTATGGATCCGCACGATCGGGTCGGGTAGAATATATATTTGATGCTAAAAGAATGATAACTACAATTTCGTTGTAGGCGAAATTGCTATAAGTAAGGAATCTATGAATGAAGGATATTACGAAGACATGACCTCGTTAACGGGTCAATGAAGGGAATAAGGGAAGAATGTAATAACTATGTCTAACGTGTTATACTAACAAATGTATTGTGTTATGTGTGATAGGAAAATTACAATTGTGATGATGGAGCGCTTGGAACGAACACACCGTATCACCCCTACACGCTTCCGGTTCAAGTTTGGCATTAATGGGTCAAAACTAATACTTTTGGGTTGTATATGTCGTTATGACACTTACGTTTTTCGTGTGCAAAAACTTAAAACTCTTGTTTTAATATGTTATCTAAGTTAATGCCTTTCGATGGACCTTATGTTTTATGTTTGGTTATATCAAAACAAGCAGCATTTTTGGTCAAAATTTGTATTGCAACTCGAAGATACATGTTAAATAATGATTTGACCTTTGTGAAGAAATGGGCGTTACAATTAAATAAAATACTAATACTTACCTAACACAATAACTAAATACTATTAAACAACCAAATTTTATCTTAAATCCTTTTGTTTTACCTTGAACCCACTTCAACTTTAATTAATTTACTCTATCATCATCTATCTATATATCATAAATCTTTGTTGAACGTCGAAATTTATTTGCTTGAATGTGATCCATCATTTTTAGAGCAGGGTCTGATGCAGTTTTATTAGAGTTTGACCCATATTTCTTGAATCTAGCAAATGGCCAGTTAAAGAAGAGAAGAGTGGAAATACCACTTTGGGTGATGTTAATCTGAGATGAGGAACTCAAACTCACTTTGTGTTGTCAACAAGAGAGCTTTATCACTGTATGTAAAATTTACATTTTAATGATTTTTTTCTTTTTTATAGATAGAATTTAGCTTATATTTATTTGATCTTTAGAATTAATTAAGCAAGCTATGAAAATGTGTCTAAGAAGGTAACTCATTTTTTATTTTGTCAATTTTGATGATTCTGTATTGTTTATATAAATTTGACAACGATAACTAAATGATGCACGGTTCATGTAGACTTATATAAAAGGTGCAAGATAGAAATAGAAACGAGTTTACATGCATCAAGTTTGAACCGAACGGCAATCGGTTAAAACGCGCAGATCTTTGCACATGTATGCTTATTATTTATTAGGACCACATAGTATTTCATTTCAACATATTTGTCCTGTATTTCATTGAGGTACTCATTGGCAATCATAGTTAATAGGTGGGTCGAAATTTAACTAGGCTTGCAATATGGTTTTATAATTGTTGACTGTTATGCTAAACAATTCGTTTTTCTATCATAATTTAGTACTTTTTAAGTTACAAAAGGAAAAATTAACTTTAGTGTAGACAGTGGCGGATCCAGGAAAATTTTTCAGTGGGTTCGTTTGTAACATTCGTCAAAAACGGATTTTTACCAAACCCGCTCCGTTTATTAACCGAACAATCAGTTTAAAATTTCGTGGCGTATTTAATGCCCAAATTAATTTTAAACGATACATAATTAATTATTATATTGGAATATATAATTTGTTTTTGAAAAATTGTTAAAAATAATGAAATAAAAATAAAATGGTTCTGCCGGGTTTCGAACCCGGGTCAGTCAACCGGTTCAGCAAAGTCTTATCGCACACACACTCAACCACTGCGCCACTAGTGTTCTTTGTTAATTATTAGAATCAATTAATTCATATCATGTTTCTCGAATTCAAAACCGGCGCCCAAATTTCAGTCGTCGGAAATCCCGACTAACTCGCCAAGAAATTACGATATTTTCAGTTATAACGTAAACATTTACTAGGACATCGGTTATAACCGACGTCTGAACCCGCGACACAAGCTATAACCGCCGGAAAGTTTTTAACCGACGAATCAAGTCGGAAATCGGACCAAATTCATCGATGACCTGCCCTATAAATACCCCCTCAAACCTCTGCAAGCTTTTTCGCTCAAAACCGCACCTTTACCCGACGTAATTCCATTCGCCGGAAAACTTCTGCACATCGCCGGAAAACCGAACCCTTCACTTCTGAGCCTTACTGAACCCCCTGAGCTTATACCGAAGTCACCCACATCCTTTTCAAGCTTTCTGAAGACTCTCTGCTGCAAGACACACGACGCCGGAATCTTTTGCTGTCACCGGAGTTCTGCCGGAGAAACAGAGAAGTCCAGTCGGTATACCTTACGCCTAATTTCTCTTTCTTTTTATTTATATCTCACCTGTAATTAACTGAAAAACACTAACGAACATGATTTAAACTTCGAACCAGTCAGTCGTCGTTTCTGGTTAAAGACTGACGAAGAAGACGAAGTTTCGGTAACATATAAGTTTAATTTAAATCATGAAATAACTCGGGTTAGACACACAGTCCAGTGGTGGACTGTGTGCACAATAAACACGTAAACGTCTCGAGTTCGAATCTTGTCCCACGCATGCTTGCTTTAATAAAAATGTCTTTTTTGTTAACCGAACCGGAGTCACCGCTGTTATATGTTAAGTTAAATAAAAACCAGAATAATAACCAAGATAGACACACAGTCCAGCGGTGGACTGTGTGTATGTTTAATCGCAGGACACGAGTTCGAGTCCGTGCCACCACACCGGTCCGGACAATTATTCAAACTTTTTATCTAAGTCAGAAATGAAAATACTTAGTTTGTATTTAAGTATAATGAAAATCAGGTTATATAACAAGTTAAACACACAGTCCAGCGGTGGACTGTGTGTTAACTCAACCCACAGGTCCCGGGTTCGAGACCTGTGGAGCGCATCGAATCTTTGCATTAAATCGTTTTTAAAAATAAAATGATTTTCGGTTTAATCTAATTAGTATATAAATATAATTAAAAACATATATATTTCGGGTTAGACACGTAGCTCAGTTGGTAGAGCTGCGTGCACGCGTACGGGAGGTCTCGGGTTCGAGCCTCACCCAGCGCACACAATTATACAAGCGAACCGGTCAAAGTCATAGTCAAAGTCAACGGTCAACGGTCAACTGTAGCAAAAAAAGCAATTTTTTTTATTATTTTTATTTATTTATTTTATTTAAAAATCAATTAAAAATACTTAAAAATAACATTTTTAAGGTTAGTAAATAGCCTTAAACTCACAAAAATATATCCAATCATCCTACTAAAATTGATTAATAAAATCCCATTATTTACCAAACCATTATGTTATTATCTAGGTTAGTTTCACTCGTGGTTAAATCAAACTTCGTGCGTATTCAACATCGTCAACCGAACGCACCCAATGTGAGTGAATCTTACAACTCCCCTTTTTAATTACACGTTTTGGGGTGTGTCATGTGTCACAAAATAATTAACTCGTTTATTTAAACTTGTGCCATACCATATTGTGATCTAAACGTAGATTGTTTTTATTGTTGTGGTTATGTATTTCATTTTGTCAACTTATATGAAAGTCATTCATTAAGCCCATTAGTTCCTCGTGGGAGACGAGTTGAGCAACGCGTGCCTCAAAACAAATCCATTATTGTTCATGTGTGTATTATTGAGTTTATATTGTTTGTAGTATGTATTTCGTATTGTCAAGTTTATGCAATTCATTCATTAGGCCCATCAGTTCCTCGTGAGAGACGAGTTGAGCAACTCGTGCCTCTAAACGTTTTGTTCATGTGTGCTTTATTTAATATCTAATGATTGTTGAATAAGTTTACATCTATTTTTTTTACTCATGTGTGGTTGTGCACTCATTTTATAATCAATTAAATAAACTAGTTCAAATGTTTTCCATAGGATTCACTCGCCAACTTTTTGTTGATCAAAAAACCCTTTTTACACATGATACAGGTGAACAGGATGAAGCAAGGAAAACATAGGAAATGCCTTAGAAGAAAACAAAGAATCTTAGATTGATGTTAGGTCATGATGTAATATTGATTGTAATTTCCCATTAAATTGTATTAATGAATATGAAACGTTATAATAAATGTCATGAGCTTTGATGATAACCCAATCATGCCCCGATCACATTTTCCGCTGCGGGTCGGGGTGTGACAGATTGGTATCAGAGCCATGACTATAGGGATAGAGGATAGGTTATTAGACCCTTAGAGCCTATACTATAGTTTGCTTAAATTTTAAATTGTTTAGGTGGTTACATACAAACTTATGATGTTTATTTGTTTCATATTTGTTCATACTTACAGTCAAACATACATACTTCTATACACATTCATCATACATATATCAATGTTCATATATTCAATACATCTTCATACTGTTGTTATTCAAAGATTTTGTTGCAATTTTCAAATCTCATCAAAGTAAGTTCTGCGACGGGCATGTAGTAACTGGAAGGGTACAAGTACCGGTAGTCGGAACGTCCTGTCTAGGTTGGCATTCGTATAAATCAAATATAACGGACCAGTTTGCCTACCTGGGGACTAACGATGAGAGTACGAAGGACCTATTAGACCAAAGCATGTCACACCAAACGTCGTTCGAACTAACCCCACTTTGAGGTGTCACCGTGTCTACACCTGGACACATTCCAAATCTCATACGTTATATACATATTTCTCGATTTTCTCCGGGTTTTAGTGTACGTAACCAGGCAAACCCATGCGAACCATATGAAAAACCCGGTATTCATGGGGGCCCACATGATTACGAAGGTGAAGTATGGCGGCACAGCCCAAGACATCCTATGGATGTAGTAGATTTATTTTTCTATAATTATTTTATGAATGTTCATTCCTTGTGCGACCCATGATCCCAAAAGCATCCAACTCATACTCTTGACATGTATTCCTTGTAGATGTCTTCTAGCCTCGCCCGTAGGAAGATGAGAGCAGGAAAAGCTCGCGAGCGCATGGCTGCCCTAATCGCTCAACAAATGGCTGCCGTAATACCCAACATTGTAATCCAAGTCCAACAAGCACTTACCGCTAATCCTGTCAATCAAGAAGATCTACACGTTATCAACCCTCCCCCAAATACCACTAAATGCACCTACAAGCATTTCAAATCATGCGACCCTCCAAAATACAAAGGGACTGAAGGTGTCACTGCTCTCCACCATTGGTTTGAAGAAATGGAGAACACTTTTCTAAATTGCGATTGCCCCGATGATCGCAAAGTGCAATATGCTACCGGCCGTTTATATGGAATAGCACTTACTTGGTGGAATACAGAGAAGGCCAAACGAGGTGTTGAAGATGCTATGACTTTAACTTGGAATGAATTGAAGGAAATCATGACCAGACGATTTTGCCCAAGGTGCGAAATCAAGAAATTAGAAGATGAGTTCTATTCGTTGAAGCAAAAGGAAGGCGACCACACCACATACAACAAAAGATTCCTCGAGTTACATCAGATGGTTCCCAACTTGTTCACTCCCCTCTACCGTTTGATCGAGCACTACATTCGTGGTCTTCCGTCAAAGATTCAAGACTCTATAATAAGTACCACGCCTGCAACTTTGGAAGCAGCAATGGAGCTAGCAACAGAGCTCACCGAGAACCGAATCCGGAACAAAGACTTCAAGGAGGAGAAGAAGAAGGATAAAGAATCGACTGAAACCTCCGACTCCACCCAAACCGAATCCCCTTCTCAACCCACTTCTAAGAGAAAAAGAGACGGGCAACTTTTCGCTGCTATCCAACGAAATCAACCAATTTCACACGCCATACCCATCCAAGCTATCCCAATCACTCAAGTGGCACCCAACTCAACTTATCCAAATAAGAAACCATATCTTGGACCTCACCCTTGATGCAACAACTGTTTTTATCACCATCCCCTTACCTTACCTTGTCGACTATGTGCAACTTGTGGACGCTATGGTCATTTGAGCAAGGTTTGCCGCACTTTTCAAAACCAAATCTTTCCCCCTACTCAAGACATAATCCAAACCTATCAACAACCCCAATACCCCATGTTCCCATATGTTCGAGCTTGTTTCAATTGTGGCGACCCTACCCACTTTAGAAACACGTGCCCTCGATTGGTTAACATCATCAACGCTCAAGCCCAATCAAACCCAGTTAACCAAGTAAACCAAGAAAACCCAACCGCTAGGCCACCAGCAAGAGGAAGAGTATTCAACATCAACGCCAATCCTGTCGAAGATAATGACGGCCCAAACGAAGATGCCCAACTAGTCCTCTTCACCGAAAATCCAGATTCAACTCCAATCGTTTAGTTTTATGTTTTTCTTTATCACATAGAACCAATCATAACTTAAGGATAAAGCCAATGAGAATTTGAAAGAATATGGTGGATACGCCGCTGGTACTTCCTATATATAAGTATTCTTGTCAAAGGATCAGAAGCATTATCTGGCGGTTATGAGAGGTTCCATGTGTAAACTGTTTGAGTATTTATTGTTTATTATTTTTAGTACATGCAATTTCATAGGCCGCCGCTCCCCATTACATTATGAGCGTTGAGCATGTTCCCCATTTCATTATGAGGTTGAACCTGACGTGCCCCCATACGATCGGCTCCGCTTGATTGAGCCTTGATCGCACAGACATTTTTCATTTTCAGTACATGCAATACGATCGGCTCCGTTTGATTGAGCCTTGATCGCACAGACATTTTCATTATCAGTATCTTGTGGTTGTTGTGTTTGTTGTAGAGTCACATAGAACTAATCATAACTTATGGATAAAGTCAATGAAAATTTGACAAGAATATGGTGGATACGCCGCTGGTACTTCCTATATATAAGTATTCTTGTCAAATGATCGGAGGCATTATCAGGCGGTTATGAGAGGTTCCATGTATAGGCTGTTTGTGTGATTGTTGTTTAGATTAAATTTATTATTTTCAGTACATGCAATACGATCGGCTCCGCTTGATTGAGCCTTGATCGCACAGACATTTTCATTTTCAGTACATGCAATACGATCGGCTCCGTTTGATTGAGCCTTGATCGCACAGACATTTTTCATTTTCAGTATTTTGTGTTTGTTGTATTGGTTGTAGAGTCACATAGGACTAATCATAATTTACTGATAAAACCAATGAAAATTTGGCAAGAATATGGTGGATACGCCGCTGGTACTTCCTATATATAAGTATTCTTGTCAAAGGATCAGAGGCATTGTCAGACGGTTATGAGAAGTTCTATGTAGGATTTAGTAGTTTCTTGGTAACTAATCATAACTTGTGGATAAAACCAATGAAAATTTGGCAAGAATATGGTGGATACGCCGCTGGTACTTCCTATATATAAGTATTCTTGCCAAAGGATCAGAGGCATTATCAGGCGGTTATGAGAAGTTCCATGTAGGATTTAGTATTGTCTTGGTTGAAATTTGTGTTACATTCATATCATCTCGCCATTTAAAGGAATTGGATTGTGTTCCATTTCTACATAAACTAACATCTCCATCATAACAAACGAGAGAGGAACTGTCACCATTCAAACATATATGCTATCAGAATGTGGTTTCAAATATTGTTTGTTGTGTTATTTATGTTCTAGAGTTGCATCATAGGACCAATCATAACTTACTGATAAAACCAATGAAAATTTGACAAGAATATGGTGGATACGCCGCTGGTACTTCCTATATATAAGTATTTTTGTCAAAGGATCAGAGGCATTGTCGGACGGTTATGAGAAGTTCTATGTATGATTTAGTAATTTCTTGGTACCTTAGTTGTTGTGTTTATTTATGTTCTATAGTCATAGAACCAATCATAACTTACTAATAAAACCAATGAAAATTTGACAAGAATATGGTGGATACGCCGCTGGTACTTCCTATATATAAGTATTCTTGTCAAAGGATCAGAAGTATTGTTAGACGGTTATGAGAAGTTCCGTGTAGGTTGTAGTATTATAAGTTTTGCCTTAGGATATAACCATATCCCTCCAAACATATCAAAACTCTTACGCATGATGCCATGTTTAGCAAATCAACTCTGCTTATCAATATTTTTACCGTAGGCAACGAAAAGCGATTCCTGTAATAGGGTACTTAACCCTTACAAGGAACGTTACCGCCTCAAACAAAAACTTAAACCCTTACTTTTTTTTCTAAGCATGTAACTGTCAAACTAAACACCATCATTTTTAGTCAATTATATCACTACTTAAATTTCGGGACGAAATTTCTAAAAAGCAGGGGATACTGTAACATCCGTCAAAAACGGATTTTTACCAAACCCGCTCCGTTTATTAACCGAACAATCAGTTTAAAATTTCGTGGCGTATTTAATGCCCAAATTAATTTTAAACGATACATAATTAATTATTATATTGGAATATATAATTTGTTTTTGAAAAATTGTTAAAAATAATGAAATAAAAATAAAATGGTTCTGCCGGGTTTCGAACCCGGGTCAGTCAACCGGTTCAGCAAAGTCTTATCGCACACACACTCAACCACTGCGCCACTAGTGTTCTTTGTTAATTATTAGAATCAATTAATTCATATCATGTTTCTCGAATTCAAAACCGGCGCCCAAATTTCAGTCGTCGGAAATCCCGACTAACTCGCCAAGAAATTACGATATTTTCAGTTATAACGTAAACATTTACTAGGACATCGGTTATAACCGACGTCTGAACCCGCGACACAAGCTATAACCGCCGGAAAGTTTTTAACCGACGAATCAAGTCGGAAATCGGACCAAATTCATCGATGACCTGCCCTATAAATACCCCCTCAAACCTCTGCAAGCTTTTTCGCTCAAAACCGCACCTTTACCCGACGTAATTCCATTCGCCGGAAAACTTCTGCACATCGCCGGAAAACCGAACCCTTCACTTCTGAGCCTTACTGAACCCCCTGAGCTTATACCGAAGTCACCCACATCCTTTTCAAGCTTTCTGAAGACTCTCTGCTGCAAGACACACGACGCCGGAATCTTTTGCTGTCACCGGAGTTCTGCCGGAGAAACAGAGAAGTCCAGTCGGTATACCTTACGCCTAATTTCTCTTTCTTTTTATTTATATCTCACCTGTAATTAACTGAAAAACACTAACGAACATGATTTAAACTTCGAACCAGTCAGTCGTCGTTTCTGGTTAAAGACTGACGAAGAAGACGAAGTTTCGGTAACATATAAGTTTAATTTAAATCATGAAATAACTCGGGTTAGACACACAGTCCAGTGGTGGACTGTGTGCACAATAAACACGTAAACGTCTCGAGTTCGAATCTTGTCCCACGCATGCTTGCTTTAATAAAAATGTCTTTTTTGTTAACCGAACCGGAGTCACCGCTGTTATATGTTAAGTTAAATAAAAACCAGAATAATAACCAAGATAGACACACAGTCCAGCGGTGGACTGTGTGTATGTTTAATCGCAGGACACGAGTTCGAGTCCGTGCCACCACACCGGTCCGGACAATTATTCAAACTTTTTATCTAAGTCAGAAATGAAAATACTTAGTTTGTATTTAAGTATAATGAAAATCAGGTTATATAACAAGTTAAACACACAGTCCAGCGGTGGACTGTGTGTTAACTCAACCCACAGGTCCCGGGTTCGAGACCTGTGGAGCGCATCGAATCTTTGCATTAAATCGTTTTTAAAAATAAAATGATTTTCGGTTTAATCTAATTAGTATATAAATATAATTAAAAACAGATATATTTCGGGTTAGACACGTAGCTCAGTTGGTAGAGCTGCGTGCACGCGTACGGGAGGTCTCGGGTTCGAGCCTCACCCAGCGCACACAATTATACAAGCGAACCGGTCAAAGTCATAGTCAAAGTCAACGGTCAACGGTCAACTGTAGCAAAAAAAGCAAAATTTTTTATTATTTTTATTTATTTATTTTATTTAAAAATCAATTAAAAATACTTAAAAATAACATTTTTAAGGTTAGTAAATAGCCTTAAACTCACAAAAATATATCCAATCATCCTACTAAAATTGATTAATAAAATCCCATTATTTACCAAACCATTATGTTATTATCTAGGTTAGTTTCACTCGTGGTTAAATCCAACTTCGTGCGTATTCAACATCGTCAACCGAACACACCCAATGTGAGTGAATCTTACAACTCCCCTTTTTAATTACACGTTTTGGGGTGTGTCATGTGTCACAAAATAATTAACTCGTTTATTTAAACTTGTGCCATACCATATTGTGATCTAAACGTAGATTGTTTTTATTGTTGTGGTTATGTATTTCATTTTGTCAACTTATATGAAAGTCATTCATTAAGCCCATTAGTTCCTCGTGGGAGACGAGTTGAGCAACGCGTGCCTCAAAACAAATCCATTATTGTTCATGTGTGTATTATTGAGTTTATATTGTTTGTAGTATGTATTTCGTATTGTCAAGTTTATGCAATTCATTCATTAGGCCCATCAGTTCCTCGTGAGAGACGAGTTGAGCAACGCGTGCCTCTAAACGTTCCATTATTGTTCATGTGTGCTTTATTTAATATCTAATGATTGTTGAATAAGTTTACATCTATTTTTTTTACTCATGTGTGGTTGTGCACTCATTTTATAATCAATTAAATAAACTAGTTCAAATGTTTTCCATAGGATTCACTCGCCAACTTTTTGTTGATCCAAAAACCCTTTTTACACATGATACAGGTGAACAGGATGAAGCAAGGAAAACATAGGAAATGCCTTAGAAGAAAACAAAGAAGCTTAGATTGATGTTAGGTCATGATGTAATATTGATTGTAATTTCCCATTAAATTGTATTAATGAATATGAAACGTTATAATAAATGTCATGAGCTTTGATGATAACCCAATCATGCCCCGATCACCTTTTCCGCTGCGGGTCGGGGTGTGACATCGTTTGATATATTCTCGCTATTTTTTTTCAAATCATACAAGGATTTTACTATTTGTTTTTCTTTTTTTTCCAAACCAAATGGGTTTATATAAACCCACAAAATAGAGCTGGATCTGTCACTGAGTGTAGATTATGTGCTTTGATGCTTACAACTTGGTTCCAATATATGTTTACTTTGCCAACTTTTAGGACTGATCTCCCCCTTTTTGGTGGCAAGAAAATATTATGCGGAAAAGGTACTAGGTTCATTTGATCTGACTGGCAGGTATAACATTCTTGCTTGATGCATTTGTGGTTTGTAATTTGCTTACATTTTTGTCTTTGTTTGTAATTGATTTTGACTCCTAGCCTTAAATTATTAATTTGGGGCAGGTATTCCATTGTTTTTGAGCATACTTCTGCCTTCACTTAGACGCATTTCAGCTGGGAGGGGCACCTGTGTACATGGCGTTTCTTCGGCGAATGTGAAGAAGTACCAGGCAATGAAAACCATCTGAAGAACCAGAAACACTATTAGAAGGTAAAGGTAACCCACCTAGAGTGCTTATGGTTTTAAATATTGTAATTGTAACCTTTTCATCATGAGGTTGTGATTACTAGACTATGTCGCCAAGCAAGTTTGTCATGGGACGATGGTTATGTTTGGATCAAATATTGTTGTCCTAACAACAATTTCAGAGGTAGCATTGGTTACACTTCAACTAAAAGATTTTAATCATTATATTCTTTAAAAATTTGCAAGGAAAAAGTTGAATTTATTTTGCATCCGGGTAAAAATGCAGGAAGAAACTCATGGCCATTGTTTGTGTTATGGAAAAGAAAGTGAACATGTGGCCCCGAGGTTCTGTTTTTCTTTTTCTGTCAATTTAATGCACATATCCAGTTCAGTTCAGTTCTCTGATGTATGAGATTGTAAAAACGAACGTGTTCGCTCCTTTGTCAATTGATTTAGTTTCTTATTATTGTTTATTTGTTTTTACTTTTATAAAAGTAAATAAGTGGCTAGATGTGGCATTGAGATGAGATTACCAAACAGTTTAAATGTTAATTTGACAATCTACATGAGGTACTTTGATCTCATTGATTGCTATTATGTGATCACAAGAGAGAAGGCTATGCTCATAAAGTTTGACTTAATTCATTTGCAGGCGCAATTTTGATCTTAAGAAGGCTACTTACAGTTTCTAAATATTTAAAAATTGTTACTCGATTCATGGACCTAATAACACTCGTAGTGACTAGAGAAATCCAATTTTATTTAATGGATTTTGATGAATTTGAGGGCAATCGTATGAAATGGCAAAAGTTGGAAAGCTTAAGAGAGTTAGCTTGAGAGAAATGGCCTCTGATTGTAACTTATCATTATTAAAATATATGAATCTTGCTGAACATGTACCAGATCACATATGATGGATTGTATAAAGCAATTGATATAAATAAAAAAGGATTTCTAAATTTATATAGAACAATGCATACCGATTAGCAATTAGGATCATGTTTCGTTATAAGAAGCAATGATAAGGCAGGTAAAGTTAAAAGACATTCCATTTCTTGATGCCATTAACACAGTTTCGATCTCACATGGTCAACTATATGTCGTATTGTCAAGAGTAAAAAGTAGAGCAGATGTCAAGTTATTCATACTAGATAAGGATGGAAATGTTACAAATAAAACAACCAATGTAGTCTACAAGGAAATTTTTACTGAAATTTGAATGATTTGTTATTTGTTTCTTCTGATGTATTTGTTTTCTAAACGATCTTAAATTTCAACGAATAAATATATTTTTATTTTTGAAACCGCGTGTTAACACAGACAATAACCTAGTAAAATATAAAGATAATTTTAATCTAAGCTAGTCAACCTCTAATATAGAGAGAATATGTGAGATTCGATGTGTATTAGAAACCATTTATTTATGCTAGAAGGTTGCACATGTGATTCGGCGGATAACACATATATTTCTAGAAGCGTATGGTTTCAATTCAGTTTGATTTTTAAAAATTATTAACGTATGTAAATTTATGGCATTAAAAGTCATAGGGTTGTTAGTTTAAAATAGGGTGGGGGAGTGTAACTGTTATTTAAATAAACAAAACTTAAGGAAGGTTGAGTGAATTAAAGTTTAATTAAGATAAGTGAATTAAAGTGTAGTTAGTATTTTTTTAATGGAAAATTTAGATCATTGACGAACCATGTCTATACACAAATTCAATAAGAAACCAATAAATCTGAGCAAAACCCTCTTGTAGGAATCGAACCCAGAACCTAATGGTGATTCCTAAGCCTTATTTCATCTCCAAGATACAACTAGGCTACAAAAACCCCTTTGTGTGTATCGAAATGGTCCCTAAGCCTTATCTCAACCCTAAGATGTCACCAAGCTATAATGCCATGGGTGTGTAATATGTAATTAGTATTTGAAAGACTAATTAACCCTTTCTGTTGAGTTGTACAATATGCAAAAAATTCTAAAAAAAACTTGTAGCTTTTGGTATATTAAAATATTTATCTCAAATATATTATAATATATTATAAATAGATTAGTTAAGTACAAGTAATAGAAAAATGTTAAATACCACTATAAACGAATTAACTAACACACTAACCAATGGAACCACCCCAATATATTCTAACCAAATAGAAGTGTGACTAGGTCAGGGAAATCGAGAGGATGTAACCTATTTGGGTAGATGATGATTGTGTGCCTCAAAAACAACGCATGAAGGGGTTGTTGTTGCCGGTAATCGACGCCGATGAGAGGGATTTCAGGTTTGGGTGGCGTGAGTTGTCTAGGGGCAGTTTTACATTGGCTGGATTTTGGGTATCGACGGATGGTGCCCAACCTCCCTTAGAAAAACGTATGAAAAGTATATTAAAAATACATTTTTATACTTTACGGATCTAGTCTTTTTTTTTATTTAAGGTTCACAACATATAGAGAAAATGTGTAACTTTTCATGATTTAAAAGGAAAATAATTTTTTTAAAAGGAAAACTTCAATAAACAACGCCAAAACACGAAAACCGGGTGGCCAAAAACTATAAAATTACTTCGACCTATTCTTAACCCAAAGGAACCCTATCGACCGAACTTCACTGAAAATGTCATCAATCTTTATCTATCTTCCTTTAAATATTAAACAGTTTCGCGCCTTCCATAAGCTCCAACATGTGATGATCATAATTCCTTTAAGGTTCTCTTTGATGTAACCCTTTAACTCGCAATATTCATGGAACTCCTGGATGTCTCAGCAAGGAAAAGACACAATATTAGGAATTCTACACCACCTAGCGATTTTTTGCCACAAAACCGAAGCGACCAAAGACCCGGTGAAAATATGATCCGTGGTTTCCTTGCATGCGTTGCAGAAACAACAATCCTCATATGTGATAGCAATGTTCCTATTTTTGAGGGCCGTTGGCAATCCATCCATCACCGTTCTCCAAGAAAACATGTTGCATTTCAATGGAATCCATTTACAGATTCTATCACATAGCCGTCACTGTAATATTCACCAAACTCAAAAAGTCTTTTTACCGCCGCCGCACTAAATGTAACAACCACCAAAACGGACCTCTAAAATTCAAACCGTTTGAAAATTTAATCTGAACCATTTGTAAACCAGTTCGAACCGTTATCAATTAAATACATTCACAACAAGAAATTACCCCCCTTTAGCGGCGACACCTTTAGCGGCGACAACCAAAGTGTCGCCGCTATTGGTCGATCCGTGTCCCGAGCTCTCAGCACAAACCCCAGCCGTTGATCATTTTCAAGATCTGACGGTTGGGGATTTAACAAGCAATAGCGGCGACATATATATGGCCATTAGCGGCGACAGCGTCTCCGCTAAAGGTCCCTTAACCACAATAAACCCTAGCCACATAAATCTTATCCAAGTTAATCCAATAGCAGCGACACAATATCAATACCGGCGACCCGCCGTCGCTGCTAAAAGTGTCGACGTACCAGCCCCTATACAGCGCTATTTCTTCCCTCCTTCTTTATTTTTCCCCCAAAAGTCCTTGAGCACCGTCGGAGACCCCCTTTTTTGCCAAAATCGGTTAGTTTAACTCTCTTTATGTTAAATTTCTTATCTACATTTGTTATATTCATGTTATAGGCTTTAATTTTTGCGCGTTTTTGTGTATTTTTGTGTTTGGTGGAAGAAAACTCGGATCACCACCTCTCTTCTCCAGTCACCACCATCATTTCTCCGGCACCACCTCTTCTCCGTGATTTTCGTTTCCTTGAAACTTAAAAAAAAGGTTAGTTTTATATGTATTTTTTTTGTTTAGAAATTGTATAATTTTTTTGTTTAGGTATGTAAATGTGTATGGAAGGATGAATTTTTTGTATGTAACAATGTATAATTTAGGTGTGTTTGGTGAAAATGTGTATGTAAAAATCTATGTATTTGTTGATGTAGGTGTATGTAAGGATGGATGTTTGTATGTAAAATGTATAATGTAGGTGTGTTTGGTGAAAATGTGTTTGTAAAAATCTATATATTTGTTGATGTAGGTGTATGTAAGGATGAATGTTTATGTGTATGTAAGTCTATGAATGAATGAATATAGTTGTATGTTAGTATGCAGGTGTATGTAATTGATGAACATTTATGCATCTAAATGTTTGCAATTGGTAAAAAATGTGTATGCTAGTATGTATGTTTATAAGTATGTATATGTGTTGGTAGTATAAATTATGTTTAAATTTCATGATTTCTATGTTTACGGTTATGTTTGAAAAAAATATATGTTTAACTTGATAATCTCTATGTTTATGTTTAGGTTTGAGAAAAAAATATATTTAACTTCATAATTTGAATGTTTATGTGTAGGTTTGAAAAAAAAAGTTCAACTTTGATAATTTCTATGATAATTTCTAATCTAAGTTTAATGTTCAACAGGATATAGATTGGCTACCTACGTACGCAAAAACCCACGAGGATAGGGAGGGGCATTGGGTTGACCCGGTTGCCGAACAAAACTACGTAAGTATAATCCAATAAATCTGAGCAAAACCCGGAATCGAACCCAGAACCTAATGGTGATCCCTAAGCCTTATTTCATCTCCAAGATACAACTAGGCTACAAAAACCCCTTTGTGTGTATCGAACCAAGTACCTAATGGTCCCTAAGCCTTATTTCAACCCTAAGATGTCACCAAGCTATAATGCCATGGGCGTGTAATATGTAATTAGTATTTGAAAGACTAATTAACCCTTACTGTTGAGTTGTACAATATGCAAAAAATTCTAAAAAAAACTTATAGCTTTTGGTATATTAAAATATTTAGAGTAAATTGCACAAAACATCCTTTATGTTTCCTCAAACTTGCAGGTTCCAGCCTTAATGTTTAAAAGTTGCTAAAAACAACCTTTAAGTTTATTTTTGTTGCGGGTTCAATCCTTTACAGCTAACCACGTTATTTTCTTCAGTTAAGTTCCCTCACATGATCAACCAAAATGACGAATATACCCTCACATGTTATGCATGTGAGGGAACTTAACTGAAGAAAATAACGTGGTTAGCTGTAAAGGATTGAACCCGCAACAAAAATAAACTTAAAGGTTGTTTTTAGCAACTTTTAAACATTAAGGCTGGAACCTGCAAGTTTGAGGAAACATAAAGGATGTTTTGTGCAATTTACTCAAATATTTATCTCAAATATATTATAATATATTATAAATAGAGAGTTAAGTACAAGTAATAAGAAAAAAAGTTAAATACCACTATAAACGAATTAACTAACACACTAACCAATAGAACCACCCCAATATATTCTAACCAAATAGAAGTGTGACTAGGTCAGGGAAATCCAGAGGATGTAACCGATTTGGGTAGATGATGATTGTGTGCCTAAAAAACAACACATGAAGGGGTTGTTGTTGCCGGTAATTGACGCCGATGAGAGGGATTTCGGGTTTGGGTGGCGTGAGTTGTCTAGGGGGCAGTTTTACATTGGCTGGATTCTGGGTATCGACGGATGGTGCCCAACCTCCCTTAGAAAAAACGTATGAAAAGTATATTAAAAATACATTTTTATGCTTTACGGATCTAGTCTTTTTTTTATTTAAGGTTCATAACATATAGAGAAAATGTGTAACTTTTCATGATTATAAAGGAAAACAATTTTTTTAAAGGAAAACTTCAATAAACAACGCCAAAACCCGAAAACCGGGTGGCCAAAAACTATAAAATTACTTCGACCTATTCTTAACCCAAAGGAACCCTATCGATCGAACATCACTGAAAATGTCATCAATCTTTATCTATCTTCCTTTAAATATTAAATAGTTTCGCGCCTTCCATAAGCTCCAACATGTGATGATCATAATTCCTTTAAGGTTCACTTTGATGTAACCCTTTAACTCGCAATATTCATGGAACTCCTGGATGTCTCAGCAAGGAAAAGACACAATATTAGGAATTCTACACCACCTAGCATTTTTTGCCACAAAACCGAAGCGACCAAAGACCCGGTGAAAATATGATCCGTGGTTTCCTTGCATGCGTTGCAGAAACAACAATCCTCATATGTGATAGCAATGTTCCTATTTTTGAGGGCCGTTGGCAATCCATCCATCACCGTTCTCCAAGAAAAATGTTGCATTTCAATGGAATCCATTTACAGATTCTATCACATAGCCGTCACTGTAATATTCGCCAAACTAAAAAGTCTTTTTACCGCCGCCGCAATAAATGTAACAACCACCAAAACGGACCTCTAAATCAAACCGTTTGAAAATTTAATCTGAACCATTTGTAAACCAGTTCGAACCGTTATCAATTAAATACATTCACAACAAGAAATCCCCCTTTAGCGGCGACACCTTTAGGCGGCGACAACCAAAGTGTCGCCGCTATTGGTCGATCCGTGTCCCGAGCTCTCAGCACAAACCCCAGCCGTTGATCATTTTCAAGATCTGACGGTTGGGGATTTAACAAGCAATAGCGGCGACATATATATGGCCATTAGCGGCGACAGCGTCTCCGCTAAAGGTCCCTTAACCACAATAAACCCTAGCCACATAAATCTTATCCAAGTTAATCCAATAGCAGCGACACAATATCAATACCGGCGACCCGCCGTCGCTGCTAAAAGTATCGACGTACCAGTCCCTATACAGCGCTATTTCTTCCCCCCTTCTTCATTTCCCCCAAAAGTCCTTGAGCACCGTCGGAGACCCCCTTTTTTGCCCAAATCGGTTAGTTTAACTCTCTTTATGTTAAATTTCTTATCTACATTTGTTATATTCATGTTATAGGCTTTAATTTTTGCGCGTTTTTGTGTATTTTTGTGTTTGTGGAAGAAAACTCGGATCACCACCTCTCTTCTCCGGTCACCACCATCATTTCTCCGGCACCACTCTTCTTCGTGATTTTTGTTTCCTTGAAACTTTAAAAAAAGGTTAGTTTTATATGTATTTTTTTGTTTAGAAATTGTATAATTTTTTTGTTTAGGTATGTAAATGTGTATGAAGGATGAATTTTGTATGTAAAAATGTATAATTTAGGTGTGTTTGGTGAAAATGTGTATGTAAAATCTATGTATTTGTTGATGTAGGTGTATGTAAGGATGGATGTTTGTATGTAAAATATATAATGTAGGTGTGTTTGGTGAAAATGTGTTTGTAAAAATCTATGTATTTGTTGATGTAGGTGTATGTAAGGATGAATGTTTATGCGTATGTAAGTCTATGAATGAATGTATATAGTTGTATGTTAGTATGCAGGTGTACGTAATTGATGAACATTTATGCATCTAAATGTTTGCAATTGGTAAAAAATGTGTATGCTAGTATGTATGTTTATAAGTATGTATATGTGTTGGTAGTATAAATTATGTTTAAATTTCATGATTTCTATGTTTATGGTTATGTTTGAAAAAAAATATATGTTTAACTTGATAATCTCTATGTTTATGTTTAGGTTTGAGAAAAATTATATTTAACTTCATAATTTGAATGTTTATGTGTAGGTTTGAAAAAAAAAAGTTCAACTTTGATAATTTCTATGATAATTTCTAATCTAAGTTTAATGTTCAACAGGATATAGATTGGCTACCTACGTACGCAAAAACCCACCAGGATAGGGAGGGGCATTGGGTTGACCCGGTTGCCGAACAAAACTACGTAAGTATTTTCTTTTAAGTATATTTTTCTATAACAAACAAAATATATATATATATTATAGAGAGAGAGAGAGAGAAATATATTTAATCATCTTCGTAATATACAACTGAACTTAGAAGAGGCCACAAACGAGCGGCACGATGATGGTCCTCCGCTTGCCACATTTCAGGAAGCCTTGGGAGAGCAGAGGGGATGGTACCGGGGGATGGGGCATAAACCGTCTTCAAATCCGCTCCCAAATTTGTCGGCTTCCCAACCTGAGACTCAAGAACCCTTTTCTCAGGTAAACTACACAATTTATAAAATGATAAACGAAAGCGTGTTTCCTTGTTAAATATATGTTGGTAGCGTTAATTAATATGCTAATATACGTTTTGATATTTATTATTGTAGGGATTTGTTGACAACTTGTTCCAAAGCTCCGCTTTCCAGAATCGACTTGACGACTACATAAGTTCAAAAGGAAAAGCACCGGCAAACGATGACGACGACTGTTACAACCATTTTTTTGATAACGAAGAAGATGACGAAGATTAGGATGATTTCGAAGTATGGGTTGTTATTTTTATCGTTTTAGGATGATAATGTAGGACTTAAATGTTGTTTATAATTTTATTACGTTTTGTATGTGTTGTTGGAGTTTGATAAATTAGAATGAAGTTGTTTCCAGGTTGCGGTTTGATACAAGTTGTGTTTTTTTTGCCGGAAACAGGTTTGATAGATGTTTTTAGCTGCTATTAAAAAAATTGACTTTTAGCGGCGACAGGCGTCGCCGCTATTGATAGTCCGCCAAAACCACTAAAGACAAAATAGGGCATTTGCGGTGACATACACCTTTAGCGGCGAGAGCCGGACCAATAGCGTCCCAGTAATAGCGGCGACGCTTTAGCGGCCACGTGTCGACGCTAAAGGTCAATAGCGGCGACAGGAGGGACCAATAGCGGTGACAGCCATCGCCACTAAACCTACCCTTCTCTTGTAGTGATTATATTTGACCCTACTTCGATTTTTTTGAAACTTGGGTCATATGATATAAAAAAAATACACTCGTCCCAACGGTATATTCGTATTTTTATAAAACGTCATATTTTTTAGGAGGTTATACGAGGAAAAAGATTTAAGCAGCTGAGTGAATTATACATATATACATATACATATACATATACATATACATATAATATACATAATATATATATATAAACATGTTTATTTTCTCATTTTTATTATTTTGGCAAACATATATATGTACTAAAAGAAATGAAATTGTTATTAATACAATCAAAGTCGATTAACCCTATTTCTAATATTATTAGCAGCAAAAACAATACCTTCTTCTTCGCTATTTATACTGCCAAAACAACCAAAACCCTAGGAACCTTTCATTGCCGACACATTTGCTTCCATTGTCGCACAACTAAAAAAAAAAATAGAAACGTACTGGCCAAGTCCAATGCGACTAAGGTAACATCAATCCTGTCATCTTTCAACCCGATTTCTCTTTCATGAAAGCCAAACTTAGGATCGTTTTGATTAAGGGGTTTCACGGCGAAGGTGTTAACCATATTCGCGAGCCCAGATCACTCAGGTTGGATAGGGTCGTGGTTCGAAGTTGATATGACGATTGCTACGGTGCGATTCGGTAAAGAACAGTCTTGTTTCAGCATCAAATAGGGTTCTAGAGTTTGGCGTTTAAAAGAAAGCGGGTGTTTACGGGACTAGACCAGTCTAGAACATGATGGGTCTTGGGTTGATCTTTGTCGCTTGGTTGCGGGTAGCTTGAATCGAGATGGTGACGACTAGCTTGTTCATGGTTCGAGATTGCGGTTACGTGTTGGTCCTTAGTTCCCTGATAGATGTCTTGGACACTTATAAAACAGTTCCTAACAACTGGTTAAGTCACGTTGTCTCAGCTCGTTCTCTGAGATAAAAATTCGTTTTCCTTTGTAATTTGTCAAAACATCGCTTTAAAGTTCCTATCTTCGTTATTAACTATTTAATTTTTTATTTTTATTCAACACTAACCCGTAACACGTTGGTGTTCTAGATTATATTAGATATATATTATATATATATATTATATATTATATATAGGCTTCGATTCAAATGAGAACCATCACGAGTTGTGAGAACCATGAGAACTCCTACTTCCCGCTCGAGTTGAGGCATAATTCTTTTTTATACAAACATAGATGAAAATATTATAAACACATCTGTAAAAAAACAAAAAAAAAATTGCCGAGTCGATAGTTTGCCTGATTTAAATTTTGTTTACGCTCTGATGTAAATTTTATTACGATGATAATTTATTTTTTTACACCTCATTAAATTTGCGTATGTGGCATTTTAATTTTTTTTACTAAAAACAAGTGATTTTTTAAGATTTTTGAGATTTTTTTTTTGAAAAAACCTTTTGGTTGGTCTAGTTATTATGGTTCTCACAACTCAAAGTGGTTCTTATTTTAACCCCTATATATATATATATATATATAGGTTAAAATGAGAACCATCTTGAGTTATGAGAACCGTAAAAACCATTCTCAACCCTTAATCATTCATGTTTGAGTGACTGAGATTAAACTGCATAAAGTAAAGCAATAATTATGCAATAATTATTTATCTTTCATGAAAATAGTTTTTAATTATCAAAGGAGTTATTTGTTCATTTTACATGTCAGGTCTATCAAATCAAAACAAAAAATAAGAAAAATAATAAATAAAAAATAAAAAATATAACACATATATACGTTAAAACATCTAGTTCGTTGTCCATAAAAAATACAACACATATTTACATTGACGTAAAAATCATCAACCTTGTGCAAAAAAATAAACTCAACTCGTTCTTCACTTGTGTGTTATCCTGTCTTTAACCATAAAGTCTACCTTACGAAATCAAAAGAAAAAAGCATAGCTTTCGTATACACCAATTTTTTGAACGAAATAAGCTAACAAAGAACAAACGTGGATTTGTACAAGAAAGGAATCCGATTTACGCATGGGGTGTCGAATGTTAATGTTTATTAGATGACGAATGTAAGGTCACACGTAAATGTTTTTTTTACGTATGGTTTAGAATGTCAAATTTTTTTTTACACATGGTGTCGAATGTAAAATGTTTTTTTACGTAGAAGTTTTTTCACGTTTGTACTCGTGTAAAGGTTGACGTATAAAAAAGAATTACCTAGATAGTGCAACGATGTAAATGTATTTTACCTACGTCTTTACACAAAAATTTTGTCGTTGTTTCCCACATGAACATAAAACACAATCGTTTTTACATCGTATTTCAAGTGTAACATTTTTACAAAATATTTTTTAAAACATGTATTTTACGCCCCTGTTAAAAAATTCAAGTCTTTTTTACACCACGGTTGTAACTTTTTTTAAGCTGCGGTTGTAAACATTTTTACACCCTGGTTCTAAATTTTATTTACACACATATAACTCATCAATGTCTTACCTTTTTGCATCGCTTCCCTAATTTCGACAAAAAAATGAATAAAGCCAAAGCCAATCTTGATCTTCATCGTCCTCACCAAAGATACCTTTACGAACATAAGTATAAAAAGAATTTCTTAGATAGTGCAAGGATGTAAATGTATTTTACCTCCGTCTTTTACAAAAAAATATGTCGTCGTTTCCTACATGAACACAAAAACACAATCGTTTTTATATCGTATTTCTAGTGTAACAACTTTACAAAATATTTTTACATTCAATGTAAAAAAATATATTTTACATAGAATGTAAATATTTTTACATCGACTTTTACAGAAATTTTTTTACATCGAATGTAAAAGATATTTTTTACATCGAATGTAAATACTCTATCGAATTTTACAAAAATATTTTACATCGATTCTTACATGTATGTTCAAATCTTACATGTTCGACCCCTAACCAGTTAGAAAAGGTGTGATTGTTATCCATATTTGAAGGATATGTTCCACCCCTAATAACCGGTGCTTTCCCTCAAAATTTCTACAAGGATTTCATAATAAAAACATATGGTCAAAAACATAAAAAAACCTGAGACGAAAGCAAGGGATATCAGCCACTGCCGTCGAACAACCATTCGTTGCCTTGCCGTCAAACCACCAGTCACTAACCCATCCAAATCGAATCCTTTAAACAAATAAAACTCATCCAAATCAGATCCATAAAAACCAAAACACAAGAACAAAACTGGATAGCTAAGTAAAAAACCGGTTTCCTCAACAAAAACCTAAAAAATCACATCAAGCATCCAAAATAAAACTTCCATTTACCATCGATTTCAAAAGACAAGAAGGACAGAGGTTTGAATCGAAAGCCTTGGTTTACCGTCGTGAAACGCTGGGGCGGGGGGCTAGGGTGACGTGATTGGCTTTGGTTGGCTGGTTTGATCTTACCGTTTTAATATTTAAAAAGAAAATCCATATGGCTGGCCACGCCAAGCTAAACCACGCCACACTACACCCGTAGTTTTTAAGTATTATCTTGCGGATCCAACCCTCGTAATGTGTCAAACAATACCCCCAATCCAAACCCCTCCACACCTCATAGTTTTATAAACAAATTAAAAGTAAAACCATATCTCAAACCTTATACTATATGTTAACTCCTAGAAAATCACAAATAACATCTAGCACATCCTGAAAATAAAAAAGGTAATCACGGGATAATTAACTTCAATTGCTTACCATGAACTCTTTGTTTTGCAGCAAAATGGAAAGGCATCAAAAACATTTTTTATCCCTAATACTTGCAGCCCCAATTTATCCTTTATACTTGGCCCAATAAGCTACGAAAAAAAAACATGTCATAAAATTCATGCAATTGAACTATTTTCTACAAATTTACAAGTTAAAAAGCTTTAAGAAATCAAAATCCACGAAAATTAATTAAATTTTTTTTATTAAAACACCAAATCATTAGGCTACCTAAAAGACATTTACTAGGGAAAGTGAAATGGTCCTCGAAACCCTAGCCACCGTCCAGGAGCGGCATCTTCAACGAGAACTGGAATCCCGACATGAACACGAGCCATGTGGAACCACAACTTCCATAGAAGGACACCATATCCACATTATACAATTCCTCATGAGTTCCTTCTTCATTATTGGATGGATAGGTCATCTCTGGTTCACTGGTGCATTTGTTCTCTAATGGTAGACCACAAACAAGTGCATTCCCTTCATAGCTCTGTTTGGTAAATGTACTAAACTGTCAAACTATCATCACAATCTATCGATAGTAGGCTACTGAATGAAGATGTTAAGAAGTCTCAAACTCGTCATTATCAGCGATCTCGGGCTTGTGTTTTGGAACCGGTGAGGACCTGAACCGAGGACCAATGCATGTTACATATCCAGTCTTCAGTCCTTGTGTTTATAAATTGTCGGTCTTCGAGCTGGGTCGGGTAATTCACAGTTCAGGTCGGGTTTTGGACTTTGCTCACTCTTAGATGCTACTCTCAAACATGTATCAAATAGAAGTGAAATAAAAAAAAAATTAATTTGGTTTATTGACATCAATGGTGTAGCTTTTCTTCTATAACTTATGCTTAGTCTTTTCATAATTTATCATGTGTATATATATATAAAGACACAAAGTTATAATATAGATACATACAAAAGAAGGTTTGTGTATATAATAAGTCCTAGTTACGTAAGAGCATAGAAGGCTTCCTTACTAAATCATACAGGAAGTAATAACATGTAAACATAATATTTTCAACCAAGTCTAGCCACTTTCTACGCCAGTACGGATTGATGTAAAAAAGCGCTGCCATTCCCAACATGAACACAAGCCATGTGGTACCACAACTTCCATAGAAGGACACCATATCCATATTATACCATTTCTCACGAGTTCCGTCTTCATTATTGGAGACATGGGTCACCTTTGGTTCAATGGTGCATGTGTTCTCCAATGGTGGACCACATAGAAGTGGGTTCCCTTCATAGCTCTCTTTGGTAAATGTATTAAACTGTGCATTCATTTCTGGGAGTTTACCTGATAGATTGTTGAAAGAAACGTTGAAAGAAGATAAATAATTCAACTTAGTTAGTTCTGGTGGAACTTTTCCAGTCAAATTGTTGGAAGAAAGGTCTAAGCTCTCTATGTTTGTGAGATTTGCTAACTTCACTGGAATAGGCCCTGTCAGCACATTGTGAGATAGATTCAGAACACGAATCTGGGTCAACAATCCTAGCTCTTCAGGGATTTCACCTGTTAGTTTGTTACATGATAGATCCAATCCCGACATAATATCAAGAATGACACCCTTATAGGTGAGATAAAGGCTTTTTGTTGTAAATTGAACCGCATCTTGTTGGCTGTAGAATTGATTGTCATCAGTGTCCTGCATTTTACTTATAAAACCTCTATAACTGTAAAATGAAGGCGCATGACTTAATGCAGTACTTTCTTGCACGAAAGCTTGGTAACTTGGACCAGTAATATTATGGAGGCAACTAGGTATTGAACCAGAAAGGGAGTTGTTGGATAAGTCAAGCATACTAACATTAGTTAATTGGCACAATTGTTTTGGAATAGGACCTGTAAGGTTATTTTCTCGTAAAAGAAGAATGATTAAATTGGACAATTTACCAAAAAAAATAGGAATCTCACCCGACAAGTAGTTGTTGCTTATGTCTAAAGTTAAAACTTTAGTCAAATTACGAAAAGAATCGGGTATTGGTCCTGTAAAGCTATTGGAACCTAAATGAAGATGCTCTAAACGTCGCATATTTAAGCAAGATGGGATGGGCCCGGACAATAAATTTTCCGAGACATCGAGAAACGTGAATGAAGTTGTTCCGCAAGGAAATGGGCCTTCAAAGCTATTATTCCTCAACAGAAGTTCAGAAATGATGCTCACATTGCTTATCCAACTTGGTATCAAACTTGTAAAGAAGTTATTGCTAATATCCAAAAGACTTAAAGAACCCGTGGTTGCCAAATTTCCAATATTACCTGTAAAATTGTTGTTATCTAAGTGAAGATTCCAAATGCCATCCAAGCTAAAGTTTCCAGAAAGCACCTCACCATGAAGTTTGTTATTTGACAGTTTTAATCTATACAACAACCGAGAATTGTTTGCTATCAATCCACTTGGTAGTTCTCCACACAACTTATTATTAGATAAATCCAGTACATTTAATTCACTCAGATCACAAATTGAAGATGGAATAGCACCATCTAATGAATTACTGGACAAATTCAGATGAGATATACCTGGAAGGAACCTTTGTATAAATTTGGGAATAACACCTGTCAATAGATTTCCAGATATATCTAACAACCTCATGTTGTGATTCATACGAAACAACATGATAGTACCATAAAATAAGTTGTTCCTTAGAATAACTACTTCCAGTATTGGGTTATGTTTAATCACCCAATTCGGAAGTTGTCCCTTCATAGAGTTGTGAGACATGTCCAGTACTTGTAGCTTATGCTGCTTAACTAGAAAACTAGGAAAAACATTTCCCTTTGCCCTGTTTATATTGCAGTTAGATAGCACAAGAACTTTTAACTGGAACATTGGAATCCAACCTGTAGGCTCTTCTGTTTCAATCTCGAACATATCATTGTCCTTATAAATTTTACTACCTCAAGCTTTCTATGATTGGATAATGAACTGAATGAGAATGGACCTTCAAACTTGTTAGAACTAAAATCAACATATTGGAGAGAAGCGAGATTAGCCATTAGAGATGGCGAAAGTGTTCCGGTAAAAAGATTTGAAGAAATGTCAAACATCTTAAGAGATGACAACGTGTTGAAACATTCGGGTATATTTCCATTAAACAAGTTTTGTTGAAGATCTAGCTCCTCGAGGTTCAATAATCCACAGAACCCTGCCAAAAGAGAACAAAAAACTACCGGCATTCAACACTAGACATATTAACAGGCAAAGGTAATGTAACAACTTTGGTTTATATAACTTAATTACCATCATCGGGCAATGATCCATTGAGCTTATTGTAAGCGAATGAAAGAACTTTAAGTGAAGATAATGACTTTATCGTTGATGAGAGGCTTCCAACAAAATTGTTGCGACTCAAATCTAAGACCTCAAGATGGTGGAAAGAAGCCAAAGCTATATGAAAGACAAACAAGAGAGGATTATATATATAGGTTACTAAACAAAAACAAAAATTTTGTTACGATCGAGTAAAGATAAAAAAGTTATATTTTTGCTTTTTATTTACGTCATAAATTTGTGATATTTGTTTCACCACAGAATCAAGGCAGGTTTGATAAGAACTCTTTTTTAATATAAAGTTCCAACTTTAAAATAAAAGAAGAAATCCATACACTACAATTTAATATAAAGTTCCAACTTTAAAATAAAAGAAACTCTAGTACTTCTATTTGGAATCTTCTTTTATGGCTCATAATTTTTAAATTTCAATATTTTTCAATATCTAGAAACAGAAATTAGGGATGTGATATTGAAATCCGATACAAAAAGAATTAGCCTACTAAAGATACAAATAAGTAAACGATAAGTAAAGTAAACTTCATTTGAACTAGAGTAAATATAAGTTAATTATAACTACTCTAGCTCAAATAAAAATTACTGTAATTATTTATACTAAATGATATAACTTATTGTTTGTATTTAATCCTAATACAAGAAAACTAATGGGTATTTTTACTGAATTTGTATTTAATCCTTACACAAGAAAGTTAATTAATAGGTAGTTTTGCTGAAAAATGTTACCAAATTAACATATAAAACAATTTGCTGAAATTTAATAAAACTAAATACAATTTGTTTTTTTTTTTCAAAACTTTAACACTTGTCAAACATCATTTTCTCTCAAGTTACCCAAAAATTTAGAACATATAAAAGACATAATCAGAACAGTATATTGATTTGTTTAAATTGTTGAACGTAGTTGTTATTTATGACAGATACTGATATATACACAGCCCATGCTACCTTTGCTATTAATATTCTTTAATAACATATGAGTTCGTATTTATTTGTCTATTTTATTTTAAGACATATTATATCATCTTGCCCACAATTCTCACCTTCCTAACTTACATTTTCAAAGATGCATCAACCATTTGTACAGTACATAGTACAGATGCAGTTCTAATGCATCCATAACATTTTCTACAGTAATAAACAAACAGAAAAAAAGGTGCTTACCTTCCATTGGTAATGTTCCACTGAAATTATTCTCCTTCAAGATGAGGACTTCCAAGTCAGGTAAATCAGGGAATTCTAAAAAAAGTAAGTAGCAAAAGAATTTGATAAGTATATTGACCCTAATTTTACATGATGTTAGAGCATTCACAGTGAATTTCTTATATTTGTGTGAGTTGGTTAGTTATGTCACATAAACATACCATTACCATAAAGTCTTCCTCCCAAAAAACAATAGCCTAAAGAAAGATATCTTAGGGATGGAAAAGCAGCCATGGACCTCATGATGTAATGATTGAATCTGTTGTTATCTAGATTTAAGTGTGTCAATTTGCTCATGGCACCTGAATTGCTCATGCAAATGAGAGTAAGTAGTATGCCCAGTTAAGACAATTATTAGCTAGACATAAAAATTTGAGAATGAATTTTAGATAAAACATTATCATGATATTTTCTTCTTCTTAAAGGATTTTTAATGTGATCTTAATTACACAAAACATCATCACACTTATAAGTTTCTTCTTGTCATGTTTTTTTCTTCTTCTTGTAAACATGATAATGTGATGTTAATTACATAAAACATCATCACACTTATAATTTTCGTCTTGTCATGTTTTTTTCTTCTTCTTGTAAACATGATAGCAATTAAAAACATAATTTAACAACTTAACCATTTAATGTGAGTGACTCAAGATTACAATCGCTCAAGTCAAGCGTTGTTAACTCTCTCAAGGAAGATAACTCTGCACATAAAGCATTATATAAGTTAATAAATAACAGTGAAAATGAGGTTTAATAGTTTAACTATAATTTTAATGATAAGTATTTAACAAGAATTTACATGCCTTGCAAAGGAAAGGAATCAATTGAGAGTTCACTTGAACCACTAAGATCAAGAATCTTGAGAGATGGGAGAAAACTTAGGCATGATATGATGCTCTTGTTAAAATAGTTAGTGCCAAGAGATATGCTTTCCAGATTTTGTAATCTCATTAAGCTCTTACAACCTGTAAGAGATGATTTAGAAAAGCAAGGTCATATATTTTTGTAATAATGAATGAACTAAAGGAATTATCCGTCAAGAACTTAAAGTTATAATTCTTCTTTTACCTTGGATACTTGATACGCCGTCGAGATTGTTATCACTTAAATCCAACTTCTCCAGGTTAGTCAAATGACTTATTTCTGTAATACAAAATAAAATAATTATCCATGGTTTCATAGTTACTTCATCTATTTCTACACCTACTTATGTTATACTATTCAAACTATTAAACTATTCTGTCGATAAAGATTTGAACAATATACTGCTCTAACTATATATACAACTAGGTTATAATCTCCTAATGTGAAAAAGAAACAAATGTATATAAATCAAAAGTGTGTTAAACTATGACTCTACTATTAATATGTAATTCATTTTTATTAATTTGAAATTTGAAAAATATAGTTTTGTTATGATATTAAAAATATATAGAAATTTAAAGTCAAAGATATGAAACCAATATGTTTGAAAAATGGAGTGTGAATTAGCACTCATAATCTGGACAAGGGTGGACCAAGAAGGCAGATTGTACCTCCATTGAGGTATAGGGATGATGATGATATTTTGCATTAGCTCTTATTGGAGCAGAACAAATGTGAACTATTGTCTTATTTTAAAGCCTTGAACATTTTTGACAAAGAGAAGTGATATAAGGCTATAGAAGAAGAAACGAAGTCTCTCTACATGAATAGTACATGGGAGTTAGTAACAACCTAGAGGGACATAAGTTGGTCTCTTGTAAAGGATATACAAAGTAAAGGAAAACTTAGGGTTTACACAAAGGGCTTGGTTGGATTATAATGAAATATTTTCACATGTGGTCAAGCACTCTTCTATAAGGGTAATATTGTCATTAATTGCTTCCTTGAATATGGAGTTAAAGCAGTCGGGTGTAAAGGCAACTTTCTTACATAGGAATTTAGAATTGGAGATCTATATGAATCAACATATGGGATTTGAGGTTAAAGGTCAAGAAAACAAGGTATGTATGTTGAAAAATCCTTGTATGGTCTTAAGTAGTCACCGAAGCATTCGTATAGAAGGTTTGATGATTACATCTTATCCCATGGTCTTTCAAGAAGCTCACATGATGGTTGTGTATACTATATGGAATACAATAGGGGCAATTGTGTCTATTTGCTTATGTATGTTGATGACATGCTTATGGTATGTAATTATAAGAATGAAATCGAAACCATTAGAGGGATGTTAAAGATGGAGTTTGATATGAAAGATTTAGGAGAAGCGAAGATGATTTTGGGAATGGAATTCAAAGGGAAAGAGAACTTAGGCAACTAAGGTTAACTCAAAGCTCAAATATGCAGAAAATCCTAAATAGTTATGCTATTGACATGGGTAAATCAATGAAAACTCCTATGGCTACACATTTGAAGCTTTCTTGCAAAGATTCACCTATGGCAAGTGATGTTACATGCTAATGTAGTTAACAGTTTGATGTATTTGATGGTTTGCATTAGAGCTGACACTCATTATGTATTGAACTTGGTTAGCATGCACTTGTCTATTCAAAGGAAGGTTCATTTGGAAGCAACAAAGTGGATTCTTAGATACTTAAATGGTACTAAGAATGCTTATTTGTTTTTTTGGGAATAACTCTGATATTATGGGTAATATGGTCATTGGAGTTGTTTTATGCAAATTATGTAATGGACTTATATAGAGGTATGTCAATTATAGGTTATGCATATTGAATATTAGGAATTGTAGCTAGTTGGAAGGATCAGTGGACATTGTTATCTACAGAAGATGAGTATATAGCCTTGATAGAAGCTCTTAGCAAGAGAGGCATTGTGGCTTAAAGGTTGTGTGAAAAAGTTGGGGGGTTAAATTGGGTAATAAAAAGTGTTTTGTGATAACCAAGGAGTGAATAATATGGGTGAATAATAACTTTTCAAATTTGGGGGAATGTGTGGGTGCTTGTTAAATTTTAAGTTGTGGAGATAAAAGAAAGTGGGATGGGATGCATCAAAACGTTTTTTGTTAATATTTTTAAATTTTGAAGATAGAGTGAGAGATAGTGGATGGAATGTTGATATGTGTAAAAACTAACATATATTTTATATCAACTCAGGCATGTTTTAACAATTTTCTTATTAGAAATTTGGAAATAACTCGTTTAGTTGTTTACTTTTGATTTTCGGAGTAAAATATGTAAAATCGCGACGAAAAACAAGACTTTTACAACAAAATCGCCCACATGCCCTGTGTGAACGAACTCTAAACAAAAAACACAAAATGGATGTAGAAGACACTCACGCGGTTCGTGCTTCTCCCATGTTTCAAACTATAAATAGAGTTGTAAGGGTATATATTAGGATTACGTATTAATTATGTCGGGTCTTGATTCGGGTTGTAAACGAATAATGATTATAAAGTTTAGTGGTGTTTGGGCTTGTTAAAGAGTTAGGCTAGGCCTTGAGCATGTTCAAGGTAATAGGTTCATTTATAGGTTAGTAGTTTTATTTGATCTCCTTGTACTAGACGTTTTGCTCTCAAGTAATAGAACGCGTGCAAGGTTGAATGAGATTCTCGTGTTCATCTTCTTATTATTCTTGAATCACTACATGTTTGGATTCCGCATAATCACGCAGTTTGTTGATATCATTGAAAAGATCCACGGATTTTTGGGACTTACAATTGGCATTAGAGCTTCATAACTCTTTGAAGGCTCAGGTGATATCAAGGGTCAAGAAAATTTGGAAGAAAAGTGTTGTGTTTTTTATCTCAATTTCTTGATTCTGCTAAATTTGTTGCTTACGGTATATCTAAACTGTTTTCGGACCGTCCGTTTGGGATTTATTTTGTTGTTATTGGGTGTCACGGATCACTTTTGGGTGTTTTTCTTACTAAAAATTCTGGAAAGTTTGACGGACATGTTAAATGTGTTCATCGAGTTCTTGAGAAATTCAAACGAATCTGATATAATATGTTTTGCTTTGGAACTAGAAGGTGTTAAAATATTAGATCATATCTTTTTAAAATTTGAAAAAAAGATTTGATTAATTTTTAACTTTTTTCAAAAGATATCACATACCATAATTTAAGGAGGTCATTTTATTTATTTATATATTTTTTGTGACCACGAAAAGTTTTTTTTAATTGAGATCTTGACAAAAAGAAAATTATCTCCAAAAAGATTTTGATTAAAAAGTTATTTGAAATCCTAAACTTATAGGAAATATCTCCAAAAGATTTGGAAAGAGGCATTGAAAGAAGAATACCGGGTAGAAGCCATGGAGGATGTACTTGTTAGGTGTGTGAAAATTGTTGAAAAGCCTGAAATTACAACAAAATTGGAATGTGCTGAGTATTTAAGTGTAAAATAGATGCCAATGGTGTTGTAGTTTGTATGCATTAAGTTTGTGTGTTTGGTTATCTTATGGCTCGTCTATTTTGTGGATCAATAGATGGAAAAAAATGAATAATGTAACTTTTGTTATGAAATCGAGGAATAAAGGGTAAAAAAAGCTAAATGCTATGAAGGATGATGGCATCATGGTTAATCAAAGATTTAAAAAAGGTTGTTTATTATTTAATAATGCACTTGAGAAGAGATGCACATGTCATCACTTTATAATTTTCCTATTAAATATTTTCATTTGTATGCACATATGCATATTTTGGTTAATTTTATCTGGTGATTGATGGTTTGGTTCTATTTTTTTTGTTCATGATGTAATATATTGTTTGGTATGGTATGAAGGTTGGTGATGCACATTTGCATAGTTTAAAATATTATATATATTGGTAATGTATTACGGATGGTAGTGTAGACAGAAGGAAAATTGTATAATATTGGTAATGTATCATATATGGTAGTGTAGATAAGAGGGAAATTGTATAGGTGTTGTCAAGAAATATGACATGCACATGTGTATCCGTAAATTGTTATACGGATTAAAAATATCAAAACAAATCATTAATAAAAGTTGCGATTTTTAATGGAAAAATAAATAAAGGTGTGTGTTTTTAAGCTCTTTTAGATAATTATGGTTGTGTTCACATTGGTTCTGAGCCAGAATGGTGGTTCCTAATATATATATATATATGTTGTTAGGATAACTTTTGAAATTTATTTCAAAACGCTACAACTTTTTTTAAGTTGTATATTTGTTATCTTCGTAACATGTGAGTATTCATAGCTCTTTTTTTAATTTTATGTTTTGGGTGTATCATGTATGTTTACTCACCAACTTGTTAGTTAACTTCTCTTTTTATACATGACACAGGAAATGCAGTTTGAGAGAAGCATGATGAAACACATGGGGTGCATTTGGAGTTAAACTTTAAATATATGAGACATTGTTATTTTATATTTTGTTATGTTATGTTGAGACAATCTGATTACTTGTATTGAATCTTTAATTTGGTAAAATTAAATGTATCTCTTTTTAAATAGTGTCATTAGTTATAAGCAATCATACATCATGCTCCGACATATTCCATCGATGGTTGGGGTGCGACAAATGATTCGCAACCCCTTGCACGACAACAAAGAAAGAAACAGTGGAGTGTCATGAATAGAAGAAATGGTCGCCCACTTATACGCTGAAAAAGATAAACGTTATGCGGAACATTTTCACCGGGAGTATGTAACCAACGGGCTAGCATCTAAACCATTGAGAAACAGGTAAGTCAAATTGCTTAATCACTTTTAGAAAGACCACAAGGGGCCCTTCCCAGCAACACATAAACAAACCCTCATGCCTAGGTCAATGCAATAACCTTAAGAAATCGATGAGTGGGTCCAGATGACACACCTACCCCTCTTCCCTCAACCACTCCTTCTTCTAACCAAACTCCCACATCAGTCTAAAAATCGAGCAAGACACTCTAACTGTGGAAGAATAGCTAGTTAAAGCAGAGTAACCTATAGTACCCTATCCTAGATGTCTAATCAGACAAAAGACTGACGAGCAATTTGGTAAGTTCGTTAGCCTTTTAAAAATAACTCCATGTCTACCTCCCTTTTGTTGAAGTTCTCACCTAAATTCCAAAATACTCCAAATTCATGAGAGACTTCCTTACCCATAAAAGGAAGATTGAAGAATTCTAACATGCTAGCCTAAGAGAAAATTGCTTTGTGGTTCTCCTCAACAAATTCGCCTATTAGAAGCTTCATCTAGGAAGTTCCACTATCCTTGTTCTATTAGAGGGTTATCACTAAGTAATGCCCTCGTTGATCCGGGAGCTAGCATCAACCCTATGTCAGCCTTCATGTTCAAAAGGCCAGGGGTAGGAAAACCACACCCAACAAAAATGAGCATACAACTTGCAGATCAATAAGTCAAATGCCCCTACGAAGAGCCAAAAATATTTTGGTTAAAGTTGGCGATTTGTCTTTCTTGCCTACTTCGTAATTCTTTGACATGGATGAAGTAGGCAGTAAAAACTTTGACATGGGGTTGGGTCTATATAGACACGGGAGCATATGACCCCATAGCCGTGTCTTTTGTTTTGTAACCTTCTAATGTCCAGACAAAGGGTCGTGTCTCATTGTCTATTTAGTTTATCGTTTGTTTAAACCACAATTTTTTTTGTAACCAATTTGTATGCGCTTGGGCACCTCAGAGAAACTGTGCAATTTTAGTGTGGGAAGGGAATTATTGAATCGCTTGTCCTAACCAAGCCTTACAAAACTCATGTCGGAACCTTGAACACCCCAAATTTTTTACTAATTTTGTTTTTTGTTTTTTTTTTACTTGTTAAGTATTGGTTATGGAAACATGCTTCATTAACTATGTTTCCAAATTTATAAATCAAAGCGTCGTGATAAAAGAAACCATAAAAGAAAATTTAATAAAGGCGTGACAAGCGTAATAAAATTCGATTGTATACATACTTTTCCTTTAACTCTTTCCCACATTAGTGAGATTTTAAGCCTTTATATTGATCATCACCGAGCATATACATACATTTTATAAATGCTCATATTTTCATTACTTGTGTGAGAAGCCAAATGGTTCCTGTAAGTTTAGAACTTGACAAGGTATTTCTTCCCGGTCCTAAAAGGTTAAACAATGTAAGTAAATGATAGAGCCATTAGGATTTTTAAACCCCTTGTTTAGCCTTATTTTTCATTTTTTTTCTCTACCCAAAGCAATTCCCCTAATTAGCCAACCTTAAGCCTATTCCTTTTCATTTCAACAACCTGCAAGATTTTGCAAAACAACCCACTAGTCAAAAAAAAAAAAAACTTTTTACATGTTTTACCCCTTATTTTTACAAAATATGATCTTTTGATAAAAACACTCATGACTTTTCTATGTTTATACTTCCAACTTTGGAAATCTTTTGTTGAGAGAAGAAGAAAAAAAAAAGAAAAAAAATATTAAAGCAGAAAAACAGAAAAATATAGAAAAGAAAAAGAAATTAGAATAGAATGCGGAGTACCAAAAATCTCGTCAAGCTCCAGATACAGTTTTTATCTTTTAGTCATAAAAATAAACATTTTTCATTAGACCCGTATATTTGCACTTTTAGCAACTATTACTCAAAAATTCCACACCCATAGCCAACGCCTACATTATAACTCCTTTAAAGACCTCTTGGTATTTACAATGTTTATGTTATATAATAGGAGTTTCAATTTTTTGATAAGCATAAGATATGTGTAGGTTCCGTGCATAGCACAAATGATTCATTTAAACATTATCCGGCCCAATGATTATTTGTGAGATATGTGAATAAGTATATACATGAATGGAATTTTAGTAGGCATGTTACACCTAAAAATATTATTCTTTCAAAGTTTTACAAATCATGTCAAGTAGGATTTTGTAAATAAGAAAACTAAATTATGAACTTCGAACCTAACATACTTACAAGACAAAACACTTATGCCCATTCTATTCTATTTGGTACTATTAAAAGCACTATTATGAGTTTTGTTTGAGGACAAAGAAAGATTTAAGTGTTAAAATATTTGATATGTGAAAAATCTAACATATATTTTATATCAAATGGAGTGCGTTTTAACCATTTTCTTGTGTTAATTTTTGAAAGAAGTCATTTATCTGTTTACTTTTGATTTTCTGAGTAAAAAATGCATAAACAGACAAAAGGAGCAAATTCGCGATGAAAAACAAGACTTCTACAATAAATCAGAAATATCACACACCCCCGTGCTTCATTCCCTTAGAAAAGACACCCCCCTGTCAACTTGTTGCAGACAAGACAAAACTAGGCCACCACACATGTGTAGTGCGTCCCTTGGAATACCCCAGTGGCATATTCTCAAACGATTTTCAAATCTAACGATAGTGGGACATACAAAGTTGACTTGGGTTGTGTTTCAATTACGCTAATGGATGTAGAAGACACTCACACGGGTGTCCTTGGACTAGGCGTTGATAACATTCCGGCATTAAAAGTTCTTGTGTCCTTGGATGGTATCGGAATCTTACCTTTGCTATACTACGCTAATCATTAGCGGGTGCACTTGCTCTAACATGTTACAAAAGTGATTTTATTTACATTGTTTATAAATTTAAAGCTTGAAGTTGTATTAAAAAAACGACCTAAAATAGTTAATATTTCTATACACGCCTCGACACGTCAAATATGAGTGTCGTTAGGTTAAATGATTAGACCTAATCAATTACTTAGTTCATTTAACCAACGTAAAGTAGTTAATATTTTTATACCCCACGTCAATGTGAGTGTTGTTAAGTTAAAGGATTAGACCTAGTCAGTTAGTTTATTAAGTTTTAATTCACTTCTAATTTGTTTGTAATTACTCTCATTTAGAGTAATTACAAACAAACTGGGAGTGATTAAAAACTTAATAAATAATTGACTTGGTATTTCATTTATTCTATAACATTTTATATCTTCAAACCTTATACAAATCATATGTTTTTATATAGTTAACATATAGACATGGGTATAATAATTATGGTATGAATGTGAAGATCATATAATTAATAAAGACTACAGTTAAATCATACCTTCAGATGGAAATAACCCCGAAAGCAAATTATTGCTTCGAAGATCTAGAGCTTTAAGTGATGTAAGAGCACTTAAAGATTTTAAAATGCTTTCATTGAATTGGTTTCTCCCAAGATTTAGAACTTTCAATTTCCGTAACGTAGGAGCGCTCTCTGCAAGAAAGTTTTTGGTGTTATATTTCAAATAAGTCTGAAATACATTTTAAAAAACTATTATGTGAAGTAAAAAACTTATGATGTAAACTATTGGGATCCCTCGGCATTCAGGCGAAAATTCGATCAGTATTTGTGTTGCGTGTATGGTATAGCCATTAGCTATAGCAAACGAAGAAACAAAATAAAATTAAAAATAGCGTCGTGACGGATCCTTACATCGATCGAAAACAATTAAAACGAATAATGGTACCGATGTTGTTCGGTCGGAATCCATTCATTACGGCATCCATATGTCACCGGCACGCGTTAATAGGTAAATAGCTTACGATACAAAAAAATATTTTTTAAAACAACTTCATTTTAAAAATTGCTTGGCTAGATTCAAAACCCAAATTTATACTGGGCACCATAAAAATGGATACCCGAACTGCTATCACAGTTGTTCGGACAATATCGTTTTGGTCGGCATGCTAAAGAACGAAAAAGATCAATTACTTGACTCGTTCAATTTTGAACAAAACTTTATTGGAACGTAGATAAAGATATGCATGTTGCATCTACATTCGGAATTAGAATAGCGAAAAGGGTAAATAACATCAATTTATAAAAAGAACCAAACGCAAGGTAGCTTTGATAACATTTATGTTTGTTTTTTGATTACATTTATATTACCAAACTTAGTTTCGAAAAACATATATTGAGACATATATGGCAAGTCACAATGACAGACTTGAAATTTTATAAAATCGTATCTGATCAAATTAATTATTTATAATGATAACAATTTAAAGTAAAAAGAACCCGCAAAAAATATTTATCTTTCATGTCTATCCATTTTTATTATATATAAAAAAGCAAAAGATAAAAGAAGTAAGGGGGTGTTTGCGATTCTATTATACAAAATAATGTTTAGATAACACGTTGAAAAGAGTTTTTGTGCTTTAATAAGAAGAAAAGAAGAAATTAGATGGTTGTATTTTTTTTCTAAAAAGTAGAAAATGAGATGAAAAAAAAGAGAGAAAAGAAGAAGCACTCTCAAATCCCAAACATCCCTAAATATCATGTGACATTTGTTGTTTGATGTCATTGTCCGTGCTAGCCAATCAACGAAAGCTATAGATGAATATGTGAATTTTATGTTTTTGTAAGGAAATACTCATCAGAAAACTAAAAGTCTTTATGTTACATATATGTAATAATATATTTATGTTACATATATGTAATACATATTGTATATATACAATGTATCATATACTATTGTTTATTAGAGGGGAATTTCATATTAGCCTTTCTAAAGTTACAAAGTTATAAGATTTCTGTACTTAATATAAAATACTTTTCAAATATGATATAAAATTATGTAATTTTATAAATTCTAAAAGATATTGAAACCACAAAAACAAGTCCATTTCGTAGTTCTGTATTTGCTATCCCGTTTAAAGCTAGCAGACTTGCCTTGGTTGTAAGTATTTGAAAAGCATACATTTATATACATTTACAAACAAGTTTGAATAATAAATGTATTGTTATTTTATTTATTTACCCGAAATAGGGTATATATAATACATACAAGACATGGCGTACCCAGTTTAATACAGACCCTACCTGCCAATTATATATCGGTTTCATATCCTATGATTTGAAACTAGTTCCAACATGGTTATAAACAACCCGAAATGGTCAAGACCCGGTGTTGGTTCAAGCTCCTTCGACACTCACGCAACAAACACTCACACAACACACAAATATGTTATATGTATATGTATATGAATGTAAAGTTATAGAGGTTAATGTAGGAGAGTGTTGTGAGGCAGAGAGTTTCAAAAGGAAACTCAACACTTCCATTCAAGAACAATAAACCCATTCAATAACTATAAACCATATATATAGATACAGACTCACGTAGACCTAATTAAAATGAGAATAAATAAAATAAAACACATGCTAAATAAACCCCACTACCTGCTTATTTTCAGCGAAACTCCAACGTTCATTTTTTTTGCGCGTTGAACTACTTAAGACTCGGTCAAACTTGGACAGCTTCTCACCCATGACCCGTTAACCACCCATCTGACCCGCGACTGGCGAACAAACTCGAATAACCCAACACCCGGGACCACAACGAAAAAACTCGATCACTTCCTCTCGAAAACTCCGTTTCATACCCAGTTTTTGATCTTAACGAATATAGGCGTAACTGATTTCAACCCTAAAAACCCGATACTTCCTCCCCAAAACCCGGTTTCATACCCAGTTTTTTTAACTTATTGACCATACGCGTAGCCCATTTCAACCCTCAACTTTTTTATCTTATTGATTATTTTTTTCCTGTAGCAACCTAAATATGTATAGTATAGGTGGATTAATGATATATTTTTGTTCATATTTATTAATCCCATGCGTGATTTCTTGATTTTAGAATTTCTTTTTCTAAAAAAACAGTCATCTTTCAAATATATATTAAAATGGAAGAAAAAGAAAACTAATTGGCTAAAGTATTTGCGTTTAACATCACGTGTTATATGACTAATGAGCCATGAAAATGATTTAAAGTGATATATAATTATTACCTTGCATTTGTAAGGAACCATAACAATCCAAATGGGTGAGATCCAATACCTCCAAGTTTTCCCAAAATTGAAATTCAGAAATATCTGTAGAAGTGTACAAATATCAATCTACATATCATGAATGCTTATTAAAAGGAAGTGCGTAATTGGTATATTACAGGGGGCGTAAAGGGGTTTGATAACGCCCGCAACACCATCTCTCTAGGCATTATAGAGGCATGAAGAGAGGACATTTATGGTATAAGTCCATTTGTAATGGTTAATGCTCCCTAAGGGCATTTCCGCCACATCAGCATCATAACGCCTCCTTAAAAATGTGTAATTGTTAACGCCTCTTATCGCCATTTTAATCATTAATTTCCATTTTGTTTTCTCTTCATTTGGTATTATACTTGAAATGTCTCTTACTCTTCACACTCTAATAATGTCCAGGGGACGTTGTTGAGGGCGTTGTCAAGCCTCTTCACACCCCCTATAATACCACATTACGCATGGCCTAATGCCCATTGGAGAGAAAACAAAACCGAAAGTAATGATTGAAAAGACACTAAAGACGTTAACCATTTCACATTACGAATTACGGAAGTTCTAAAAGTTAAAAGATGGAAAGACAAAGAACTTGCCATAATTAGGTGAGTAGTCTTGATCATATCCATTAAAGTAACTGAGATTCAAAATTTTGAGCGATCTAAGCTCACTCAATAAAGGTAAGATATTGGTGTCTATAAAATTAAGGCTAAGATTCAAATTCTCCAGCTTCTTCAAACCAGAAAATCTTTCAAGCCCTGCAAAAAAAAAGTTAAAATGTTTATTTATATAAATGATAACAGAAAGTTCAACGAAATGAATCTAGGAAATATCTAGCGTAAGGGCTTCATGAATATATTATTTCCTAGTATGTCAAGAAAATTGTAGTAGTGCATGATACCTGTGCTTACGAATGTATGGTCAATAAAATTGCTTGACAAATCAAGTCTTCTCAACTCTTTAAAGTGAAGGAAGAGTGAAATGTTTAACGGCCAAATCATCCCTGCATTTCTATACCCCTCATAGTAATCGTCGCTGTAGATGTCGTCATCTAAGGCGAGCATATTGCTCAAAGACAGGTCGGTTACATACCCGGAGGTTGTGTTGCACTTGACCCTCTCCCAATCACAATACTCGCCCCCGGTGCTTCCATGATCAACCCAAGTGGGGAGAAGATTGTCAACATAGAAAAAGTTAGATAACTTATGAAGTGAGGCTTTAATTTCAAGAAGTGCTTTTCTCTCATCTTCTATATGGATCCCTTGTATCCATCCAACCAAAGAAAATATTAACACCATAAACATCAACAATGATGATTTATGCTTTCTTAAACACCAACTCTCCATTTTCGGTACAAAGTAATGAAGGGCTGAATTTGTATTGCTGGTTTTGCAGAGATAAGTGATGCACTTGTATCTCAAGGTTCGCCCTTAAATAGAAGAAAAGAAATATTTTCCGCTTAATAAAAGAAATAACTGAGAAAATAAATATAAATAAATAAAATAATCATAAAGTAAATACTAATACAATCTTGACCTTACAAAGAAACAAGCATAAAAAATTTAAATGATTAGTACAATCTTGAGCTTACTGAAATGTAATACTACAACAATCAGTTACTTAATTATTAGTTATAATTTAATATCAAATATATATTATTTTCCCCCTATTAATTATCAATTTTGATGCTTCTCACAGTAACACTATTCAATCTTCTTTACATTTAACCTCAATTCCTTACCATTCAAGTGTACTAATTAATTTATTGATTCATATTAACATGTGTGGAGAATATAATTTAACCTGGTTTCTCTTCTTTGTATACATATTACTATTTTTTTTTGTTTTCGTTGGTTTTACTATGTGAAGTGTGTTGAGGTTATTGGTTTTTTTTCTCTTTTGGTATCTTGGTACTATATATTCTCTTATATATGTAGAATTACAGAATAATTTTTATGATTTACTTTTAATTTTATTAAATCTTATACTTTTTAAATTTGTTTATCTATTATTATTACTTTTAGTTTAAACCCATTTCAATAATGCTTTTATCGTTTTGAATTTGTTGTTCTTTTCTATCACAAGGTTTGTGTTTCAGTCTAAATATATGAGTGACGTAACGCATTGCATGGTTCAACGTCTCTACGACTATCTATTCAATTTAATAGTTCCGCTACAATACGCGGGTCTTCAATGCTAGTTTAGATTTTGATATAACAATCTAAATATATTAATTTGTGTTAAATTTAACCTTATAATGACTTTCAATTAATATTTCCTATTTTAAACTACTTTTATTTAATTTTTTTTAACTATTTGATAATGCCCAAATTAAACATTAAAACATTCTTATATAGTAATTGTAGAAGTTAGACATTTTTTTTTAACTCTCTTCTTAAAGCTATTGTAGTGTACCGACAGATATTGGACCATTTAAATACTTAAATTTTCCATTCCCAAATTTTTAAAAAATTCGGTGTTACACGTTCATAATAAGGATAACTGTTATGTTAACAAAACTTGTTTACAATTCAATACCACGACTCCAAAATATCGTAAACGTGTAAAAAAAGACACTACATCCAACTCATAGGATTAAATCATTTAGGATTGCTAAGCCTTGTAAGGATGCAAGTTAAGGTGTCACGTCCCATCCTAGTCATATAGCATAACCTTACAGTTGGACGAATCGGCGTTGTTGACTTGTTGCTGGACCTGTCACCAAACCTTGCTCCATCCAGTAGTTCGCAAGACTTTAATTCCTCATGACCCGTATACTGTCACACCCCAACCGATGGCTGAAACATCTAGACGGGAGAAACAAAATGCAAAAAACTTCATAACGCTAAATATGACAATATTTAATAATCAAAATTTCATTTCATACTAAAACAAAGTACAATGTTTTGAAATAATGATACAACATTTGAACATGGAAAATAGAATACAACAAGTACTAAAATTAAAGTGGGTTTTTAGTCAATCCTACTAGACTCCGTTCATCATCATCATCAATTTCCTGACCAATACATATTATGGTACATGTCAACACACAAAGTGTCACACCCCAACCGATGGTGGAAACATCGGGATGGGACGAAAACTAGATTGCAAGAGGCTTCATAACGCTAATTGTGTCAAGTGTTTAATAATTACCTTTTTACATAGTTCAAATCAAATAATACAAAATTTAGATCCCGACACATAACAAATATAATTTCATTTCATTGATAACGATTTAATACAAGATATTGAAACGAAATACATGTTTGAAACAAATACAATACAATAAGTATTTAAAGTTTAAATGCGTTTCTATGCAATCCTACTAGATTCCATGTTTCATCAAAATTCCTGCAACATGTATTAAAAGCATAGATTAATACAAAAGTACTAGCGAGCATACAAGTTTGAAATTAATTATAAGTATAAAAGTTGGTTTTGATTGTGACAGGTATATATTCAAGTCGAAATCGCACGAATATGTAGACCACTTTCGCATAACAATAGCATATAATCGAATTCTTAACTAGCATGCATAGTATTCTAAGCATAACCATATCATGAGAATACAAGTCAAAACTAATAAGCATAAACAAACTCAAGCATAACAAGTAGCATGTATAGACGAGTTTAAACTAACACATATAATCACATAAGCGTAACTGATGGCACATTTGGTATTGTGAACACATTTAATTTTGTTTAAAATAAATTTTGTAATTTATACATGTTGCACCCTAAAATGCATTAAAGTGTAAAAAGGGGGTCGAGTATGCTCACAGTTTTGCAAAGCTTCCTTTGGTGATTCCGTGAAGATTGAGGTTGGAGGTTGGAGCTTCAAGCTTCCTTTAAAACACTTAGTGTTTTCTTTTAGAACTCTTAGAGTTCTCTTCCTTGCTTGGAAGATTTGAGAGAAGTAGAGAGGTTGAGAGAAGAATGGTTGGAAAACTTAGTATCCTTTTAGAATTCTTAGAATTCTTGATTTAGATATATTGATAGAATTAGAGAGATGGAGAGAAGAATGGTGTGAATAAAATGGTAGAAGGAGGTTGGTATTTATAGGTAGATAAGGTGGAAAAGGGTGAAATATGATTGGTTAAAAAAAGGTGGAAGAGGATTGAAAAGATGATTGGTGGAGAAAGGAAGGTGGAAAATGGTGAAATATGATTGGTTAAAAAAAGTGGAAGAGGATTGATGAGGTGGAAAAGATGATTGGTATATTTCTTGGTATTTTCTTGAGTATATATTATGTAATTGAGTATATAAAAAGTATAAAGTATAATTCAAGTATTGAGGATGTGCGTATAAGTATTTATACGTACAATTGTGTCAGTTTGCGTATAAATACGTATTTAAATGATCGGTTGTGTGAATAAAAAAAATATGTATAAAATATGAATTTTATTATGATTAATGCCTCGAGTTGTGAGATTGAAATTAAAATATGAATGCAAGGTTTCTAAAATTAGAATACGGATACAGACATTTTAAAATAGAAATACGAAGATACGAGGCATTACACGAATAACGAATAAAATTAATAATATATATACACACACATATATTTTTATTATGTTTTAACGCCCAAAGTATGATACAAATATTTATTTTCTAAAATAAGGATGCGAAAAAGCGAGGCGTTACAGTCTCCCTACTTTAGGAAATTTCGTACCAAAATTTATTTAAGAGGGAGACTTTAGAATAATAGAGCATTTTGAAGCATGTATGTGTATAATCGCGAAATAGGTTGTGAGTGATTAAAGTTTGTATTAAACATAGTAGTGAAACACAGAATTTCTCATGGCACGTTTTACGAAAGTTTGGTAATATGGTAGTAACACTTCTATATAGGAAGTACCCGCGGCGTATCCACCATGTTTATACTATATTACTTCTGTTTCGCTAATCGGTGTTATGTTACGTTCCATGTCACGATTAGGGTTTATTAACGTATTACAAGTGAGAATGATATCATATATAGAGTCTCAAGTATATAAGTATAATTGCATTTAAGTATAAGAGAGTATACTGTATAAGTATGAGTATAAGTGTAAGTGTGCGTATTCGCACATTCGTGTACAATACAAATGATATATTTTAGTTAACCAAGATTAACGGATTACTGGCATGTGAATAAACAGGTCAAACCATCGTGTACGGCAATGTAGACTACCCATCATCGTTAAAACGAAGAGGGTGTAAAATAGTTTACTTAACATAACCTCAAGAATACGGGCGGACGTCACTCCTATAGCGCTACACGAGCGCTATACATGTTAAGGTGTGGCTTGATCAAAGTTAACGATGAGTCTACCACATAAACATGTGAATAAACAAGTCAAATCATCGTGTACGCAATGTTGACTAGTCAATATTGTTGAATCACAGTGTAAAATAGTTTACTTGGTATGAAATAGTTTACTTAACATGACCCCAAGTCTCAAGGGCGGTGCGCTACTCCTATAGCACTACGCATAGTGCTATACATGTTAAGGTGTGGTTTTATAACGAGTTTATCACATATAATGTTCCAGTAATACCAAATCAAGTATGATGTTTAGTATGCACCTATAGAATCCTTGCGTAATAGATTTAGTATAAATGCGAAGTTTGTCGTGCATAAATTTGATTTTAGTATAGTGTGACATTAAAAAATGAAGGAATAAGAATTATATAGCATAAAATGTAAGATAACATAAAAGAGAGGCTTGTTAAAATGTTGGAGTGTTTCGGTTTTAGAAACTTCGACTATTCCAAAGTGACTCGTAAGTCCTTTCGAATTAGGGAGACATGATTTGGCCTAATAGGTATAATACTCTCGTCGCCAAGCGATTAACGGTACTTTACCCTTCCAGTTAGTACATATTCCTAATTTGATCGAAAAATATAAAACTTTGGCGAGATTGAAAACTGAGGAGCGGAACCAGTCATCAAGGTGTGGATGTCAATCCTGGCTTGACAATTTCGTCCCCAAAATGTGGTTTATTGAACGTATCAAGATATAATCTCGAATCATCAATAAGGATCCACTAGATTATGAAATGAAACTCCCATCAAGATATGGATATCACTCCTGACTTGATGGTGAATTTCGTGTGAAATAACATGTAAAATGGATTGAAACTCGTCACCAATGGCGGGAATCACCCCTGTATTGATGAGTTATTTCGATTGTGGAACAAGAATATTCTCAAAAATGTGTATTGTATTTCATGTCTTAGGAAAGACATATTGTAAGTTTTAGGATCAAAAAGGGGAGAAGCATGATAGAAAGAATAATATTTCAGACAAGTATCACAAATGGTCAAGAGTATAGTACTTAAACTATAGACTAGGTCGAACATGACAATTCTACCTAATTCCCTATAGTTATGGCTCTGATACCAATCTGCCACACCCCAACCGATGGCGGAAACACCGGGATGAGACGAAAACTAGATTGCAAGAGGCTTCATAACGCTAATTGTGTCAAGTGTTTAATAATTACCTTTTTACATAGTTCAAATCAAATAATACAAAATTTAGATCCCGACACGTAACAAATATAATTTCATTTCATTGATAACGATTTAATACAAGATATTGAAACGAAATACATGTTTGAAACAAATACAATACAATAAGTATTTAAAGTTTAAATGCGTTTCTATGCAATCCTACTAGATTCCATGTGTCATCAAAATTCCTGCAACATGTATTAAAAGCATAGATTAATACAAAAGTACTAGCGAGCATACAAGTTTGAAATTAATTATAAGTATAAAAGTTGGTTTTGATTGTGACAGGTATATATTCAAGTCGAATCGCACGAATATGTAGACCACTTTCGCATAACAATAGCATATAATCGAATTCCTTAACTAGCATGCATAGTATTCTAAGCATAACCATATCATGAGAATACAAGTCAAAACTAATAAGCATAAACAAACTCAAGCATAACAAGTAGCATGTATAGACGAGTTTAAACTAACACATATTAGTCACATAAGCGTAACTGATGGCACATTTGGTATTGTGAACACATTTAATTTTGTTTAAAATAAATTTTGTAATTTATACATGTTGCACCCTAAAATGCATTAAAGTGTAAAAAGGGGGTCGAGTATGCTCACAGTTTTGCAAAGCTTCCTTTGGTGATTCCGTGAAGAGTTGGAGGTTGGAGGTGGAGCTTCAAGCTTCCTTTAAAACACTTAGTGTTTTCTTTTAGAACTCTTAGAGTTCTCTTCCTTGCTTGGAAGATTTGAGAGAAGTAGAGAGGTTGAGAGAAGAATGGATGCAATACTTAGTATCCTTTTAGAATTCTTAGAATTCTTGATTTAGAGATATTGAGAGAATTAGAGAGATGAAGAGAAGAATGGTGTGAATAAAATGGTAGAAGGAGATTAGTATTTATAGGTAGAGAAGGTGGAAAAGGGTGAAATATGATTGGTTTAAAAGGTGGAAGAGGATTGAAAAGATGATTGGTGGAGAAAGGAGGTGGAAAATGGTGAAATGTGATTGGTTAAAAAAGGTGGAAGAGGATTGAAAAGATGATTGGTGGAGAAAGGAGGTGGAAAATGGTGAAATATGATTGGTTAAAAAGGTGGAAGAGGATTGATGAGGTGGAAAAGATGATTGGTATATTTCTTGGTATTTGTTGAGTATATATTATGTAGTTGAGTATATAAAAAGTATAAAAGTATAACTCAAGTATTGAGGTTGTGCGTATAAGTATTTATACGTACAATTGTGTCGTTTGCGTATAAATACGTATTTAAATGATCGGTTGTGTGAATAAAAAAATATGTATAAAATATGAATTTTATTATGATTAATGCCTGAGTTGTGAGATTGAAATTAAAATACGAATGTTAGGTTTCTAAAATTAGAATACGGATACAGACATTTTTAAAATAGAAATACAAAGATACGAGGCGTTACACGAATAACGAATAACAATTAATAATATATACACACACACATATATTTTTATTATGTTTTAACGCCCCGAATTATGATACAAATATTTATTTTCTAAAATAAGGATGCGAAAAAGCGGGGCGTTACACAAAGCATTGGCGAGCATACAAGTTTGAGTAATAACATAAGTATAAAGGTTTAAACAAATCCACATGGAAAATTCATAATCTAAAACTTATCATGGCAATACTATCATGCAACTATATTTGTCAACCTAAAGATTCCGCTAGTATTGCCATGATAAGACCGTTTTGTTTACTTAACATGACCTCAAGATTGCCGGCGGTATGTTAATCCTATAGCGCTATACATGTTAAGGTAGGCTCGTACGAAGTTAAAGACATGTATAAAGCAAATAAGTAATATGTATGAGTTCTGGTATCGTATAAGCATGTGTATTGGAATGTTTGTTTGTGTTTTAAGCATAAAGTATGTGATTGTGTGAATTTGATAATGTATACGTCTTGCACCCAAAGTGACGAAAAGTAAAAGGGTGGGCCATGTACACTCACGATTTTGCAAAGCTTTCTGATTTGGTACGAGTTGAGCAGTTAATGAGTTTAGAACACCAAAGTTACCCTACATGGGGAAACGAAGGTGTGTGAGCATTCGGAGTTGAGGATAGTTCAGATTTGGGATTAAATATAAAAGTAAATATGCACACAAAAATATATCTTTGACTAAATACTTGTTTGTACACTTAGTTTTCATGTGTTTTCATGTGTCCTAAAGTGCCCATTAGAATCAGAAACGACGAATAAAGAACAAAGATAATATAGCATAAGTTCATAATATCTAACCATAATCCGGTTAGTATTAAAAATTCGGCCAAATATATATTTTATATTATATATTATCAATATAGCCCATCGAATGTCATAGAAGTCAAGCATCGAGGTATGAAATACCTCAATGTATGATTCAATAAAGCACAAAGTTATCAACTTAGTTGATGACCCAGTTGGTCATGAATGATAATAAAATAAAGACTAACTAATTGGTTCATCAAGTAGCCAAGTAAAATCAACCCGGGTGCTTCATACCCAGCATGGAAAATGTTAGAGATGCGGTGTGGTTGTGTTACTTTGAGACTAGGAAATTACTTGGAATAATATGGTAAAACATCTAGTGAGGTGTTGGAACAAGTTTGGATAGCCAAGGCTTGCATGGTTCACACGTTTACCCAAACACAAGTCTCACCGTATTGAAGATGGTGAGCTTGGATGGTTTCATCATTTGTAGGTCATCTAAAACCTTGTCAAAACAGAAAGTTTAGAGGGTGTTTGCACCTCTAAACTCATAAGAATCAACCATACATAAGCTCCCTAACCATGGACTTCGTTAGAAGCAAGGTAGGTACAAGATTGCATAAGTTAAAAGAAGTTATAAAGATGTAAGTAAAAGTTCTTACAAAACATAAAGTTTATGACCTCAAATGGTGACGTTCCACCTTAGTTTACTATGGTAAACTTGTGAAAACACTCCTAGAGGTGGTCCAAGCTTTCAAGTGGAAGAAAAGATGAAGAAAGGTGAGTTTGGACTCGCTTTAGAACTTAGAATAATTATGCCTTCTCTTGTGTTTGCAACAGATTTGGGAGTGTTTTGAGAGTGTAAAGGAGTTGGGAAAGTGAAAATGGGGTGATAGAGGCTTGGTTTTATAACGGTGAAGTAGGGTTTAGTGTTGGAGAAGGTTTAAAGGTGATTGGGGAAGATGGAGGTGGGAGGAAGTTGCCCAATCTGCAGCAAAGAAATAACCCGCTGCGGATTCCGGGCTTTGGCATTACGCGCCGCAAAAGGAAATAAGGGGTCGCGCGATGCGGCGTCTGATTGTTCCGTCCAAGTTTCATTTTTCACACATTGGCCCCTTAACTTGGATTATTTTCTCATTTTATGCCCAAATTTCATAATTTAACATGTTTTCAAGTATGGAACGCATATGCAAGTATAATTCGAGTATCGTGAATGTATATATGATTATTTGTACGTATAGTAAGTATCGGTTTGCAAGTAAACACGTATTTAACGATTGATTGTATGTATAAACGTATGTATAAAGCATGAATTTCATTATGATCAAGGCCTCCGATTACAAAGTTATAATTTAATATGAATACAATATAATTACAAGTTTCCAGAAATAAAAATACGATTACACTTTCTAAATAAGGAAGTACAAAAAATGCGGAGCGTTACAGTCTCCCCTACTTTAGGAAATTTGCTCTCGAAATTTATTCAAGAGAAGACTCAACAAACAAATGCGGATGTTTGGTCTTCATATCACTCTCTCAGAGTTTCCCAGTAAGTGTGAGAATTCGGACCAGCCATGTTTTCCTTCCTATCGAACCTTGACTATGGGAATTCGACTGCGCATAAGTTGCTTGGTTCCTCGGTCCATGATTTCGACAGGTTTTTCCACAAAGTTTAAGGACTCATTGATTTGTAAGTCATCGAGTGGAACTTGAAGTCCATCTTCGGCTAAGCACTTCTTAATATTTGAAACGTGAAACGTCGGATGAACGTTGTTGATTTCTTGAAGTAGATCTAGTCGTACACTATCTTGCCAATTCTTTCGAGAATCTTGAAAGGACCTACGAAGCGAGGAGCGATTTTGCCTTTCTTACCTGATATATTGCAAAATACATCTATTTATCGTGTATGTTTTGTATACTTTTCGTTTCGTTTATTTTGGTTTTTAGGTATAATTAGTTTCTTTTGATAGTGTGTTTGTTTCTAGGTCTCGGTTGCTGAAAAGTTGAAGAAAACGCTTAAATGTTGCTGGAAAGAGTTAGCAGCAAGAATCAGGTCGTGTCGTAGCTGAATGGGAACGAAAATCGAGGAATCTTGAAATAGATGCTCATCGCGCTACACGACCGTGAAGTGGTTAGTCCGTCGCGGTACATGACGACAATAAAATATAATTTGTGAAAAACAAGGGCCGCGCTACGCGACCATGAAGGTGTTTACCCGCGCGCTACGCGACGGGGGTTTAATTCGCGACAGAAATGTTGTCGCTGCTGGATTTTTGCTAAAAACATATAAATTCATCATTATCATGCATAGAAAACCTAGTTACAAACTACCAGCAACTTGGGCGAATATTGCACATTTTCGGAGTGTTTTTGAGAGCTTGAAGCAACCAGTTGAAGTGTAATAGCCTAGAAAGTCATCCGGGTCGACTTTCATCATTCGAGTGTCTTTATTCTTTGTTTCTTACTTTGATTATGCTTCTTGTTATTGAAGATACTTCTTTTGTGATTTATTTGATGACTATGATTAGCTAGAATTTTTTTACTACCTAGATTGGATGATCGGTTTGTAAAGTTTTGATTTTTATTATGGATTATTAGTTATTTATGGATTATTTATGAAAGTAGTCGACTCGGTTATTGTTTTGATGTATATGCAGGATTAAAGGTGTTTGATTGTCGTTTATTGCTTCATATGAGTCTTGGTGAATGTCTTTCACACAATAGGTTCATGCTAGATTATAATATTGCTTTGTAATCTTTTGGGTTAATTGGCCAATATACCTTAAAGGCGGTAATCGGTAATTAAATAAATTTAAGTGTTCTACTAATCTCAATAGCTATGAGGTGCGAGGTTATTGCTAGGTCTAAGTAATTAAATTGCTAGGTAAGAGCTTCCTGAGGAGTCTGAATTAGTTTACCTTTTGATCCTTGTCTAACAAGTCAAATTGAGAACACGAGTCTATCCTAGGTTTACAGCCTGTGAGGGAGTAAATTAGATTAGGATACTTTCGTAAATCACTTAGATAGCCTGTGAGGGAGTCTAGACAAACCGGTGTGCGTAACAGCCTTTAGAGTGCCATAAGTGTCTTCCTGAGAAGGGTCGGGGTCTTGTTCGGTATTTCGACAGGTTTAGTATTAGAAGATCCCGATTCCATAATAACTAATTTCCTAATAATATCATTACTGATGCAAACCAGGATTCATGTCTAGGTAGTTATTTCCACCATCTGAGTAAAACCGAGTTTAGTCCGTACTTAGTTAACCTAGTTAATTTGTTTACTTAAATTGCAATTTTTAGGATATTTAGAAACCCCCCTACCCAAACAAATATAAAAATGGTTAGTGTTGTGTCAGTGTCAGTCTAGATAGAGTCGTTAACGTAGTTAAATAGAGTCCCGTGGATTCGATATCCGGACTTACTTAACTTTACTAGAGGCGATCGGTTCACTTGCCGATTAGTAGTTTAGTCGAGTTTAGAGAGTCTAGAGTATTACTTTGTGTCTAGATTAGATTAATTTTAGTTGATTTTATTAAACTACTTTTAGCACATCCAGTTTTTGGTGCCGTTTCCGG